>JBBMOI010000011.1:3077500-3677500 GCA_038088405.1 Porites divaricata
CTTGCAAGAAACAAGAATCATCACTATTTATTGAGTAAATGACTCACTAAAATTTACTTAGTTGTCAGATTTTGGTTCTTGTGAGTTGTTCTTTAATGCCTAAAAGTTAGCTCAAGGAATTTGGAAAAAATTAATACCTATTAGTATTCAAGTTATGAATTTAAATTTAAATGTGGTTTTGATCTTTTTTTATTCATACAGAAAGCTTGAAGAAACAGTCAAGCATGTCGTACGTGTTTCAAGAGTGTAAGTATTAATGTTATAAATGTTGCTGGTGTGAGGCTGTGCTCTTAGAAACATTGAGAGGAGCCCAGTGCTTTGAGCTTGTGAAATCCAGAGTACTCATGCCCAGTGTAGGATTTCTATGAAACAACTAAGATTTCCTAATTGACCTTTGGAAGAGCAAAAGTAAGACACCAGAGACCAGTGGGTGCTACTTGAGCACAGACGTATAGTTCAGTTCAGGTGTTATTTAAATAATTACTGAAAGGGCATCAATAATTTTAATTCAAGCAGAATACTGATTCATGATAGTCATACTCGTGCATCAAATCCTATACATGAACGTTCATTGTTACTTTTGTAAACAAATTGTAACAAAAACAACTTTGGAATTCATTGTCTGTACAGTGAAATACCTGGGCTTGCTAAACTGACCGCACATACGAGCTGAGAGATAATACAGTAATCAAGTGTACCGTTGTTGTCCCTTTGACATTTAGGTATTTTTCTGAGGAATCCACCCAAGAAATGCTTGATGAATGGAGACCACTGTTGTGTCCTTATGATGTGACTTTTGGCAAAGCAATGTCTTACTTTTCATTGTTTTTGCCCACTACCTTACCTCCTGAGAAGCATGACAAAGGTTTTAAGTACGTAGTCCTTTAAAACAATAGTTTATTGGTTTCAAAACACTGATATAGTAAGATGAGTATGAATAATAATAGAATGAGCCTTTATCACAGACACACAGCCACCACTTTGACTAAAAATGAAGATAAGCATTCTTCATGTTTAAATAGCCTTGCAGTTAACAACTTGAGAGAGAGTTCAGTTGTGTAAAAACAATGCTTTTTGTTCTCTTGGTATTTAACATTGCAGCCACATTAAATAAGTCTAATGTCAGTGTCCATAACTTATTTTGTAAATACACATACCATGTATATTGAATTAAACGTTAAGCAATAGTTTAGATAAGACAGATAGCACATGCTTCACTTGCTTAATTTGAATACATCTTGTTTGTTTTTTGTAGTTTATTGGATTATGTTTATTTATTTTTTGCAGATTGTGGTTTCATGAGTTGTTGGGTATTTGGCAATCATGTACAAACAGTGCTAGGTGGGAAGAGGTAGGAGGGTAGTTGCTTTAACCTATAACTACATGTAAACCCTCCCCAAAAGTGGTTTCTGACTTGAGTAGTCATGATAAGTATGATGATGACGACGATATTGACTATGATAATGATTGTGATGTTGATGATGATAGTGATGATGACGATGATGAAGATGACGATGTTGATGATGAAATCCTGCTTCTTCATTGTTATGTACAAACTTCAAAAACAAGAATTCCATATCGTGGAAACAATCTTGACTACTGCTCATTGAGGTTTCATTTGATTGGTCGTACAATGTATGAAATGAATTTGTTCATAGATCAAAAGTTAGAACTGGACACCAGGTACAACATTACAAGCAGTTCTACAGGGAAGTATTTCTGAAGAGGTTTCATTCAATTGGTCACTCTGTTGAATTTCATCCATAGACTCAAAAGCAAGAACATATCATGACTTATTCATCCATAATTTTTTTCCTTGATGTATTGCTTTCAGTCCTGCCTGAAGTTATTTGCAAGGCTAGCTAAGGACAACATTGGCTTTGTTGATTGGAGTCTATACCTCCCAACTGTAAGTAACTTCCTATATTTATCAGAATTTCTGGACCTTTTTTGGGCTGGTTGCTTTGTTAACTGTGAGGTTGGGCTGGCCATTATTATTGAGAAAACTTAGAAGAATTTCAATCAAAACCCCAATTCATCCTAGCTTTTTAGGAATCACTTCCTAAAATTTTACATAAATCATGAAAGCGACCCCTCACCTGGTTGCTATGAAAACTACAAGAATTCTTACGTCAAATCATGTCAAAGTTCACCACATACTTTATCCTCAGTCATGTTTGTAAGGTCAGCATATATCATTCAAAGCTGTTACATTCAATTTCAATTAATGCTCATTACTGCCTTGTGCTACTTTCATGAAATCTATTGAAATGACCCTCCAGGTAACACTCCATCATCTAAAAGGAACTTCCCAAAACCAATCATGATTTTCAAAATAACCCCCCAGGAAAAAGACCAGCCTCTCCTCACAGGTAATGAGCAACCAAACACTTGGGCTAATTCCTTTCCAATAGAGAACAAACTCTTAAACTAAATTATCTTTCTCTCTTCAGGTGTTTACTAGAATTTTGAGGAACTTTCATCTTCCCATTGGCAGTAATACTCCAGTTACGGCTGTTAAAGATTATTCAAGTATTATTAGCTCTTTTGTTGTCTGGATTGTCAATTCAATGGTAAGTACATCCAGGTGATTTGTGACGTCACTGCGGAGGCCTGGGGAAAGAAATTTTAATGCTGTATCCCATAAACCAAAGCTGACGGGAACAGATTGAATTGAATTGAATTGGTGCGCGTGTTAGTTTATGGGATACGGCATTAAAATTTCTTTCCCCAGGCCCCCGCAGTGACGTCACAGATCACCTGGATTTTTAGGTGTCAAAACGACCATGTCCACCTTTCTAAAGCTCTGACAAATCCAAAACAGGACTTGAAGACAATTTGAATGTCAGCTTCTTCTTAGGACTAGTGGCATTCAATAGAGAAGATAAGATACACTCTATAGTGTGATGCCACAAAAATTAAATTGAATTAAATTATGCAATTTATTGACTTATTCAGAAAGAACAAAAATGAATACAGCCTCTTTGCCAAAAATCAGCCTGTTGATACAAATTGGTGGGGAGATATAAGCATCATTATGCTCTGATGAACCCATAAAAATCCTTGGAATATTGGCTTGGATTGTAACACTTACGATCAAGGCCTACTTTAGCAGCATTGAAAGTATTTTGAAATATTTGTGTTTTTTTCCTTAAAACTCTGACAGCATCATTCCAGTCCAGTCCAAGAGCACCTTTGTAAACTGTTCAAAGCTCTGGAATCTTTTTACCATCCATCAAATAATGGACGCTATTCAGTAAGTGACAAGTAAAATATCTATGCTGTGGTTCAATTTTGTCCTTGGTTTAAATTTTTTTTTCTTTCGTTTCAAACTCATTATCATAATTATATTACCTTACCCAAAAACAAAATAAAATAAAATTTAAACCAAGGATAAAATTGAACCACAACATCTATACATTGTACTCAATCTGATAGAAGGTGAGACATGTGGAAGAAAATTTTGATTTAAGGACCTGGATATCCTAGACAGCGTTTTTATTATTAGTACTGTATTAGTTTCAGTGTGTCTTGTAATTTAATGTAGAAGAATTTTGTATGTACCATTAGTAGTTTGAGATTTTTGTGGTCATGTCCTTCATTTTCATTTTCATGTGATGTTAATCTTGTGATATTGTTTCTATGGTACTGCGTAAAAACCAAGAAAATTGACTTTGTGTTAATACCTTACAGTGTATTACTGTTTTTTTTAGGGGAAGCTTCAGCGATTTCTTTACAATTTGCCCAAAGAAATGATCAAAAGACTTCACAGGTAACAATATTTAATAACAGGTTTTCCCCGATGCTAAATGTGGTGATTTGCACCTCACTATTAACCCCTGCTCTTTGTGCCTGTTCTTGTTGTGGCCTATCAGATACATGATTGAAATTATAACAGTTGGATCTAATCAATAATTGTATAATTTGACTGAGTGGAATCCAGTCTGGTTTGTAATGATGTAATGTGAGTGGTTAAACACCCAATTTGTTCAATCACAGGTATGATTACAGGTCAAACTGAACAACACAAAGTTTTGTTACATAATTTTTTTGCCTCCTGAATCGTGAGAAGAAAAACCATTTTGCCTCATCATATTATTTTCTTTTTGCTAGGGAGAGGTTTCCAAAGAACTCTTGGGAAACTACGATCCCTGAAGAGTCTAAGCTAACAGATGAAGAATTGACAGCATTTGTTGAATGCCTTAAACCTGCAGTTATGTTGGCTGTGTTTAACAAGAGTGGCAGCTTTGATGCAGCTGGAGCTCTCCAGAACCTTGCATTAATAAAACCTGATGTTGTTCTGCCGACTCTACTGAATAAGTAAGTTGCATTAATTCGAATAAACTCTTCCACGGTCATTGCATCTTTTGACTGGGACCAAAAAGCAAAAATCTGTCAACACAGCTTTAAAGAACACCTTAATCTTAGTAAGGATGCCAAGTTTGAACATGATTTGTTGAAAACTAACAAGGATATAGCCCCACAAAATCACCAAATTTTCCAGTACTGGTAGTTTTTAAGTTTGTGCCTCCCACCATA
The DNA here is from genome assembly GCA_038088405.1 of Porites divaricata. Classification (NCBI taxonomy): domain Eukaryota; kingdom Metazoa; phylum Cnidaria; class Anthozoa; order Scleractinia; family Poritidae; genus Porites; species Porites divaricata. The sequence continues at coordinate 3,082,040 of JBBMOI010000011.1, forward strand.
CAAATGACTATGGAACAATATCTTTGCGTGCTTTTAATGTATCACCTTTGAACGTGGTAAGTGTACTCATTTTATAGCACTCCTTCCAGCAGTAGTAATGGATATTTACTAACTGGGCCGGGTTGTCCGAAGCTGGGTTAAGATAACCTAGGGTTAGTGCGAAATTTGAATTCAGATATGAGAGCTTAGAAAGACAAATCCAGTTTAATTCTCTTTGCCTACAATTTTATGATTGGATAGTCTAAAAAGAATAGAGAAAATTATCCGAGAGAGTGATTTTGATTAAAAGAAAATGAAGCCCAGGTTAAAATTTAACTCTAGGTTAGAGCTAACCGGCCTTCAAACAACTGGGCCCTGGTCGTCATCAAAACTTGAAGAAAATAAACATGGAATGGTCTTTTGTGATGACTTAAACCATTAGCCGGACCTGATGTTTTATCTTTTTGTGTTACTTTAAAGGTTATATGTTGCTTTGGGAACCCTAACTGAACCACATCAACTGACTGCAACACTGAACTGTGTTACATCTGTAGCCAGAGCACTTGTCAGACCTGATGCATCATATCCTGCTGGCCGTAGTCATGTTCTTCCTCTACTGCAACTGGTATTACCAGGAATAGATCCAAATGATTTTCGTAAAGCTTTGGTGAGTACTATTCTAAGGTGGTCAAAGAAGTACATGCACTGTGGTCGCTCAGAAGAAGTTTAGAAATTTTTCTAGTGAAGCTTAAGGATTTAATACATACACTTATATGTATCTAATTTGACAATGCATCTAGCGCTAACCCAGGGTTAAATAATTGTAATCCGGGTTTCTGTTTCTTTTGTTGAAAAGAATTTTCTTGGATAATTTTCACTATTCTTTGTAGAGCATCCAGTCATAAAATTATAGACAAAGTGAATTAAACTTAATTTGGTTTTTGAGCTTTCATATATGAATTCATATCTCGCACTATAAACCCTGGGTTATTTTATCCCAGCTGTGAGTATCCCAGCCCACAGGTTTAGCAAAACACACTGTAGTTCACCACAGTAGTTTTCATCTCTTGTTCACAAAATGATCTCTTTCATTTTACTGATAGCCTTTCCTGTTAATTTGCAGGGAACCTTCATGTTCATCTCCACTGTTGTTTGTTTAGTCCCAGTAGTTGATTGTTCTGAGGCTGTTGGAGTGGTGGAAATGACAGAGGTTAAAATGAAAACATTTTTTAAAAATACTCTAAGCATGTAGAAACAAGGATCCAGAATCCTTAACTCAGCAAACATTCTTTCTTTTCCTCCTTCCATCCTTTTTTTTAGGATGAAAAAGAGTTGTGCCTTGCAACTGCTCAGTTCGAAGACTTTGTATTACAGTTTATGGATAGGTAAGTAATGAATACACACTGTTACAATAATCCACACTATCTTATAGTATCCGTCTTACAACCACGTCATTAGTGCAAGTGAATAAGAAAGATCAAGCATCTGTGCTATGAGAGCATCAAATACATCAGTTTGAAAAGGGAATTGTCAAATCCAAACAAATTTTCCTAGTGTTTTATTCTTAATAATTAGCAATTATTGGACGAGGTTGAGCAAAATATCGTGATTTGTCAGTGGCAAGCAGATCAATTATTTGCCGAAGCTGAAGGCTGAGGCAAATAATTGATCTGCGAGACACTGACGAATCACGATATTTTGTGATAACCGAGTTCAATAATTGTTTTATCATTCGATCCCTGAGTTTGTTTTTTATTAAATAATATCTTTGGAAAGCGGTTAGCGCGCGCTGCCTTCAAGGAGTAATGACATGGCCAGAGATCACACAAACGAGCAAGGAGCAAGTGTGGTTTCATCTACGCATGAGCAGAATAGTATTTGCAGCCAAAAAAAGATGAACGACATTGCGCATGAGCACACCATTATTTGTAGGCAGTTATTTGCAGGTCACGTGGTGGGCTCTCGGCCAATGAAAAGGAAGAAACATTTGCATCGAATGATAATAAGAAAGATCAAGCATCTGTGTTATGAGAGCAGCAAATACATCAGTTTGAAAAGGGAATTGTCAAATCCAAACAAATTTTCCTAGTGTTTTATTCTTAATAATTGCACTTGACTTTCGGACGGAAAAAAAAATTTACAGTTGAACCTCTCCACAATAGCCACCTTTAAGACAAGAGAAAGTGGCCCTTGTAGAGAGGTTTAAACAAGAGTCAATGTATGGACTGTCCGCCAAAAAACGTGGCCGTTGTAGAGAGGTGACCATTAGTAGAGGTTAGACTGTATCCATTGCACATTAAGTTGTAGTTTGTTTTTTCAGATGTTTTGTCATGATTGAAAATTCATCATTTGAGAACACTTCAGAACTGGACAGTAACACAATGAAAGCTGATCAGCGACACTCTCTAGAGGGCATGATGGGAATGGGTGTCGCCTCAACTTTTCATGCAATCCTTATGCAGAGTTCACCCAAGATCTTCCAGGTGAGGTCATCCATTAAGAAGCGTCAATTCAGTAAATCATAGCAACTGCCGGCATAGGGTATAATTCACACAGGGAGGATGCTAAGGAAAAGCCAAGCAAGCCTTTTTATTTGTCAAGCTGCCTTTTTTTATCAAATACATCTTCAAAGTTTTCCCATGTCTTTGTTTTCTTGCGCAGTTTGAGCAAGTGTCAAGGTCTTTTCCAGCTGGTGAAATTAGGTGGCAGCTGGTTCTTAGTGGCATACCTGTTCACACAACTAATAACTTTATTTACGTTGACTGAGTCGCTAAAAACAATAACAGATGTGTTTTTAAAAGCCAATTAAAGTAGATTTTTCTTATTCCCCACATTATACGTCAATTATAGTTGAGTTGAAGGTGGCTTGCTAACAGAACTACTTTACACTAAAGCTGTTAGATAAACCTCTATTTACTCTTAAATTTGTTCTTGTTTGTTCTGTAGAGTGCCCTTGATCAGCTGTTTGCATTTTGCGCCAATAAAGTTCTTGAAACAAAGGTGGCAGGGAAGATGGCAGCTGACATGTGTCGAGCTGCCGCCAGGGTGGGTATATATAAAACCAATAATCTGTATACTAGTTATTAAAACCATCCGCTTTCCTTTTTTCTTCACCTCCCCTGTCAGTGAAAGGTATTTACAAGACTGTGACCACCCCCCTAATTTTGTCCAGCTGCTGCCAGGATAGGTGTGCACAAAACCAATAATCGGTTTGCCAGTTAATAGATAGCCTGTGAACAGACGCCCCCCTTCCCTCCCCTGACGTGTCTTTGCACAGGCTAATTAACAGAAACATCCACTTGAATTTGAACCCCTTTCTCTTCACCTCCCCTATGAGTAAGAATTATTAACAAGTGTCAACCCCCTTAAATTCTACTTATGCCCGTCGAAACAATTTCTGAGGTGCGACGGCAGCAAAAAATATGTAAATTTGGTAGTTTCTAAACTTTGGTTGCGCGTCATTAATAAATACAAGTCTTATCCCCTCCCCCTTGCAAAAACAATTTTTGAGAGGAGTGAAGAAAGCGAGGACTACTCATTCTGCTACTTCCCTTTTCCAGGCTCTTGCAGTCAACTCCTCCTTGACTAGTATGTTTTCATTTATCTAAACGTATGTTGTTTCTATATTTAGACGAACGCGCCAGCTACTCTCAAGAAATTTGTTCCTCACTGTTGTTCGGTTATTGAGCATTTGACGTCTGGTGAGTGATAGAGTGTTAGGAGCCAACATTTTCTCTGTAAAATTGTAGCGTTGTCACTAACACGTTTTTTGATTGTCCTAGTGGAAGGTGTAGCGGAGGAAGAAGAAGTTGATGACCAGCTGCTGTGGAATCTCCAGATTTTGTCCGAGGTAGATTTGAAGAGTGGATCAGCATGTGTGTTACTTACGGTCGCCATTGACTGACTATTGGTACAATTATGGGATAGTTCTGTGATTAGCCTGTTCCGACGAAGGCGACGGCAACGAGAACGTTAAAAAAGCAATAGTTCTAGATTAGCTAAACAACTTTGCACGTGCATCACGCTTTTTGTACATTTCTTTGCCGCCACTGCACGACTACGAAGTGAAAATGCCTAATTTCACGTTGAGGACGTTAACAAGTGAGGACAAAATTTTCTTTCCCCTTCTGAACTTGGTTATTGTTCTTAGATGTGAGTTCGCCTATATTTGACAAAGAAAGTGAAGTGGAATAATCGTGATGAAAAATTGGAAGAACGTGATTTCAATTTTGAAGTGACGTTTTAGCCGCTGTCGCCGTCCTTTTATGCTAACAGTCTCCGTCCTTCTCTCTTTCCACCCCTTTTCGCTTTCTCTCTTATTTTCAGCTCGCCCGATTTTTTAGTGTGTCTGCGATGACTGAGAGCTTGGCACAGGCTATGCTGTTATGGACTAACACCCCTTTTTCCCTTACCTCAACAACTTAAGGACGGTCAAAAGAGAAAGTTATGAAAAATACTGCAAAGCTAGGGTTGGGCACGAATACCACCAGCGCTGATCGGCATGAGTTGGGTTCCAAAGAAGAACCATCGATCCCGCTTCATTTCTAATGAATATCAGTGTAATTTAACATCCACAGTGGAAAATTTTGCTATGAAATTTGTTGATGGAACTGAATGGGGTCATGTAGCAGCTGCTCGGAAGAGAAGTCACCAGTGGTGCCTAACCCTGACCCCAAACAATACTAAAACAATTGAAAGAATGACATGTCATTGTTTCCTTCGACCAATCAGGAGAGACCGTACGAGCAGCTCCTACACAACTGACTGAATGAAGTCAAGCTTTTAAAATTTTTTGTCTTTCAGGTTGTGCGTTCCAGTGGGTCGCTAGAGTACAAAGACAAGCTCATCACAGCTATTAAAAGTACAATTCATTTGAAATGCAAAGAAGCTGCCACTTTGGGAGCAACGGTTGGTAGCTTTTATCTTTGAAGGACAAAGAACGTGAATAAATTCTGATTTCCACTTAAAATTCGTACACAATCAACTCTCTCATAACGGACACCACTAGAAGACAGTCACCTTTGTAAAACGGACACCTAGAGTTGGCCCCTGCCTTTCTTTACTCCCTTTATTTGACTCTCTATAAGACGGACACCTCTGTAAAACGGACACCTAGAGTTGGCCCCTGCCTTTCTTTACTCCCTTTATTTGACTCTCTATAAGACGGACACCTCTGTAAAACGGACACCTAGAGTTGGTCCGTGCCTTTTTTGGCCCCCTTTTGGACTGTCTTTAAGATGGATCACGGTTCATTTCTGGTCGCCGAGTATGAATGTTTATGGACTCGCGCATCTTATGTGAAAGCAGATGGTTTTCCTGGCCAATAATCTTTAGACTGGCCCAGTCGGTGGAGTGGCCTGCGTCCTTAGCGTTTTCAGACACAGCAGACTTGAGATCGCAGGTGTACGTTTTAGCCATTAGTAGTAAGAGAAAAGGGGTAGAATTATTAAACGTACTTGAGTGAGTTGAAGGAAGTTTGGATGGAACAAATTTAAAGATAATCAATCAGAGCAGAACGTTTGTTTTGCTATTGTCTATAGAGTATAGTAGACACAATAAAATAAAGTTGCCAGAACCTCAATTCACCTTCTATTCTTTTCTGTACTTGAAGCTTCTAGAGCACTTGTTACGGCCACTGACTAAGATTTATCCCATGGAATGGAGGAGCGTGCTTGTCGACTTCGGGACACCACCGACAGAGCATCTGTTTATCAGGGTAAGAAAGCAAGTTGGGAAACTTTTAAAACTCCTTTGGTTTCTGGTTGAACAGACTTGAGCGCTTTCTTAACCAGTCAGAATTAAAATAACAAATAACAAACAGTTTTGACTTGCCTTTTTCTCAAACACATTTTCGATTGGCGCTCACTACAATGTGTTTCCTCTGCTAGCAGGCTTCACGTTCTGATTTGTTTATTGATAGACATTGTGATTTTCTGAGAGTTATAGCCTAGGTTTTTTCCCGCCCTTGGCACCCGCTGTCTGTTGCTTCGAATTCTGATTGGTTGATCCTTTTTTTTCAACTCGGTGTGTTGATTGGTCATATTCAAGACACTCGACACATCTATTAGAAAAAACATGAAAACGTTGTAATATTCTTTTTAAAAGTGCAGGTTTAGCCTCGTATTAAGAAGCCAACTTCTCACAATATGTTTAATCAGTGCGTTTGCAAACAAACACCATTGCAAATTTGGCATTATGGTGGTTTAGTCTGTGTATTTATGTTTGCAACTTTGTACAAGTCATATTTACACAAAAAATGAAACAGTCCGATAGCTCAGTTAATCATGGATTACTCATTACACAAAACTTTGTGCTATTTTTGTCTTACGGCGCATGAAGGATTGGGGAAAACCAGGTGATTTATTCAACTTAAACATTCAGTGGCATATACCCTCAAGGGAAGAGAAGCTCCTAGCGAAGGATCTGCTAGATATGTTTTTACAGCCAGAATTGACAAAACTGGAGAGATTCGTGGATGAATCGCTTACCCTGTCAAGGTGAGTCTTGGTCTGTTGTCCCATGTTTTGCTTAATTCTTTTATGTGTAGTTATGGACAAAATAAACGATTCACAGAAAATGCCATGTTTTTTTGGTAAAATCTGAGGATTTGAATAGAACTATTCAAAGGTTTTTCCAAAGAGGTTTCGTTTGAATTTTCAACATCATAGGATCTCGCCCACAGGTTAGAAAGCTAGGGTGAAAAATAATTTCTCCACAGCTTGATCTAGAAAGTACCTTTAAAGTGTAAGTTCCTCCACCCACTCCCCCCCACCACCCCCTTTTTAAATGTCAAATAGAGAACTTCGCCGGCCACTGCGACTACGACCGCAAGGATATTGTCTAAAGAAACCTCTCTCCAGTCACAGTTTTGTTTTACGCATTTCGAGTGTTTGTTAAGAATGACAAACTTCTTCTTTTTCTTCTTCTTCTTCTTGGCTTTTGTCTCAATTAAGTGCCATATCGACTAACTTCTGTATCTTCCTCTCTGATCTCTATCTACCTCATGTAGTACTTTTAACCAGAACTGAAAGTCAAGACATTTTTTTCTTTGGTGGTTATTTCCTTCATCCTAATAACCCTCATGTTGTAGCCTTTTACACGGTCGATACATGTATTTTGACTACTATGTTTTTGACAATAAGAGCATTCGTGTAAAGATTGCAACGAAGAAGCACTAAATTTAGCTCATCCTCGAATTTGCAGCGACTTGGCGGAGACAAAATGCCGCTGAAAACGCTGTTTACGCGCACGATTTGAGCTTGCAGTGAGATTGCAGCTTTTCTCACGGAAGAGTGAAATTGCCCGCGTAATGTGTTTAATTTTCTTTTTACCTTCAGAGACGAGCTTCAGCAGAGTCTAAATATTATCAGTGGCTGCCTATCAGGAGCTTCCATACTGCTGCCTGACTGGACAAGACCTGCACTGGAGAACTTGTAAGAGTTAGTTTGTTAGTGCAAATTTTAAAAACACCAACTTTCAGACATGCGTGGGTTGGGTGGATTAAACAAGCTATTACAACTTTTTGGCTCATGATTATTTTGTGACTCTGTTTGGACAGGGCGTTTTTGATGGGTCAGGTCATTTGAACAAAAAGTCAAAGCTATAAAGGATCTGCAAGTGTATTTGCAAAAAGTGATCCGTCGGTTTTGAAGTTAAAGAATCACCTATCTTTTTTTGTAACTGTAAGATTTGCTGTTAAGTTATTTTCATGCAATAGTCACCCCTCATCTAAAATATTGCTGATCTTTCAGAGGCCTGAAGACACTCGTTGGGAGGGGACGATTTCAAAACACTGTGTCAATGGAACCAGGTATTTGGCTTACAGTCTACTTGAGAAAACAGCCGACATTTTCGCGAAGCCGCCGACCATCTCTCCGCAAAATGATGTCTGAGAAACGAGTGCAAACTGATGACGTGTTACCACGTGGATCTGGGTATTGCCTTTTATTGGTTGAAAATTTGCCTTAGCAAATCAGAAGCACATACAACCCAGATCTGGGCAGAGACGCGTCATCAATATGGAATTTCTGCGGTCGTTTCTCAGACGTCATTTCGCCAGGAAATCGCTGGTGGCGTCGCGTGATGTCGGCGGTTTTTTTAGGCAAGAAAAAGAAGACGATCTCACGAGGTATTACTTACTCAAACCGCTTTAAAGTAATCTGCATGTCTCCCTTTTTCAGCTAAGTTATTTTATGTTTTAGATGTGTCTATGGGAGAACAAAATTCACGGGCACGGATAGCAGAGGTGATCCACAGAGTGCTAGGTAACTTTTTGCTCTTTTACTTTGTTACTCGTTTGAAATAAATGCAACCTGGTGGTTGTCAATTTTGTGTTGAAATCATTTAACGTTTCAATAGGTGACTTCAATTATGGGCCACTCCAAAAGCTATGGAGAGGAATAAATAAAAACTTGCGGAAGCATTTCTGGAATTGTTTGGGTGGACAAGCGTTAGTTAGGATTGGTCAGTGGTATCCCATGGCAACCATCAACCAATCATTTCTTATTTTGCCCTCAAACGATCCCAGAAATCTTTGTGACCAAAGCCTGTATCCATTCTTACTCCTGATATTTTTCAGTGTGACTGGTGCCTGTTTGTTTCCTTGTGTCTGGGGGCTCATGGCTGGGTTGCGCTGTTGTGCCAGCCATGGGGGCGTTATTTCAACTTAGGGGCTGGCTGCCAAACATGGAAGCCCATGGATACTCCAGGCACCCAACCTCCATTTAGCGATGCAATTGTTAATTGAGTGGAAAATAATAACTGCACAAAGTACGTGCAAGACGTTTTACCCTGAAGCTGTTGTGCTTTTTAAATGCTGATTGATTTCCCCTGTCAATTATTTCCTATTGCTGCTTGTAGATCATCTACTCTGCCATCACGAGGACGACACTAAAGCTCTTCTCATTATTGTGAAGGTATTTAATAATTTACGTAGTTTTGGATTGATAAAGTAAGGAATAGGCTTCACTACCTTCGAAATGGCGATAGGATGAGTAATGGCTCGGACAATGACAATGACAGTGGTGTGACAATACTGTAACAATGTAGAAATGGTAATGGCACTATCTCGACAATAACATTTGTAGAAACGCTATAGTGACAATGGTAGCATTGGTAATCAGCGATGAATATTGATAACGCCATTGCTTATGTTACTATCATAGTCATAATTGTTCCCTCTGGCAGCATCATTTTATTTACTTTCTACAGATCTATGATCTCTTAATGCTCCATACTGGAGGACAAAGAGATGAATTCGACAACAGGTAAGACAACCTTCGTAGAGCGTTATTCTTTATATCTGGTATATTTTGTTAAATGCAAAACTGATCAGTGCAACTCAAATGTTTTGTTGTTGCTTTTACAGATGGCGTAGTGCTACCGCTGTGAAGAGAGCAATGGAAGATCGAGTATGTCGTAAATAAGAAACTTGTGACATTTATTTTTCTTCTGTACCTGATAATAAAGAACTAAAAGGCAAAGTGGAAAATCTCATGCACATTTAGGTGGAGGTCATGCGACAGAACATAAAACACAAATCCGAAATTCCAGTACGTAAATAAACCGTACTGGATCAGTCCACACGATGTGTTTAAGTCGTGATTAATGAACTCAGTCTATCATTTTTAAGAATAAGGGAGGAAAGGTTGGGATTAAAAGAGAACGGGGGGGGGGGGGGGGGGTACTTATTTGAGAGGTTGGCTTAATAGTGGATTTAAAGCAACTTCAGCATACATCTTCAGAAGGAAAAACATGCAAAAATTCTTTTGTTATTCCATTGAGGTAAGAGTACAGAATGTGGCAAATAAAATACTAAGCGAAAAAGGGATCAAAGTGTTACATGCTGCAATAGAGTGTGTTTAGTTAGTTGAGAACCACTGTCGTCGAAGACAAGCCAAAATGTTTTCTTCCTTTTTTGTTTTAGTTGTGTTACTACGTTTTTCGTGCTATTACTTAATCAACACTTATGGTATTAATTATATTAATTTCTCTTTTAGCTTGCTGGGAAGAAGAAACATGTAAGACCTCTGTTGATCGAGAGAGTTCAGTTACAACATGAGGTATGCAGATATAGTTTTCTCAGACTCTTCTTTCCTAGGTGAACCATTTGGAATCACCTCTTTGGACCCGAAGCTCGCCTCTACCTTACCTCACCCGGGGAAGGGAGAGAGCAGTGATTGTAACAAGTACACCAAGACCCAATTGAATATGTGATTCTTACTTTCTAAATGAAGATGTGACCATCGTAGTTGTATACGCTTGAGCAATTGCGAATTAAACCCAGAAAATTATTTCAGAGCTTTAACGGGGCTCACACCCATGGCTGCTGCGTTAGTGCTGCGGTGCTCTACCAACTGAGCCATGGAGACTCATACATTGGGAGCTGGCCAATTTGTTGAGTACTCAATGTTTTTGGTAGAGTACTGCAGCGCCAACGCAGAGGCCATGGATTCAAATCCCGTTGAAAATGGCAAATTACGTATAGTACATATAGTGTTATTTAGATTTGTATCACTTCCTGCGGTTCACATTATCTTCATTCTAATTCTTACTTTGTTTCCAGATGCGCATCCTTGATCGTGTTTCAACACAGTTAACGACTTTACACAAAGTATTACTGGACGATTTATTTAAACTGGCAACGACAGTTTACACAGAGGTAGGGAGGGGTATTTGGTTTTCAGTGGTAGTACTATTCTTACCCCTTTGTCTCTATGTCTCCATTTTAAAGGTTAAGCTCTCCGGGTCATTTTCATAGAGCTGAGATAATAGTTTGGATTATGCAGCTTATTGGGCTTCTACCAGAGGAAGATTTTTCATGTCTGGCGGAAAGTGAAAAGGTGAAAGTGCCTTTGTAGCAAGCTTGATTTCAATCTGATCCAGTTGGTAACACTTTTAACAGTGTGGTTTAGGTTTCTGCCCACCTACCCCTCCCCTAAGCTAACATTTACACTTAATTCTCCCTAAGGGCAAACTGATGGCTTTGGGAAGGGGTAGGTGGGCAGGTTTCCCAGAAACCTAAATTAATCCGTATCGGATCTAGCTGAGCTAGTGCCGCCCTGTGACAGTCTTCATCTTGACGCGAAAGGAGTTAAAAAAAAAGGGTGTACGCGAAGGGCTCTTCTTTGCTCACTTGCTAGGACTTCTGAAGCCTTAACTCAACGGTCGGGGTTTGGTCCAAATTTTTCTCTTACTTTTATTTATCACCAGGTTCGAATCAAAGCCCAGAGAGTCCTTTCTTCGTGCGTCGAGGTCTTTGATTATTTTGCTCGAACACTGATTCCAACAACGTTGTCAAAGCTTCAGAACAGTCCTGACATCTCCCATGAGGAATTCAAGGTGGGTACTTCTATGAGCAAGTGTTATTGCGGGCGACAAGAGGAGCCCGCAATCCTAATTTCCAGGGTGTTATTACGCATGCGTCGCATATATGTAGCCTGCATTCGTTTGGACGTCCACTGAAACTGAATGGAATGGCCAGAACGCAATTTGATCACGCGCGTTTGGACCTTCTATCGTTCGTAATCTGATCACGCGTGTTTTGACCCTCTAATCACGTAACACTTGGTCCTGAGTGCGATCCCCGGTGACGTCACATCCTTGTTTCCACTTCTCTCCTTTCTGCGTAGCTTTGACACGCTTTAAATACCCTAAAGACATATATAGACATATAGACATATTTTTATTTGGAGTCTTATACAATATATAGTACATTGACTAATTCCAAATAACTAATAAAAGTTACACACAACAAAAATTTATAACTGTATATGGCTTAGGCCAATAAGTTAATAATTAATTACGCCCTATGGTATTCACTTTCCATCGATTCGCATGTCTGTTCCTCGGCAAATTCAGGTCATAAAGAGATCCGCTTTACCTCCTGTAACAAATGACTTCCAGAATAGCTTAATCAAAGCTTTTGTTTGGTATCTTAAAGTTACGTGCAAACGGATGCAACAACTCCCAACATTGTTGGGAGCAGTTGTGTCCGTTTACACCTAGCTAGAAGTTTGACCGATTTCAAACTTTGTGCAACAACTCCAAACATCAAGCAATGTTTTGTATTGCACATTTACTATAGTCAAAGTTAACTTAAACAACTCATGATCTTCTCTTCTCATAGCAGTCAAATACGTATTTTGCAATTAGCTTTTGCACTGGTTTGTTCTTGCTCGGGGGGTTTAAATTGGAGAATTGATGGAGAAAGGGGGGAGGGGGCTAAAATGAGCGCACCTTCCACCTCAAGTTTATCAGTTGTTACTATCACGGGTTATCGGCGTAAAATATGGTTGCTTTACCTTTTGTACGGGGATCAGTCCACATGAAGTGTTTCAGTCGTGATTAATTAATACAGTCTATCATAAAAGAATAAATAGGGATGGAGGGCTTAAAAGAGATAGGGGTTTGATAACTTTCTTCCCCTGAAAGGTGAGGGTTTATTGGAGAGGGTGGGGGGTTATTTGAGAGGGGGAGGGAGGGGCATAACAGAGGATTTATGATACAGTCAAATCCAGTTAATACGGACACAAAGGGGGCTTAATAACTTTCTTCCCCGGAAAGGGGGAGGGGGTTTATTACAGAGGGTGGGGGGTTATTTGAGAGGGAGAGAAGGAGGGGAATAACAGAGAACTTATGATACAGTCAAATCCTGTTAATACGGACACAAAGGGGGCTTAATAACCTTCTTCCCCGGAAAGGGGGAGGGGGTTTATTACAGAGGGTGGGGGGTTATTTGAGAGGGGGAGAAGGAGGGGAATAACAGAGGATTTATGATACAGTCAAATCCTGTTAATACGGACACTAAGGGGCCATAGACATTGTCCAGGGTGTCCGTGTTAAGCGGGTTGAATTTAGAGAAATGTGAGGGCTTACGTTCCCCAGGGACAACGAAAACTGTCCGTATCAAGCGAGTGTTCGTAAAGCGGGGTCCAACCTTAATTATGACATCTTGTTTTTCCTTTTCTTCTACAGGGCGCGCTTTACGTGCTACTAAACAACCGCATGCTCTTTTTGATAGTGCATTACTGGGAAGTCATGGTTGATGTTTGGCCTGCGATTGTTAAGGTAACTGTTGACAGCAGATCAATCAACGCAGTAGACTTTCTAAAAGTCCTTTATTTTTTTCCCTGGGTGGTTATGCCATTTTAAAGGACTTTTCATACCTGTTTGGCGCGAAATTCACCGGTTGAAATTTCAACCGGTGACGTCATAACAATTGACCAATAGGACAGTGAGTGATATTTCATGCCGCTCCCGACACAGCATATCTCAATCATTTGTTTTTCGCGCGTGAATTTATAACATGAATTCAAATCTATTCAGGCGAAACAAGTCAACCTTTTAAGAGTTTATGAGATTTGTAGCAAGTCTATCAACGCAGCAATACCCAGGTGATCTGTGACGTCATTGCGGGGGCCTGGGGAAAGAAATTTTAATGCCGTATCCCATAAACCAAAGCTGACGGGAACAGATTGAATTGAATTGAATTGGTGGGCGCGTTGGTTTATGGGATACGGCATTAAAATTTCTTTCCCCAGGCCCCCGCAATGACGTCACAGATCACCTGGACCGACTTTCGTGTGCATGTTGTTGTATAATTTCGTATCTGTTTAGAGGGACCTTAAGATCCGAGGACGGCGACGGCAGAGAAAACGTCGCTGAAAAAGTGAATTCGCGTTCTTTCAATCTTCATCGCGGTTACTCCAAGTCGCTAACTTTGTCAAATGTGGGTGAATCCTCCAAAACTTGAATTCTTAAGAACCACATCCAAGTTCAGAAAGAGAGAGGAAATTTCGTTATCGCTTGTGCACTACATCTGTACATCGTGAAATAAGGCATTTTCACGTCGTAGTCGTGCAGTGACGGCAAAGAAATGTACAAAAAAGCGTGATGCACGCGCAAAATTGTTGTTTTGCTAATTAAACCTATTGTTTTTGTGGCGTTCCCCTTTCCGTCGCCGTCGTCGGATCTTAAGGTCCCTAATGATAGAGACCTAAGATTCGAGGACGACCACGACTAGGAGGACGAGAATTAACTCTAAGTTTTTCTCCTCGTGCTCGCTAAAAAAAGAAACCCCGGACAGCTTCATTGTACTTTTTTCACCAGGAAAGGTAGTAAGTTTATATCTTTTGAGGGAGGTTAAGCGTTCTCCCGATCGCAAAACGGTAAAATTTCGTACATTTGATAACTTGTTTTTGCCACTACTACACTCTCGCTAAAACGCGTTGTAGAATGACGACGGTTATCGCGTTTTCCCGCCAAAATGACCATGGTTCTCGTGCGCGCACTACTCAGTATTGAGAAAATCTTGTTCCCTTAGTCGTCCTCTTATTAGAATGTAAAGGTCTCTAATGTATTGACCGTCAGAATAGTAATTTTTGCTATCAATAGACCTCTTTGGCTTGTATGTTCTATTTTCCCAATACAGGTCAGGTGATAATACCCTAGGGAACTGTTTCTTTCAAATTTCGTCTTATTCACGTGCATATCTACGCATGAATTTATATGAGAAGACAAAGGGTTAAGTTCCCCTGGGATTTCTGTGGGAAGAACAAAACATGCAAGCTAAAGAGGTCTATTATAGTGCAATGTTTGCATTACGACAGTTTTAGTTGATGCGATAACACTTAAGTTGCTTAAAGATGCCTGTCAAAAGCCAAAGTAAGGCTAGAAAACCTCACAAGAGATTATCAACAACCCATTTCTCCCAACTGGCACGTTGGTAACAGTTAGGGATAAGAAGTGAGAATTTACGCATTTACTTGGTCTTTGTTTTTAGGCTGATCATTCTGAAAAACCTTCTATTATTACTTTGACCACCATGCTTGCAGAAAAAATGGTGAAAAAGTACGACACAGTGGCTATAAGCAGAGTGGTGAGATAACGGTCTTAAAGTAATCATTCACGTCTTTGCGGGCTTATTTTTTCGCGTTTTTCATGAGAGCGAAGCGAGCGAGGAGTGCCAGACACGCGCGACGGAGGAATGCGCTGGCGCTCCACGCTCGCCTCCATCCTCGGAGACCCAGGGGCAGATAGTGGGGACGAGGAAAAGTCTAAACGGGCGGAAAAATATATGGCACGAAGAAAAGTAAAGAACGGCGAGAAGAGCCCCTGGGGACAATGTCTTACCAGACCAGTTCCAAACGGTCGCCGCCGTTCTGGCTTCTGATTGGTGCCAGAAAACTTGTGTTTTTCTGGCACCAATCAGAAGCCAGAACGGCGGCGACCGTTTGGAACTGGTCTGGTAAGACATTGTCCCTAGGGGCTCTTCTCGCCGTTCTTTACTTTTCTTCGTGCCATATATTTTTCCGCCCGTTTAGACTTTTCCTCGTCCCCACTATCTGCCCCTGGGTCTCCGAGGATGGCTAGCGCTTGCCCTCGCTCTTCTCTAAAAAACGCGGAAAAATAACGCCCGTCATGACTTCAATATAACAGTATGTTAAGAAAAGCGTTATAAGAACTTCGTTTAGCTTTTTATTTCTCGTTTAACATGTGAAAAGGAGAAGGTCTTGTGTTCATTACGGTCGTTGTCATTCATTGTTCCACAATATTATAAACAGCACTGCACAATAGCATTTCGTGGAAGTGTTTACACCTTGAGGATTTCATCCACAGACTCAAAAGTTAGAACCACCTTGTACAGCATAATAAACAGTACCACAGGAAAGTACTGCTCAGTAGCTTTCATTTGAATGGTCACACCATAGGATTTAATCCACAGACTCAAAAGTTAGAACCACCTTGCACGGCATAATAGACAGTACCATAGGAAAGTACTGCTCAGTAGCTTTCATTTGAATGGTCACACCATAGGATTTAATCCACAGACTCAAAAGTTAGAACCACCTTGCACGGCATAATAGACAGTACCATAGGAAAGTACTGCTCATTAGCTTTCATTTGAATGGTCACACTTTAGGATTTAATCCACAGACTCAAAAGATGGGACCACTTTGTTCAGTGTAATAATCAATACCACAGGAAAGTACTGCTCAGCAGCTTTCATTTGAGTGATCGTACTTTAGGATTTCGTCCACAGAATCAAGTTAAAACCACCTTTATATAGCGAAATAAGCCTTAGCTGTTTTTTTTTTCTCAAGGTGACCGATGCAGCAGTCGAACAAGCTAAGATGCTTTTAACTTCAACTGGACCAGAACCACGCACCTACCTAAAACAACCTTTCAGTGAATCAGATTCACCTCTTCCAAGCGAGCTTCAAATCAAAGGGAGCGTAGAGGTTTGGAATAACACCCGCGAAACTAATCTCAGGTATAAACACAAATTCGCCACTTTAGAAAACGAGAAGAGGACTGGAGCCGAAATGCTTCGTTCAATTGTTTCTGGGATCGTTGCAGGGGACGCACCGGTCAGCTATTGGTCAATTTTTCTCATTGTCCCTGGTAATAGTCCCAGAAGTCTTTGTGAAAGTTAACTTGTCCCAGTTTTGTTCTCGTGTCTAAAGATGCGGATTTTAAAAACATGAAAGGGCCTGTGTCACAAGATTTACCAAAATTCAAAACCAAATTGAGGAAAACGTACAAATTGCTGCTCAAAACATTTAAACCTGTTGTAAATAACACAGCCTATACAAAAGAAGTTACGGATGGGCAGATTGTAAGAAGATTGAGACGGATCGCTATTGTGTTTTTGGAGAACCTTCTAGCCTAACAGTTTTTCAAAGTTCCTTTTTGCTCTGTAACGTTTGATATGTGCTTTGCAGTCATCTTTGTTTGACATCACGTGAAGTGCTGATCTTATCATTTGTAAGTAATTACTAAGGATAAGTTCCACTGCGATAAAGACGTGTAATTTGCATTATTAGCAAAATTAACTCGACCCTGTGAAGCTATCATCCTTGTAAAACAGGACTGCGTCCATTGTATTCATGTCTAATAAAAGCTCTTTCTTTGCAGAAATTTCCAACAGCTTGCGAGCACATTGATTGATTTGCTAGATACCGATAGTCTGTAAGTTGCAGCATTAGTCCAAGCATTTACTCATAGCTTATAGCAACAATATATAGATACAGTTCCATATAGTTGAAGCGGTTTCATTTAATTGGTTAAGCCACAGGATTTAGTTCATAGACCCGTATTTAGAATTACGTGATGCTGCAAAATAAACAGCACCCCAGGAAAATACTGCTCAGTCGCTTTCATTTAAATGGAAGACACTTGGGATTTCATCCACAGACTCAAAAGTTCGAACCACCTTGTACAGCATAATAAACAGTACCACATGAAGTTACTACTCAGTAGCTTTGATTGGAATGGTCACACCGTAGGATTTCATCCACGCTCAAACGTTAGAACTACTCTTCATGTCCTTCGTATTGACTCTGTGACTGACAGCATCAGCAACACACTTGTCAGTCAAGTTGCATTTGTATGACTTTCTGTACTTTCCGAACCCAACTCCATTACCCTAAGGATTATTATACGTTTCTGGGAAACTGCCCACCTACCCCTCCCCTAAACCAACATTTTGCCCTAAGTGGGAAGTAAGTGTTAATGTTGGCTTAGGGGAGGGGTAGGTGGGTAGTTTCTCAGAAGGGTGTAGCCACTCTCCAATATTATTTCAAGGGAAGGCACTGCAGACAGCTACTCGTTTGTCTTGTCAACCTGTACTAATAATCTACTCGTGTTTATTTATAATGTAATCGAAGCTGTTCTCTTTTGTTTCCGTTTCAGACGTTGGCGTTATCTTCAAATTTGCTTTAATTTTGTGAAATTATTGATTCGTTATGATGTTCCACTACCGGTCAATGCTGTGAAACTCTGCGTAAAGTTTCTTAATCATGATGCCTTGGCAATTCGAAAGGTACGTGCGACGCTTAACTCTCCCCTTGTGAGGGAGTCCAGATTCCGGAATCCATATTCCGGAGTCCAGAGTCTAGATTTCAGAATCCATGTTTCGGAATCCAGATTCCAAAATCCAGGAAATGTTGGCTTGTGAAAAGCGAAATCCAGCTAATTGATTTTTGCTGTGAAATCAGGAATTCTGGGCTTTGGAATCCGGAACACAGCTCAAGGAGTCTGGATTCTCTCTAACGATTCGAATCTGGAATCCAGTACCTAAAATCCGGAATCCACGGTCTGGAATCCAGAATTCAAGACTGTCTTGGATTCTCTGACATGGATCAGGTTGCGGATTTACGAAATCATCCTAAGCCAAGATTTATCTGCAGTACTGTGACATACCAACTGGAATTTTAAAGAAACAGCACTTGCCTTAGCCCTTCTACACCAATACCGCCCCATGGCAAGATGATTTAGCACTCTAACTTTTAAATCTGTGGACGAAATCCCATGATGATACCATTCAAACGAAACCTGTGTGGCTGGTGCAGATGCTGTTTGCATCATGCTATTTATTTCTTCAGATTTTTCAAAAAGAACTTTGAGTTTTTTGTGTTTTTATTTTGGACTGCGTTATGAGAGAAACGGTCAAATTAGGACGCCGTCCTGAATCCAGGTCAGGTTTTTAAGGGTGGGTGCTATCTGTAAGTAACGCCTTGGGTGACCTTGGGATTCGTGAACGCTGTGCGTTTTTTTTATATGCATATTTCGTCAAAAATGATACCTCCTTATTATAAAAGACTCCACGAGTATAAATCGTGCCCGCGGTCAGCTGAAATCCTTATCTAACCTACTTATGACCCGATTGGCAGCACCAGCTATAACAGAGGAGTGCTGTGTCCAAAGTTGTCATATTTTTACATACAATGTTTCTCGTCCGTTTTAGGTGGCAATAGATGCCGTTGGAGCAATTCTCAAACAGCAGAAGCGAGCACACGTGAAAATAGCTGTTAACCCATACTCTGTTGGTAAGGTTGGCATAAACATTGATAACAATGCGATGCATGTGAAGTCATCTCTTGTACGCGACCCCCTCTAAACAGCCACCACCTATTTAAAATACAAAAATGAGTTTTTGGAATTTCCTTGTAAACGTTCTTTAGGGAAAACCTATCTTATGTGATCACGAAAACAAGGCATTTGAGTGATTTTGGACTGTATAACTAATTCCATAACTGGTAAGAACGAAAATGAAATAAATATAGAGCGTATCTATTCCTTAACGCCTTTTGGCGTAGAGAGAAATGACGATGATGACGTTAACGTTCTCGCGTTATGACGGTGAGGTTGGACGCCTGCTCGTGAGGCGCCTTTGGTGGAAGGTAGACTGGTGACAGTCAGTTAAATAGGCAAGATGAACGGGGAGGACTGGAGAGAACGAGCAAGCCCAAAGGGACCTGGGAAAGAGGCGTATACTTATTAGTTTTCCTCGGCGTGCCTTATTTTTAATTTGCGCGTGGACTAGCATGCGTTAAGCTGTCACTGTGATATACACAAAAGCATTCAACACAGTGTAATTTAGATTCAAGACAAGATCTGAAGAATGACTGGCAACCTATTGGTGAACTTCGTAACCACCCTTCCCTCGGTAGCATTTGCCATGCGCTTTGGATAACCACAGTTTTTATAACACGTAGAAACAAATGACTTATCTTCAATGGAAGAAACGCTTTAAAGGATGTACCAAACCCTTGCTGTGTTCCACATTAGTTTCTGGGGTGGGCGAATTATTAACTATTTAATTATAACAAAATTCCGATAGCAAAGACTGTAATAATTATTTAAGAATGTCGCTTGAGCGAGTCAAGCAAACAATTTATTGGCTCTCTCGTGGCTTCTTTCGATTCACTGTTTATGCTTTGATTTTCGTGTTTAAAGCTGGCCTACCAGAACCTACCTCAACAGTCATCGAGCCTGGAGATCGGGAGGATAATAGATGGTAAGGTGGTCATGACACGTCTTATCATTTCCTTTAACAAGCGTCTAGAGAATTTTTTTGTTTTTAAATATGTAGTAATGAAACTCTTCCAGATGATCTCGTCCACATTCTCACGAATTCCCCCTTAGTTTATTTTAAATTATTAGATATCGTCGTCCCCACCTCCACCACCATTATTATCGTCGTCACCACCATTACCCCGCCATCATCATCATCATCATCATCATCACCCCCACCCCCACCACCACCACCACCATTATCATCATCATCACCACCATTACCCCACCACCACCACCACTGCCACCCCATCATCATCATCACCCCCCCCCACCACCACCATCATTATTATCGTCGTCGCCACCATTACCCCGCCATCATCATCACCCCCACCACCACCACCACCATTATCATCATCATCACCACCATTACCCCACCACCACCACCACTGCCACCCCATCATCATCATCACCCACCACCACCACCACCACCATTATCATCATCATCATCACCATTACCCCACCACCACCACCACTACCACCCCATCATCATCATCACCCCCCCACCACCACCACCACCATTATCATCATCATCACCATCATCGTCATAGTCACCACATCACAGTCTTTGATTATTAGAACTGAGCATTTTTCGTTGATTCTTTCAGGCTGCATTACTCCTCAAGCAATGTCCCAAAGAATAAAAAAGAATGGGAGAGCTGTGTCTTCATCGACAAAACACACTGGGGCTACTACACTTGGCCAAAGTAAGCAAAAGGGAAAAGCGGAAGATTGTTTTTTCTTTCGGTCTAATCGATCATATCTATGTTCTCTGTTTACCTAAGTAAATTAGTCGAGGCTGATGCTAAGGATTATCTGCATTTAAATAGGTTTTCTCACCTACCCCTCCCTTAAGCCAACATTAACACTTACTTCCCACTTAGGGCAAACTGTAGGCTTAGGGGAGGGGTAGGTGGGTGGTTTCCCAGGAAACTAATTAGTTCTGTTGTTCTCAAAGGCTTATGAAAAAGAGATTTCTAGCTGCTTCGTGGCTTCAGAAGTACGACCTGTTTAAAACCTGGTGGATTGCTCCCAAAGCATAACATGCCCTTCTTTCTCATTTATATAGGAAACTGCTGACCTATGCACCAGTAGACCAACAGCCTCCTCTAGGTCGAACACGTGATCAACTTTCAGAGGTAAGAATTTGATCTTTTGGCAGTGTGCACACGACCTTGAAAACATACAAACGTTTGAACAGCTTCCGTGCACATGAGAATAACCTAGAAATAGGAAAGGAAGCGATAAGGGGAGACAGCGAAGGGCGAGAAACTTCCCCCTCCGCGATCCCCCTCTAAAATCTCCACCTCCAAACTCCTAAGGAAGGCCTAATATTCAACACGAGAAAGATATGTTTGTGCACTCTGCAAATTTTTTTTTCACAATAGTTCTTGTCCGCACGAAGGCCATAAACTCATAAGTTAATATACGTTTACAAGACTAGCGTAGCTTTTGCAGAATGCATATCTCAGAGAGTTCTAATCTCCCTAGAGGAAGGCTGTCTGCCTGTTTACAAATTTTTTAACGTTTGCGATAATATTTTGTTTTTGGTAAATTCTTTTCAGGAAGAACAACCAATTTACGATGCTTTCAGTCAAGAAGAATTCATGTCAAAATTCATTGCGTTTCTGTCCTTGGAAGATAGGAAAGGCAGAGACAAATTCAATGTGCATCGATTTGTACTTTTTAAGGTAATGTTATTTTGTGTGTGTTATAATAAGTGAACAAAATGCTCTGCAGTCGTACTTCCCATCTACTTTTTGCTTCATCATTCCTAATAGTTTTATGGTGGTCCAGTCGGTGTTGTGCATCAATAAGCTATCTCGCCTGACACTAGTAAGAAATTCTGATGACGAGCGTTAGTTACCATGTATCTTTCTTTTCAGGGTCTTTTCAGAAACTTCGACGACACGTTTTTTGATCTAATCAAGCCCCATCTTGAACGTCTTTGTATAGATCCCCAGGTAAGCTTAAGTTGACTTGACATCCCATGAATGGTGAGTTATGAAGTGGGTGTAAAGTAGAGGTTTTTTGTTGCTGTTGCTGTTGTTTAAAAGTTTGGCAACCTCGGATTTCACCTCGGCGGAGGTGACCAACCTTGTTCCCAGGTTCCACTCCCGATAGTTCCCTTTCCGGGGGACGAGTAAGAGAGGGCCCTGGGAACGAGGGTAGCAGGTGACCATCCGAATGAAAACGAGGAGTGTATCGTCCATTGTTGTTTTCATTTTTCAGGAGAGCAGTCAACGATGTGCTGTGGAAATTATCGCTGCTGTCATCCGTGGATGCAAACACTGGAGTTACGAAAAGGTTGAAAATCTGTGGGATTTTCTTTTACCACTTTTTAGAAAGTCTCTCTTGGCTGTGAACGTGGAGACGTTAGAGGACTGGGGCACGTGTATGGCAACCGCTGTGGTGAGAAGCTGTTTTGTTACCGTATAGTATTCGCCACTTTAAAATTGAGGAGGGAAATGGGAACGAAATTTGTCCCGCAAGTTTTTCTGGGATCGTTGCTGGGGCCCCGCTGGTCAGCTTTTGGCTAATTTTTTACCTGTCCCCAGGAAACGTCCCAGACGTCTTTGCGAAAGTTAACACGGCCCAGGTTCTTTCACGTTTCTAAAATCTAGATTTCATTTTCTTTGTAGGAGAGTCGTGATCCCCGGCGCATCCATCGTTTCCTAGAAATGCTTTTAGAAGAACCTTTGGACGATCAACGTGGTTCGTTCTCTGATTCGAGGTGAGAAGAGTTTAGATTGCTACGATCTACTGCTTTTTTAAAATACGGAAATCGCTTAGACCGGAACTGAATGTCTGCACGATGTTATCAAAGAATCGGACTGAAAAAGAGAAGCACGGACCAAATCTATGTGTCCGTTTTAGGGAAGTTTCCAGTTCAGCGAGAGTTGCGTGCTGGGTGGCCTGTGGTGATAGAAGGGTCTTCGGTTGCAATTACTGATACCTATGTTTATGGCTTTGTTTCTTTTCAGTCGTTTGTATTTCATTCAAGGAGCGCTCTGTCAACAAGAATGGAGAGTTCCTGAGTTGCTTCACCGGTTGTTGGGCGTCATCGAGTCCCATCTAAACCATCCTTACAAAAACGTACGCGATCGGCTGGGAAGGTATGTACTGAGATTGTTTGAATCTCCAGATAGGATATCCAGACCATCGTATGAATTCCGTGCTGCAGCGACCCTGATAGTCTGTCTATTGTGTGGATCAGACACGTAAGCTACCCTTTTTCATCTTTGTAGCGTACTTTGTAGCGCGTTGATGTATGACCTCAAGTTGCCGAACTGCACACAGACGCGATCTCCAAACCGTAAGGAGTTTGTGAGCAAAGTACTTCCTCAGTTGACAGGGCTGCAGGAACTGGCACGAGAGAAGGAGATCATGGGCGGAAGTGACGTTAGTACAGAAAATGAGGAACGTTTCGATAAGGAGGGAGTGAAGGATGGGTCTCGTGAGAGCGACGAGAGAAAGGAGGCTATCAAGCGTTTAAAGACGAGTAAGTAGAAGGTTAATGACAATTTTGTGCGTACATTTGTAGTTCCCTGAATCAAAATAGTATTCGAGGACGAGACGAGATTCAATTTAAAGTTTTCTTCGCATATTCTTTTTACTCCGGAAAGCTCCCGCCATCGTACTGTTTTTTCAGGAGAAAAAATGAACACGGTTATCTTTATTGAAGGATTTTAAGTCCTCTCTCGTTTGCAAAATGATAAAACGTCTAACATTTGGTAACTTGTTTCCGCGACTACCACATTTTCGTGAAAACCCGTAGTAAAGTGACGGCGGCTATCACGTTTTCCCGCCAAAGTAAAGCTGTTTCACGCGTGCGCACCACTTGGTATTGAGGAAATCTCGTTCTCGTGGTCGACTTCGTCTTAGAATTTAAAGGTCTCTAACGCCTGGTGAATGAATGACATCGACCAAATCAAGGTGTCCATTTTTGTCTTTTTTGTTGTAGTGACAAACTGGCTTTTATCCCATGCCGTTCGTACCCTTCATAGTTGTCCAGAGGAATTCTTCGATCTTTTACCTGTGGTAAGTACATGTTGTAAAAGTCAATTCGCCCTCGTGTATGGTGGAAAAACGCCGTTGTTTAAACGGTACGGAATGACTCTCAATTCGGGGTGGGCGATGAATAAGGGCGAAGTCAAAAAGGTTGGTTTTGCCAAATAAAATCCAATTTTTTACTCTCGTAGGGACGCAAGAACGCAATTAAACTAACTCCTTAACACACCTTTTTTTTTTTCAGATTATACTATTTGACTCGCAAGAAGACGATCCTGAGCTTCAGCACTACTGTCACAGAGTATGTATAGACGCTTCACAGCCACCGTGTTTTTGCATTGGAACGTGTTTCTTCATTAGTAATTTCCTGATATTTTTACCATATGGGGTGACTTCTATAATATGGTCTTGACGTAATAAATTATTATGGTAATTGACCTGAGTGGAGTGCAGTTTTGTCTGAAATCATACGCGTGATTTCAAAATCGAACGTGCGCGCAGCGCGAGTTCGATTTGAAATCACAAGTATGATTTCAGACCAAAATTGCACGACACAAAGTTTAATTACCACTTTATTACATCCATTTTGAAATCGCAGAATTTAGTCAGTACTAATATTTATTGATCAAGTAGCTGGTTTGTTAAAAAGCCGAAACAAAAAGGCTTTTACATCTCATTTGGTATTCGAAACAGAAAGATGCGATATAGAACAAAAATGGTGTGATTTAAAACAGAAATGATGCGATTTAGAATATGAATGACGCGATTTGGAACAGATGCGATTTAGGGCAAAGAATGGTGCGGTTTGGGAATAAATCACACTGCTGAGAGCCAATCAGATTGCACGGATCGCTAGTGATTTCAAAGTGGATGTAATAAAAACAGAAAAAACAGTGTTTCATACGATATCTAGACACTGCGAAGTGGGTTGTAAAAGACCGACGTGGACGCGTCTATCGCTTAACACCACCCTGCTATCGGAACCTTTCTTTCGCTATCTTGATTTTGGCGAACTCTAGAAGGTCAGCACTCGTTAACATCCGTCGAAAGGCCCTTGAACACCTTATGAAGTTTACACAAGGTAGATTAAAGTACACATAGCATCAACCCCAACCCAAAAAAGGAACCTAACCAGTTTCGAAACAGTGCTTAACCCTAATCAGTAAAGGTAGTGCTTAACCCTAATCTGTAAAACGCAGTGCTTAACCGGCTAATCCAAAACGATAAGGAATAGTACGTTGTGTAAACTTCATAAGGTGTCCAAGGGCCTTTCGACAGATGTTAAAAAGTGCTGACCACTCTAGAAAAACTTTGCATAAATCGAGTAAGAACTTTGTTGAGCATGCGCCGCATTTTGCTAGAATAGAGTCTCAAACCCAGGTCTAATAACCGTGCACTTGGTATAGCGGGCTCAGTTAGAGCCGTCGGTCTTTTCAATAAATGGATGCTCGCACTCGAAAAACCAGTTTGGCGACAGAAAACAAGAAGGGGCTGTGGCGGCTTTAATGGCTTGATGCGATGCAGGGAGAGCCTCTTTGTCTCCTCGATCAAGAAAACAAAGAGAGGCCCTTTAGACTTGATTTTAGGGAGTTTACAGAACGACGTTTTTGAGCGACGCAAGTCAATCGGAAGTGGACTTTTTGGATCAGTTAAGGTTTGTGGGAAACTGCCCACCTACCCCTCCCCTAAGCCAACATTATCACTTACTTCTCACTTAGGGCAAAATGTTGGCTTAGGGGAGGGGCAGGTGGGCAGTTACCCAGAAACCTTTTTAACTCTCCAGCCGTGATTTTGAACAAATTTTTGGATAAAACCTCTCTTTAAGAGTAAAGACACATAGCAATACAAATTTGGTAACGTCAAGATATATTAAAAGAGAAAAACTCTCACTTCTGGTTGACTTGCTTCACTCACAAAAGGTTGCTGCTTTAGGGGACTGAAAAACGGGCAACAAAAAACGCGCAACTTGTCTTGCAACATTGCAGCAAAGCGAGTTGAATAGCGATGTTGCGCGTTTTACCACCCACATCAAACCTGTCGTGCAACAAATCAGATTGTTAACAGGTGTAAACGCGGGTGTTAAAACGCGCAATATCGCTATTCAACTCGTTTTGTAACAATTTTGCAAGACAAGTTGCGCGTTTTTTGTTGCCCGTTTTTCCGTATTCTGATTAGCTTTCGGATCACGTGAAAATTAAGAGCAGGTAAAAATGGCAAAGACAAGGTTGCCTCGATAAAAAAAACTGGTTGGGTTGCATTTCAGTAGAACGTCGTTGGATATAATGTTTTGGATCAATTTAGGTCTCTGGGAAACTACCCACCTACCCCTCCCCTGAGCTAACATTAACACTTCTCACTTAGGGCAAAATGATGGCTTAGGGGAGGGGTAGGTGGGCAGTTTCCCAAAGACCTAAATTTATCCATGTTTTTTCCCTTTTCTTGGTAGACTATTGCTTACATATCCCAAACAGAGCTCCCTTTGAGCATGGTACCGCACGCACTACAGACTGTCAAGCAAGTAGGTTCATTGTCATGTACATTTTACTAGTGTAAGGTTCGGTTTTATTCTCTGTCCTTGGTCTTTAACCTGAGCGAAAATTGGACATAATTCCCCTCGTTTGGCGATTTCGTTGAAGGAAATAAAACAAACGATACAATAGTAGTAATCGTATATGAATAACTGCGTTTGACATGGTGCATGGTGCATGTATTAGGACGATTGGTATTCACTCAGTGACCCAAGGAATAAAACACAAGTTCTCCCAACAGGAGCCCGGCAAACCTGTGACCCTTTGGTTACCAGTCCAGGTGCTTTACCACTTAGCTATAAGAGACTCGTGGGAGCTTATGTCAGGGTTACTCACTAGGTTCTTTTCATTACAGAAGTGTTCTTGTCTTATTGTAGCTGGCCAGTAATGCCCTGTGGCATCCAAGGCGAAGTGTATTGGAGTATCTACAAGTCATGATCTTTGCCAACCTGTTTGCCATTACCAGTACTCCGCAGCACATTCAGGACGTGAAAGAAATGGTGCTGAGTCTTTTAGAAGACGAGCAACTAGAGGTATTGTTTATTGTGCTGTACATGAAGTCAACTGAAATTGTGACTATTCAAATGAAAGCTACTGAGCAGCACTTTCCCGTGGTACTGTTTATTATGCTGTACAAGGTGGTTCTAACTTTTGAGTCTGAGGATGAAATCCTAAAGTGTGACCATTCAAATGAAAGCTACTGAGCAGTACTTTCCTGTGGTACTGTTTATTATGCTGTACAAGGTGGTTTAAACTTTTGAGTCTGTGGATGAAATCCTATAGTGTGACCAGTTAAATGAAAGCTACTGAGCAGTACTTTCCTGTGGTACTGTTTATTATGCTCTACAAGGTGGTTCTAACTCTGCGTTTGTGGATGAAATCTTAAAGTGTGACCAGTCAAGTGAAAGATACTAAGCAGTACTTTTCTCTGTGGTTGAAATCCTGCCGTTACACTCTCTAATCATGCTGCTGTTTATAATATTTACTCGCCTGAGTTTAACTTTTGAGACTCGCCTTCGGTTGAAAGCCGATAGTACGACAATTCCTGGGCCGGGTTGTTCAAAGCCGGGTTAAGATAACCCAGGGTTAGTACGAAATTTGAATTCAGATATGAAAGCTTAAAAAGCAAATTCAGTTTAATTCTTTTTGTCTACAGTTTGACGATTAGCTACTCTAAAAAGAATAGAGAAAATTTTCAGAGAAAATGCTTTTGATGAAAAGAAAAAGAGACCCGGGTTAAAATTTAACCCTGGGTTAGCGCTAACCGGCCTTCGAACAACTCGGCCCTGGGCTCTAACCGGTAGTCTTACTTTTCCCGCCGTTTCTTATTCAGTGTAGGCTATGGAGGACTTCTCTTCAAGCTTACTTGCATATTTTTTCTCTCTTTGGCAGGTTCGAGAAATGGCAGCCGTCACATTCAGTGGTCTCGTTCATTATGGATTTCTTCAGCTGGACGACATGCTTCAGGTGTGAATGGACATGATTGCACATTTCCCGATGTGCCTTTCCCGCAGTATAGACTATTCATTTTGATGTTTTACGTACCGAGATAAATATGGTTACACTCAAGGGCCCAGTTGTTCCTATAATTATTCCGGGGTTCTTTTTCTTCCATTGGAAAGCATTTTTTCGGGTACTTTTCTTTGTTCGTTTAAGATCGTTTAGCAGGCCACTTCCGAGTTCCAAAAACCCTCACTTTCACAATGAGGCCAAGTGCACAACCTTTCTTGTGTAAATGAGTTTTATTTGTATGAGAATAAGAAATCATTTCCATATCAAAGGCTGTGCACTTAACCTCGTTTTGATATAGAGGCCCAGGGGAACTCGGAAATTGCCTATCATCATATTGTAGACAAAAAGAATTAAAAATGAATTCGCTTTTTAAGCTTTCAAATCTGAATTCAAATTTTGCTCTATCCCTTGGTTATCTTAACCCACCTTTGAACAACCCGGCCCAGTTTGTTTCCCCAGCGTTGTCGTTTAGCTGGGAAATCCTTTGCGTTTGTCAGAAATGCCCTACTGGCCCCGGTTGTTCAAACGTTGGATATCGCAATCCACGGCGGATAAATCCCTATCCAATGGATAAGTATTAGGGAGACCCGTTGCGTTATCAACTGCATAGAGATTTATTCAGTGGATAGTGTTATCAAGCTTCGGAAAAACTGGGCCTTGATTGGTTACTTTAATGTTTTTCGACCCATGTAAAGGAATTCGGATTCCGGAGTCCAAGACTTTTTGCTTGCGGAATCCAGAATGCGGGAAATTTTTGCTTGTAAAATCTGGAATCCTGGGCTTTGAAATCTAGAATACAGCTCAGGAATCCAAAATCCCACTGAGGATTGGTATCCGAAATCCAGGTTCCACAAATCCGGAATCCACTTCGTGGAATCCAGATTTCCTTACATGGGTGAATGTTTTAATCAGCAATCCGAGGTATCTAGGTAGCACTCATGCATGGTCGCTTCCTTGAATAGTTTTAACGGCTCCACGTCTCACCTAATGTTATGTACAAATGAGCTGTTTTATTTTTTCTTGTGTCGGAAATGCCTTACCTTGCGGGAAAAAAGGCTCGTCGAAAACAAAATAGCAATCTAAATTCGCGAGTAAATCAATGGATTTTTCCCCTCTGACGTAACAGATTTTGCCATAAGGGCCGCTTACAGACCTTTGGCGAGAACAGTTTTATCACAAGATAAATTATCATTTGACCTCGAAGGAGGCAGCGCGCGCCGGTGGTGAAAAATCTCAGCTTATAAGTGTTGTTTACTGCTCTTTAGAAACAATTTACTAAGATGGCGAACACCAAGCTCAAGAAGAAGAAAAAAGGTGTAATAGGTGTCAACGGATTAAACAATGACGCAGGTAATACCCAAGTTGTATGTGACATTTTAGTGGTCACTGGGGGTTCCGTTGATCGAAGGCACAGTGTTACATTTTTAACTCGTAATTGGGCTTAGATTCTTATACCGTAAATTGAAGCTTATAAGCCCTTGGGTTATACATCTTCGAAAGGGGTTTTTATAAGGGCTTATAAATGGAGATGCTTATATCTTACGGGACTTATAACCAGAATAGGAAAAGCGCTTCGAAACAAGCTACAGCAGTGATGATCAAAAAACTTTTTGCATTTTTTTGCATTTACTGGCCTGTTCAAGGCTCCGAGGTATTCGGGTCCGCTGAATAGTCCAGTTTCGAATTAAAAATTACCGCTGAATATAAACATTAACGACACATTCATACAGGGTTAGCCTCGACGTAAAGTAAAATATTCAGAAATTCTGGCAAGCAAGTGTTTAAAATTTGAATATACACAATAGCCAGAGTAATAAACAGCTCTTTTTCTCGTTGGAATTTGTGAATATATTACTTCAGATTGAGGCTAAGGCTGTAAAAAATGCGTCTTCACTTCTTTAATTCAGCGGTCATAGCGAACTCGAAAATGGACTACCGTAAATCCTCTATTAAGCCCCCCGGGGGGCTTATTTTTTTCAAGCAGTTTTGAGGGGGGGCTTAATAGAGAGGGGGGGCTTATTTAATTTAGCGAAACGCATCACCTATAGCAAAAATACCGTGGTATGAGACAGAGTAGACTTGCGCGTTGTACAATTAAACTTGTGGTTCCCGGGCGATACACTGCTTTGTCTAACGACAAGAAAATGGTGGCAATTCTCCACAGAGAGCTAGAGCGCAAAATTGAGAAAGTTAAGGATATGAAGTTGGAGGTCATGCCGCCGAAGACCAAAAACAATATGAACTTCCAGCCTGAATAAATCATAACTGATCAGTCCACGTTAATCGTTAATTTTTTTGTAAAGAATAAGGATTGGGGGAGGGGGAGGGGGGGCTTAATAGAGAAGGGGGGGCTTATTAACTTTCCTCCTCTGAAAAGGGGGGGGGGGGGGCTTACTAGAGAGGGGGACTTATTTGAGAGGGGGGGCTTAATAGAGGATTTACGGTATTGAGAAAGCGGGATTTTCTTTCACTTTCGCGTCTCCCCCGCTCTTTCGCCTCTTCCCACTGTCTGACAACCTGGAACAGGCTTAAAGACGTCAGAAGTAAAGCTATAGGGTGGCTTTTAATCGAATTTAACTTTCTTGTTTACAAGCAGATGGTCCGACAACTATGGGGCGGGGGGGGGGGGGGGTGGGGTTAGGAGTGTAAGCGGCAGTTTACGGTGGTGTGTTCTGGACTATCTAACATAACTAGGTGTTTGAATTAAGAAGCAATATTGTTTCTTAAAGCTCTGGTAACATATCGCTAGATCAGAAAAGCCTGGGTATTGTCTCGAGCACTCCGGTTCTTTAAGCGCTTTTCACGGGACAATACGCAACGACGATTTTCAGCGCAATAGAGCAATGCAACATTGTTGCGACATATTTTTCGAGTTGGCACAACATCGTTCCAATATTGTTGCCCTAAATCCTCGTTGAAAAATGTCTTCCTTGTAACATCACATTTATGTTTAAACCGCAAAATAGACTGAAAGTGCCACTAGGAGACGAATACTTTCTCTTTGAGTCCTCATTTTAAAACTTGGCTAGTCTGCTTGTAAGCATTCCTGTTCTTGTTAATTTTAACCATCTGACCTTCCTATTCATTTACTTGAGTCTTTTTCTTTCCAGCCTTGATCCACCGTCACGCCGGAGTGCTGGGCCTAGCAAGTTGCGTCCAAGCCTTTCCGTACGACGTCCCCTCTTGGATGCCGCAAATTTTGCTGGATCTTGGCGATCATCTACATGATCCGCATCCAATACAGGTAAGGCAGCTTGCCCTCGTCCTCCGGCATAAAACGTGACATTAGGACATTTCACGTCGTAGCTGAGCGGAGGACGACAACGAGATGTATCATAACTGCAAAAAAGTGTGACATATGTTGCCTTCTTCTTCGTCTTTGAGTAAACTTTTCGTATTTTCTCACTCCTCCTCCCCCTCCTTTCTTTCTCTTCTTTTCATTTTTTTTGCTTTTCCTGATTATCATCGTCGTCCATCTTATCATGATGACCACAGTCATCCTTCTCTTCCTCCTCCTCGTCGTCATCATCATCATCATCGTTTTTTTCGTTATCATCATTATTATTGTCATCATCATCATCATCACTATCCTCGTCGATGTCAGTCTGTCGATCTTGTCATCGAAGCTTCTCGTTTCTTGCCTCCATCTTTACCTCTATTCATAAACCTAAAAATGATCTAATTGATGCACTCATTCTTGGTAAAGAATGATTTTTGTTATTCATTTCTAGAAGAATAAGGGGTGGGGGGATGGAGGAGGAGAAGTTTATTAATGGAGCTAGAAATATGAGAATTCAAAAAAAAGTTTTTTAAAATTGGACGTACCTCGCTTATCGAGTTTTTTTTTTTTTTGCTTCTGTAGGCAACAGTAAAGAAAGTGATGTCGGACTTCCGTCGAACACACCATGATAATTGGCAGGAACACAAACAGAAATTCACTGAGGATCAGCTTTTGGTGCTGACAGATCTGTTGGTCTCGCCATGTTACTACGCTTGAATGGCTCGAGTGGCTTTGAACAAAAACTCCACAAAGGACTCCTCGCTGATGTCTACTTGTGACAAATTCCAGAAAACGTCTTGCAGTAGTGACAACATCTGCGTTCAAGATCCTTATTTTTTAACGATATTTTACCTGTGTTGAAGGAGTTTTTTTGTCTTGGCGGGTTTGTTTTCGTATGATCAACTGCTGAAAGTTGTGATGTTAGAATCTGGTTTGGTTCATGCAAGCAGGTTCTTTGGAAAGTCACGCTATTTTGGTTCCAGTTTTGAAAACGCAATACCTGCTAAATGCGTGACACAGACACTCCAGTAACCACGCAGTCACCTTAAGAGTCACAGTCACGCAAATCCGTTAAACACCACTGTCACGCGCTTGTATCAACATTGTCAAATCTTGTCAAGGGGACCCATCGCTTTTCAACAATTTGACGTTCTTTTAAGGATAGAACTCAAACCCTAGGCAACAAAATCGGTCAGTTGACCACAGTGAAGCTGTAGAATCGCATGATTTGTTTCATTTGTAAACCAATGGTATTTTGATGCTCTGCGCAGCTTTATGGTTTTATGATTTTTTGAAAGATAGCGAGGTCTTCATCTCTGAAGAGTTCCCATAGTCTTGAAGAATTAAAGAAACTTTTCAAATTTTAATTTGTAGATTTTCCAAAACGAACAATAATAATATGGCTCTGAAAGGGGTTTCATTTGAATGGTATCATTGCAGAAATTCTCCCGTATCTGACCCTTAGTCTGAAGCCTTAGAACTACATAACTAGTCTACACTCTGGAAGAAAAGAAAACAGTTATTTAATGTTAAAAATATTATCTACGATCTTTACTTTTTTATTCAGAGCCACAGATTTATTTACTGAAAATGTTACAGTTTACTTTTGTATTAAAGTAATAAGCGTGCCTACCTTTTATACCCTCCCCCCTCCCCCCCCTAGTGCTGTCTAAATCTTGAACAACTGACTGAAAAATTGGACTGTTTGTTGGAGATAAATAAACGTAAATACAACGTTTTTGGTTCTCGACAGCCGGCTAAAGCAGCCATGGACAAGCGATATGCATGGGAGACTTAAGGTTGTAATTTTAGCTGTTGGTTTTTGAGGACCTTTTGACACAGGCTGGAGACTCTCTGCTCCGTAGAGGCTCAATGACGTCAGTGCCGGATCCAGACCTTGAGATTAGCGCCGGGGGAGGGGGGGGGGGCGGTCATCCAGACCCTCAGATAAGGGAGGGCGGGCCTCAGTTTGGTCTAAAAACAAGGGGGTCCAGGCCCCTCCCCTAGGTCCGCCTCTGGACGTGTTATTGGTTGTCCGCAGCGCAAAGCATGTTTTGCACCCACACTCACTTTCTCCATGCCCCTTTGAGCCTCTGCGGAGTAGAGAGGGCTGGAAACGTGTTTCAGCGCGAGGTTTAGGGAACAAATGATACGAAAATAGCTAATAGTGAGTTTCCAGCCATTTCTACTTCAACTGCCCTGCAAACCTCATAGCAGGATTGAATTGTTCCGGACAAATTACTGATTTCTTTGCGACGCTTTGACAATATTTTCCGATTAGATAAAGTCACATTGGGTATAACGTTCCAAATTTAACTTGACAATATAATACAACAAGAAATTCCGCAGCAATCGCTCGGTGTTTCAACTGGTAATCTATTGTCTACGTTACTGTCTCCTAGGCGGACAAGTTGTAAATTTTAAAAATGAACCGAACCGTGAAATGTATAAAGACTATAAAGCAGGGGCGTAGCCAGGATTTTTCAAAGGGGGGGTCACAGAGGCTACTCAGCAGATCACCATCCGGGAATCGCCGACTATATATGGTTTATACCGCTGCTTTCCCTCGTGTATCAGCGGGCTCAGTGGTATTATCTCGGCATGAAGGCCCTTATTAACTAAGGACAAGAGCTGTTGACGAAAATACTTTACAAAAAAACAAATTTTTAAAAAAAGTGGGCTTTTCAACAATGGCTTTTACAGCCAAGATATTGTCATGGCGTTTTCGTCATCTGAATATTGTAGGTTGTTTGCTCCAAAGAAGGCCTACCGGGGGGGGGGGGATCACGAGCACCTCAGGACCCCCCCTAGCTACGCCCCTGTAAAGGGGCGTTTTTATCAGAGTCGTGGGGTTTGCCAGCAAACATTTCCTCTTTCCCCCTCCCCTTCCCACTTTTTTCATTTTTTTTTCTTTCGCTCCATCTTTCGTACAATAACTCAATCGGAAACGCTCGCTACGCACGCTCTGCTTACTGATGCCTTTGTTTGACCCCAATATACAATAGGATTAACGGCTACCTACCTACCCAGTCAAACCTGACACCTGAATGTATCGTACCCATTAATCCTAATGCCCATGTCACTCCGAAGTCAAGACCACCTTCGGGTTTCTGGCATCTTCTCATTTCTTTTTGATTTTAGAGAAACTGACTATTTATGCTCGCACCTGATTGGATGCTTGGTGTAATTTTTCACTCGCCCCAATACAAATCGGCCCGTCTTTATCTGACAAAAGGGAGACTGGGCACGAAGAGTAGCAAGATGGCGGCAGTTTTTGCTCAAGAGAGAAATTCTACATCAATACTCGTTATGTCTGTTTCCAGCTGCCACGAAGACTACAGAAGTAGACAAGAGCTGAAAGAAACATCGTTTTGCAAGTTTCAGTGCAAATAATTCTGTAAACTTAGCAGAAAGATTCTGCCTTTCCGGTCAGTCGATGGCGTCTGCATCCATCTGTCGACATCTGGAACTCGGAAATCTGTTATCCTCAGCTGTATTCTGAGGAGCGGAAATTGAAGAGCGATGCTGCTGGAAAGGGCTTGAGTATTAAAGGTAATTTGCTTTAGTTTAAAGTTTAAATTATGTGTTGTTATACTTCTTCTGAAATGCATGATTGTACGCAACCAAGCCACAGGATACCGAAGCTCTACAAGCGCATATTCTGACCAGTTTTAGATTAAATTTTGGACACAATTTCCCCTCAATCTCATACATCAATTATGTACCCACTTACTGTTGAGAGGAGACAAAATCTAGAACAATAGAAAGCCTTTAGGAATTCCTAAAAAGAGTGAATTGTCAATATGTGGTCTTATAGAGTGTTTTCACATGACGTCACGGCGGCCATGTTGGTGTCCCAAACTATTCCTCTGGGAGTTGAACTCTTTTTTTATGCAAACGTTTTCTTTTGTTCGAATATATTTACATAGATGCTGGCCACGTGAGTGAAAACACTCTATAGTTGCTCGGGGTCCTTGGTCTGCAGTAGCTTATGGCTTTTGCTGGGATTCATGTTTGCATGCTGTTTGTTCACAGGCATCCCAATCTCATGATACGAGTGTGGAATGTAATTTTCATTCTGTGATGTGGGCGAGTCAGTTATAGGGAGCTTAAGCGTATAGCAGTGAAAACGGTGACGTCAATGAGAACTGCAATAAAGGAATTGGTTTTAGACTGGCAAAACAAGTTCTTTTTTACATTTCTTTGCCGTCACTGCATGACTACGATGTGAAAATGCCTAATTTCATGTTTTGTGGACAAAGTGAACACAAGACAACAGCTTCATTATTTTTTCCTTGAACTCCAGAATAAATTGCCAACTTATGACGATCTGAGCAAAATGGAATAAGCGCGATAAAGTTTAAAGCAGCACGACTTCACTTTTTGACGTTTTTGTAGCTGTTGCCTAGTTGTTACTTAAGCTCCCTAATGCATTTCAGGTGATCGTTGAGATGTTTTCTTGATAGTATGAGTTACATAGATCACGCTATACGACCAAAAAGTTGACGTAATTGATACATTCACACTAAAACACACAGAAATACATCAAAGATAAATCTTATTTATTCATTTTATGGATCAATATGTAAAATATAACAAGTAACAATTTAATTGCAGACCTCTGTATTTGAATTATTTCTCAATATCTCAATGGTTGCCTGTAATGAGACAGTGGCTCACTGGCATCACAGAATGTCAATTACATTCCACTGTTGTAACATGAGCTTAGGATACTTTTGGTTTGTTTTGTGAATAGTATTGAAATTTTAGCCCATTTTTGAAGTAAAAATGTTCTCTCTTACCCACTGAGAAATGGCCAGTAGGTACCTTGAGGAACTGCTATTATTAAAGCTCCTTTGAATCCCTTGTTTCTTTTAGGTAATAAGCACCCAGAGGGTTACTTAGATTTATTTTTGCTGGGTATGCGCCGCTGGCCTCCAAGAACCCCTTCCCGCCTCATTATAGTCCATTCTGTGATCATATTACAGACCTCATCGTAGTCACTTTGGGAAAAAAAAAGTTTTTTTGAAATCCCAACTTAGTCACTATTTGTTTATGCATCTACCTCATAAAACCTTTTAACTAGAACATCCCGAAATGAACTGCCACATTTTTTTTAAACTTAGTGTGGTGTAAATATTTCTATTTTGAAATCCCTTCATACCTGAATTTTCTAACCCCAAAAGTCCTGAAAATGTGCAACCCCATTCTGGTACCGGTAACTCTTAAAAAATTGCAACCCCATAATAGTCAATTCAGTCATGAAAATGGCACCCCATCCAGCGGCACATACCCATTAGCCTACTACTAGGAAGTACCCCCCCCTGCCCCCAAGGGGAATAAGCATCCCTCTCTAAAACCTGCTTTTATAATCAGGTAGTGAAATTCCCTCATGCACCACTTGGCCTTCAGGCTGAATAAAGCATAGCAGACTTTCCTTTGCCTGCTTAGCATGTAGATTGAATGATGTTTAATTTTACCACCACAGGGGGAGACAACAATAATCTTTCACAGCATAAGATTCAAAAATAGGAGTCAGAAATCTAATTTGCTGAACTGAAGGATTTTTTGCACATATCAAGAGGTGAGTTTGCCTAAACTAGACTCCCTAGCTTGTTTCCTGTTTCAGGTGAACAATATAATAGGTTCCAAAACATGTATTGGTCTCTAGTCTGATGTATCCATAGGACAATTAGTGCAAGACAGCCCAACTCCATGGTTAGTTGCAGTGGTGGATCCAGACCTGCAGATAAACGGGGGGCCGTCATCCAGACCCTGAGATAAGGGGGCTGTCTCCAAAAAAATTTTTTATGGCCCTTTAGGCCTCAGTTTGGTCTAAAAATAAGGGGGCCCCGGGCCCCCAGACCCCTCCCCTAAATCTGCCACTGAGTTGCCATGGCCCCATTTGCCGTTAACCCTATAGGTCCCAATATGTACTTACAAATTTTCCAGGCATATCTGCATACATTTCCTTGAAGAATTAGTTGAGAGAATTTGTTTAAAGATCAAAGTAATTTCCCCCTAGGTGATCATTTTATTGATTCTCACAACCTTTTCTCATGATTATATATTGGTATTGTGAGGAGAAAAGTGATGTTGGTCACTCTTGAGGTGTCGTTACCTTTTCTCTCCTCCCCCCCCCCCCTCCACCTATGCGGTAACGCTTGCAAAGCAGGGGGGAGGCTACTTTGACATCTAAGAAAAGGGAAAGTAGAGTTGAGGGTTATACGTTTCTGGGGAACTGGCCACCTATTTTGCCCTTAGTGAGAAGTAAGTGTTGATGTTGGCTTAGGGGAAGAAATGTATAATGATCCGAGAAATTTAACGGTAAAAATCGATGGGACAGTGTAACTTCCCCTCCCCCCCCCCCCAAAAAAAAAAAAAAAAAAAACATCACTCTCTGCTTAGTCCAAACTTCGTAAGTTGATATGTAGCTTCAGGAAAAGAATCCGCGATGTGCTCGACTTTTAAGCAGCATTTTGGGCAGTCGGGGTTCGTTTTGGCCCGAGAGTGACCAAACAAAGACCTCGCCAGAATAGTTTCAAAAGGCTTTTTTCGTCTTTGAGCGAAAGGTTAACAGGTTTAAATTTTCAACTAGCTATCTCATGTCCAAAGCTTACTGGCAAAGTCCAAAACTTGCATCTTCCGTGGAGAAAGAATTTGTTTCTAGTAGGATTATTTATTTATTTATTACAATCTATGGATTAAAAAAACCAAAGGATGAACTGTAAAGGAGTCCTAGACCCCATATAAAAACAGATCACCTAAAAATATAAAGAAACACAATAAAATAATAGTTTCAAAAAATAAAGAAATATAAAAGCTACTTAAAAATCACTGAAAAATTTCTTAACTCTAGACTTAAAAATATTTACATTATCAGAAACACGTCTAACGGTAGTTGATTCCACTGGTCAGTAATTCTTCAATGGCTTAGAGAAACTAATATGTAGCGAACGCATTGCAAACTAGGACGTAGCGAATTCGACAAGAAGCGGAACCGGTCGCTACACAAAAGCCTTAAGCATTCGGGTGCGCAGCTGGCTCTACTGTTGGATGAACTTGTATCGTCTGCATCCTACAACGGCATAATTCCAAAAGGGCTTTTCGTAATTTCTTGTGCATAAAAGCATAAATAAACGGATTGTAACAAGCGGAGGACTTAGCGATGTAGGCCGGAATCGAAGCTGCCGTTCCAGTAGTCAGATTTGGATCAACTACCCCTAGCATCGCGGAGATGGCATACGGTGTCCAAGCAAAGAGAAAACCCAATGTTATAGCGAAGGCCACTTTCGCCAGTCTGCGCTCTGCTTGAAGCGCTTCTTGAGTAACTTGATCGTTTTCGTTCCAATTCTGCACGACGTAGTCTGTCATCTGATGTATTGCCTTGTAGGATTTGTAATAACAGTACACAATCACAGATACTGGTAGTACAAAGCATGCCAGAAGTAAACACATGACGTAGGCCATATCTGTGACTTCTCTTGACGTCCAGTTTACAGCACAGCTGGTCCCAGTCCCTTGCGGTGCGTAGCTCGACCAGCCAAGGACCGGAAGTAAACTCCAGAGAAGTGAGTAGCCCCATAAAACCAAAGATATAGCAATAGCTTTGTTTCGACTGAACGAATTTTCAGAACCGATTACAAGTGCGCAGAAGGTGAGGTAACGTTCGTACGCCGCACCAGCCAAATGCACCATGGAGCTCAGCGAGAAAAAAGCTGCAAGAAATCCATAAAGAGTACAGCCGTTATGACCGAATATCCACTCGCCTCGAACGTTGGAGAGGAAGTGAAAAGGGCACAGCGTTGCAGATAAAGCCATATTTCCAATTGCGATGTTAAGGATAAAAATACTGGGAGCATCCAAAAGTTGGGGCTTCTTGAAGTACACAAAACAGACGAGAAAATTTAAAATGGTACCAAAGCCTCCGATAACAAGAGAAACAGCTGCTAGGATCATCCTCGGGTTTTCAAGCCCATAAACAAAGAAAAACGAACCATGTAAGTTATTTCAACCTTTTTGCCTCCGTGAGCAATAAAACTGAAAATCAACAAAAGGTCAAAGTTAGTGCCTTGAAGTACCAAAAAAACAAATGAAAACCTGTACAATAGTGCTGGGAAGGCTTCTTTTGAATGGCGACTTCATGATTTCGTCTACCAAAACATTTTCAACTAGTTTAGCTTTGTTACGTTCCTTTCATTCTTGAAATTGACGCTGTTTACCGTGGATCCCAGAAGTTTAAATTTTTCTTGCTTTCGCAGCGGTAAAACTGCATATAAGCGCTCTGCTTGCGAAGGCTTGTGGCTCGGTTCGCATCCTCGCTTACGCAAGCCAAAAATCCCAAGGGGGTCCAGGGTGGATATCCACCCTCGCTGCTTTGCTGTAGTCGCTTGTGCGCAGTAAATTCTAATGTATTCCCATTTTGCGTTTGTCGGTAACTGACAGACGACCAATAACATCGCGACCTAATTGGCCAATCAGGTCAATAATCAGAGTTTTAATAACATCAACTGACGTTGTACCACTCTGACTCTGAAGATACGTAAGATACCGTCTGTCAACATCAGTCCTGATCAGGACTACACACACCAGGACGGTCGTATGTTTCGTCTACTTGTCGTTGTTACTCAGTGTTAGTCGAGGGATTAATCAAACAAGCTTGCAAAAATAAAACCCTCAGGAAATTTTTACAGGTGTCTGGTAGATATTTATTACCGCTTTTTTGTTTTCATGGAAACAAAAGATATGCAGCTGTTTAATTGCTTTGTGCAGATAACTTTAGGAATATTTCGATCTAAGCGTTTTTCACATTTTCCTTTTTTTTTTTTTTCATTTTCTCATGCATGTATGTGCCTTTTATCCGTTTCCAGATATTCCGATAAAAGTTCTGTCGTCTTTATGTGTAACGCATATTTCGACAGCAAGTTAATTTTTTACGCCTGTGTACCGGCCAAGAAGAATTTATTCCTCTATATGTGTTATGTAGAGGTAAAAATAAGAACTAAGTTAAAAAACCCTGTTACTGCCGTTTTCATGAAGATATCATATCGTGACGAATTTTCTTCCTTGCTGTGTACAAACTCTCGTGTATAAAGAGGTAAATATTTATTAAAAAATTTCAGTGCTACGATTCTAAGTACTTGCATTAATATTTAAGATCTGTTTTCAGTCGAAAGGAAATGTTTCTTATAACGAAACCAATAAATGACGAAATGCTCAAATTTTTGTTCATTTTATGCAACAATTTTAGTGATGGATATCGGAAATGGGTTTTACTCTAAAGAATAGGGATGTATAATATTAGCCCCCATTAAAAATAATAATGAATAGCCGCAGCAAAGACTTTTTGTTTTTAACGATGGTGTGTAACAAAGGTATTGAATTACTTGCCTTTTTTTAGTAAATTCCAGTCGAGTTTTCTTCAGAACTTTGCAATGGAAACAGCTCGATATACGGTACTGGATTGTTTCGAGGCTCGGGCTAATCTTGTATTGACACATTTGTTATTTTTCCAGCAAGGGAATTCTCTTTTAGCAACACAGGAGTCTTTTAAGCGTCGTATTTACTCGACAAAGGCTGGAAGGTACCAATACACAACTAAAAAATACTCTATTTG
Source organism: Porites divaricata (assembly GCA_038088405.1). NCBI lineage: Eukaryota > Metazoa > Cnidaria > Anthozoa > Scleractinia > Poritidae > Porites > Porites divaricata. The sequence continues at coordinate 3,122,823 of JBBMOI010000011.1, forward strand.
AGAACTTTCAAAACATTACGTGCGTTAATTATTCATGTAAATATTTCTTTTCTCGAAACAGCGCGATAGACAGTCCTGTGTTGTCGACTAGTCGTCGTGTCAACGTCGTAAATCTCCGGAATTTTTCAAGCAAATTGTCTATTTCGTCAATTTGGGAGATTATTAAGGTGCGTTCTATTGATCGCATTCCGGAAAAAGAAAACGCAAAAGTTTCGTGACAAACTGATCTCTTCCACCGGGATTTTGAACCATTTAAACTTTATATACAACAATAAATTTTTATTTCAAGCAGTTTTATAAATATTGCAATACAATGAAAGCCAAAACAAGTGATTTCTAGAGTTTATTCCTCTCATTCTCTTCCCGGAATACGGTCAATCCCAACGCGCCCTTAAAAATCACGCACAGTATTAATCGTTCATGTGAAATTGCCTCTCGAAATAGAATGAAGAAACATGGATGCGGTCTTAGAAAACTGAAAACTGGACTATCAAAACTCCTATTTCAATTTCAGTTGTTCATAGCAAATTGAATTTATTTTAGAAAAGAAACGGCGGGCATTTTTACCAGAGTTGGAAATCACAAGAGGCAGGATACACATACAGGATATTGTACAAACTAATACGTAGATTTTTCCAGGATTAGCATCAGTGTCTTCTCAGAATGTAAAACTGGCGTAAAAGCACAGCTACCTAATATTCCGTGAAATCTTATTCAAGTTGATGTGCATGTGATAAGTAGGGAACTTTTATGCTGAATTACGACAGGATCAAACAATGATATTTCATTCATGGATTGAAGTGCTATCTGGTGTAGAGAGGAGAAGTGTGACGTCAGGTTACTATGGTAGCAAAATTTTTGGATCACAACAATAGGCAACGACGACGGTAGTGGCAACGAGAACGAGTAAAAAACGATAGGTTTGGATCAGCAAAACAACATCTTTGCACGTGCATCACGTTCTTTTTTTACATGTCTTAGTCGTCGTTACACGACTGCTTCACGTTATGTTGTCAGTCACTACACTAGTTTCACATCCCCCCGCCTTCTAAAGTAGGTGAACACTACAAAAAAATTATCTTTTTCTAAACTTAGATACGTTCCTTTCGAATTCAACCCCAGAAAAATTCGCGAACATTTGACAAAAATGAAATCAAGTAAGATCGATGAAGTCTGAAACAGTGCGAATTCACGTTTACGGTTTGTTGTCACCAAGAGAGAATGACCCAGAAATTTTGCTACCATGGCAACGTGACGTAACGACTTCTCTCTATTGCATCTAATCGAGATCCAGTATTAGGCTTTCTTGTAGTTAAGAGAGTGGGGTCGCCAAGAGTGTTTCGCGAAAGAGGTGAGATGTAGACTACTATGAGCAGACCCTCTTTTTTCTTAGCTCGTAGAGCGAAACGCGCGAGAACGAAAATAACCACGCAACCCCCTCGTTTCTCGCGCGTCGCGGCTTCGCTGCTCAACGCGTGTGCAATCCCCTTACTAAATCTGGGTCCAGTTGTTCGAACGCCGGTTAGCGCTAACCCAGGGTTAAATTTTAACCCGGGCTTCTTTTTCTTTTCATCAAAAGCACTCTTTCGGATAATTTTCTATATTATTTTTAGAGTATCCAATTATCAAATCGTAGGCAAAGAGAATTAAACTGAATTTGTTTTCTAAGCTTTCATATCTGAGTTTAAATTTTCCACTAACCCTGGGTTACCTTAACCGAGCTTCGAACAACCCGGCCCTGAAGAACAAGGGAGACTGGTCGCAGTCTAGGCGAGATCTAGCCTTTGAGTAAGCTTTCCATTTCGAGTTGTGAGCAAGGCGTGCAGCGAGAGAACAAACGAATCTCATCTCCTTTCCTGTGCTACTTGCTCGTGACTCTTTGATGAAAAGCCCACGTACGATATGTTAAAATCCTAACACGACTCTGAGGCTCTCTGGTCATTTTTCTATATTTGGTTTGGTTTTCTTTGTTCCCAAGTCTCTTTTGGGAATTGCAAGACAATGGAGTCTTGAAAAATTTGCAATTTTGACCCTAAAGCCTCAGATTAGTATAGGTAATAGCATGATTAGTAGTGATATTTGGCATAAATACCACGAGTGATATTTCCAAATTGTTATACGTAATTTCACGAGCCATTAGGCGAGTGAAATTTGAGACAATTTTGAAATATCACGAGTGGTATTTGTGCAAATATCACGTACAAATCATGCTATTATTTGTTTATACTACTACCCGCAAAAGGTTTGTAATTTTCACATGTAGGTATTTCAAATTAAGCTGAAATACCACTGCTCTAAGCCAATCAAATTGCAGAAATTTCTCATGTAGTAGTATAATGTTAGAAATTCGATATATCGAACGTAGGCTATTTCCCCACATGGGGAGCTTTCTTGCAAAGCAAGTGAAATCCGGCACGAAATCCCTACATGAGAGACCAGTCGCAGGCTGATCGGGAGCTCGGTGTGCACGTGAAACCATCGTGACTAGACTAGACGGGTCATGTCTTGAATCAACTATTTGTTTTCCAATTATTTTCATTCTTTTCGCTTGCGAATTGTTTTCCTACGCAACGAATCCGAAACTCACACTTTTTTCAAAGAGATGTCTCTATATATCCCTTTGAAATCGACAAAGTGATGCAACTGATGTCACTGATGTTGTGCAAGTATAGGTTCGATTTGAGCTTTTCTTTTGGAGTGTCTTACGAATAGCTTTGTTGCATGCAGTAATTGTTAAAACGATCTTCGCTTACGTGAACAAACATCGTAAAGTAGACAAACAATTAGTGGTTTCTTTCAGCAAAATGCCCTCTTAGTTATTCTAACGTCAGAAATTGACAACTACCCGCTTAGTTTTTGGCAAATAACAAATGTCTTTTTGGGTACCAAAATGATAGGTCAATGTAGATTCTCGGAAAGGCGCCTGCTACTTCAGGGTCTTATCCATGAGCAAAAATAAAGGCAACAAGTAACAAGCCGTAATATGTAATAAAACAAAAATGGGCTGCGTCGAGGAAAGGGCACTCCCTCTCTCTTCTCCTTACCTACAAATCAGTGTAATTTTATTCTCAGTCCGGCTGCGCTTTGGGAAAACTATACTTTGATGAAGTTAGCACAATCCTACAGGCACTACATATACGCGCAATGTTGTCCAGGTCAAGTGGGGAGGTGAAATTTGATGGTAGCTCGTGTATGTGAAAGCCGGTCTACTTCGCTTTTGTTAAGACCATGTTACAGTTTTTTTTGCAAACTACACATTTTGTTAAATCACGAGCACATTCGCCAAGACCAACGAGAAAAATAATCGCGACGATGGCTTTGAGACGCGCCATTTTGATGAAGGCAGACCCCTGTGGTGAGCCTCCATGCACATCGCTTGTTCAGCGGTCGCGCATGCTCATGCAGAGAAGACCCCTGTTACTTGTGCTTAGAACATTTTAGGGTATTCTGAGTATCAAAATACAGGTTGACAGCATCCAAATCTAAGAAATGTCTTAATTCTACGACGCAGATTTGCATGTGCGTATGTCTATTCTTGGCAAGTCTCACAAAAAACATGTCTAAGGTCTTGTAACATTTACTAAAAATAATCCCAAATGATAGGATAACCCTTAGATCCATCCATCAGTTATCAGGCTCTTATTTCCCTTTAATTTTCTAATTTTTTCTTTTGTCACGAAAATTCTCCCAGATTTTCGTGTAAACCAGACATACTGCGCCGCTTGAAATATAAAGATAGACTCGCTAATGCGCAGCCAATGGTCAACAAGATCAAGGTTGACCAACATCAATTTTCTCCTAACGACATTAATACGTAATCAATAGAAAAGGTCATGGGAATTCGTAAAATGATCGCTAAGGGGGAAATGCTGTGATCTTTAATGGAATTGTCTTATATAATTCTTTAAGGAATTGTATGGAAAGTTGTCTTTTTAGGGCTAAGATTAGACTCGCCCACAAGTCCACAAAAAGTTTTCTGGCACCAATCAGAAGCCCTAACGGCGTCGACCGTTTGGAACTGGTCTGGTAAGACATTGTCCCCAGGGGCTCTTCTCGCCGTTCTCTACTTTTCTTCGTGCCATATTTTCCCACCCGTTTAGACTTTCCGTCGTCCCCACTATCTGCCCCTGGGTCTCCGAGGATGTCGTTTACCATTACTGGTCGAATTGCATGGAATCTGGAAATGTTGGTTTTTAAAGAGAGGAGAAAACCTGAGTACCTGGGAACAAACCTCTTGGAGTGAAGGAGAGGGCCGAGAACAAACTCAACCCAAATATGGCGTCGACGCCGAGATTTGAACCCAGTCTTAATAAGTAGATAATTTATTTTCTTCGGCACCACAGGGAGTATGTTAAACAGACGAGTATTGGAAATGTGCGTGTTGATCTTAGATTATGAAGGTTTGCAAGACAAATTGAATTGAGTTCAGTTTTATGTGAATTGCGGCGTTTAACCAACTTAAGTTCAGCTGATTTTATTGAACCTCGGAGGGTGAACGTCTTTATTTTAAAAGCCATATAGGTATGTGCGGGCCCAAGAGGTAGGGTCTTTGCGCCGTTTCGGTTCGAAAACGGGTAGAGGCTCTACCCATTTGGGTCTGGAATTGGATATGGAACTACGGGAGTGTATGAACGTATTTGGCTTTTCAACTCTAAATGAATGAGAAAGAAAGAGTAATAAGGCGAATTCGAGAATGATTTTCGTTCTAGTCTAAGTAATGATGACATAATTCAATGTCTGAAAAGGGGTATGGATTTTATAGGCTAGGTCAGAAAACGTGAAAATGACATTTTTGGTCTGAAATAGGGTCAGGAATTGGAGAATCGGGCGGCACACCCCCACCAAGAATTCCCAAGTTTACCTTCTCCCCTGGTTTGGATCATGTGAAGCGTTCTTTACGGCTGGGGTAGTCGTGAAGAACACCGCAGTCGATTCAAATACATTCAGCCGATTTTACTGGATCAAACGCCTCATGAACCGGGCTCAATGACAGTTCGACACTTGTAAAATACGGCGTTGGTCTAATTTGATTGTAAACTGGCAAGTGATTTACACCTCAATAAAACGGTGGCTAATTTTCTCGGTAAAATTCGCAATTATTATATTTATTTTTTGGTTAAATGCGAGATGGTCCCCAGTGGGTCGTCTGTGTTGTCGACAAAGCATGAAAAATCATAGTTCCCACTGATTTCAAAACGATATCAATCAATTTCTTAATTAAAAACTTTGACTGACATTCTAGGTTCGGAAATACGTTCAAACGTTTGGTCAGTTTTAATAGCTTAAGTACCAGTGACATCAATAAGCCTGACTTTTGATCGAGATACTTAAATTATAGACTTAACAAATTAAGGCGTTTTTCCTTGACTTATAACTTCAAAAGGTCCCTTCTTTGCCTTCTTTTTAGTCCAGCTCTCAAAGATCGCCGACAAAATCACCATGCCTTATGCTAAGAACCTACTTATGGCATTTCTTTTTCTGATACCTTATGCTTGTAAAAAGGTTTATATGGACATGGTATCTGTGGCTCAAAGCCAACGGAAATCCGAATCCTTATACTTGTCAAAAGAATAATTAAGCCGGTGAAAATGTAACTTTGGGTTGTTGGTTGTGTTTGACATCAGAATCTCCAGACAATGTATATTTTTGGTACATCTTAACTGTGAGAGGTTTTAACAATCACATTGAAACAGCGGGCACAATTAGAACGCCAACTAAAAACGCTTCAAAGTAGGGTTTACAGTTTTATGCAAAACGCAAGATCGATATTTCGAAGACTAGAAACTGCTATTGCCTTTATTATAACTTGTCGAATTCTGATAGATGACAGGGGATTTATCGGTGGCCTCCAAACCTAGGGAAACATGCGTCGACTGTAAGACCAAGCAATTGTATACTTAGTCACCTGGGGCATTTTACGAGTATTTGATGTCTTTCTTCTCTCCAAAAAGCGAGGCAGTAGTTAATCTCCAATGTTTAACTCCTCGATTATGCCGGTAATTAGCCAACTGGTTTGCCCCAGGCCAGTTTTGTAATACCTAAACTACTGTCGTAGTAGCATTTCTGTTACATTTATAAGTTAAGAGTCATTTTTTAAAATAATGACAAAATGCATTTATTTTATATACAGTATATAAATAAATAGATAGTGAATATCGTTTCTTTTACAAATAAAATAGTAAGAATTAAAATTGCTGTATTTTTGTAGTGGTGTAACACCAGTAACAGATTGACTTTTCTTTAAATAACAGCCCGGCCATAATCTCGTGCCAAATTAGAGCTAAGAGTAGACGGAGCACTGTCATTACAAAATTAAACCTATTTGCAATTAAATAAGGTAATAATTACAGTATGAAAAATAAAGATTCGAGTTAACCAGAAACGCCTTAGACTCAACAATCTTGGATATTTTATGAACTTCAATATCGGAAAATATATTTGGAAAAGCGCATGGTATTTGTTTGCCGAATTATTTCACGGTCATAAAAAGCAAGTCTTTTTAAATATACGATTTTCGCTCCGTCAAAGTTAACATGCGAAGTGATGTTGTTTACTTCATTTATGGTAAACAGAATTTTTTTACTTATTTTTCACTATGTGCACGAAAATTCAAAAGCAAAATGTAAACCTACTGAAGAATTCTACTTTGAAGCTACTTATTCAATTACCGTTACTCGAACCACAAATGCCCGATTTTACTGTACTGCATTTGAATTGTTCTTAAAGTTTTGCGTTTAAATCGCGCGATTCCTCTGTTAGATCCGTCAAGTCAATCGTAAAGTTTTGAATGACCGTAAAATTAAATTGGCCCCGATTTGGTTTATTCCAGAAAACCAGCGAGGCTAAAATTACGTTCCAAAGAATCGCTTACATTTAATTATTATTTCGTTGGTTTCACACACACAAAATCAGAGATCCTTTCGTAATGAATGTGGGTAGGCAAGATTCTTGGACGATGAGTCTTGAACATTGTCACGGTAACCGTTCAATGAAAAATGGAAATATGAACAAGCGCCAGTGGTGCGTCTGTTCACGTTAGATCGCTAAGGGATTTGAAGTTTTGGAAAAGAATGTCTTTCCATATTAGCACTTTACCTTCTCGCATAAGGCATTAGCCACCTTCCATCCTACAAGGAGGGTTCGAAGGCTTGTAGTACATCCCAAGAAGGGGCTAATTATTGTTATTATATCCATCTCGAAACGTTTTCGGTGTAGTTTGCGAAACATTTTCAAGTATAACGAAAGACAAGCAAAGTGGCAAATGTATAAGCAAGTGAAGCTTAAAGGCTCTGTGCCTTTAACGACACTCTTGGTCTTCTCGACACTTTTACAAGGGATAAAAACAGACTACACATTCGGGTAAGAAAGAAATCCTCTTGCCTCTCCCTGCGTTGAAGGTTTCTTATTTGTTGTAAAACTCTCCATCGAAAATTAAGGCTCACTACCGATTCTATCATTCTTATAATTAATACGATCTTAACTTTTAATTATAACCCAAGAGGTCCAACACATCTTCCGCATCATTTCTGTTAAGCTAGGCTCGATTGCTTCGCTGTCGCTTGTACAATTTCTTAATTCAAAGAGACCGAAACCAATTCATTAATTTTGCCGCATTCCTTATGCTGAGGGATTAATCAATATTTACTCTTTTTGTTTAACTTTGTATCTTACAGTTAAGCGTTAAATTTGAGAGCGGAGCAGTTTTACTCGGCCATTGGAACGCTGCAGTCAAACATTAGCAATGGATAACTGAAATAGGCGTTTTGAGATGAGAAACAGAAAATATTAACAACAGCAATGTAAAAATAACGTGATCTATAAACTCTTTTTCATTAGGCTACAAATGAAGCCTCTTCGTCTCGTTGACAAAATAATTTACTTTTCTGGGAAAATGTGTCTCTTCTGTCATATTTTTACTGATGTAAATTAGTGACTAACGGGGAAATAATATCGTGCGAAGACATTTTGACCTAAATCTTTTTGCTTAAAAAGAAATTGCTGGACGTCTAAGAACGGTTTTGGTTAGCTGGAATTTCGGCTTTATCCATCGCTCGTTTACAGTTTTGCTCGAAACAAACTTTACATAAGTTTATGCGATTTCCTTTTTCACACAAAAATTGGCAGTTTTTCATCGACTTTTTTTTACAAATTTAAGACTACAATAGAAATAAATGTTCTCCTTTCTGAAGTTTTAACAACACTTGTCTACTCTCTACCGTAATTGTGTAGTTCTGTTTTGTTTTTTTACTGTCTTGTGTTATTGCATAACGATGCGACTCTTTCTCATGTTTTCTTAGTGACAAGAGTTGAGAATCTTTCCCAGAAAATTTTCTACAAATTCTAAATTAGCTATAGAGAGAAATATTTGTTCAACACCTTTTCTGTTTGTGTTCTCTGGCTGGTACCATAAAAGAAGGCGTGAGCAAAGATAGAAACGGTAGCCTGGAGGGTCTCGGGAAATCAATTTAGGGAATTTTAAGTCTTGTGTGTTTCAAAGAAGCTATCGCTCCCCACCCCACAATTCATTTTCTATCAAAGGAAAAATTTGGCGGCTTTTACAGCATAGATACGTTTTGGTTATGAAATGATGTTTACATAGAAATACTGTCTTTGTCGCAAAAAGTGCGAATCATTTCATCGTCAAACAATGACTGATTCAATCAAAAATTTAACATGCCGCGGACTTATAGTTTGGGCCAACTTCATTGTGGCTTGCTTAAACAACGAAACACTTTCAAAGTAAAGGTTCACAGTTTTGTACAAATGGCAAGATGCATTGAGAACGTGAACCTCTATTGGCGCATATTCCAACTGATCACAAAAAGGCACTTTTCCGTGAGCGATGTAACTCGGAAATATTAAGGAAAGCAAATCAAAAAGAAATTTGTTTTTGAATCTTTATCTATAAGGCTTCTAAAGACCTTCTTGTCATGTTGAAAAGATTGTTTTGGTTGCTTAATTATTTAGGGTGGAGCGGAATTGCAAGAAGCGAACATGTTGACTTGCTTTTTAAACCCTTTTACTAAGAAAGGATTTTGCTGGAGAAAATAGTGAAAAACTGGTTTCGATAGATCCAGGTTTTTGCTCTTCACAACGCTGGTTTATATTATTATCCACCAAAATATTTTCTGTTGTTACATAAGTTTTCGTGTCTAGCTCAAATATCCTCAAAAGTTATTTTGTGCTATTCCATTTAGTTGTTTTTGCTTCAAAAATTCCTACAAATTCCAGCCAGCTGTTGTTCTCTTGTCAAATGTTTAAACGACACTTGTCTATTATTTTCCTTGTTTTCTGCTTCGTACTATGTTTTGTTATTTCATAAGAGTATGGACTTTTCATTTTTCTCATTGGTAAGAGTTGGATATATTCATTTCCATCAAGAGAAAATGGTGCGGTATTTATGGAATAGAGACCTTGAAAAAAGATTTTGCCCTTTATATAGCTTTGCGGTACAAGACATTTTGACATATCCGTAAAACATACACCTTTTTTTTCATAGTAAAATAAGCCGAAATTTGAGTGACTCATGTCTAATCTGGAATACAACTCCAGTTTAGGAAAATCATTTAGGGATATTTTAAGAAATTGAGAATGTTCAATGTTTCATTTTGCGTGTGAAAGATTTCAGTAAAACCCCTGACATGATAGCCCTAATCTGCGTTACTAACTGTCATTGTTCTTTCTCTCTCTGTTTCTCAGATATAATTTGGAACAAACGTTTGAAACAGAAGTCGAGAGTCTGGTACAGCTAGAGAGGCAAAGATCTTTGCGAAGCTGTAAGTAAACGAACATTTCTATCATTCTTTCAGACGATAAACATTAAAAGTGCAAATGATTTAAAACAAGATTTTTATCGTTTTAAATGTATCGACAAAACAGACGATTCCCGGCTCTGGAAAGTATTCCCGTGTGCTTTGAATAGAAAGGGTACGCGAACCTCAAACATTTAATAAAATATATTTAACTGCAAAAAGGTGTGAAAGTAAATGACGAACAGTAACTTCCTGAAATACTGTTGACTGATTCACAGTGTATGAATTGAAAAGAAAGCTACAAGCCCTATTTCAATTGAGCTTTAATACTAGGAAACAATTTTTTAATTTTGATTTTTATTCAACAATTTTCTACGCTGGGAATCGCAGCAAGGTGGTAAGGAGAAAAATACAAAACAATATACATTGTTCATGAAAAAGTCATATTTACATGGTAACCAAATCTTTGGGAGATCTCCTGTCAGAAGTACACTTTGTGTGTGTGTGTTTTTTTTTTTGCTGCCCAGCTATTGCCTTTGTTAAGCTCATAACCCTGGGTTGACTTCAGGCGCTGTGCACGCGCTGTACACGTGAAGTCATTTTTAATGGCTCATTACCGACCTTCTCACTTTGACCACTCAGTCAGGTACAAAGGTGACAGTCCTCTCATTTTAATTCGTCAAAAATTCTCAGAAGACGTTTTCCGTTTTTCTCTACATAACGAACAAAGGAAAATAAAGAATTGGACTTTTTTGAAGGGTTAATTGGTACCAAACACAATTCTTCCTGTATCAGCTAATTATGCCCAACATGTCCACTTTCAATTTTGGCAAAGAAATTTCATGTGTTGTGCGCCCAATTTAGAGTAAGGGAGCTTTAAGAATTTTCTCTTTCAAAACGGTTCTGATATGCTGTATTCTTCTTCAAAATGTTTTCGCTGACTTACGCTTTTTGTTTATGTCTGTACGGCGGGGATTCATCTGGGAGATATACTTGCGCCTCTACCGCTTTCACTCGCGAGTCGCTTGCGAGTTTGATGTCCGCGCTCGCGCCTCAACAGCCTAAACGATATCACTCGCGCGTAAAATCTCGACAACTACCCAGACTACGTTTTTAAGGATAAGAAAATCAATCAAATAGCTCTATAGGATAATTGCTCACAAGCTCACAAGCTCTTTCAACTGGTTGGCCAAACGAGAGGGAATCATATACCAGATGTTAAGGAACCGTTTTTTATTCTTTTGCACCACATGAAGTTATTTAACTTAAACTTTAATTAAGAATGGACACACGCCGGAGGGTTTCATTCACAAACCCAAAAGTTGGAACCATCTTGTACAGCATAATAAACAGTACCACAGGAAAGTACTGCTCAGTAGCTTTCATTTGAATGGTCACACTTTAGCATTTCGTCCACAGACTCAAAATTTAGAACCACCCTGTGCGGCGCAATGAAGAGTAAGAAAATACTTGCAATGGGTTGCGGTCTCAGGCTAGATTTGCCTTCGGACGAGTGAAAAGATAACAATTTACAGTGCCGTTTGAAATGCATTTGCAAAGCCTTAAAAGCACTCTAGACCAATTTATAACTGGATGATTCTCTGGTGTTACCATTCAAATGAAACCTCTTTAGCAGACCGTTTGAATGGCGCTATTTGGAGTTTGCAAAACGAAGACTGGAGAATGTGAATTTTTTACATTAGTCTCTGTTTGGAGTCAGGTTGGGAATGAAAGGGTGATATAATGATGTATTTGGAAGTAAACTGTCGTTGGTTATCCCCTATTTACAGAGTTTTTTCTCTTATTACGATAGTGCAAACAAGTTCGCGGACAACATCAGCAGTGCCAGAACCATCAAAGGGGGTAAATAAAGCCTATCTAGAGCAAGCTCTTGGAAGTATCCTTCAAAAGCGTGGCTTTTCTGCTGTTTACAGCGATCAATGTTTTCTTCATCTGGACGAACTCAGAAGAAGCTGCGACAATTACAACTCGACGTTTACAAAAAGAGATTGTTTAGTTAGCTGCGGTAAGCATACTTTTGCACAATTTAACAGCTACGCTTGCAAAACGAAACTCCATTTGACCTTATCTTCGATCAGTCGTTTCTTTGAGAAAAGGCAGGGGGTGTGATTGCAGGTCAAGGCTCACTTTTTTTTTAATGCATGCCCACGTCATAGAATTGTTCTATGCTTAATAATGTTCTTGAATGAGGCTAAGTATGCAGATCTTGACGTCAATCGAGGATAATTTGTACTATTAAAAACTGAATTAATGGATGATGCAATTCTAGAGCTCTGATTGGCTTAGCCATCATGGTATATGTGCCATTATACCATGTTCTCCAAATATCCAAATATGGTAACTGTACGCGTCTGCTCAAAATTAAAAACAAGCTGAAAATCGGTTGCTTTTACAAATAAAGTCGGGAAGAATTCTCGATGTTTTGTGGGCTTTTAAATAGAACAATTATTCCACTCGCGCTTGTTGGAAATGAGATGATTATAGCCAACGAACGAGGCACTACGCGCCTCGCTCGCTATCTACCATCTCATATCCAACGCGCACTCGTGGAATAATTATTAAATATACAATCGTTGAGGTCTGAGGAATGACGTCATTGACTTTTAAGCCAATCATCTTCCAAATTTGGTCATAGCCCGTTCCAGGTCGCTCCACTATCTGAACGCCTAGAATAGGCTAATTTGGTCAGCGTCAGCTTGGTTTCATGAATTACCCGCGGAAGCCAATCAAAAACGTCAGCGATCCAAGCCAATTTTACAAGGACTTATGGGGTCATCAGACAGCAATTCGGTACTGATATCTACCCACCAATTTGCGTTAACAGGCTGATTTTTGGCCAGGAGGCTGTATTCATCTTGTTCTTTCTGAATAAGCCAACCAATCCGATAATGTTACCAATGTTGTTTTTTGACGTCACACTTCTCTATATTTTTAATGAATAATCATGTTGATTGACGCTCACAATTTTTTCGTATAGCACCCGAGGTGTGTAACCAAATATGGGAGGCAGAGGCTAATGAAGAAGATGCCCAGTTTGAAAAGCGCTGGTACTACAGTGAAGACAGCCATTCTTGTTTACAGTTCGACTATGGAGGTTGTCTCGGCAACGAGAATAACTTTGCAAGTGAGGAAGAATGCCAGGCGCATTACCAATGTGAGTTTAGTAGGTTTATTAGTAGGTATATTCTCTACACCGTCGTCCTTATGTTTTCTATGGTATTGGTAAGGAGACTTTGACCGTGTAACAGTCAACACCTTTTTACTTATCGATCATTGCCTTTGTACATGTTCTTATGGCCAATTCTTCAAGTGCCGCAGGTGATCAACATCAAGTTTCTCCCAACAACATCAGTACATTATCAAACAAAAGGTTATGATAATTTATAAAATGATCATTAGAGGGGAAATGGTTTGATATTAAAACAAATTCTTTCAACTAATTCTTTAGGAAATGTATGGATGTCAGAGTGGAGAATTTGTGTGTGGATACTATAGGGCTTTAAGGATTCTGAAGTGATTTTAAAGGGAAAATGGGTACTTGTCACTCTGAGGGCTTAACGGGCTGAATCGTAGTCCTCTGCCAGGACAACTCCTATAGAATAAAATACATACCCACCACCTGGTCTAAGGGGAAATATTCAGGTGAAATATGGAGAATTACAGCCCTGCTCTGTCACGCGTGGACAGTAATCCACAAGACTGTAGAGAAAATTTGAAAATCATTTTGGAACTTCAGAGATTTGAATGAAACCTTAATGATATGTATAGGTAATAACATGATTTGTAGTGATATTTGGTATAAATACCACGAGTGATATTTCGAAATTGTTATACGTAATTTCACGAGCAGTTAGGCGAGTGAAATTTGAGACAATTTTGAAATATCACGAGTGGTATTTATGCCAAATGTCACGTACAAATCATGGTATTATTTGTTTATACTAACCTACAAATGGTTTGTAATTTTCACATGTAGGTATTACAAATTGAGCTGAAATACCACTGCTCTACGTTATCAAATTGCAGAAATTTCTCATGTAGTAGTATAGCTCCTAGAAAACAGTTATAGGTAAACAGAAAATGGAAAAAACGTCATCGCTAGGGTAAAAACCTACCGTTGTTCAGATTTGTAAAGTACAAAGAAATATATGTTGTTTTGAAGCTTTGTCTACAACTTACAAACCCAAAACGTAAACTCGAATTTATAAACATTCGGCATTTTAGAATCGAGAAGGAACACGTTTCTCGAAAGTCCTGATAGAACGATTTTCGTATGACCTTGAAAAATGGTTTCGTTACAGTGTTCGTTATTTGTTTCATCAGCCAATAAGTGAAAAGATCAAAACATGGCCTCTTCATTTTCCTGCCAAAGGAAACCCTAATATGGTGAAGGCATTGTTCGATTGGCCAATCGTGTTGCAGTATGACGTCAAAGCGAAGTATCGATTGATTTCTAGAAAGTTCTTGGGCATGACGTTTTTTCACCCGAGCGTTCGCTTAACCAATGAAAAGCCAGGCGCGTTTGTCTGTCCGTTCGATAAACCAATCAGATCGCTCTATACTCTCTTCTCACGTATGGTAATATGCCCGTCCAACCTCGTTTTTGAGTACAAGTTCTTTTGAAATGCTAATCAGACGATGTTTTCGTATTTGAATTTCAAAAGAATTTTTACTCGTAAACGAGGTTGGACGGGCATATTACCATACGTGAGAAGAGCGTATTTCCGTTCGTTTGTTGTTTCTGTTTTGTTCGCGCGTTTTCATTTCAAGGTCATACGAAAATCGCTCTAATTAAAGGGCCCGGTAAGCTGTTGCCGTTTACATTAAAGGTCGGGGTTTCAATAGTTTCACATCTAACATGATAAAACTATCAGTTAGTGAAACAAAATGGAGTAGTTTGCTAGCCAGGAACCGCGCTCTTATCCTTTATATTTCGATTGGAATATTTGATTTCGGGCCCGAAAAGTTTCCGGGACTTTCAAGAAACGGGCCCCTGGGCCGGGTTAATTTTCGCAAAGTCTTTTGGGATCGTTACTGGTGACGCGCCGGTCAGCTATTGGCTGATTTTTTCCCCTGTCGCTAGTAACAATCCCAGACGTCCTTGCAAAAGTTAACTCGGCCCAGTTCCCTTCTCGTTTCTAAAGAGGCAAATCTTGGCGCAACAACGATTTTTAGCGCCACTCAGCGTTGCAACATTGTTGCGATATTGATTCAAATGGGTGCAACATTGTTCCAACATTGCAATGCTGTGTTGCCCAAAAAATCATCGTTGCAAATCGTCCTGTGTAGCATCGCCTTAAACGAGCTACACCATAAAATTGAGCCGAATTTTGGCCACAAAGAACCGGGCGCTTGTTTGAGTAACTTATAAAAATGACCACTTGGAACAGTGAAGAAACATTTCAAACATTTCAGTATCAAAGCAGGAAAAGAAGAAGGCAGCGGTGGAGACAATTGATCAACAGGTGGAAAAGAATAAAACCGATCGTTGAAACTTTTGAATCGCAACGCTCAAGAGATTTATCTGTTATTGAATACTGAGTATGGTCATTTTATGACAGTGACGATTACGTAAACCTCTGGCAGGTGATCTGTGACGTCACTGCGGGGGCCTGGGGAAAGAAATTTTAATGCCGTATCCCATAAACCTAAGCTGACGGGAACAGATTGAATTGAATTGAATTGGTGCGCGCGTTGGTTTATGGGATACGGCATTAAAATTTCTTTCCCCAGGCCCCCGCAATGACGTCACAGATCACCTGGTGTGTATTATAGTTAAAGCGTATTGCCTTTCTTGCAGTAAAAAGAACAATTGATCAAAATGAAAGAGAAGTTATCCCTGGAATGGAAAGTGAGTTGTATTGATATTATTATAATATCTAGATCTAGATTGTTTAAAAATGGTGAGAAACTATGTAACATGATGAATCGCCTCGCACGAAAGGTAGCTTTTCATCAATAAAAGCGGATAATCAGTTAGTGCCAACTGATCAAAGTTACTACATTCATCATAGAAAAATGATAATTATTGCGACAGCTTTGGTTTTGTCGTGTTACTCGCGCCATTTCTAAACGAATTAAATTTGCAATGTTAGTTCGCGCCATTTTATCAGCCAATCAAATTTCCCTTGCGGCTCGTTTCACTTTATCAACCAATCAGATTGCAACGCTTGTTCGCTCCATTTTATTAACCAATCAGATTTGTAGTGTTCGTTTGCGTTGTATTTATCAACCAGTTAAATTTTCGGGGTTGCTAAGCGTCATTTTATTAACCAATGAAATTTGCGGTGCAACTTCGCGCCAATTTATGAACCAATTAAACTGGAGGTGCTACCTCGCGCAATTTGATCAACTAGTCAAATTGTCCCTGCTACTCGCGCCATTTTGTCGTTTAATTAAACTGTTACATATCTGTTTTTAGCTTATGGTACTTGCTCTGCGTTTGGGAACGCACACTTCAACACGTTTGACAGTAAAACGTACACGTACTACAGCCAGTGCAGTCACGTGCTGGTTGACGTAGCCTCAGATGAGAACATTGGGGAACCCTTGGAAGTGGTACTCGTGGCGGATGGCGTTTGTGACCCTAGAACCATGTGCCAAAAGAAATTGTCCTTAGATATTGGTGGAAAGGCAATAGTTCTTGGCAAACAAGCAGCAAATGGCACTTTTTCTGTGTCGGTTGACGGGACATATCTAGCAGACAGCGACCTTCCGTACGCAGATGGAGAGGTCTCTATAGAGGTGAGAGAGGGTGAAAGCTATTATTTCATGTGTTTGTAAGCAGTGTGTTTCGTTTAGAAATGGGTATGTCGCTCGTTTAGGTCAACTGGATAAGCGCCGGTCTTCCGAGCGGAAGGCCGACGGGTCAAACCCGATCGGACCAAAAATCAGGGTCTTAAATTTACTGAGGAGAAACCAGTACTACCTTCGTAATGACGTCTGGAAACGGTTAGACCTTCCTGAATGAAGGTTTACAATAGGCAAGCCTAGAATCAATTTGATTACTTACTTTCATTCTCTCTTCTTCTATTTTAGTTTCCAAAACCATTGCCGTACATCATAGTTTCCTGGAAAGTGTCCCAAGCGGTGATCTACTGGGACGGAAAGCGATCGGCAGACATTTACCTATCGGATGAGTTCAAGTCAAAAACAAAAGGGCTTTGTGGAACTTTCAACGACAACAAGAACGATGAATTTACAGATTTTTCTGGGACTGTTCAGGCCAATATCAAGCCCTTCGCTGACAGCTTCATCAGCAATGACTGTTCTGTGTCTTCAGTATCTGACCCGACTTCTTCTTGCGTTTATGAATGTACAGTGCTTGATCAGAGCGAATTCAAAGCGTGTGCGGGTGTCGTGAACAAAGAAGTCTTTAAAGCGCTATGCAAGAAAGATGTCTGCGCTAATCTTGCTAAAAAATCTGAAGCGGAGTGTGCAATACTGGAGAAGTACAGCAAACAGTGTGCTATGAATGGTATTACCCTGGATTGGAGAGGACCTGGCCTGTGTGGTAAGTAAATAGACCTTCTATCTGTTTTTTTATTTTGCCCTCATTGCAGTCACGTGACACCCCTCGAGGTGGTACTTACATTAATGCTGGGGAGACAAATCTGTTTGACTAAAGCTATGGCTCTGCCATTTACAATTAATTTTGTCAATAACTTTGTTATTTAGCTAGCTAAAACAACGCGTAATTCCTCAATAGCCCATTTTACAGCAGCTACAGGTGGAAACGAGGCTGAAGTTGACCTTGTTTTGATACGACTCTTCTATGTCCAGTTTTATTATGTAAATCATGTTGTTCTCGTGCTAAGTAGTATTTTCAAAGCATAATTTCCTTAAGAAAAGGAAAAAACTGTCGGCCTCAGCCTCACGTTCGCTCCAAGGCAGCGTGCAAAGAAGTCGTGGCGATATCCCAGGGCCAGTGGATTTTTCTATCGGGCTAGTGATTTTTGTTCATAACTTGCCCGACGGGCAAGTGCTGTGTTTTGGGGAAATTCAAATTACAGAATGATTTTAATCAATCCTGCTAATCAAACAGGGTTTTGGGGCTAGTTGAAATGTCTTGTGGACTAGTACATGCTAGCTACAGCTTGCCCGAATGACAGGCTGTAAAACTGACTTTGTTTGCACCCTGCTCCAAGGCTAGGATACTAAGCCGACAACTGTAGAATGGTCTGTTCAGAAACTCAAGTAAAGAATGAGTACAAACTTTGGGTGTAGTGATTTGTGGTATCGTTTGGGTGTACAAGCGTTGGTCATGATTTTTCGATGGTATTCAAAGCTGTGAGATCGTAAGGGTTCTTCAAACTTGTTATCTTTTATTGAATGAAAACATCTAACGGTTTGACTAGAGAAAAATAAAAAGATTTAACCCTTTAAGCCCCAGTAGTGTCCAAGATCAATCTTCTCCTTACAATTATCCATACACTGTAGAGAGATAAGTTATGAGAATCAATAAAATGATCACCCAGAGAAAATACTTTGATCTTTGAACAAATTCTCTCAACTAATTCTTTAAGGATACGTATGGAGGTCAGTTTGGAGAATTTGTATGTGGATACTGGAGCTTAAAGGGTTCAATAATTAAGTTTGACAAAAGTACAACAAACGGAAAGAGGATGCGAAAGATAGAAGAAACGTAGCTAAAAAAAATTCCCCGTGGTAGGAAAGCAGGATAATCGCAAAATACAGTAGTTTGAAATCCACCGAAGAACAAATGTGCACTCAACTCTTGACTCGCTGACTAGACTAAACTGTCCGTCCCTAATTTATGCTGCTAGCTAGTAATGTATGCCGTGAAAGCAGATATACTCCCTAAGGTGTGACAAATAAACGAATACTAAGAATTAACAAAGGCAAGCATTAACCAATCATAATTAAGGAACGCTTGACACCCCAAACGATTCCACAAACCGTTGCAAAGAAAGCTTGTCCCCATTCCCCTTAGGATTTCTGGAGAAGGGAATGGGCACTTTTACCAAAGTAATCTACACAGCCGTGACACAGCCTGTTAGATTAGCGACTTACATGTCGTCTTCTTTCAGCCAAATCATGCGACTCTAACATGGAATACCAAGACTGTACTCCTGCATGCCAACGAACCTGCAGAAACAAAGACATTACGTGCAGCAACCAGTGCGTAAGCGGCTGTAGCTGTCCGGCTAGTCAGTGGTGGGACGGCAGTCAGTGCGTGGCAGCTTCTAACTGCTCTTGTACTTATGGAGGTCAAGGTTATGAACATGGCTCGATGCGCTACGAAAAATGCCAACTTTGGTGAGTGCATATGTTCAATTTACAACGAAATCTGTAAGGACCGAAACAAAGATCCTACCTGTATATGCTGTGGTTCAGTTTTGTCCATGGTTTCAATTTTATATTCCTTTGTTTTAAACTCATCATCACTGCGAACGACCAGAGGAGCCCGCAATTCTCATCTCCATGTTGCTATTACGCAAGCGTGGCACATATGTAGCCCGCGTTCGTTTGGAATTTCACTAAAAGTGAATGAAAATGCCCGTTTGGACCCTCATTCACTCATTATCTGATAATACGTGTTTTGAACCTCTATCTTGTGAAACTTACTTGAAGTACATGGTTGGAGGTAGAGCGTTTGACCTTCCATCGATCTCGCTCGCCCTCCATAACCTCCCTAACACAGCCAGATAAGATATTGACCTTTCTTGGAACCTGTAAATTCCGTCAGAACTTACAGTATTCGTCTTCTAAGAATCTTAAAGTTTAGCATCGCCAGCCGCCATTCTCGACTATGCTGAGCAGTCTGGTTGTCCTGTGCGTCAAAGCATAATTCTGTCAGTTGTCGGGAAACTCAAGTGGCCACCGAACAAACTTGCCTTTTTAGCCCTACTAATGCACAGAAAAGTAAACGCGCGCTTCGTTCCACAAAATTTACCTCGAGCATTTTCAAGAACTGACTAGATCGCTTTTCTTTCTCCTCTTTAGCCAATGTAATGGCGGATTCTGGAATTGCTTTAGTACGCCCTGCAAACGTAAGTACCGTGAATATACAACTTCCTTCCGTCCGTCTTAAAATTTCCCAGTGGAATGAAAAATGAATGAAATGGAATGAAAACAAGTTGAAAATATTGTATACCTGTATTTAGTATAATTACATCGATGATTATCGAAAATAGAGCGCTATGATTGGCTAGGAGCTTCGCTTTATCCCGCTATAATCACCGCGCGGTGATTATAACATTGAAGGCTAGCAGTGTTCAAAATGGCAGCCAGTTTTGTTGATGTTTCGGAATCGGAAATTATTCAATAATTTTATTTTCTCGAATAATCATCAATGTAATTATACTAAAACAATTAGCCTCCTCAGGCGACGTGAATATCGGCGAATAGTCACCTCGACTTCGTCTCGGTGACTATTCGCCGATATTCACGTCGCCTTCGGCGACTAATTGTTAAATAACTAGATGTTAAATTTAATGGTGTACAACCAACGTTCTTTGCTCTACTTCGTACTTAAGAAATTGAACTGTAATAACTTTTTACTTTTTGTTATTGTTATTGTTGTGGTGGGTATTGCTTGTTGCTTTCTTTAAAAAAGTTTTGGTGAAAAAAAAATTATCTCCGTCCGTCTTTTCCCAGTAGAATGCATACCTAAAGGTGCTCTCAGCCAATCAGATTCAAGACGTTTTTTTATGTATATTATTAAATACCTAATTACCTTCTTTGTTTTTCTTCAGCGACTTGTTCCGCTTTGGCTTTCACAAATTTCGAGACGTTTGACGGCAAACAATACGAAGCATATCCAGAAGAATGTGGCTACATTCTCCTCCGTGACTGTTCAACTATTTCCTCTCAGTTCAAGGTTGAAGTCCAAAACGAAGATTGCGTTCAAAACGAGCACAGCCAAAATTGCAAAAAACAAAACCTCATTGTGACAATTAGTGGCAGAGTTGTCGAAATTAAAAGAACTATCTCTGTGATGAACGTGAATATTAATGTTGTTGTGTACGGCCAACCGTTAACTGGGCATGAGTATCGCGATGACCTCATCCAGCTAGAGTTGGTCGGCGGGAGTACAGGAAGTTTGGTCATGTCCACTGAATTTTTTGAAGTTATCTCCTCCGGGCAGAACTTTTACCTGACTGCGAATGAAGACTTAAAGGATAAAACTTGCGGTCTATGCGGCAAGTACAACAAAGATAGCTCGGATGATTTCTCCGATCCTCAAGATGGCCCGCTGGAAAGCGCCGATAACTTCTTGCGCAGTTGGGCGGTAGGAAGTTGCTCCTCAGGTTCGACCGCACTCGGAGAAGTCGAACCCACCCAATCCAAGGACTACTGTACCATTTATTCTAAGAAAAAAGCCGCCTCAGAAACTCGAGCCAATCATATCATAGACCCAAATGGACCTTTCAGTGCTTGTCTGGCCAAAAAACAAGTAGATCCTTATCCGTTCTACACAAGGGCTATAAAAACCGCGTGTAGGAACCTAGACTCCCTTTGTGACGTAGCGGCTGGGTTCGCCAAGGCTTGTGGAGATAAAGGCATTTCTGTCCCACTTTGGAGAAATGTGCTTGGGTGCACCGCAAGTAAGTATATTTTCATCAACTTTTCTGAAGAAAAATTTCAACGAGGTTCCATGGTGCGGTCAGTTAGTGACAGAAAGGAGTCCTAGTTTTTCTAACGGGAGACGAACGTACGGCCCTCTGGTTTCCTATCCGGATTCTCCTCCGCTTAACTATGGGGGTTCGTGGGTACAAAGGCCATTAATCTAAGTTAAGTGACGAACGTCCCGCGAACCGTTCGGACCGAAATTCAGTAGGTGCCATATGTGCATGTTTTTGATGGTGAAATGAGAATGATGTTTCTTTAGTCACGGGCGACACAGGCGAAAAATCTTCCCAGTTTTATCGAAAACCGTGAACGTGCACGTTCCGCTTTAGAGGTCTTATCTACAACTCTACCAAAATCAGTAACCGTAGGATTTTTTTGGTGGGGGGGGGGGGGGAAGCGGGGGTGGGGTGTACTTATGTTACTCAACAATTCTTGAACAACAATGCGAATGATAAATTTAGTTCTACACGATGTTAAAATAATATCAGTTTACAGTAGAGAATATATAATATTCTCTCTAATTGTTTTACATATTTGCCGTGTGGGCGTACTGATTAGCATAACAACTATTAATATTTCTCTTAAAGACATTTTAAGAACCACTTGATTTGCTGTGCGTATTTCCTGGCGGAAGATTGTTTAATGAAAGAGCACCACTGTAACTAAAACTACTCTTGAGGTAGTCGGTTATTGGTTTCGGAAATAACAACAGGTCATCTTTTGGAAAGTATTATTGTAATCATATCTATTTTATTTTAGAAACTTGTCCAAGTGCTGATCAAGAATTCAAAAATTGTGATGATGACTGTCCTTTAACATGCGGTGACGTAAGCAACGATAACTCGTGTATCAAGTAAGTCCTGCAACACAACACAGAAAGCGAGGAGGTACTGGGCGGATCTCACTACAAAAGGAACAGCATTAGATTCTAGTAATCTTCCGTCGTACCCCTCCCCTATCCCAACGTCAACACAAACTTCTCACTTAAGGCAAAATGTTGGGTTAGGGGAGGGGTGGTAGTTCCCCATCATCTTATTCTTTACTGACCAGTTAGTGCCTAAGATTGTATGAGTTAGCTCCATTGATACTGTAATCTCTAAAGTTTGATCAACACTCTATTCCTCCTTAAAATAACACCACCCAGGCAAGAATAATCACTTTTACTCAGTCTTTTGTCAGTTAGGAATGTGTTACTTGTAAGCTAACCAACTAAAAGCCTCGAGCATTTGAGTCCGTTCGCTGAACCAATTAAATTGTCGGTTGTTAATTTTGTTTGTTCCTGCGTAATCATTTTTTTTAACACGGAAGCAAGAGTGGAGCAGTGATGAAAACACTCGCCTCTCACCAATGTGGCCCGGGTTCAAATCCCGGCGTGGACGCCATATGTGGGTTGAGTTTGTTATTGGTTCTTTCCTTTACTCCGAGAACTTTTTCTCGGGGTACTCCAGTGTTCCCCTCTCCCAAAAAACCAACAAACACTGTCAAATTTTAATTCGATCTAGAACGCACGGGCACGTTTAAACGAGTTCTTAAAAACTCCGGGGTACTTCAAGGGGTAGCCAAATTACAATTACATGCATTCAACAATTACAAATATCGCTGAATACTCACTCATGTCAACTCCTTGTTCCATTAGGCGTGGGTGCATTGAGGGCTGCTATTGTACAGATCCTGGAAAGGTACTCAGAGGAAGTGTATGCGTTACAAGTGACACCTGCCAAGGTTAGTAGCTCCTTTCTGTGGTGATAAGCCATGTTCTAAACAAGCGGAGAACTGGTGCGACTTATCACCGCAATGGTTCTAGGGATCGTTTGAAGGGACATCCAAAATATGGCAGATAGCGGTAAACCAATTGCTAAAAACGCACTCGAGGTTATTCTGACTGGAGGAGACATACCTAGTGGATCTGGGTCTCGACGAATTCTGTAAAAGTGAACACTAGTTGCGTTTTTGAAACCGTATTATTGCAGTTTGGTACACAGCACTTGCAGTTTTCCAATCTTTGTTGTCCTTATCCTGTCTCCTCAAACGATCCAAGAAGCTTTGTGGTCGCATATTGTACCCAGTTTTTCACTCGTTTAGAACAATGCGAATGTCTGTCCTATAAAATCACAGAGATAAAAGTCTTAAGATGCGTTGAAGGTGATTTCCTGCATAAATTGGTAGTAAGTTTGCGTCAGGACGTATTGTTATCAGGGAGGTTTTAAAGCGAAGGCGATTTAAAGCGGCGCACGTCAAGCGGAAGTGAGGCCTTTTCCCTTCTTATTAACAATAGGGAGCTTAAGCAATAGCGTTTTTGAGCGACGGACGTCAACCGGAAGTGGACGTTTCGCATCATTGGACGGTGGTTTGGTTGAAACTCTCAGGTAAATCGCCCTTATAAGAGAAAAGAAACTTATCAATACAAATTTCTTAGCGTCAAGGCATATAGTAAGGGAGAAGACCTCACTTCCGGTTGACGTGCGTCGCTCAAAAACGCTGTTGCTTAAGCTCTCTAATTAGTCGCCGAAGGCGACGTGAATATCGGCGAATCCTTCGGGGACTAATTGTTTTAGTATAATTACATTGATGATTATTAGAGAAAATATAAATTTTTGATCAATTTCCGACTACGAAACACAAAAAAATCTGGCTGCCATTTTGAAAACTGCCAGCCTTCAATGTTATAATCACCGCGCGGTGATTATAGCGGGATAAAGGTCAACTCCTAGCCAATCTTAGCGCTCTATTTTCGATAATCATCAATGTAATTATACTAATATCCCTTGATACCGCTAAATTGGTGTTGCTAAGTGTATTATAGAGATGATTTGCTCGAAAATGTGGGTAAAACCACTACTCATGAATGCAAAAAGTTCCTTTCCGGCTGATCTGCGCCGCTGTAAAACGTTTAAATAAAAAAATTCCTAAATTCCCTAACAATCTGAAGTTAGGATGAGGGTTTGAGTCGAGGAATTTCAGAAACATTTTATTGGGAATTTTTTTATGTAGTAGTATGTTATATTCCGGTTACTATTAGAAATTGTTTATAACCGTAACCCACCCTAATGATTAACGGATTTAATCTGTTCGTCTCTTTTTTTCAAAAATTTTCTATGTGAAAAATGGTCAAGAAAGGTAATCTAATACCAGCTGGAAGTTTTTTCCACGGTTTTACAGAGTTATTGAAAAATCTTTGAACCTAATGGAGACGTTTGCAAGAAATTTGGAAAGGAAGTTCCTCGGGAACAATTTAGGTCTCTGGGAAACTGCCACCTACCCCTCCCCTAATAATAATAATAATAATACTTATATAGCGCCGATATCAATATTGCAATTTTCATCAGCGCTTAAAAATAAAAATATTTAAAATAAAAATAAAAATGATAATAAGTGCATAAAGTATACATGCAAAAGTGCATGAACCAACCAAAAAGAGTAAAACAATTATGTCAACACTAAAACTATAAAAATTACCTAGACTACTTAAATCGTAAAAAAACTGCATAAAACCCTAAGCCAACATTAACACTCTCCTCTCACTTAAGGCAAAATGTTGGCTTAGGGGAGGGGTAGGTGGGTAGTTTCCCAGAAACCTAAATTGATCCCGTTCCAATACATTCTTAGGCATGAACAAATTTTTTAGACATTTTTTCAGACATTTTTCTCTCCTTTATCACCACGAATGTTTGTTTGTTCATTTCTGTAAGAATTCCACAACGCTTTCTCTTTGTAATGCCGGCAAGCTACAATAGCCTTACCCCCAAGCAAACTCAACTTGAAACAATTCTTGCTGCCTGATTTTTCTTCTTATCTTTCGTAATTCTTGTTTACAGACCTCTCCTCCGCCGAGGCCTTTTTGTGTCGTAAGGAGGCTGGGGAGAGAGAAAGAAATTAAGCATGCAGAGTACGATGGGAAGAAGAGAAGAGAGCTCCCGCCTTTTCCCTCTACCAATCGTCCACCGCGTGCTTACTATATTTCTTAATTATTGCTATTTTCGTTTAGTAGAGAGCTTTAGATTTGAGGTCGAGAACGAGTACGAGATTTAACTTAAGAGTTTTTGCGCGTGTCCTCTAAAAAAAGACACTTCGGAGACCTTCATTTTACTTTATTTCACCAAAAAAATTAGCACGGTTATTTATACTGAAGGAGGTTAAGCCTAGTTAAAATTTCTTATATTTGTTCCCGCCACTGCGACATTCTCGCTAAATCCCATTGTAAACTGACGACGGTTAGCACGTTTTCCCGCCAAAATGACGCTGGCTCACGCGCGTCCTCGCCCTCGAATCTAAAGTTCTCTAGTGTATAAAGCATACGTCAAATGTCAATATTATTTAACATATACTGACCTATAACATGACTTTTTTTTCCAATTCTAACCCGATCCAGGATGAGTGTCACTTATAAACCTATGTATTGTAGCTCTCGCTGCTAGTGCAGGTCACACTAAGACTGGCATTTTTGGGGAACGTTTGTGAAATGAAGGAGTCTATTTTTTTGGTCTCTTATAGAAATGAAAGCAATAATTCACCAAGCAGATTTATTGTTCTTTTGATTAATTGAGTTTAAACGAAATGCAGCATTGATTATATAAAGATGATGGTTTTAGCAAGATCAGATCATTGAAGTTTGAAACTTAGAAACAATAAATCAAAGCGAAAAACATTGAGCCAGGTTTGGATTTCGGATCATGATTAATTGACATAAATCTCGGCAAACTTTTATTCAGAAATGTTTCGAGAACTTATGATCAACAAAGGTCTTCAGATATCGTAAAGTCGATATATTAATCTCGAGAGTTCCCATCCCACTTAGGCTCGCCAATGCCATGACCTCTCCTTATTTCCATGTAATTTATCAAACACAAGATGGAGTGTTTCAACAAACGTCAAACACTGAGAAGAGAGCTAAAAATAGGGAACTTAAGCAAAGACGTTTTTGAGCGACGCACGTCAACCGGAAGTGAGGTCTTCTCCCTTACTATATGCTTGACGCTAAGAAACTGGTATTGCTAAGTTTCTTTTCTCTTATAAGGACGATTTACCTGAGAGTTTCAACCAAACCACCGCCCAATGATGCAAAACGTCCACTTCCGGTTGACGTCCGTCGCTCAAAAACGCTGTTGCTTAAGCTCCCTAATATTTCTTGTAACGGAGTATGATTTGACAAATTTGAGCAAAATCCAGGACTTTTAAGAAGGGAGTACGACTCTACCTTCTAAACATGTAGACCTCGTCAAATTACTCAAAAAGGTGGTCGAAAACATGTCAAAAAGATCCCGAAAACTTTGTCCAGTAGCAATGATAGCTCGATCCCTACTGTAAGCCGGTGTAGGTAGTGCGCAAGTCTAGTGTGACACATTGACACAGCAACTTGAGAGTTATACCTCAGAAGCCTGAGTGTGATTTCAGTTGGAAGGGATCAACAGCCCATGGCAGGTGACATGACTGAGTAACATTCTAACCCTTGCTAACACTTAACCTCTCCTTTTTTCCTCTAACCTTTACTGAACAAAGACCTTGACAAAAACATTCTTATGGATCGTTCAGTTGGGTGCACGCATGGAAAAGAATGGCTTTCACGTGGCAACACTTGCCAGGGGTTGACAATGTACGACGCAACGCAAAACGAACCCGCATGTCATTGCCCGGTTGGACTTTACTGGAACGAATACACAGAAGAGTGTGGGGAAGTAGACCAGTGCGGCTGTGTCATTTTAAACGCTAACACTAGTGAATACTTCGTGAAGGGCGATACACATCCCATGTCTTGTTCAAAGTGAGTAGAACAGGAAAAGTTATTTTATAGTAACCCACTAAGGAAGAAGAGATCTTGAGGTCAAAAGATTTGTTAAACGTGGCTTACTGCGCTTTTCAAAAACACGCGAATTCTGAAGTTCAGAAGCCAACTGACGTTTGCGTTTTTCGCTGCCGTCAATCATATTAGGAAACAGAACTTTACTTTACCGGGTTCAAAAGGTCAACCTTTGTTAATTGTGATTGGTGGATTTCGATCCGGTTTTGTGTGTTTCTGTGTTTCGAGGTTCGTTGCTTGTGATTGTAATAATGATTGACGGCAACCAAAAACGCAATTGTGAGGGCGGCCTTTGAACTTTAGAGTTCGCATGTTTGTGAAAAGCGCAGTAAGTAGGACTTCGTTTAAATAACCGACCCATTAAGTTTTAACAGTGGCCTGCATTTCATTTCGCCTTAAATTGTCACCTTTCAATACGCTATGTGGACACCATCATAACGCTCTGTAACGTTTAGGTTGAGCTTCGTCAGGGTCTTTTTAGAGACCTTTAGATTCTAAAACGAGTACGAGATTTCCTCAGTACTGAGTAGTGTACGCGCATGTGCCAGCGTCATTTTGGCGGGAAAACGTGGTAGCCGTCGTCACTCTACTACGAGTTTTAGCGAGAATGTCGAAGTGGCGGAAAAAAAGTCATCAAATGTTAGAAGTTTTATCATTTTGCGATGGGGAGAGGGTGTAACCTCCTTCACTAAAGGTAACAGCGCTAACTTTTCTTGTGAAAAATGGGAAAATGAAGCTTTCCGGGGAGTCTCTATTTTGAGAACACGCGAAAAAAGTTCAAGTCAAATCTCGCACTCGTGTTCGTTCTCCTCCTTGAATCTAAAGGACTTTGTTACACCAATGTTCTTGTTTGGAATGGCCGCGATGAGGAATTTCAATTCGGGTACGGTTTTTTTGCTGCATTGTTAGATTAGGGGGGGCGGTCTAAAAATAAGGGAGGGGCAGCCCCCCGGGCCGCTCCCCTGGATCCAGCACTGCATCTTAGGTTAGGTAGAATTTTCCGACCGGCTGAAAATTTGATCGGACGCCTTGTTTACACGGGACCGTTTAAGATTTTCGCTCTGTTTACACGGAACTTTGAAAGGTCACGCGTTTAAATTTAAGAAACGGAACATTTCAACTTACGAAATGTTAGAGCTATTTTCGTATGACCTAGAGCGATTTGATTGGTTTATCGAACGGATACAAACGCGCGTTGCTTTTGGTAGGTTAAGCGAATGCTTGGGTGAAAAAACCTTATGCCCGAAGAACTTTCTTGAAATTAATCAATACTTCGCTTTGACGTCATACTGCAACACGATTGGCCAATCAAACAAAGTCTTCTCCATATTAGGGTTTCTTTGGCGGGAAAACGAAGAGGCCGTGTCTTGATCTTTTCATCCATTGGCTGATTAAACAAATAACGAACACTTACAGAAACCATTTTTAAAGATAATACGGAAATCGCTCTAACCGGTCGAAAATTCATCCCTTGCCGTGTGAAGATAGCCTTAGTATTGTTTTGTTAGCCACGTGGTCAGTCACGTGGTACAAAACCGCCATCCTGGGATGCAAGAAATGCACTAGGGCAAGTCAAACAAAGAGCTCATGTCCATTAAATTGGCGGTTTCCTCTGTTGGTTTTGTCCCAATGCAGTTCTTGCATGGCGGTTATGTACCATGTACCACGTGACTAGCCACCCGCGGAGGACCAATTCCCCTTTCCTGAAATTATAAGGGGAATGGGTACAAGCTTTCGTCACAGCGATTTTCGGGATCGTTTGGGTGGGCAAACGTTACCTATGATTGGTTAATGGTTGCGTTGAATACCATCGACCAAAAATAACTAACGCCTCTCCACCCACACGATCCCAGCCAGGTGATCTGTGACGTCATTGCGGGGGCCTGGGGAAAGATTTTAATGCCGTATCCCATAAACCAACGCGCGCACCAATTCAATTCAATTCAATCTGTTCTCGTCAGCTTTAATTTGGTTTATGGGATACGGCATTAAATTTTCTTTCCCCAGGCCCCCGCAGTGACGTCACAGATCACCTGGAGAAATCACTGCATCCATACCTTGTACCCATTTTCCCTAGAATTCCTGAGGCGAGGAATAGCATTTCATCACATCACTTTGACACATTACGTTTGATTCTCAATGTCACTACAATAATTTTTTCTGTTTCTCTGAATGTTACTAGGATATGCAACGGTTCAAGGCAGTGGGTGAGCGATCCGGAGATTCAAAGTTTATCTAATTACGAATGCGCCGCTACGGGTCAGGATCAATACAAAATGTTTGATGGGGAGCACTACACGTATCGCAGCAACGAGAACTGTGTGTTCAATCTTATGTCTATAAAAAGCACAGCACACACTGTCGACGTATCCAACGTTAGATGTAAAGATACCATCGAGCTACTTATGTGCAAGAAAGTCGTCGTGACCACTGAGTATGGAAAAGTAGAACTTTTGCAAAAAGACATTACAATCACTGTAAATGGAGATACCATAAAAATACTCCCCGGCGAGTATCCAGAGCCTTGCGTTTTCAGTTCGTTGCCCCACACGGAAATTTTCAGCGAGGGAGTGTTTACATTCGTTCGAGTTTTTAGCCCAGCCGATCGAGTTGTGCCTTTGTACTTGGTAAGTACATTTTACATATTAGAGGTGACTTCGGATCAATTTCGGCTTCTGGGAAACTGCTCGCCTACCCCTCCCCAAAGCCAACATTTTGCCCTAAGAGAGAAGTGAGTGTTAATCTTGGGTTAGGGGAGGGGTAGGTGGGCAGTTTCCCACAAACCTAAATTGACCCGTGACTTCTTAATTCCAATTTCTTCTGTAGAAGGTAAAAAAGGATGCGATTATTGTCTATTTTGCCCAGGGGGGGCCCACGACTTAGCGAAATTTCGTAGAACTATGATCCACCGCTGTATGACATCACATCCGGTTGCAGAGTTTCTGCTCTGTTTTTGCGCTAAGCACCAAGATGGACTCCGATGCTATTTGGTTTCTTCGTTATTTTAACCCACAGGCTAATGGAATTAAGTATCTTGAATCCCGAGTTAGTTGAAAAGGGATATAGCCGGCCTTCCAGCAAATGTCATGACCAAACAAAGAAGATTTAGTATTATTTTAACGATAAATATCATGCAGCTGCGGGGAATGTCATGGCGGGCGCGATCCATTCAACCAAAATTTCCAGAAATTTCGGTCCAAACCTCAATGGATCGGTTCGGTCCAACCGAAAAAGTTTCGAAAAAACGGGTCCACCTTTTGAGGTGGACCACTTTTCCCGGTCGGACCGGTTGGAATTTTGGTTGAATGGATCGCGCCCGGCGAGTCTTGCGATGTTACGTTTCAAAACGAGTGTCGTTAACGTTTTGCGGCTTTTGCGGCCTCTGATGTAGAGAAGTAATCAAGCAAAATATAATTTCCTGAGCGGAATAGAATGGGGAAAACGCCGATGGCCACAGTTTAAAGTGTTAACAGCTGGAAGGCTTTGTCAGTCGACGTAAAGTTGCTGAAAGCTCTACTCAACTGATTTCGAAACGGTCACATGTTACGTTCTTCTGGAAGGTTAGTGTTGGCTTTTTAGCATTTAATTTGCCTTTGGAGATTTATGTTTAGAACAAGGCTTAAGCCCAAAAGTAGTCCAAATTGTCATTATCTGAGAGAAATCAAGAAAGTTTGTGCCCTTCATTTTTTTCTATTAAAGCTTGCAAGTGTAACAAACCTGAAGGGGGAGGGGTATGTACCTGTAGCTGGTGAGGCAAAAGGGAGTATCCAACAGAGAGTTCAAACTTTTTAGGAGAAACAGTCAGTCACAGTATTTTCTGTCAGCTTCTTCTTCATTTTTGGCATTAATAGCTAGTTCCTTGTGGTTGTTTCCTCCAATGAAGAGCTAGTCATCTGTAACTATATATTAATTTTGACATTTTTGATAAGAAATGACAATGGCATGAACAAGCTACATTTGTAGCTGTAGCTTATCACCAGTGATCATAGTCATGTTTTTAATTAGTAAATCATCAAAGAATGACATTAAAGTGAAAAAACAAAACAGCTGTTATAACTGCTTTAGAGGTTTGAAGTTCTGGAGGGATCACCAGAGCTGTAATATGAGACTCATTAAGAGGTCTAGTTACTTTAGAACACATTAGAAGAAATGTATAAGTTTTCCTGCAGCAAAACACGTATTTTGGCTTGGTAATTTTTACTTGTATTTCTTGATGTAAATTGCATGCTATGAAATATTAATGTTTCAGTTAATTATAAGGTCATTCATAATGCTCTACTGCACCTTATTTTATCTGACGATTACCTAAGATACAAAAAATGAATTTTGTGTATTTTTGAAGACTTGAATATAAGCTTACATTTGAATTTATAATCAATATAATTGTATGTAAATCCTACACTGTAAGTCTGGTTGTCAGTGTAGCCTGTGTTGCAGACATACTCTATTGCCAGTTAGTAACATCTGCAAAGCCGTGCCAATATTCTGGGCTCCCAATCCCAATGTGTTTCGATATTCCCTTCAACCTGATTGGCAAACTGACAATGGTATTCTTAACAGGCCAATCATAGCACATATGCAAGTGCTAGTTCACAGGTGGACCAGGGGTTGCCCAGAACCAGAAGTTCAGAGCTGTCTCACAGGGGGACTTAACCAGAAGTTTAGTTCTGTCTTTGGCACAGGCTAGTCCACTGGGCATTAATGTTTAATGTATTGTATTTTGCTTAGCTGGGAAGACAAAAATAGAGGACAGAAGTGCACAAACAAGAGAATATCAAGAAGTATTAAAAAGTATCTCTACCACACAACTCGTAAAAGAGAGAAAATAAGTCAATGAGGACCAAAATATTGTTACAGAGCCATAAAACATAAATGTTGATTACAACTCACTGTCAAATAAGTTGAAAGGAAGGAAGAATGCTGACATTTCGGGGAGTACACTTTTCTGGTTTACAGAAAATCTGCAGCAACAGAAGACACTAAAATCATGTTGAGCTGGTTCAAGATTTCAATTCTTTTTAGATGGAATAGTCTGACAGTGTCTAGGCCAGTGTACAGTAGTGTGCTTCAAAGCTGGTCCTTTGTAAGACATTTCCTGACTGTACATGCCAACTCTCCTTCAAGGACCTCAAGGCTAAGTGTCCATTTTCCTGATATTCACTGTCTTGTCAGGAATCAGCAAAGTTCAACTAGATGACTGTGTCAACTGTAGTTTTTTTTTGTAAGACTTAAAAAACTTCAAAGGAAAGACAGAAACTAATGATCTTGTACTAAGGAGCTTTGAGGAAATCAAGGTTTCTTGGGGGGGGGGGGGGGGGGGGGTGTAGCACTTTCTGCTGCACATATTTCCCTTGGAGATAAGAAGGCAAACACCCTAGATGCAACTATAGGAAATCAAACTAAGCTAGAATTTAATACTTCAATCAGGTTCTCATGTTTATTTTCCATCCCTAAGCATTCTGTTCCTGCTGTAGAAAGGAGTTGGTGGTTGTGTTATAACAACTTCATCCCTTAGTGTTGTTCATCCCTCTGTTAATCAGAGTAAAGGATTGTTAATATTATCCTGATTAGGAGAAGAAAGCTTTCTATTAAAGGCACCATGGTCTAGAAGACCAAATGTAAATTCCCTATCTGACCTCATTGACATGGCGAAACAAAAAGGGGATGGGCTGACATCCAGTATAGTGATTTGCAGTATTAAGCTGAACAAGGATACAGGAAAAACCTACAACTAAGAAAATGGTTTTTAAGAACCTGCAGGCTAAAATTTTGTCAATTAGGCTGTCTTATAAAAGAAACTTCAAATTTGAAACAGGTTATCAATCATAACTATTACAATTTCCTCAAATTTGATTGGTGCATTAACTGCTTTATTTTTCTTTAATCATTGTGTTTGGTTGTAATCGATCAGTTGGCTGTAGTCGGACAGTTGCGTGTAATGAGACAGTTACATTAGCCAGTCATATTAAGTGCACTCAGCTAAATCCACCAATCACAGAAGTTATTACAATAACCATAGCAACAACCACTCACCCAAACAAAGTGGGGATATTTAATCCAAAATGGATGAATATGCAACATTTTGGCAGTGTCTCTCCCCCAGTGATATTTTCCCTTATTTTGGACATTTTGTATGAACAAATGCTCTTTCACCAAAAAAGAATGCAACTATTTTCTCTGAAATTGTAATGGTTATAATTAATTGGTAACAGGACTTCGTGTCGTCCAATTCAGTCTGTAATCATACTTATGATTTAACAAATCTGACTCCTGCTTCGCAGTTGTCTGATTTTGTAACACTTGTATGATTACAGACCGAATTGGGCTCCACTCCATTATTTATAAAATCTATTGGAAAAAACTTTTTCACACAGTGTACACTTGGGAAAGTAAGATAAGTCAACATTCATGGTCCTCTTTTGAGACATAGGTGTCGAATTATTACTCCGACTGCAATGAAATGGTATACAGGTTTTACTTATACTAAGGAATGAGCTGAATGCCACTAAATACTTTTAGCTCAGAGCTACAATGTATTTCTTTCTTCAGAAAATAAGGAACTATTTCAGAGTTGAGACTGAACCTAAATAGCCTTAATCTCTGCTAATTAACTTTTATGTCAGAACCTGACCAGTTTAGGTTAACTTGGGAGAATACAGGTTCTTAGTTGCAGGTTTTTTAGTCTAGTAATTAAATTTGATGGAAAAAAGATTATCAAAAATTAACATAGCCAACTCCTTCTTTCAGACCTGCAATTTATTT
This sequence comes from Porites divaricata, assembly GCA_038088405.1. Taxonomy (NCBI): domain Eukaryota; kingdom Metazoa; phylum Cnidaria; class Anthozoa; order Scleractinia; family Poritidae; genus Porites; species Porites divaricata. The sequence continues at coordinate 3,156,747 of JBBMOI010000011.1, forward strand.
AAGGCTGTCTTATAAAGGAACGTCAAGTACAGCATGTATTTTTTTTTCAGCTTTAATAAATTGCAGACTATTTGAATGATCTGTTTAGAAAATCCTCTTAACAGATGGAATGGCAAAATGTCAATTAATAAATCCTTTGATCACCCTGTCTTCTGCTTTCCTCTTGCCAAACCATCCTTCCCTACGGAGGAGCAAAGGTTGGAACAGTTATCAAAAAAATATATATTATCTTTATTGATAAATAAGTATATACAAAGCACAAGTTAATGATAATAAGATGCCAAAGCCAGAGGCTTATATGGCATAGGTCAGAGAGTTACAATGTGCTGCAAAGTTACAATGAGAATAAAAGTTATTAAGTACAAGATTTACAGAGAAAAGGCAAACTATTACAACATATAAAGATTACTGCATATGAAGCAAAATAAACATAACAATGATAGTGTGCAAAAAAGTAATAAAGAAAATTTGAGTCCAACTTAGTTTAAACTTATAATGATTGAAAATAATCTCTTAGTTTATGTTTATAACTAGAAAGAGTGAGTGAATTACGAAGTGAGAGAGGAATGTCATTCCAAATTTGAGGACCCTGTACCCGAAGAGAAAAAGAGTATTTATGAGTATGAAGATGTAAGTTGTGTTTTTGCCTGGTGAGATATTGATGACAATCAGAGTTAAGAACGAAAAGAGATGAAAGAGGAGAGGGCAAGAGCTTCTGCATGTGAAGGAAAACAAAGCAAGAAACTTATAAACATTAAATATGTTGAGTATTTTGAATTTGTTAAAGAGCGAGTAAGTATGTGCACGTGGTGGAGAATGAGTAATGATTCTTAAAGCTTTCTTCTGGAGACGGAAAAGGGGTTGTAAATGAGAAGAGTATGTGGATGCCCAAATAATAGAACAGTATTGAAGATATGAGAGTATTAAAGAGTTTTATAATGTGCAAAGAGTATTAGAAAGGAAAAACTGTCGTTCTTCTCAAATGAATCAAATATTTTATTAGTAGGTTCCAGTTTTGCCATAAAAGTAGAATGTTTCTTTCTAAACCCATACTGATGATTATTTAGTATGCTATGTTTAGTGAGATAGTCCATTAGACGACGGTACATGGGACTCTCAAGGATTTTAGAGAAGCAAGGTAAGATCGAGATAGGCCTATAATTAGTGAAGTTAGTGCTATCTTCACTTTTGAATGTGGGAAGTACTTTGCTGATTTTAAGCTTATCAGGGACAATGCCAGTCGAAAAGGAGACATTGCACATTTGAGAGAGGGGAGATGCCAAGAGGTCAATAGATGCTTTAATCACATTAACATTAATACCGTCCACTCCCTCACTGTTACTACTCTTCAGAGAGGACACTATATTGATAATTTCATCAGGGGAAGTAGGAGAAGCGAAGAAACTATCACTAAAAGAACCACTCAAATATGATTTGTGGTCAACAGTGGAGTGGGGAATTTTAGTGGCAAGAGAAGGACCAATGTTAGTAAAGAATTCATTAAACTTATTAGCAATTAATTGAGGGTTGTTAATAGTGTTACCTTTAGATAGTTGTATTTGTTACGGAATTTGGTATATATAGCTTTCTTAGCTGGTGTAGGATTATTACAATATTGTTTATAGAGAACGTACTTCCTACGACAGGAGTTTTGGAGCCCTGAGGTAAACCAAGGTTTGGCTTTTGAATTTTCTTTGACAGTGATAATCTTAACAGGAAAGCATGTTTCACAGACTGGATAAAAACAGTCCATAAAAGAATTGTACAATTCATTTCAAGAGGAAGATTGTGAGAAATCCCAATCGATAGAACAAAGATGGGAACGAAAATTTTCAATGTTATGAGTAGTTATAAGACGTTTATGATAAACTGAGGATTTAGTTTTAGGTTTAAGGGAACAATTAATGATCTGAAATATAGGTAGGTGATCAGAAATGTCAGACCAAAGGATACCACTAAATTTGTGATTGTCAAGGTCATTGGAGAAGATGTTATCGATCAAAGTAGCTGAATGAGACGTGATCCTTGTTGGTTTAGAGATAAGAGGATAGAAACCATTGGAATACATGAGATCAATGAAATCATTAGTAGGGACATGTGAGTCAGCGTTAAGAATATTGACGTTAAAGTCAATATTCTTAAATATTCTTTGAGAATAAATTACGTTTCCTTTTTGGTGACTTTAACGTCACCAAAAAGGAAACGTAATTTATTCTCAAAGCCAATTTTAGCAAGGACTTGTTTAATTTCATCATTAAAGATTTCAGTCTGAACATTAGGGGGTTTATATAAACAGCCCAAGATGACATTTTTCTCATTATTTGGTTGAACAATTCAACAAAAACAGATTCAAGGACACAATTCATAGATTCAAGGTCACACCTTTTCTTGTATTCATAAGTATCACAAAGAAATATGCCAACACCACCTCCTGATCCAACAGGTCTGGGTTTAGAAATAAAATGGTAACCAGGGATATTATACAAATCATTAGAAGTGGTGTCTAGCCAGGTTTCAGAGAGGCCAATGGCTGAGAAAGATGTATTTAGGGTGGAGAGGTATTCCTCTAGGTCAACAGAGTGTTTTTTAAAGCTGCGTTTATTTAAGTGAAATAATGAGAAGCAGTTGGAGTTAGAGGAGTCAGAGAACAGATTATTGAACTGTCTACTGTTCTTATAAGTACATCTAGATAGTAAGTTAGAAGTTGATGAGAGCATATTGATGTCTGGATCAAGGTCAGAGTTGTGAAGAAGTTGATAAGTATCAGGGTCTTCCAAGAACGGATTAAAATATTTAGTTCCCAAAAAGAGCCATCAAAATTGGCAGAAGATTGAAGATCTAATAAGGCAAAATAGAAATCGGTATCATTATCAAAATGATTAAAAGGAAACGTGTCAGAGAGGCAGCTAGGACAATACCAGTCATCATGACAATGCGTCAAGTCATTATATTCTGAAAGAGAAAGTGGGGTACATTTCATGTGTGTCCATAAGTGACAAATATTGCAACAGATAGCTTTGTGGTTATCATGAACTCTAAATTTACATATAGAACACGGATTTTTTACACACTTTGGCATACAAATAAATAAATCAACTAAATAAACTAATTAACCTTAAGTGTTAAGCAGGTTGAACTTAACTAATAACTAATTCAAATATTATTTGCCAGTAAGTACAAAAACTAAATAATATCATGAAGCAATAAGGAAATATATACAATGACTCAAGAAATCAGTTCTTGGGTGCCATAAAGGTAAATACAGATGTGCAAAAGAAAAGAAAAAAATGATTATTAATAGTAGTGTAGTGCAATTCAGTTACTGCAAGAAAAAAAGTTAGATTGACAGCGTTCAATGACAGGGTTGTCAGTCACTACAAGTAAATAAACATAAGCTAAGTTACTGCAAGAAAAAAAGTTAGATTGACAGTGTTCAATGACAGGGTTGTCAGTCACTACAAGTAAATAAACATAAGTTCAGACTATTCGCAATACTTAGCTATGATCTCCTGACAATCCTCTAAAGAAGTACAGCGTTCGATGACAGAGCTGTCCCCAGAGGGCCGAAAACATATTACTCCATCCACAGTCCAGACTTTGCTGACAATGCCTTCTTCAATATCCTTGTTTAAGTATTTCAGAATTTCGCGGCGATTGATGGTTAAATCCTCTTGAAGGTTGAATGGGCGTTTACGTTCCTTGAGCACACGGCGGTGAGACAAGACCGCAACTTTAGTATTATGCTTAGTAAACCGCACAATAATAGGTCTTGGTTTGGCTCCAGATTTCTTGCCTACACGATGAGATCTACTTATGTCATTTGAAGCAACATCCACGTTGAGTTCATATTTGAAGAAGTCGACTGCAAGATTATCAGTGTTCTCCTCTGGCTGTTCAGCAACACCATAGATGCGAACATTGGTTCTTCTTGTGTATTGCTCCAAGTCGTCTACCTCTTGTGATAGTCTTTAACTTTCATCTTCAAGACCTGCTATGGCTTTGTCTTTCAGCGCTAGATTATTCTTAAGTTTGGTTAACTCTTCATCCAGTTTAGCTATCTTTGCTTGATTTGAATTTATTAGATCATTTACCTTTTTTCCGATGAGCCAAGTTGAGTTTCCAATCCGGCGGCATCGAAGTTGATACTATCGGCTAGAGATCTTTGAAACTCAGTCGATGAGATATAGTCGTTGACAATTTTAGTGACATGGGATTGCATAATGCTCGTAACCAGGCCCGGGAGACAAGAGATTACACCTGAAACCCCTCTTTACTGTTACTTTAACACCCAGGGAGAAGGTTGTGGTACTTCTATACAGGTATGTGCCATGGAATAAGTACATTACTTGGCTTGGTTCTCTGATGCTTTGGTAGCTGGGTTCCTTTGTAAAATTATACTAGCTCACTGTCAGTACATAAACCTCAGGGGTTTCAAAATGTTTTAAAGTACGCGGCCAAATCTGGAGGCTGTGACAATTGAGGGGCCGCAAGGCCCCTGAAGCTAGGGGGGAATAGAATTGCTGGCAACATACAGTCAAGTAGCTGATGGAACTCCAGCAGTCACCAGCTTGTTTTGAAACCACTGAAACCTCTGTTTAAAACTCAGTATACATCAATGGGATCAAGATATGAACTTGAGCCTAGAGCTACTGAATATTAAAAAAATCCCACTCTTTTCAGGCAAATTAAGCCGTTTGAAGATTGAAATAGGCATGTAAACATTTTTATGACACAAAAAAGATGTTTACAATTATCTAGATTTACTAGACCTTCACTTGCTGGAGGATGTGTGTCAAACAACTTGGACATTGCATTGAAAGCCTGTTGTCAAGGATACAACTAAGAAGAGATGCTATTTACAACATACCTAGACTGTATTTTTCAGTAGATACTGCCAAATACAGGATCAAAGGACATTAGTCAATAATCAAAGAAAGACTATCGTCAACTCGTGGGTACGTTGTTTAGAAAATAATCAATTAGTTATCACCTCTGCTTTTCCCACAGTAAATTTTAGGAAACGATAGAAATTCAGATTATAAATGTTCTATCCTTGTTCTGGAACCACAATACTTTTCTTGCTGCACGAAGTGCCGAGTAAAAAATGGACAATTTCCGTGTTTTATACTATAAGCCGATCTTGCGACCCCTCAGTCTCTTGGTTTGCGGTCTATAGAATGTGTAACGAAACCTCTATCCTCTGACCGTGCTGTAGCGCACGATGCACGCTCTCAGCGAGGAATTTGATGCCACTGAACTTCGGCGAACGCGTGCTTCTTTGGAAACAATAGATCTTCGCGCTCTCGAGTTCGGACCCGATTAATTACGAAAACGTCTACTACGAGTGAGCGAGTGACTCATTTGCATATCCCTGTCCCTGCAATAACTCGTGGTACGCTCGTGCGTACCCACGAGTTAAAAAGGAATGTGGATATTTTTTGGAAAAAGGAAATAAATACAGCTTAAATGTCTGAGGGCTGATTTGCACATTTCAATTCATACATGTAATTTATTGATAATATTTTGATGCTTCTTTTTTTAGAACAATAATAATATCATTGTTGAATCAAATAAGGTACGAGAATAAAATTTCAGTATTTCCTTTAACACTAGAAGAAAAACTGTTGTATACATAATAACTATACACAGCTGTATATTGCTGTATTTTATCTTCCTTTGTGTCATACTCATTATCATACATTTTCATACCCCAAAACACGGGAAAAAATTTAAATTGAAGTATAAAGCAAAAGCACAACAAATAAATTCAATTAGCCAGTCTTCCACTCTGGAGTGGATGGAATTATGTCTAAACAAATTTGCTACATGACTGGTGATAAGCTACAGCTACAAATGTAGCTTGTTCATGCCACTGTCATTTCTTATCAACAATGTCAAAATTAATATACAGTTACAGATGACTAGCTCTTCATTAGAGGCAAAAACCTCAAGGAAATACCTATTAAGAAATGGTCCAGATAAGAACGATAGCAACAACGGCAATGAACATGTTGGAATGCAAAAAAGGTGCTAACTTTTCTATTGTCTGTACTTACTTCTGATTGGCTTAAACAGCAAAAGTTAACAAAACTTTATAAAGCAGTACATATATTCATCCTTACTTTCCAACCATCTTCCATATAACAAAATCTGGTCTCAGTTTGAATAACAAAGAAATCCTATGTGGGGAACATATAAAATTGTAATCTTTTCTTGGCTGTTGTTTTCAACTCTTGTGATTGGTCAAAATCTTTTAAAACAAAGAAACACCCTTTCAAAGTAGAGTGTTAACGCATTTTATTGCGTAAACGGCCTTCATGTAGGTTTATGCATTCTCTGTGTAAAAATGAGAACATTCCTATGTGGGGAAAGCACCGTTGCCGCATAACAGAAGAAACTGCTATCCACCTCACCCGGATCATTACTTAATGTCCAAAATGAAAAAGAAGCTGACAGAAAATACTGTCCATGTATGGCCAAAAGAAAAAAAATGATCACTGGCTCACTCAAAGCGATCACTGGCTCACTCAAAGCTGCACTGTCCATGTATGGCCAAAACAAAAAAAATTATCACTGGCTCACTCAAAGCGATCACTGGGTGACTGTACATGTGATCCCTCCAGAACTTCAAATCTCTAAAGCAGTTATAACAGCTGTTTTGTTTTTTCACTTTAATGTCATTCTTTGATGATTTACTAATTAAAAACATAACTATGATCACTGGTGATAAGCTACAGCTACAAATGTAGCTTGTTCATGCCATTGTTATTTCTTATCAACAATGTCAAAATTAATATGTAGTTACAGATGACTAGTTCTTCATTGGAAAAAACAACCACAAGGAACTAGCTACTAATGCCAAAAATGAAAAAGAAGCTGACAGAAAATACTGTGACTGACTGTTTCTCCTAAAAAGTTTGAACTTTCTGTTGGATACTCCCTTTTGCCTCACCAGCTACAGGTACATACCCCTCCCCCTTCAGGTTTGTTACACTTGCAAGCTTTAATAGAAAAAAATGAAGGGCACAAACTTTCTTGATTTCTCTCAGATAATGACAATTTGGACTACTTTTGGGCTTAAGACTTGTTCTAAACATAAATCTCCAAAGGCAAATTAAATGCTAAAAAGCCAACACTAACCTTCCAGAAGAACGTAACATGTGACCGTTTCGACATCAGTTGAGTAGAGCTTTCAGCAACTTTACGTCGACTGACAAAGCCTTCCAGCTGTTAACACTTTAAACTGTGACGATAGGCTTTTTCTCCACGGTATTTCGCTATTTTGATTGATGACTTCGGTGAATCAGAAGCTGCAAAAGCCAAAATCTTGAGTGACGCTCGATTCGACACAGAGAAAGACTCACCATTACATTGCTCAAACCGTACAGTCGAGACCGCTTTGAGCAACTTTACGTCGAATGATACAGTCTTCAAGCAGTTGACACTTTAAACTGTGACCATCTGCGTTTTTCCCATTCCATTCCGCTCAGGATAGGCAATTTTGATTGATGACTTCGATGAATCAGAAGCCGCAAAAGCCAACTCTTGAGTGACGCTCGATGACAAACAGCGAAAGACTCGCCATAATATTCCTCAAAACCACACAGTTGAGGGGAGGTTTCTGCAACTTTACGAACCGTGATCCCGCCTTCTAGCGGTGAACACTTTAAACTGTGGCCATCGGCGTTTTCCACATTCTATTCCGCTATATCCCTTTTCAACTCACTCGGGATTCAAGATACTTAATTCCATTAGCCTGTGGGTTAAAATAACGAAGAAACCAAATAGCATCGGAGTCCATCTTGGTACTTAGCGCAAAAACAGAGCAGAAAATCTGCAACCGGATGTGATGACATAAATCGGTGGATCATTGTTATACGAAATAAGCACTAGGCGCTATTGGAGTCGTGCCCCCCCCCCCCCCCCCCCCGATTTTGCCCTTACATTTCCATAGTGCTGCCATTTTGATTTATCGCGCCGTAGGCACGACGTTTAACCGCCAAAAATTATCTCTGACTTCATTTGGTGACCTGCCATTACCATGGATGGAGGATTCTCGGTGCGCAGAAAATTGACGTTGCAAAATCCAAAATGCTGCCAAAGGGGATTGTTAAAAGCTAAAATAGCCGATTTTAGTATCAATTTTCTTGTAAGGTAAAATCTTCTTTGCCTCTGAGAAAAACCAGACTAACATGCCTCCTTGGCTCCCTCAAATGAACACAGTGATATTTTTACAAAGCGAATAGTGGTGGCGCGATAGGTTCGGAATTCAAGCCGGCGTTTTTAATTTGGCTCATATGAAGAAGAGTCAAGTTCCATGCATGCAATGACGTATTTTCCTGCCAAATATACCGTGGCAATGAGAAGCGAGAAAAAATGCCATTTGAATTTTCTACTCACAATTACTTGTATCCCTTGGGTTCGACCCAAGCCACATTGTTGGCAGGCGAGTGTCCTCATCTGACACCTTCACTTCCATTTGTGAGCGCTTGTCGTTTGTATTTCCAAGGGAAAATTATCATTATATCACGTGATTTTCAATGTCCATTCGGCATATACGAGAAGTACGGCCTGTTGAAACACCGCTCTATCATTTCAACCAGGTCAAATATGACAGAGGCAACAGGGTCTATATCACACCCAACAACGACTACAGAGGGTCTGGTCAACTAACCGGGATGTGTGGTGACTTCGATGGCAGTATGAGCCACGATTACCTCTTAAGAGATGGTTCTCAAGTGGGTGACGTTAAAACGTTTGTGCGCAGCTGGTTGGTTTCCTCTTCTGCCTCGTGTGATGACCATACCCCACGTGAACCTTGTAAAGACAACCCAGACAGAGTAAGCTGGGCAACGAAAGGTGAGTGGAGATTTTATTAGTGCTATTTTCATCACCATCTCCATCATCATCATCATCATCATCTTTACCATCATAACAATATCACTCCACTTATTAACCAAGAGTGAGGTCATTACAGCGAAATCTCAGACTAAGGCTTATTGACCGAGCGATAGCACGGCCAATGCAACAAGGCCTAGGTCTTAGATTTCCCTGTAATGACGAAACGGACGAAGTTAACAATTTATCTGTAATACGGCCTTTTTGCTCAGTTTTGGCCTGTTTTTCGTCCTCTGGATAACAAAACTACAATCAGGGACAAAACTAGTTGACACACTTGTTTAAAGTGGGTGCTTTTATCAAACATTTAATTCAATTATTATTTCATTCCTTTTAAACGCCGTAAATCCCCTCACCCCCCGAATCAATGTTGTCTGAAGTAAAAGAAAGACTTGAGGGTCCATAATACAACATTGATTTTGGGAGGAAGGGGTTGGGTAGACAGGGGAAGGGGATTGGTATGCCCACTATGCAAAAAGGGGCCATTTTACAGAAGTGTCTCAACACTTTTGTCCCTCATTGTCTGAATGCAAAATTGTGCTACTGCACACGAGTTGGGAACTATATGACAATGATTTTAACTGAAGTTAAAGGAATCAATGACATAATTATGTTATTGGTGGTGGGGGTGACATTTGTGACTTATTCACGACCAAATTATAGGGCCAATTCGAATTACATGATGACATAACAAAAGGGCTGCGATATCAAGAATTGACGTTGATATGGTTTACAAGCTAAAAACTGACGCTGAAACTCGCGCACATGTACAACGTTTGGTGAATTTTAAGGGTATACGTACCGAAAATATTTTTAATAAAGTGACTATTTCTCGTTCTTCACTTTAACCGATTGTTAAGGCGCAAACAATCACGGGTAGGGTACGGATTGACACGTAATGGGGATAGTCACTGGCCGGCCACGGAAATATGGAGCGTTAGTGAGGAGCGGCCGTCACTGCGTTCAATATCGAAACTACGGAAAAGTGGAGGTTAATTCATAACCAGTTTAATAAAAATCTAAGGACGGCGTAGCAAATATTGCAAGTGTACATGAAAACAATTACTTTCAATCCCACCTCGTGACACCCTGTGTGACATGATAACGCAACGTAAATAGCGTGACATGAGCGCGTATGTCTGTGAATTTGGACTGCATTTCTCGAGAGAAACCCTGTGTTTTTGTCTATTGTCGGCAAGAAAAATGAAAAGAGAGCTTTGAAACGTGAACTGGTATTTGACTTTCAAAGAAAACGACAGCTCAAACTGAGGAAAACACTGCCTCCTTCGTGTTACAACGGTTAACCACGTTTCGGCAAACGGAAAGTAACATAGTCTGTTAGACATCTCAATGCCCGTATGTTTTTCGTGGTTAACCGTTAAAACTCCTGATTTGCACGACATCGCTGCAATTTTGCTCGCCAAGAATACGTATTGCGAAGCACCTTCTACATAGTGAATCTTTTTTTGCCTTTTGTGAGGAATTAGCACATGAAAACGGATAATTTTCCAGCGCACGACCCCCATCAATCACTTGTTATTCCGCTCTCCTTGTCATCAAGTGATTTTCTGGGCCAAAGTAATTTGTTTTTTGGCGATGATACAAACCGGTGTGTCTATCTTGAAAACAATTTCTTTGGCATTATGTGATTTAGGAGCTGGGGAATGAACTAGTTGTCCATTACCCTGCTAGCAGAGGCTTTTCCCTTGTGTTTCTCAGCGTTGTACTGCCATTCTCTTCGCTGTGTTGGCTGCTCGCGTTTTGTTTTGGTTGTTTCTGTGCCGAGGAAAAGACCTCTGCAGACAGCCGTTTGGGATTCCTGTTGAGCATGCGCGAGATGAAAATGCGGTTACCATGGAATTTCCGGGTCACGTGTCGGTAATACGATGCCGCCGCCGGAGTTTGCTCATGTATTCATGAGTCAATTTTCCCACGGGAAAGACTCGCACTCGCCATGTTGATATAGCGGGCTCACTTTTGCATAGCAAACTAGTACAAAAAAGATGCGCGAGTCGATAAAACGGGTTCCACAACCGGTTTTTTCATGTGACTACCTCCTAGATCTTGGAGTTATCTAATACGCATGCTCAACAGGAATCCCAAACGGCTGTCTGCAGAGGTCTTTTCCTCGGCACAGAAACAACCAAAACAAAACGCGAGCAGCCAAAACTGCGAAGAGAATGGCAGTACAACGCTGAGAAACACAAGGGAAAAGCCTCTGCTAGCAGGGTAGTTGTCCATCCAACATCAGTAAAATATCATGCCACTGAATAAATGGCAGGCGGTCATCTAAACTCATTACAAAAGTACATTCCTAACCTGGTCTAACCTGTTCGACGCCTACCTACACTAGAGCTTTGGATGTTAGGTTTGACAAGGTGTCAAAAAACGCATCTATAGGGCATAGCACAAACGGCTGGCCCATTATTTATGAGGTTCATATCCTGTATATCGTTCACGTCCTTTCACTAATAGCCCAAGTCAATGTTAAAAATAGTTCATGTCCCCTCCTTTACTCTGCAGTACTTCATTCGTTTAAGTTGACCATTCACCAGAACAATTTCCATTGTACCTTAGTGTTTCCATCGTTTTTCCACTATTGATAGTACTTGTGAAAACATTACATCCGCAGCAACGGCAGTGATCACAACTGACACAAATGATTTCCTCTCGACCCGACAGGGTTAAATCAGGGACGCGCGCGGGAGTAATGAGATACGCTTCGTACATTTTACTGTACCTATACTACAATGAGGACGAAAATTTACAAATTGTTGTTTATAAACAAACAATTTGGCCCATAGAGTAACTTCATCGCACCAAAATTCAGCAGCCTCAAAAATCTTGCCGGAAAACATAGATACATATTTCAAAGATGTAGCTCTCGCTGTCGCTCTCTTCGTCGCTCATACTAAAAAAAAATCAGTATGCTAGTATCGCTCTTTTAGAAAAGATAGCTATTTTTTGACAGAATTTTTGGTTGTTTTCTTCCTCGCGCTCGTAGCTTTTACTCATAACTCAAAAGAGCCGTCGAGCCGAGAAAAATTTTCCTAATGCCCGCTCAGCAGCGAAACAGAGCGCGAGCACTATTGTAGCCATATAATAACATCACATATCATTATAACTGTTACTACCTTCATCATCATCATCATCATCATCGTCATCACCATATCATTTTTATTGTTACCATTGCCATTATCATAAACGTTTTGATCATCATTACCATTGTAATCGCCATCATTATCATCATCATTATTATTATTGCCATCATAATTTTCATCATATTATTATTGTTATCATCGTCATCATCATCATTACCGTATGCCACGACTTGACGTCTGTCGATCCATATTTCCCCTTTGTGAAATAACTACTTACAATTCTAAACGTCTTTTGTAGGCTGTTCTGAGCTCAGAGAGGGGCCTGTTTTTAAGACGTGCCACGCTTACGTGGCGGTCGAACCATACTATTACAGCTGTTTATATGAAGCTTGTTTGTGCAGCAAGGGAGGTGACTGTGGCTGCTTTTGTTCAGCGATCGCTGCTTATGCTCAAGCATGCGCCAATGCGCGGATACCTCTTCTGTGGCGACGAGAGGGATTTTGTGGTAAGCCCTATAAATGTAGGTTATCAAATAGCATTCAACATTTTGTGACTGGGCTTAGAATAGAGCGATTTTCGTATGACCTTGAAAAATGGTTTCCGGAAGTGTTTGTTATTTGTTTTATCAGCCAGTGGATGGAAAGAACAAAACATGGACTCTACGTTTTCCCGCCAAAGAAAACCCTAATATGGAGAAGGCATTGTTCGATTGACCAATCGTATTGCAGTATGACGTCAAAGCAATTTCTAGAAAGTTCTTCGGGCGTGAAGTTTGTTTACCCGAGCGTTCGCTTAGCCAACCAAAACCCAGGTGCGTTTGTATCCGTTCGATACACCAATCAAATCGCTCTATTTCCGTTCGTTTGTTGTTTCTGTTTTGTTCGCGCGTTTTCATTTCAAGGTCATACGAAAATCGCTCTAGACAGTTAATTTTGTCGTCATAAGGATCTCTACAAGTCATGTTGCCTACTCGGAGACTTTACAGTTGTATTGCAGATGTCATGTCCCGTCGAGTATATTCCTCCAATAGACCTTTGTCACGCGGCGGCCATTTGGTCTTAGGAAATTGAAAAAACTTTGTTTATACACACCTCGTTTTCTCTACGAGGCTAGCTATTTATAAACAAAGCTTTTTAAATCTCCTGAAACAGCATGACAAAGGTCTATTCAGCGATCCTGTTACCACGGAATTGTATTGTTGAATGTTCGTTCAATCATTGCAGCGAAACCAGCTACTTATCACTTGCTTGCTCCTTTTCGCTTGTTCAATAGAGACGTTGAACAATAGACCTTTTTACCTATACGGTGGCCATATTGAACAGCTTGGATTTAAGGAGTATTATGGGGTACCCAGGGGGCATGAGCACGATGCGATATACTCGCATCAGTATTTACGCGCACTTTTTGGGCCAATTGTTCTTTAAGTTTTCCAAGAAAAAGATTGTAATGGGAAAAAAGATCGTTGTGCCGTGTTTGGATGTAATAATAGAAATATACAGTGAAGTTCTCTTTTTGCCCGAAAAGCGCGCGTAAATACTGAGCAAGTGCCCCCGGGCATCCCATAATACTCCTTAAATCTAATAAATTGGCCACCGTATCGGTAAGAAGGTCTATTTTGAGTCATTAATCCCCTTGGTATAGCCGGATAATGAATGAGATCGCGCGCTACTTGCAGAAATCCAGATACTTTACAGGTCATAGACGCTTGTAATAATTCCATGTGTTTTTAAGAACTCGTAGTACTCGTGTTCGTGGTGGAATTTGTAAGTGTTCGTTGTTAAGAGGAAGAGAAAACCGGAGTACCCCGATGTTGGCCTGGACACTTTGAGGAAGGAGAGTGCTTTCAATACTGCGTCACTCTACTTCTTATAACCTATCACTGCCAAAGCTGACCCAAGTCAAATTCAACAAAATCTCCAAATTTCGTATTTCAAAATTCCTTAAAAGCAAATAGTACCCAACCTCGTTCCAAGGGTCCTCTCCTACTCGGCCCCAGTAGGAGAGGACCCTGGGAACGAGGTTGAATGGTACCTTGTGAAAGTATTGCTAAAGAGGTTTCATTTGAACGATCACACTACAGGATTTTGTTTTTGGACACAAAAGTTTATTAGAACCACCTTACCAGAGAATTTTCTCTTGTAGTGGAGAGGCTAATGACGAACGTGACAGTTTTTTTTTAAATATTTTGTCACCCTTTTTTGTTCAGAACTTCCTTGTTGCCGACCGTGTGGGAACACAGGTGGATACCAGTCAGACCTCCCAATCCCGGTAACTTGTGAGCAAAACTTAACTTGTAGTTCGAACGATACGAGATGCTGCCGAGCGCCTTTTGTAGAAGGTTGCTCTTGCCCAAATGGAACGTACTACGACGGAATTAGGTGTGTCAATATGACACACCAATGTGACAGGCCTTGTACGTCATCTTCGTCGTCTTCATCAATGTCAAGCACCACTAGGTGAGCGTGTTTTTATGTTCAAGTTCACTCGACATCTCCCGTTCTAAACCCTCGACTGTCGCCGAGAGGTTAGAACGCTAGTGAGCCCGTTTTGTGAAGATTCAAAAAAGTGAAAAATATAGATTAAGCCAAGGCGAAAGGCGAGGCCCCCGTTAATAAATTTATAATTTACTTCAAACAAAAAGAAGGGTTGTGACTAGAATGGATACCCCAAAGTCAGATTGTCATCTTCGCTGAACATACATGATAGGAGTCTTATAACTTAAAGTAGTAAATAAGAAAAGAAAGAAAACAGAAGGTAGTTCGTAGGACTTGAACCCGTGTAATTTCATATATAATCCACATCCGTATCCACTACACCATCAAGGGCTAACTGTCGAGACCGGATAATTTTAACGCACTTTACATGGCGTTGACCATTACATTATTGAAAGCTAACCGTTTTTAAAACAGCGCTTAACCCTAATCACTGTACTTCGGTGCTAAACCCTGTATCCAACTCTTTTCCTTGCACAATTGTCTCTTACTCTGATTTCCCCACTTTTTAAATTCGCATAGCGTGGAGTAGCGTATAGCGTTGTGTAATAAACATAAGGTGTCCAACCTGATTTTGAGGTATCCATTCTAGTCATAACCCAAAAAGAAGTCCACTTAAAGTTGAGCCTGCGATCAATTGAAAACTAGTAACTTGTCAGCGGAAAACTTCAGAAAACACGTAGCCTCGATGAGTCGACACCTAAACCCGCAATACAGTCATCTGATACTGGTCAACGGATACCCTGTTTTGACAGCTGTCAATTTACCACAACATGGATCTGCAAAATCAGGTTGTCGGCTCCCACACTAGCTAAACGTTTGACATTTCACATTGGTTTCCCTGTGGTACGGACAGACGGACAGATGATCACGTGATAACCAAAATTTCTCGGACGGATAGATCAAATTTTCTTAACTATGGGTCTCCACTCGCGCGTGTAGCTCCGCTGAAATACGCGAGAAATATTTGATATTCCAACCTGATTGTTTCTCCAAAAAGATAGTTCTTTTGTTTTCAGTTAAGCTCTTCCTTTTTTCAATTGAATTTGAGGCCTAAAATCCAATTTTCAAATCAAAATAGCAATAATGTAATATTTTTTTCATAATTAGTGTGTCAACATCAAGTTCAATTTCGACATCTTCAATATCATCGACGTCAAGCATATCATCATCGTCAAGGTAATGATTACGTACTGTTTATTACATAGGTACTGATTAAATACCAGAAATTTTTCCTTTTACTAAAATATCATATCTTCATCGCGCGTCTTGAAGATACTGCAGTGGAACCCCGATATAACGATATGCCAAGGGAGCAGTGGAATTAGATCGTTATATCGAGGTATCGTTATATCGAGACTCCCGATATAACGATATTGCCGTAAAATAACCGAAAATATCGTTGTATCGGGGTAAAATTAACAATCATGTACTTTTTTTACTACATACTGTTTAATTAAACTTGTAATGAGTATTAAATGACTCATAGATGTAGCGTTTCAAGCACGCAGCAATGTTCTTCAACAATTTGCAAAGCATTAGACGTTATCAAGGTTACACAACAAAGTCTGTGGTATAAATCGTAAAAGGGAAACGAAACAAACTTAAACATTTGAAGTTGCCATAAAACGAATGGAGGGCAAAAGAAAGCGCAAGCAAGTCATCGTCGGCCACGTGTCACTGACACTGTCACGAATCTTTCATTTATTTTTTAAACATGGAGGACAGATTTCCGTTTAAGTTACAGGAAAACGCAGGAACAAAGGCATCGGCCTTGAAATCCCAGCGACGTATACTTTTTGTCACAAGAAGGAGTCAAAAATACTAAAACTGAAAGAACTATTAAATGACAAGGAGGATAAAGAGTCATCGTAAACTGAAAGCTGTTGACAGAAACGTTACAGATTACTGTACTCGATTACTGTAATGTTATTGTATTAAATTCAATGTTTTGTTTAAATTGTATCTGTGTACTGATACTGTAATATCGTTATATCGGGGAAGATTTTACGCTCGGTGTGCTAAAAACTCATCGTTATATCGGGAATATCGTTATATCGAAGATCGTTATATCAGGGTTCTGTCCCATACATTTTACTGTAACTTTTGCCGGGACATGGCATATTTATCGTTATACCGGGGATGTCGTTATATCGAGGATCGTTGTATCGGGGTTCCACTGTATTTTTATCTTTCACGTGTGATGATATTGGTGTCGCCATGGTTACTAACATTAATTTTGACTTTTTGGAGCAGAAAATATAAGTATTATTGTCTTGATTTCTCCTTTATAACTTTATATCCGAGTTTCATAACAATTTTGTGACAAGTATTTTGCGATAGGTGACCACTTTAATTGCACTATTTTGCTGTTTCGAAAATGAATAAAAAAAAGTTGTGTTTTATGTAGGAATTTCATCAGTATCTATAGAATAAACAGAACATTATATGGCCGCTTGGGGATACGAATTTTATCTTCTCGTGCTGAAAGTATCTCAGGCTCACTCGTTCTCTTCGCTCACTCGTGAGAGATAAAATTCATATCCCCGCGCGGCCATGTAGTATCCTCTATTTATCTTAACTCTTGCTTAAGTAAATAAAAATCGACAAAATTTTTAAATGCTGAAACCAAGTTCTATCACATGAACGTACTTCTGAAGAGGTTTCATATGAACGGTAACACCAAAGGATTTCATACACAGACTAAAAAATTAAAACCACCATGTACAGTATACCATATGAACGTACCGCTCGGTAGCTTTCATTTGAATGGTGACACTTGGGGATTTCATCCACAGACTCAAAAGTTAAGGTTCGTCGACAGGGATAAAAAAACTTTCAACTTGTTCTACATTATTGCTGCAAAACGAGTTGAAAAGCGATGTCGGGCGTTTTACCACTCACATCAAACCTGTGAACAACATTATTTGTTGCAAGACAGGTTTGATGTGGCTGGTAAAAACGCACAGCATCGCCATTCGACTCGTTTTGTAGCAATGTTGTAAGACAAGTTGCACGTTTTACCGTACCTTTAAAAACATCTTGTACAGCATAATAAACAGTACCACAGGAAAGTACTGCTCAGTAGCTTTCATTTGAATGGTCACACTTTAGGATTTCATCCACAGACTCAAAAGTTAGAACCACCTTGTACAACATAATAAACAGTACCACAGGAAAGTACTGCTCAGTAGCTTTCATTTGAATGGTCACACTTTAGGATTTCATCCTCAGACTCAAAAGTTAGAACCACCTTGTACAGCATAATAAACAGTACCACAGGAAAGTACTGCTCAGTAGCTTTCATTTGAATGGTCACACCATAGGATTTTATCCGCCGACGCAAAGTTAGAACCATCTTGTAAGTAATACTGAACAGCACCATATTCAGTGCTATTAACACCAAATTTTTCTTGCTTCAGTGTATCATCATCAAGTTCGCTTTCCACTTCGTCATCGGTATCAACGTCATTGAGTGTATCTACACCGTCCACGACGAGCTCGTTAACCTCAAGGTAATTAAAACGAGAAAGGGTAATAGTAATCCCACCAATTACTGATTACGATTCTTCTTAGCCAATAACATCACGGCTTAACTGACAGACGACCATTAACAGACGACCATTAACATCGCGACGTAATTGACCAAACAGATCAATAATCTGAGTATAATACCATTAACTGATGTGGTAAAACTCACTTCAGTTACTGTCAACAACAGTCCTTTTCAGGACTAGAAAGATGGGACATCTCTAATATCATGAGTGCGGGTCTCTAGATTACCTTTTGGGCGCTGTGATAGCCTGGGGAGGGGAGGAAAGGGGGAGAAAGCATGCGAAAGGGAGAGGGCAGGAATCCCTTTTCGTCTCTCCCCAATCTCCTCTCCTTTTTTCCTCTTTTACCCTCCACTCTCGACGCTAACACTGTTACCATTGATACTACAGAGAAACTCGTGATCCTTTTTACAATTCTCGTTTGAGATACCCTCCCTACATACGGCTAGAATTAACAATGTGGAATGGATTTTGTTGTTAATGGTGGTACTAAATGAAGGATGGTAACTGTTGACCAAGGTAAACAAAAAAGAAATATGTTTTATAGGTGACGAATCAAACATAATGAAAATTATAATAATTTCTTTCTTCGAGAGTTAAAATCATATACCAATATTGACCATGATTTAAATGTTTAACATTAAGATTTAAAGAAAACTATCTGGTCAATATATTAAAGAAAAGAAGTTAAACTGTCATTTGATAAAACAAACATATTTGTAAATTTAGGCATTGTTAAAACTTTAAGAAAGGAAGGAGAACGATGCCGGAATCAATTTAGGTTTCTGGGAAACTGCACACCTACCCCTCCCCTAAATCGACATTTTGCCCTGAACGAGAAGTAAGTGTTAATGTTGGCTTAGGGGAGGGGTAGGTGGGCAGTTTCTCAGAATCCTTAATGATCCCGATGCTATTCTGAGAAATCCACTTGGTGGCATACTAAAAGGCTACTGTAAGCTTTAAATGTCGCGTCTATAAATACGAATATAATTGAAACAGGTCAAACAAGTGAACCTTTACCAGATGTTAAAAGGCATCTCTTAATCAGCCGTATAACTGTGGTGAGAAGGTGAATTGTGCTAATCTCTGAAATCCTCTCAAATTGCTGGTACCCTAAAGGGATACTATAAGAAACCAGCATCGAGACAAAGAAGGACAACTTAATACATTCACTAGATATTGAAAGGCTTCCTCAATCTGCCGCTTAGCCATGGTAAGAGAAAGAAAGATACTGATCTCCGACATTTTCTCGACATCAGTGGTACTCCAGAAGGCTTCCATGTAATAGTAAATGATGTATTAAAACGAACTAGCAGCTACACAAAGAAGGAAATTAAAACCATTCACTAGAATATGAAATTAAAGGTGTCGTCAGTCAGCCGTTCAGCTGTGGAGAGAAGAGCTTTGCCCATTTAACTTCCTCCGTCAAGTGTTGCGCTAAGTGGTTTCCATAACCATAAAAGCTTGTCTAAGCATAAACCTAGCACGGAGACAATAAAGAAGAAGTAAATACAGTCAGTAGATGTTAGAAGGTTCCCTAAACCAGCCGTTTAGCTGTGGAGGCAAGAGCTTTGCCCATTTAACTTCCGCCATAGAGTTGCGGCGAGAGGTAGAAGCCATCGTGCTCTGGTGAGAGGTAGAACGTTCGTTATCTCAGTAACTGCTCCCGCCTTCGTGGTACGACGCTGGAAGATGTCGTTAAACGTAAAATTGTGCGCTTAGGTAAATAGGATTGAAACAAGGAAGAGAAGGTAAATGCATTCACTAGATGATCACAGGTTTTCTCGTTCCGCCGTTTATCTGTGGATAAAAGGGCTTTCGCGTTTAACTCAGAAATTTCCTCTATTTCCTGGTATGCTGGAATGCCTCTGTAATCGCTCAGCTGGGTGTACATATCCAGCTAATATCCAGAAAAGGAAGAGTAAACCCAGTCACTAGATGATGAAATACATGCCTCAATCAGCCGTTTAGCTGTGAAGAGAAGAGGATCGGTGCCAATCTCAGTCATATTTGTTATATACATTCCCTTCTAGAGGGACGACGCCTCCTCACGAATGTCCCCAAACGTGCCAGTCAACAAGTTTACCATCGACGTCGTTCTTGACACCACCAACCACGACAAAGTACCCGGCCACGAGCTAAAGAGTTATTGTAAATCTATTACAGTAGACTTCAATGTCGCTTAGTACATACTTTAAATATGGTCCTGAACTTTAACCCTTTTATCCTTCAGAGTGATCAGCATCCAATTTCTTTTTTTTTGAATTTGCTGAATATTTTAATATAAAATTCTCCCACTTCTTCTGTAGGAAATAAATAGAGGAAAACAAATGAGAATTTGATCTTAGGTTTTAGAGGGTTAAACATGACGCTGATAGGTATTATAACAGTTTCCCCCTCTTTTGTTACGTTCACTGCAGCTATCTATCAACTTCAAGCTCACTATCTACGTCTTCCTCCATATCAACATCATCGAGTGTCTCAACAACAACCACAACAAGCGTGTCAACATCGTCCTCTCTGTCGACGTCATCAAGTGTCTCAACTTCTTCGTCTGTGTCTACGTCGTCAAGTGCATCGACCTCAAAGTCTGTCTCCACATTCTCGTCAGTATCAACATCATCCAGTGTGTCAACACCAACTACCACAAGTGTCTCAACTTCGTCGTCTTTGTCGACGTCTTCAAGCATATCAACTTCAAGTTCTGTGTCGACATCATCCTCCATATCAACCTCATCGAGTGTTTCTACGTCATCAAGTGTTTCAACATCCAGTTCTGTCTCCACATCATCCTCGATATCAACGTCATCAAGCGTTTCAACACCAACCACAACGAGCGTTTCGACATCGTCGTCTGTTTCGACATCTTCAAGTGTGTCCACTTCGAGCTCAGTATCCTCATCGTCCTCTACATCAACATCCTCGAGTGTTTCCACACCAAGCACAACGAGCGTGTCAACATCGTCCTCTGTGTCCACGTCATCAAGTGTGTCAACTTCAAGCTCGGTGTCAACATCATCAAGTGTCTCAACGTCTTCGTATGTGTCCACATCCTCAAGTGCATCGACCTCAAGCTCTGTCTCCACTTCTTCATCGGTGTCAACATCATCGAGTGTGTCAACACCAACTACCACAAGTGTCTCAACTTCATCGTCTTTGTCGACGTCTTCAAGCATATCAACTTCAAGTTCTGTGTCAACATCATCCTCCATATCAACCTCATCGAGTGTTTCTACGTCTTCGAGTGTTTCAACATCCACCTCTGTCTCCACATCTTCCTCAGTATCAACATCATCGAGTGTTTCGACACCAACGACAACAAGTAGCTCAACTTCGTCGTCTATTTCGACTTCCTCAAGTGTGTCGACTTCAAGTTCTGTCTCCACATCGTCCTCGATATCAACGTCATCAAGCGTTTCAACACCAACCACAACGAGCGTTTCGACATCGTCGTCTGTTTCGACATCTTCAAGTGTGTCCACTTCGAGCTCAGTATCCTCATCGTCCTCTACATCAACATCCTCGAGTGTTTCCACACCAAGCACAACGAGCGTGTCAACATCGTCCTCTGTGTCCACGTCATCAAGTGTGTCAACTTCAAGCTCGGTGTCAACATCATCAAGTGTCTCAACGTCTTCGTATGTGTCCACATCCTCAAGTGCATCGACCTCAAGCTCTGTCTCCACTTCTTCATCGGTGTCAACATCATCGAGTGTGTCAACACCAACTACCACAAGTGTCTCAACTTCGTCGACTTTGTCGACGTCTTCAAGCATATCAACTTCAAGTTCTGTGTCAACATCATCCTCCATATCAACCTCATCGAGTGTTTCTACGTCATCAAGTGTTTCAACATCCAGTTCTGTCTCCACATCATCCTCGATATCAACGTCATCAAGCGTTTCAACACCAACCACAACGAGCGTTTCGACATCGTCGTCTGTTTCGACATCTTCAAGTGTGTCCACTTCGAGCTCAGTATCCTCATCGTTCTCTACATCAACATCCTCGAGTGTTTCCACACCAAGCACAACTAGCGTGTCAACATCGTCTTCTGTGTCCACGTCATCAAGTGTGTCAACTTCAAGCTCGGTGTCAACATCATCAAGTGTATCAACGTCTTCGTCTGTGTCCACATCCTCAAGTGCATCGACCTCAAGCTCTGTCTCGACTTCTTCATCGGTGTCAACGTCATCGAGTGTGTCTACTCCAACGACAACAAGTAGCTCCACTTCGTCATCTATTTTGACTTCCTCGAGTGTGTCGACTTCAAGTTTTGTCTCCACATCGTCGTCGATATCAACTTCATCAAGTGTTTCAACACCAACTACAACGAGCGTTTCCACATCGTCGTCTGTGTCGTCGTCGACTATTTCAAGGAGAAGGTAAGAATTATAATCTTCTTTGAGCTTTTGCCTCGTAATTGGAGTTGAAACTTCAAACAGAGACAGAAATCTCAAAGACAACGAGCGTGTCCAATAGGTAATCAACAAGATATATTATTTTAAAACAACAATCGTCGTTTTACCTTTAAAGAAAGAACAAAGAAATGTGCTTAGACCTTTTACCTTATAGCATGATATTTTTATAGTTGTATCCGAAACGTGTGTTTTTGGTTTGGTTAAGATCACGTAATCTTAGTGCCGACTGATTTATGTCATCGTCGGAAATCAGTTTTAAATTACTATTTTTTGTTCCAGAAATACCTTCTTTCAATAACTGTTTGATGATAAATCACAATTGATGCTATGAAATTACTGCATTATACTTACCATTATTACGACTTTCAAACCACTTTTTCAATTTTTATGATACTTACAGTTAATAACTTTCTTTACTTTCTCGTAACATTGTTTTTCTCAGGACCTCCACAGGACTGAAACGGAACTCTTCAAAACAACGTTAAAAAAATCATTTCTTAACTTTCAAGACTTGTTTTGGTGTTGCATTTCTTTCGTCCGAAATCAGTATCAAATTACTATTTAGCTATCGTTATAAACATCCTCGTCAGGAAAGAAATGTTTACGATATCCCAAATGAGAATTTACTGTTTCAAGCTTTTACGACTTCCTAACCACTTTTCCAATTGATTCTTACAGTTAATAATATTCTTTGCTAACTCGAAACTTTGTTTTTCTCAGCACCTCCACAACCCAGAAATTGGGGACGGAAACCGAAATCTCAACAGTGTTCACATCACTGTCCAGTGAAAGTGTTATATCCATTCCTTTCCCTACTACCAGGTGAGAAAATGCGTGGCTACTTTACCTGACAACAGTGTATATTTAATTGTAATTGTTAACTCTCTCGAAGTGAGAGTAGTAAGGCCTGCGGAGCGAGTTTGTAAGTTTGTCGCGCGCGCGGCGCGCTGATTGTGTGGGGATCATAGTGTTCTGCAAACTGGGATGGCCCATTTACGTTTGTATATACATGGTTGCGTGAAAGGAGCCTCAACAAAGTTGGGGTTTGTTACAATAAAGTCATGATATAATTACAGTCAAGCCAGTTCAAACGTACCCCCCAAGATTCCATTAATGAAGTTGTTATTCAAAAGTTGAATCCGTTGGTAGTTGTAGAATCCAGAATCATTTCTTCGTTGCTGCATGCGTAACGCGTAACAAGCAGGCAAGGTAGTTATGAAATTTCTGCCTGCTCAGTTTTCCTGAATTTGATGTAAATGTCATTGACGCTATTTTGTCCATTTTTCCATTCAAAGATATCTTAATCTGATAGAATACCGGGAGGCTGTCGTAAAAAATTCACTGCTCATTATGCATGCAGGAATGCAGACTTAAATAGCTATTCAAAACAGAGATATATTAAAATTCGGGCTTGGCGCAGAGGCTTAGGGGAATTAAAACTAAAGAAATCTTCTTGATACTCAGCAATGAATAATTTTCTTGTTTTGTTATATTCCCATAAGCCACGGTGCCAAATGTGAATTTTGATATGTCGAAATTGGTTTATTTGACACTAGTTGCGGCACTGACAAACGGATTCAACCTTCGAATTCAAAATTCATTAATGCAACATTGGGGGTACGTTTGGCCTGTAATCTGGCGATAGTGTTTAAGACAGTAATGCAGTATTCATAATTTCCTTTAATATCTTTATGCCCTCATCAAACAGTGCATCATATTCGAGAATTGCTTGCAGTTTTCCATGCCCACCTTATACAATGTTAAAACTCTGGAAACTTTCTGGATACAAACTTCCAACGTTGTTTGAAACGTGAAGTGAGGGGTTGGGCATGTGTAAATTTAAAAAAAGCCCCACAAATACAAATTTGTCTGAAGATTTTTTTTAGGATTGTGGCTTGACTGTAAATCTCGAACCGTCTGGACGTATTGTTAGTTGTGGGATACAGGTTTCTCTATAGGACCTCAAGGAAACTACCTACACCGTTGTAAAGGAAAATATTAAACAGGGTGCTATTAAGGACGAAAAAAGGAAACAAATGCTGTTGGCTTTAGCTTAGTTGTAGAGCTCCTGGCGGTAGTGCAGGGAGGTCGTGGATATAGTTTAAATACGCGGTGGGGGTTGCTGGAAAAATACTGAAGGCCTTGAAATACCTGATGAATGAAGCGAATGCTTTTGTCTCTGCAAGAGCTACGTTTACATTTTAAAAATATAGTTTTCGATTAGCCCTATGCCCTAGGTACGTTGACCCTTCTGTTTTATTTTTCGGTTTTAAACCTAACTTTAAATCTGGAGATCTGTGGTTTATCCACTCTAACCGCTAACTACAACTACAAATTCTCAACAGCATCAGAAGTTATGATCGTCAATGTTTCTACCTTGCATGGTATGGTTGTTGTATAACATATGTGTTATACGTTAAGCGAATGGAAAACGGACCTGTAGTACCTTCATTTATATGCGAAGAACTTTTTAAATTCATTTTCTGCGTAACTCACGTTTGAAATGGTTTTTGACTATTTTCTTTCTTTTTTTGCTCGAGGTGCCAACAAAACCTAGGACTCCCCTAGCTCGAATCTGTCAGGTCATAGTAAAAACGCTTACTTGTGTGTTAGTGTGGGTTTAAGAAACGATGCCAGCTGGGTCATATAGCTTTTTAAGTTTTCATTTCAATATATTTGCCAAACTTTTAAGTATTTCTTACGTACGTAACTCAAATCTAAACTCTGGCACCCTAACAACAACAACAACAATACTGTGTTTTTTTATACTTTTTATGCGCGAGAAACTCATGTTTGAAATTGTCTTTGGTCAATTAAGTGATAGATTACAATTGACTGATCGTGTCTTATTGGGGTGAAACTTCTATCACTAATGATAGATAACAAAGCAGTAAAGTCACGCTGCCAATGACTCTTTGAATAATTTTAAATGATTTACTTTTTATGCAGTTCGGTATCAACATCTTCAATATCATCCACATCAAGTCTGTCAACTTCAAGTTCTGTTTCAACCTCATCAAGCGTGTCCACATCAAGTTCTGTATCGACCTCATCCTCAGTATCAAAATCATCAAGCGTGTCGACGTCGAGTTCGGTATCAACGTCATCGAGTGTGTCCACAGCAACTACCACGAGTCTCTCCTTTTCAAGGTAATTAGCCCAAAGGAAAAAAATGCTGTTGGCTTTAGCTTAGTTGTAGAGCTCTTGGCAGTAGTGCGGGGAGGTTGTAATTGAGTTTGCATACGCGGCCAGGGCTGCTGGAAAAATACTGAAGATCTTGAAATACCTGATGAATGAATCTAATGCTTTTTTCTCTGCAAAAGCTAGATCTCAGCTTAGCTTTTATGACTCCATAAAATTGGCGGTTGTAAAAATATACTTTTCTATTAGCCCTATAGCCCTAGGTACGTTGACATTTTAATTATGTGGCGTTTTTGTTTTTCGGTTTTTCGACGTAACTTTAACTCTGGAGACCTGTGGTTTACCCTCTACTCTAACGGCTAGCTACAACTACAAATTCTCAACAGCATGAGAAATTATGACCGTCAATGTTTCTACCTTGCATGTTATGGTTGTTGTATAACATATGTTTTATACGTTAAGCGAATATAAGAAACCTGTTTTCTTCGCAACTCATTTTTGAAATGGTTTTTGACTATTATCTTTCTTTTTTTTTGTTCGAGGTGCCAACAAGTGCAAAACACGCCAATACTGACACACACACACACCCACCCATCCATAAATGAACTGCAGTCAAAGAGTACAATAGCTACATAAGAAGTTATATGCGACTATTATCTCTGACAGTGGATTTGCTTTACTAATAAATGTTGTTTTACTTTCTTACGAAGATTGAAATGTTTTACATGTTTAAATTCAATAGGTAATTCCTGCCACAATTTAACAGCCATAGGCGATGTAGTTCGTTTCCAGCATTAGTCCTAAAATTTCCTTTTATTTGGACTTTGATGCGTATCTTGTATTGTATGAGTGAACTCATTAGCACTCTTCTGACATCATGTTTCAGGTTCTTTACGTCGGTAGTAAGGCTGAAATTCTTGTTATTCAAGCGACCAAGCTGATTTAATACTTCGTCGTGCTTTGCTGACATATAATCCACTGAAGTTTTCAAGTCGCTAAATTTCTTTTCAATTGACTGCAGATTTGCTCGTATTGGGCTAAGTTCTGTTTCTAGTAGCTTTTCAATTTCTTCTAAGGTTGTCATAACTCCTGATGTCTACATAGTGCAAACATTTTTGCCAATAATGGCGGAGCTATCAAAAACATGTCAGGCCGCCATAACTGCCACCGTAGACCCCGGCGGGTATTTTTTTCTACAGAAATCATAATTACGACTATTCGTGAGAAAGCCCCTAAGACATTATCACAACAGATGCTCGTAGCAATAGCACTACTAATTGATGCTCCTTGCTTTAAATTCTACAAATGAGTCTGTAAATAGTTGTACATAGTTCAATCTCTTTCTTCATGTAGTTCGTCAGTGTCAACATCATCAACAGTCTCCACTTCACCTAGTTTATCAACACCAACCACAACAAGCAAGTCAACATCGTCCTCTCTATCCACATCATCAAGTGTGACAACTGTAAGCTCTGTGTCAACATCGTCTTCTGTGTCGACCTCATCAAGTGTCTCCACTTCAAGCTCGGTGCCGACATCTTCCTCTGTATCAACATACAGCTCTGTCTCCACATCTTCCTCAGTATCAACATCATCTACTCTTTCGACACCAACGACAACAAGTAGCTCAACTTCGTCGTCTATTTCGACTTCCTCGACTGTGTCGACTTCCAGTCCTGTCTCCACATCGTCCTCGATATCAACATCATCAAGTGTTTCAACACCAACCACAACGAGCGTTTCGACATCTTCAAGTGTGTCTATTTCGAGCTCAGTGTCCTCATCGTCCTCTACATCAACATCCTCGAGTGTTTCCACACCAAGCACAAGAAGCGTGTCAACATCGTTCTCTGTGTCCACGTCATCAAGTGTCTCAACGTCTTCGTATGTGTCCACATCCTCAAGTGCATCGACCTCAAGCTCTGTCTCCACTTCTTCATCGGTGTCAACATCATCGAGTGTGTCAACACCAACTAGCACAAGTGTCTCAACTTCGTCGTCTTTGTCGACGTCTTCAAGCATATCAACTTCAAGTTCTGTGTCAACATCATCCTCCATATCAACCTCATCGAGTGTTTCTACGTCATCAAGTGTTTCAACATCCAGCTCTGTCTCCACATCTTCCTCAGTATCAACATCATCGAGTGTTTCGACACCAACGACAACAAGTAGCTCCACTTCGTCGTCTATTTCGACTTTCTCAAGTGTGTCGACTTCTAGTTCTGTCTCCACATCGCCCTCGAAATCAACGTCATCAAGCGTTTCAACACCAACCACAACGAGCGTTTCGACATCGTCGTCTGTTTCGACATCTTCAAGTGTGTCCACTTCGAGCTCAGTATCCTCATCGTCCTCTACATCAACATCCTCGAGTGTTTCCACACCAAGCACAACGAGCGTGTCAACATCGTCCTCTGTGTCCACGTCATCAAGTGTGTCAACTTCAAGCTCGGTGTCAACATCATCAAGTGTCTCAACGTCTTCGTATGTGTCCACATCCTCAAGTGCATCGACCTCAAGCTCTGTCTCCACTTCTTCATCGGTGTCAACATCATCGAGTGTGTCAACACCAACTACCACAAGTGTCTCAACTTCGTCGACTTTGTCGACGTCTTCAAGCATATCAACTTTAAGTTCTGTGTCAACATCATCCTCCATATCAACCTCATCGAGTGTTTCTACGTCATCAAGTGTTTCAACATCCAGTTCTGTCTCCACATCATCCTCGATATCAACGTCATCAAGCGTTTCAACACCAACCACAACGAGCGTTTCGACATCGTCGTCTGTTTCGTTATCTTCAAGTGTGTCCACTTCGAGCTCAGTATCCTCATCGTCCTCTACATCAACATCCTCGAGTGTTTCCACACCAAGCACAACGAGCGTGTCAACATCGTCCTCTGTGTCCACGTCATCAAGTGTGTCAACTTCAAGCTCGGTGTCAACATCATCAAGTGTATCAACATCTTCGTCTGTGTCCACATCCTCAAGTGCATCGACCTCAAGCTCTATCTCCACTTCTTCATCGGTGTCAACATCATCGAGTGTGTCAACACCAACTACCACAAGTGTCTCAACTTTGTCGACTTTGTCGACGTCTTCAAGCATATCAACTTCAAGTTCTGTGTCAACATCATCCTCCATATCAACCTCATCGAGTGTTTCTACGTCATCAAGTGTTTCAACATCCAGTTCTGCCTCCACATCATCCTCGATATCAACGTCATCAAGCGTTTCAACACCAACCACAACGAGCGTTTCGACATCGTCGTCTGTTTCGACATCTTCAAGTGTGTCCACTTCGAGCTCAGTATCCTCATCGTCCTCTACATCAACATCCTCGAGTGTTTCCACACCAAGCACAACGAGCGTGTCAACATCGTCTTCTGTGTCCACGTCATCAAGTGTGTCAACTTCAAGCTCGGTGTCAACATCATCAAGTGTATCAACGTCTTCGTCTGTGTCCACATCCTCAAGTGCATCGACCTCAAGCTCTGTCTCGACTTCTTCATCGGTGTCAACGTCATCGAGTGTGTCTACTCCAACGACAACAAGTAGCTCCACTTCGTCATCTATTTTGACTTTCTCGAGTGTGTCGACTTCAAGTTTTGTCTCCACATCGTCCTCGATATCAACTTCATCAAGTGTTTCAACACCAACTACAACGAGCGTTTCCACATCGTCGTCTGTGTCGTCGTCGACTATTTCAAGGAGAAGGTAAGAATTATAATCTTCTTTGAGCTTTTGCCTCGTAATTGGAGTTGAAACTTCAAACAGAGACAGAAATCTCAAAGACAACGAGCGTGTCCAATAGGTAATCAACAAGATATATTATTTTAAAACAAGAACAAAGAAATGTGCTTAGACCTTTTACCTTATAGCATGATATTTTTATAGTTGTATCCGAAACGTGTGTTTTTGGTTTGGTTAAGATCACGTAATCTTAGTGCCGACTGATTTATGTCATCGTCGGAAATCAGTTTTAAATTACTATTTTTTGTTCCAGAAATACCTTCTTTCAATAACTGTTTGATGAGAAATCACAATTGATGCTATGAAATTACTGTATTATACTTACCATTATTACGACTTTCAAACCCCTTTTTTAATTTTTATGATACTTACAGTTAATAACTTTCTTTACTTTCTCGTAACATTGTTTTTCTCAGAATCTCCACAAGACTGAAACGGAACTCTTCAAAACAACGTTAAAAAAATCATTTCTTAACTGTCAAGACTTGTTTTGGTGTTGCATTTCTTTCGTCCGAAATCAGTATCAAATTACTATTTAGCTATCGTTACAAACATCCTCGTAAGGAAAGAAATCTTTACGATATTCCAAATGAAAATTTACTGTTTCAAGCTTTTACGACTTCCCAACCACTTTTCCAATTGATTCTTACAGTTAATAATATATAGATTTAGCCAGGGCTAAAAGCGAAGCTCCTATTAACTCGAATTTATGATTTAAATCAAACAATAAACTTGTATTCCACAATCCAGTTAACTTTAGAACACATTCATGTGACTAATTTGAGGGAACGGTTAAGTGATTTTAGAGAACAGTAATTTGCAAACAGTCAAAGCTAAGAGTGAACTTAATCTTACATCGAGTTGACAGCCTTATATAAGTACACCCTAAAATAGCAATCATCTTCGATCACATGTAAGATTGCGGACTCTTGATCACAGTAGATTAGGCCTGGAAAACAAATCAGGCGGAATTTTTTGCGTTCGACAAGTTTACTTTACAAAATCTTGCCAAAAAGTCTGGGGACGTGTAAACCAACCTTTTTTCAGGGGCACCCAACGAGGATATAGTTCAAAACCACTTAACATAGCATTGTTGAAGGTATTTTAGTATTTAAATGGTAGATATAGGCATATTTTTATCCCCTAAAAACTTTTCATCTGTTCGGATTTCCTAGCTGAAAGTCTAGTGATCCGAAAATTATAGGGATCAAAGCTTACCTTTTCGAAAATTTCAGCCAGAAAAAGGCTCCCGAAAGTTCTAGGTGGCCTTTTTTAGGGTAAAAATACGTTAAAAATGGGTAATTATACCAGTTTTAAGATGTTCGAAAATCCTAGGAGAGGCAGGCAAGCAAAAACTTTTACAACAACTGTTCCGAAAACTCTAGATTTCCGAAAATTGCTGTTGGGTGCCCCTGTTTTATACTTTTTATACATCACATCTGAGGTGAAACAGTACCATGAGGCGCTGTTTTTCTCATACAGACCTCGGACAGAATGCAGTATTTCACAATTTTGCAATACAAATTGCACTCGCTCAATATTCAGGACGATCGAAGCACGTGTGGGCTTTTAGCAAAACCGTTAAAAAAATTTCCAAAATCACCTGTACGGCTAGCCAGTTCTCACTTTTGACAAGCGCCAAAGTCGACTGTTTAAATTATGATTAATAGAGTTATACGCTTCAACATAATAAATAATTTATTATGTTTATTTTTTATTTAATGTTTTTATAACGACTTGTAATCTTCAAAAGCGTTTGATACGCGCGGCATTTTGACTACTCCTGCATGCAAGCGATGTTCATGAGCGACTGAAAACAAACGGCACAGCGATAAAAATTGCAAAAGAGACTACCAACAATCAATAAAAGGACAATAATTCGGTGAAACATATACAGAGACAACAATTTTCATTCACGAACTGAAGACAAGTATTAAAGTGTCTCAGAAAATCATTGTTTATGTTTTTCATTTTGTAAGCCGGCTTTCCGGTGTTTGCTTTTTCAAAGATGAACTCGAGGCAAGAAAATCGCTCAAAGCTTTCTTTTACAGCCAGAATTATAACGAAATATTCTTTGGAACGTTTTCTTTTTATTCGCGGTAAGAAAATGACTAAAGGCTTTTTAAAGTTTTATAAGCTTATAATCAAACCTGATACTCGGTCAGATCATTGTCTCAAATCTTACAATTAAAAACGTGCACAAACTAAATAGCCGCATAAACTACGCCCGACTTCATTAAATTATATATAAAGAACAAACGTCAAATAAATAATTACTCAGGCTTACCATTCGAGATGCACTGAAAACTATCAAGTAAGGCCAGACTCGCTTCAGACTTTTCAACCCTCTCACGCATCAAGCAAGGTGAAAAAGGAAAACGATGCCATCCGAAATCAGATTTCCGACTTTAACAAGCGACGTATGTCTCAACCAAAAACCCAATAAACAAACTAGCCATGAATAACAGAAGACTCTTGATAGCAGCTGAATTTCATTTTGTTCATTCAGTGGAAAACGACAGTTAAAAACAACACAAGTTGACACAAAACTCTGTCAGCTTCAGCTGTCAAAGTAAACAGGTTTCAAGATGCTGCATAAATTTTCTGCATGAACTCACCTGTCAAATTTTGACCAATCACAGCATAAAAATTGGACGTACAGCGTGACCAACGCGTGACCTTGGTGAGAAAAGTCAAAAAGCAACTGGCATGTATTCCCTGCCTGTAAAAACTTGCTGAATTTTAGCTTCCGAGGTCAGTTTGAAATCAAAATTTTAGTTGTCCGGCACATAAAAAACACAACATATTTCATATGAATTTGAAAAAAAATTAAACTTGAGCCTGCGATCATTTAAAAACTAGTAGCTTGTCAGCGGATAACTTCAAAAAGATACTGGACCACGATGGGTCGACACCTGAGCCCGCGATACGGTCGGTGATACTGGTCAGCGGATACCCTGTTTTGACAGCTGTCAATTGATCACAACATTGATGTGCAATATGTTTGCAATATCAGTCTTCCTGTGCTCCCAAACTAGGCAGAAAGTGTGAGGATTGAACACTGGTTAGCCTGTGGTGCGGACGGACGGACGGACGGACGGGCGGGCGGGCGGGCGGTGTACGGTCACGTGATTACCAAATTTTCTGGGATGGGTAGATTTACTTACCCATGGTGCTCCGCAGGCCGGCTTCGCCCGCCAGAGCTCCGCTAATATTCTTTGCTAACTCGAAACTTTGTTTTTCTCAGCACCTCCACAACCCAGAAATTGGGGACGGAAACCGAAATCTCAACAGTGTTCACATCACTGTCCAGTGAAAGTGTTATATCCATTCCTTTCCCTACTACCAGGTGAGAAAATGCGTGGCTACTTTACCTGACAACAGTGTATATTTAATTGTAATTGTTAACTCTCTCGAAGTGAGAGTAGTAAGGCCTGCGGAGCGAGTTTGTAAGTTTGTCGCGCGCGCGGCGCGCTGATTGTGTGGGGATCATAGTGTTCTGCAAACTGGGATGGCCCATTTACGTTTGTATATACATGGTTGCGTGAAAGGAGCCTCAACAAAGTTGGGGTTTGTTACAATAAAGTCATGATATAATTACAGTCAAGCCAGTTCAAACGTACCCCCCAAGATTCCATTAATGAAGTTGTTATTCAAAAGTTGAATCCGTTGGTAGTTGTAGAATCCAGAATCATTTCTTCGTTGCTGCATGCGTAACGCGTAACAAGCAGGCAAGGTAGTTATGAAATTTCTGCCTGCTCAGTTTTCCTGAATTTGATGTAAATGTCATTGACGCTATTTTGTCCATTTTTCCATTCAAAGATATCTTAATCTGATAGAATACCGGGAGGCTGTCGTAAAAAATTCACTGCTCATTATGCATGCAGGAATGCAGACTTAAATAGCTATTCAAAACAGAGATATATTAAAATTCGGGCTTGGCGCAGAGGCTTAGGGGAATTAAAACTAAAGAAATCTTCTTGATACTCAGCAATGAATAATTTTCTTGTTTTGTTATATTCCCATAAGCCACGGTGCCAAATGTGAATTTTGATATGTCGAAATTGGTTTATTTGACACTAGTTGCGGCACTGACAAACGGATTCAACCTTCGAATTCAAAATTCATTAATGCAACATTGGGGGTACGTTTGGCCTGTAATCTGGCGATAGTGTTTAAGACAGTAATGCAGTATTCATAATTTCCTTTAATATCTTTATGCCCTCATCAAACAGTGCATCATATTCGAGAATTGCTTGCAGTTTTCCATGCCCACCTTATACAATGTTAAAACTCTGGAAACTTTCTGGATACAAACTTCCAACGTTGTTTGAAACGTGAAGTGAGGGGTTGGGCATGTGTAAATTAAAAAAAAGCCCCACAAATACAAATTCATCTGAAGATTTTTTTTAGGATTGTGGCTTGACTGTAAATCTCGAACCGTCTGGACGTATTGTTAGTTGTGGGATACAGGTTTCTCTATAGGACCTCAAGGAAACTACCTACACCGTTGTAAAGGAAAATATTAAACAGGGTGCTATTAAGGACGAAAAAACGAAACAAATGCTGTTGGCTTTAGCTTAGTTGTAGAGCTCCTGGCGGTAGTGCAGGGAGGTCGTGGATATAGTTTAAATACGCGGTGGGGGTTGCTGGAAAAATACTGAAGGCCTTGAAATACCTGATGAATGAAGCGAATGCTTTTGTCTCTGCAAGAGCTACGTTTACATTTTAAAAATATAGTTTTCGATTAGCCCTATGCCCTAGGTACGTTGACCCTTCTGTTTTATTTTTCGGTTTTAAACCTAACTTTAAATCTGGAGACCTGTGGTTTATCCACTCTAACCGCTAACTACAACTACAAATTCTCAACAGCATCAGAAGTTATGATCGTCAATGTTTCTACCTTGCATGGTATGGTTGTTGTATAACATATGTGTTATACGTTAAGCGAATGGAAAACGGACCTGTAGTACCTTCATTTATATGCGAAGAACTTTTTAAATTCATTTTCTGCGTAACTCACGTTTGAAATGGTTTTTGACTATTTTCTTTGTTTTTTTGCTCGAGGTGCCAACAAAACCTAGGACTCCCCTAGCTCGAATCTGTCAGGTCATAGTAAAAACGCTTACTTGTGTGTTAGTGTGGGTTTAAGAAACGATGCCAGCTGGGTCATATAGCTTTTTAAGTTTTCATTTCAATATATTTGCTAAACTTTTAAGTATTTCTTACGTACGTAACTCATATCTAAACTCTGGCACCCTAACAACAACAACAACAATACTGTGTTTTTTTATACTTTTTATGCGCGAGAAACTCATGTTTGAAATTGTCTTTGGTCAATTAAGTGATAGATTACAATTGACTGATCGTGTCTTATTGGGGCGAAACTTCTATCACTAATGATAGATAACAAAGCAGTAAAGTCACGCTGCCAATGACTCTTTGAATAATTTTAAATGATTTACTTTTTATGCAGTTCGGTATCAACATCTTCAATATCATCCACATCAAGTCTGTCAACTTCAAGTTCTGTTTCAACCTCATCAAGCGTGTCCACATCAAGTTCTGTATCGACCTCATCCTCAGTATCAAAATCATCAAGCGTGTCGACGTCGAGTTCGGTATCAACGTCATCGAGTGTGTCCACAGCAACTACCACGAGTCTCTCCTTTTCAAGGTAATTAGCCCAAAGGAAAAAAATGCTGTTGGCTTTAGCTTAGTTGTAGAGCTCTTGGCAGTAGTGCGGGGAGGTCGTAATTGAGTTTGCATACGCGGCCAGGGCTGCTGGAAAAATACTGAAGATCTTGAAATACCTGATGAATGAATCTAATGCTTTTTTCTCTGCAAAAGCTAGATCTCAGCTTAGCTTTTATGACTCCATAAAATTGGCGGTTGTAAAAATATACTTTTCTATTAGCCCTATAGCCCTAGGTACGTTGACATTTTAATTATGTGGCGTTTTTGTTTTTCGGTTTTTCGACGTAACTTTAACTCTGGAGACCTGTGGTTTACCCTCTACTCTAACGGCTAGCTACAACTACAAATTCTCAACAGCATGAGAAATTATGACCGTCAATGTTTCTACCTTGCATGTTATGGTTGTTGTATAACATATGTTTTATACGTTAAGCGAATATAAGAAACCTGTTTTCTTCGCAACTCATTTTTGAAATGGTTTTTGACTATTATCTTTCTTTTTTTTTGTTCGAGGTGCCAACAAGTGCAAAACACGCCAATACTGACACACACACACACCCACCCATCCATAAATGAACTGCAGTCAAAGAGTACAATAGCTACATAAGAAGTTATATGCGACTATTATCTCTGACAGTGGATTTGCTTTACTAATAAATGTTGTTTTACTTTCTTACGAAGATTGAAATGTTTTACATGTTTAAATTCAATAGGTAATTCCTGCCACAATTTAACAGCCATAGGCGATGTAGTTCGTTTCCAGCATTAGTCCTAAAATTTCCTTTTATTTGGACTTTGATGCGTATCTTGTATTGTATGAGTGAACTCATTAGCACTCTTCTGACATCATGTTTCAGGTTCTTTACGTCGGTAGTAAGGCTGAAATTCTTGTTATTCAAGCGACCAAGCTGATTTAATACTTCGTCGTGCTTTGCTGACATATAATCCACTGAAGTTTTCAAGTCGCTAAATTTCTTTTCAATTGACTGCAGATTTGCTCGTATTGGGCTAAGTTCTGTTTCTAGTAGCTTTTCAATTTCTTCTAAGGTTGTCATAACTCCTGATGTCTACATAGTGCAAACATTTTTGCCAATAATGGCGGAGCTATCAAAAACATGTCAGGCCGCCATAACTGCCACCGTAGACCCCGGCGGGTATTTTTTTCTACAGAAATCATAATTACGACTATTCGTGAGAAAGCCCCTAAGACATTATCACAACAGATGCTCGTAGCAATAGCACTACTAATTGATGCTCCTTGCTTTAAATTCTACAAATGAGTCTGTAAATAGTTGTACATAATTCAATCTCTTTCTTCATGTAGTTCGTCAGTGTCAACATCATCAACAGTGTCCACTTCACCTAGTTTATCAACACCAACCACAACAAGCAAGTCAACATCGTCCTCTCTATCCACATCATCAAGTGTGACAACTGTAAGCTCTGTGTCAACATCGTCTTCTGTGTCGACCTCATCAAGTGTCTCCACTTCAAGCTCGGTGCCGACATCTTCCTCTGTATCAACATACAGCTCTGTCTCCACATCTTCCTCAGTATCAACATCGTCTACTCTTTCGACACCAACGACAACAAGTAGCTCAACTTCGTCGTCTATTTCAACTTCCTCGACTGTGTCGACTTCCAGTCCTGTCTCCACATCGTCCTCGATATCAACATCATCAAGTGTTTCAACACCAACCACAACGAGCGTTTCGACATCTTCAAGTGTGTCTATTTCGAGCTCAGTGTCCTCATCGTCCTCTACATCAACATCCTCGAGTGTTTCCACACCAAGCACAAGAAGCGTGTCAACATCGTTCTCTGTGTCCACTTCATCAAGTGTCTCAACGTCTTCGTATGTGTCCACATCCTCAAGTGCATCGACCTCAAGCTCTATCTCCACTTCTTCATCGGTGTCAACATCATCGAGTGTGTCAACACCAACTAGCACAAGTGTCTCAACTTCGTCGTCTTTGTCGACGTCTTCAAGCATATCAACTTCAAGTTCTGTGTCAACATCATCCTCCATATCAACCTCATCGAGTGTTTCTACGTCATCAAGTGTTTCAACATCCAGCTCTGTCTCCACATCTTCCTCAGTATCAACATCATCGAGTGTTTCGACACCAACGACAACAAGTAGCTCCACTTCGTCGTCTATTTCGACTTTCTCAAGTGTGTCGACTTCTAGTTCTGTCTCCACATCGCCCTCGAAATCAACGTCATCAAGCGTTTCAACACCAACCACAACGAGCGTTTCGACATCGTCGTCTGTTTCGACATCTTCAAGTGTGTCCACTTCGAGCTCAGTATCCTCATCGTCCTCTACATCAACATCCTCGAGTGTTTCCACACCAAGCACAACGAGCGTGTCAACATCGTCCTCTGTGTCCACGTCATCAAGTGTGTCAACTTCAAGCTCGGTGTCAACATCATCAAGTGTCTCAACATCTTCGTATGTGTCCACATCCTCAAGTGCATCGACCTCAAGCTCTATCTCCACTTCTTCATCGGTGTCAACATCATCGAGTGTGTCAACACCAACTACCACAAGTGTCTCAACTTCATCGTCTTTGTCGACGTCTTCAAGCATATCAACTTCAAGTTCTGTGTCAACATCATCCTCCATATCAACCTCATCGAGTGTTTCTACGTCTTCTAGTGTTTCAACATCCACCTCTTTCTCCACATCTTCCTCAGTATCAACATCATCGAGTGTTTCGACACCAACGACAACAAGTAGCTCCACTTCGTCGTCTATTTCGACTTCCTCAAGTGTGTCGACTTCAAGTTCTGTCTCCACATCGTCCTCGATATCAACGTCATCAAGCGTTTCAACACCAACCACAACGAGCGTTTCGAGATCGTCGTCTGTTTCGACATCTTCAAGTGTGTCCACTTCGAGCTCAGTATCCTCATCTTCCTCTACATCAACATCCTCGAGTGTTTCCACACCAAGCACAACGAGCGTGTCAACATCGTCCTCTGTGTCCACGTCATCAAGTGTGTCAACTTCAAGCTCGGTGTCAACATCATCAAGTGTCTCAACGTCTTCGTATGTGTCCACATCCTCAAGTACATCGACCTCAAGCTCTGTCTCCACTTCTTCATCGGTGTCAACATCATCGAGTGTGTCAACACCAACTACCACAAGTGTCTCAACTTCGTCGACTTTGTCGACGTCTTCAAGCATATCAACTTCAAGTTCTGTGTCAACATCATCCTCCATATCAACCTCATCGAGTGTTTCTACGTCATCAAGTGTTTCAACATCCAGTTCTGTCTCCACATCATCCTCGATATCAACGTCATCAAGCGTTTCAACACCAACCACAACGAGCGTTTCGACATCGTCGTCTGTTTCGACATCTTCAAGTGTGTCCACTTCGAGCTCAGTATCCTCATCGTCCTCTACATCAACATCCTCGAGTGTTTCCACACCAAGCACAACGAGCGTGTCAACATCGTCCTCTGTGTCCACGTCATCAAGTGTGTCAACTTCAAGCTCGGTTTCAACATCATCAAGTGTCTCAACGTCTTCGTATGTGTCCACATCCTCAAGTGCATCGACCTCAAGCTCTATCTCCACTTCTTCATCGGTTTCAACATCATCGAGTGTGTCAACACCAACTACCACAAGTGTCTCAACTTCGTCGACTTTGTCGACGTCTTCAAGCATATCAACTTCAAGTTCTGTGTCAACATCATCCTCCATATCAACCTCATCGAGTGTTTCTACGTCATCAAGTGTTTCAACATCCAGCTCTGTCTCCACATCTTCCTCAGTATCAACATCATCGAGTGTTTCGACACCAACGACAACAAGTAGCTTCACTTCGTCGTCTATTTCGACTTTCTCAAGTGTGTCGACTTCTAGTTCTGTCTCCACATCGCCCTCGAAATCAACGTCATCAAGCGTTTCAACACCAACCACAACGAGCGTTTCGACATCGTCGTCTGTTTCGACATCTTCAAGTGTGTCCACTTCGAGCTCAGTATCCTCATCGTCCTCTACATCAACATCCTCGAGTGTTTCCACACTAAGCACAACGAGCGTGTCAACATCGTCCTCTGTGTCCACGTCATCAAGTGTGTCAACTTCAAGCTCGGTGTCAACATCATCAAGTGTCTCAACATCTTCGTCTGTGTCCACATCCTCAAGTGCATCGACCTCAAGCTCTATCTCCACTTCTTCATCGGTGTCAACATCATCGAGTGTGTCAACACCAACTACCACAAGTGTCTCAACTTCATTGTCTTTGTCGACGTCTTCAAGCATATCAACTTCAAGTTCTGTGTCAACATCATCCTCCATATCCACCTCATCGAGTGTTTCTACGTCTTCTAGTGTTTCAACATCCACCTCTTTCTCCACATCTTCCTCAGTATCAACATCATCGAGTGTTTCGACACCAACGACAACAAGTAGCTCCACTTCGTCGTCTATTTCGACTTTCTCAAGTGTGTCGACTTCAAGTTCTGTCTCCACATCGTCCTCGATATCAACGTCATCAAGCGTTTCAACACCAACCACAACGAGCGTTTCGAAATCGTCGTCTGTTTCGACATCTTCAAGTGTGTCCACTTCGAGCTCAGTATCCTCATCGTCCTCTACATCAACATCCTCGAGTGTTTCCACACCAAGCACAACGAGCGTGTCAACATCGTCCTCTGTGTCCACGTCATCAAGTGTGTCAACTTCAAGCTCGGTGTCAACATCGTCAAGT
This sequence comes from Porites divaricata, assembly GCA_038088405.1. Lineage (NCBI taxonomy): Eukaryota > Metazoa > Cnidaria > Anthozoa > Scleractinia > Poritidae > Porites > Porites divaricata. Next base: position 3,196,531 of record JBBMOI010000011.1, read on the forward strand.
GTCTCAACGTCTTCGTATGTGTCCACATCCTCAAGTACATCGACCTCAAGCTCTGTCTCCACTTCTTCATCGGTGTCAACATCATCGAGTGTATCAACACCAACTACCACAAGTGTCTCAACTTCGTCGACTTTGTCGACGTCTTCAAGCATATCAACTTCAAGTTCTGTGTCAACATCATCCTCCATATCAACCTCATCGAGTGTTTCTACGTCATCAAGTGTTTCAACATCCAGTTCTGTCTCCACATCATCCTCGATATCAACGTCATCAAGCGTTTCAACACCAACCACAACGAGCGTTTCGACATCGTCGTCTGTTTCGACATCTTCAAGTGTGTCCACTTCGAGCTCAGTATCCTCATCGTCCTCTACATCAACATCCTCGAGTGTTTCCACACCAAGCACAACGAGCGTGTCAACATCGTCCTCTGTGTCCACGTCATCAAGTGTGTCAACTTCAAGCTCGGTTTCAACATCATCAAGTGTCTCAACGTCTTCGTATGTGTCCACATCCTCAAGTGCATCGACCTCAAGCTCTATCTCCACTTCTTCATCGGTTTCAACATCATCGAGTGTGTCAACACCAACTACCACAAGTGTCTCAACTTCGTCGACTTTGTCGACGTCTTCAAGCATATCAACTTCAAGTTCTGTGTCAACATCATCCTCCATATCAACCTCATCGAGTGTTTCTACGTCATCAAGTGTTTCAACATCCAGTTCTGTCTCCACATCATCCTCGATATCAACGTCATCAAGCGTTTCAACACCAACCACAACGAGCGTTTCGACATCGTCGTCTGTTTCGACATCTTCAAGTGTGTCCACTTCGAGCTCAGTATCCTCATCGTCCTCTACATCAACATCCTCGAGTGTTTCCACACCAAGCACAACGAGCGTGTCAACATCGTCCTCTGTGTCCACGTCATTAAGTGTGTCAACTTCAAGCTCGGTGTCAACATCATCAAGTGTATCAACGTCTTCGTCTGTGTCCACATCCTCAAGTGCATCGACCTCAAGCTCTGTCTCGACTTCTTCATCGGTGTCAACGTCATCGAGTGTTTCTACTCCAACGACAACAAGTAGCTCCACTTCGTCATCTATTTTGACTTCCTCGAGTGTGTCGACTTCAAGTTTTGTCTCCACATCGTCCTCGATATCAACTTCATCAAGTGTTTCAACACCAACTACAACGAGCGTTTCCACATCGTCGTCTGTGTCGTCGTCGACTATTTCAAGGAGAAGGTAAGAATTATAATCTTCTTTGAGCTTTTGCCTCGTAATTGGAGTTGAAACTTCAAACAGAGACAGAAATCTCAAAGACAACGAGCGTGTCCAATAGGTAATCAACAAGATATATTATTTTAAAACAAGAACAAAGAAATGTGCTTAGACCTTTTACCTTATAGCATGATATTTTTATAGTTGTATCCGAAACGTGTGTTTTTGGTCTGGTTAAGATCACGTAATCGTAGTGCCGACTGATTTATGTCATCGTCGGAAATCGGTTTAAAATTACTATTTTTTGTTCCAGAAATACCTTCTTTCAATAACTGTTTGATGATAAATCACAATTGATGCTATGAAATTACTGCATTATACTTACCATTATTACGACTTTCAAACCACTTTTTCAATTTTTATGATACTTACAGTTAATAACTTTCTTTACTTTCTCGTAACATTGTTTTTCTCAGGACCTCCACAGGACTGAAACGGAACTCTTCAAAACAACGTTAAAAAAATCATTTCTTAACTTTCAAGACTTGTTTTGGTGTTGCATTTCTTTCGTCCGAAATCAGTATCAAATTACTATTTAGCTATCGTTACAAACATCCTCGTAAGGAAAGAAATCTTTACGATATTCCAAATGAAAATTTACTGTTTCAAGCTTTTACGACTTCCCAACCACTTTTCCAATTGATTCTTACAGTTAATAATATTCTTTGCTAACTCGAAACTTTGTTTTTCTCAGCACCTCCACAACCCAGAAATTGGGGACGGAAACCGAAATCTCAACAGTGTTCACATCACTGTCCAGTGAAAGTGTTATATCCATTCCTTTCCCTACTACCAGGTGAGAAAATGCGTGGCTACTTTACCTGACAACAGTGTATATTTAATTGTAATTGTTAACTCTCTCGAAGTGAGAGTAGTAAGGCCTGCGGAGCGAGTTTGTAAGTTTGTCGCGCGCGCGGCGCGCTGATTGTGTGGGGATCATAGTGTTCTGCAAACTGGGATGGCCCATTTACGTTTGTATATACATGGTTGCGTTAAAGGAGCCTCAACAAAGTTGGGGTTTGTTACAATAAAGTCATGATATAATTACAGTCAAGCCAGTTCAAACGTACCCCCCAAGATTCCATTAATGAAGTTGTTATTCAAAAGTTGAATCCGTTGGTAGTTGTAGAATCCAGAATCATTTCTTCGTTGCTGCATGCGTAACGCGTAACAAGCAGGCAAGGTAGTTATGAAATTTCTGCCTGCTCAGTTTTCCTGAATTTGATGTAAATGTCATTGACGCTATTTTGTCCATTTTTCCATTCAAAGATATCTTAATCTGATAGAATACCGGGAGGCTGTCGTAAAAAATTCACTGCTCATTATGCATGCAGGAATGCAGACTTAAATAGCTATTTAAAACAGAGATATATTAAAATTCGGGCTTGGCGCAGAGGCTTAGGGGAATTAAAACTAAAGAAATCTTCTTGATACTCAGCAATGAATAATTTTCTTGTTTTGTTATATTCCCATAAGCCACGGTGCCAAATGTGAATTTTGATATGTCGAAATTGGTTTATTTGACACTAGTTGCGGCACTGACAAACGGATTCAACCTTCGAATTCAAAATTCATTAATGCAACATTGGGGGTACGTTTGGCCTGTAATCTGGCGATAGTGTTTAAGACAGTAATGCAGTATTCATAATTTCCTTTAATATCTTTATGCCCTCATCAAACAGTGCATCATATTCGAGAATTGCTTGCAGTTTTCCATGCCCACCTTATACAATGTTAAAACTCTGGAAACTTTCTTGATACAAACTTCCAACGTTGTTTGAAACGTGAAGTGAGGGGTTGGGCATGTGTAAATGAAAAAAAAGCCCCACAAATACAAATTTGTCCGAAGATTTTTTTAGGATTGTGGCTTGACTGTAAATCTCGAACCGTCTGGACGTATTGTTAGTTGTGGGATACAGGTTTCTCTATAGGACCTTAAGGAAACTACCTACACCGTTGTAAAGGAAAATATTAAACAGGGTGCTATTAAGGACGAAAAAAGGAAACAAATGCTGTTGGCTTTAGCTTAGTTGTAGAGCTCCTGGCGGTAGTGCAGGGAGGTCGTGGATATAGTTTAAATACGCGGTGGGGGTTGCTGGAAAAATACTGAAGGCCTTGAAATACCTGATGAATGAAGCGAATGCTTTTGTCTCTGAAGAGCTACGTTTACATTTTAAAAATATAGTTTTCGATTAGCCCTATGCCCTAGGTACGTTGACCCTTCTGTTTTATTTTTCGGTTTTAAACCTAACTTTAAATCTGGAGACCTGTGGTTTATCCACTCTAACCGCTAACTACAACTACAAATTCTCAACAGCATCAGAAGTTATGATCGTCAATGTTTCTACCTTGCATGGTATGGTTGTTGTATAACATATGTGTTATACGTTAAGCGAATGGAAAACGGACCTGTAGTACCTTCATTTATATGCGAAGAACTTTTTAAATTCATTTTCTGCGTAACTCACGTTTGAAATGATTTTTGACTATTTTCTTTGTTTTTTTGCTCGAGGTGCCAACAAAACCTAGGACTCCCCTAGCTCGAATCTGTCAGGTCATAGTAAAAACGCTTACTTGTGTGTTAGTGTGGGTTTAAGAAACGATGCCAGCTGGGTCATATAGCTTTTTAAATTTTCATTTCAATATATTTGCCAAACTTTTAAGTATTTCTTACGTACGTAACTCATATCTAAACTCTGTCACCCTAACAACAACAACAACAACAATACTGTGTTTTTTTATACTTTTTATGCGCGAGAAACTCATGTTTGAAATTGTCTTTGGTCAATTAAGTGATAGATTACAATTGACTGATCGTGTCTTATTGGGGCGAAACTTCTATCACTAATGATAGATAACAAAGCAGTAAAGTCACGCTGCCAATGACTCTTTGAATAATTTTAAATGATTTACTTTTTATGCAGTTCGGTATCAACATCTTCAATATCATCCACATCAAGTCTGTCAACTTCAAGTTCTGTTTCAACCTCATCAAGCGTGTCCACATCAAGTTCTGTATCGACCTCATCCTCAGTATCAAAATCATCAAGCGTGTCGACGTCGAGTTCGGTATCAACGTCATCGAGTGTGTCCACAGCAACTACCACGAGTCTCTCCTTTTCAAGGTAATTAGCCCAAAGGAAAAAAATGCTGTTGGCTTTAGCTTAGTTGTAGAGCTCTTGGCAGTAGTGCGGGGAGGTCGTAATTGAGTTTACATACGCGGCCAGGGCTGCTGGAAAAATACTGAAGATCTTGAAATACCTGATGAATGAATCTAATGCTTTTTTCTCTGCAAAAGCTAGATCTCAGCTTAGCTTTTATGACTCCATAAAATTGGCGGTTGTAAAAATATACTTTTCTATTAGCCCTATAGCCCTAGGTACGTTGACATTTTAATTATGTGGCGCTTTTTTTTTCGGTTTTTCGACGTAACTTTAACTCTGGAGACCTGTGGTTTACCCTCTACTCTAACCGCTAGCTACAACTACAAATTCTCAACAGCATGAGAAATTATGACCGTCAATGTTTCTACCTTGCATGTTATGGTTGTTGTATAACATATGTTTTATACGTTAAGCGAATATAAGAAACCTGTTTTCTTCGCAACTCATTTTTGAATGGTTTTTGACTATTATCTTTCTTTTTTTTTGTTCGAGGTGCCAACAAGTGCAAAACACGCCAATACTTACACACACACACACACCTACCCATCCATAAATGAACTGGAGTCAAAGAGTACAATAGCTACATAAGAAGTTATATGCGACTATTATCTCTGACAGTGGATTTGCTTTACTAATAAATGTTGTTTTACTTTCTTACGAAGATTGAAATGTTTTACATGTTAAAATTCAATAGGTAATTCCTGCCACAATTTAACAGCCATAGGCGATGTAGTTCGTTTCCAGCATTAGTCCTAACATTTCCTTTTATTTGGACTTTGATGCGTATCTTGTATTGTATGAGTGAACTCATTAGCACTCTTCTGACATCATGTTTCAGGTTCTTTACGTCGGTAGTAAGGCTGAAATTCTTGTTATTCAAGCGACCAAGCTGATTTAATACTTCGTCGTGCTTTGCTGACATATAATCCACTGAAGTTTTCAAGTCGCTAAATTTCTTTTCAATTGACTGCAGATTTGCTCGTATTGGGCTAAGTTCTGTTTCTAGTAGCTTTTTAATTTCTTCTAAGGTTGTCATAACTCCTGATGTCTACATAGTGCAAACATTTTTGCCAATAATGGCGGAGCTATCAAAAACATGTCAGGCCGCCATAACTGCCACCGTAGACCCCGGCGGGTATTTTTTTCTACAGAAATCATAATTACGACTATTCGTGAGAAAGCCCCTAAGACATTATCACAACAGATGCTCGTAGCAATAGCACTACTATTTGATGCTCCTTGCTTTAAATTCTACAAATGAGTCTGTAAATAGTTGTACATAATTCAATCTCTTTCTTCATGTAGTTCGTCAGTGTCAACATCATCAACAGTGTCCACTTCACCTAGTTTATCAACACCAACCACAACAAGCAAGTCAACATCGTCCTCTCTATCCACATCATCAAGTGTGACAACTATAAGCTCTGTGTCAACATCGTCTTCTGTGTCGACCTCATCAAGTGTCTCCACTTCAAGCTCGGTGCCGACATCTTCCTCTGTATCAACATACAGCTCTGTCTCCACATCTTCCTCAGTATCAACATCATCTACTCTTTCGACACCAACGACAACAAGTAGCTCAACTTCGTCGTCTATTTCAACTTCCTCGACTGTGTCGACTTCCAGTCCTGTCTCCACATCGTCCTCGATATCAACGTCATCAAGCGTTTCAACACCAACCACAACGAGCGTTTCGACATCGTCGTCTGTTTCGACATCTTCAAGTGTGTCCACTTCGAGCTCAGTATCCTCATCGTCCTCTACATCAACATCCTCGAGTGTTTCCACACCAAGCACAACGAGCGTGTCAACATCGTCCTCTGTGTCCACGTCATCAAGTGTGTCAACTTCAAGCTCGGAGTCAACATCATCAAGTGTCTCAACATCTTCGTATGTGTCCACATCCTCAAGTGCATCGACCTCAAGCTCTGTCTCCACTTCTTCATCGGTGTCAACATCATCGAGTGTGTCAACACCAACTACCACAAGTGTCTCAACTTCATCGTCCTTGTCGACGTCTTCAAGCATATCAACTTCAAGTTCTGTGTCAACATCATCCTCCATATCAACCTCATCGAGTGTTTCTACGTCTTCGAGTGTTTCAACATCCACCTCTTTCTCCACATCTTCCTCAGTATCAACATCATCGAGTGTTTCGACACCAACGACAAGAAGTAGCTCCACTTCGTCGTCTATTTCGACTTCCTCAAGTGTGTCGACTTCAAGTTCTGTCTCCACATCGTCCTCGATATCAACGTCATCAAGCGTTTCAACACCAACCACAACGAGCGTTTCGACATCGTCGTCTGTTTCGACATCTTCAAGTGTGTCCACTTCGAGCTCAGTATCCTCATCGTCCTCTACATCAACATCCTCGAGTGTTTCCACACCAAGCACAACGAGCGTGTCAACATCGTCCTCTGTGTCCACGTCATCAAGTGTGTCAACTTCAAGCTCGGTGTCAACATCATCAAGTGTCTCAACGTCTTCGTATGTGTCCACATCCTCAAGTGCATCGACTTCAAGCTCTGTCTCCACTTCTTCATCGGTGTCAACATCATCGAGTGTGTCAACACCAACTACCACAAGTGTCTCAACTTCGTCGACTTTGTCGACGTCTTCAAGCATATCAACTTCAAGTTCTGTGTCAACATCATCCTCCATATCAACCTCATCGAGTGTTTCTACGTCATCAAGTGTTTCAACATCCAGTTCTGTCTCCACATCATCCTCGATATCAACGTCATCAAGCGTTTCAACACCAACCACAACGAGCGTTTCGACATCGTCGTCTGTTTCAACATCTTCAAGTGTGTCCACTTCGAGCTCAGTATCCTCATCGTTCTCTACATCAACATCCTCGAGTGTTTCCACACCAAGCACAACGAGCGTGTCAACATCGTCCTCTGTGTCCACGTCATCAAGTGTGTCAACTTCAAGCTCGGTTTCAACATCATCAAGTGTCTCAACGTCTTCGTATGTGTCCACATCCTCAAGTACATCGACCTCAAGCTCTATCTCCACTTCTTCATCGGTTTCAACATCAGCGAGTGTGTCAACACCAACTACCACAAGTGTCTCAACTTCGTCGACTTTGTCGACGTCTTCAAGCATATCAACTTCAAGTTCTGTGTCAACATCATCCTCCATATCAACCTCATCGAGTGTTTCTACGTCATCAAGTGTTTCAACATCCACCTCTTTCTCCACATCTTCCTCAGTATCAACATCATCGAGTGTTTCGACACCAACGACAACGAGCGTTTCGACATCGTCGTCTGTTTCGACATCTTCAAGTGTGTCCACTTCGAGCTCAGTATCCTCATCGTTCTCTACATCAACATCCTCGAGTGTTTCCACACCAAGCACAACGAGCGTGTCAACATCGTCCTCTGTGTCCACGTCATCAAGTGTGTCAACTTCAAGCTCGGTGTCAACATCATCAAGTGTATCAACGTCTTCGTCTGTGTCCACATCCTCAAGTGCATCGACCTCAAGCTCTGTCTCGACTTCTTCATCGGTGTCAACGTCATCGAGTGTGTCTACTCCAACGACAACAAGTAGCTTTACTTCGTCGTCTATTTTGACTTCCTCGAGTGTGTCGACTTCAAGTTTTGTCTCCACATCGTCGTCGATATCAACTTCATCAAGTGTTTCAACACCAACTACAACGAGCGTTTCCACATCGTCGTCTGTGTCGTCGTCGACTATTTCAAGGAGAAGGTAAGAATTATAATCTTCTTTGAGCTTTTGCCTCGTAATTGGAGTTGAAACTTCAAACAGAGACAGAAATCTCAAAGACAACGAGCGTGTCCAATAGGTAATCAACAAGATATATTATTTTAAAACAAGAACAAAGAAATGTGCTTAGACCTTTTACCTTATAGCATGATAGTTTTATAGTTGTATCCGAAACGTGTGTTTTTGGTTTGGTTAAGATCACGTAATCGTAGTGCCGACTGATTTATGTCATCGTCGGAAATCAGTTTAAAATTACTATTTTTTGTTCTAGAAATACCTTCTTTCAATAACTGTTTGATGATAAATCACAATTGATGCTATGAAATTACTGCATTATACTTACCATTATTACGACTTTCAAACCACTTTTTCAATTTTTATGATACTTACAGTTAATAACTTTCTTTACTTTCTCGTAACATTGTTTTTCTCAGGACCTCCACAGGACTGAAACGGAACTCTTCAAAACAACGTTAAAAAAATCATTTCTTAACTTTCAAGACTTGTTTTGGTGTTGCATTTCTTTCGTCCGAAATCAGTATCAAATTACTATTTAGCTATCGTTATAAACATCCTCGTAAGGAAAGAAATGTTTACGATATCCCAAATGAGAATTTACTGTTTCAAGCTTTTACGACTTCCTAACCACTTTTCCAATTGATTCTTACAGTTAATAATATTCTTTGCTAACTCGAAACTTTGTTTTTCTCAGCACCTCCACAACCCAGAAATTGGGGACGGAAACCGAAATCTCAACAGTGTTCACATCACTGTCCAGTGAAAGTGTTATATCCATTCCTTTCCCTACTACCAGGTGAGAAAATGCGTGGCTACTTTACCTGACAACGGTGTATATTTAATTGTAATTGTTAACTCTCTCGAAGTGAGAGTAGTAAGGCCTGCGGAGCGAGTTTGTAAGTTTGTTGCGCGCGCGGCGCGCTGATTGTGTGGGGATCATAGTGTTCTGCAAACTGGGATGGCCCATTTACGTTTGTATATACATGGTTGCGTTAAAGGAGCCTCAACAAAGTTGGGGTTTGTTACAATAAAGTCATGATATAATTACAGTCAAGCCAGTTCAAACGTACCCCCCAAGATTCCATTAATGAAGTTGTTATTCAAAAGTTGAATCCGTTGGTAGTTGTAGAATCCAGAATCATTTCTTCGTTGCCGCAAGCTTAACGCGTAACAAGCAGGCAAGGTAGTTATGAAATTTCTGCCTGCTCAGTTTTCCTGAATTTGATGTAAATGTCATTGACGCTATTTTGTCCATTTTTCCATTCAAAGATATCTTAATCTGATAGAATACCGGGAGGCTGTCGTAAAAAATTCACTGCTCATTATGCATGCAGGAATGCAGACTTAAATAGCTATTCAAAACAGAGATATATTAAAATTCGGGCTTGGCGCAGAGGCTTAGGGGAATTAAAACTAAAGAAATCTTCTTGATACTCAGCAATGAATAATTTTCTTGTTTTGTTATATTCCCATAAGCCACGGTGCCAGATGTGAATTTTGATATGTCGAAATTGGTTTATTTGACACTAGTTGCGGCACTGACAAACGGATTCAACCTTCGAATTCAAAATTCATTAATGCAACATTGGGGGTACGTTTGGCCTGTAATCTGGCGATAGTGTTTAAGACAGTAATGCAGTATTCATAATTTCCTTTAATATCTTTATGCCCTCATCAAACAGTGCATCATATTCGAGAATTGCTTGCAGTTTTCCATGCCCACCTTATACAATGTTAAAACTCTGGAAACTTTCACGATACAAACTTCCAACGTTGTTTGAAACGTGAAGTGAGGGGTTGGGCATGTGTAAATTAAAAAAAAGCCCCACAAATACAAATTTGTCCGAAGATTTTTTTTAGGATTGTGGCTTGACTGTAAATCTCGAACCGTCTGGACGTATTGTTAGTTGTGGGATACAGGTTTCTCTATAGGACCTCAAGGAAACTACCTACACCGTTGTAAAGGAAAATATTAAACAGGGTGCTATTAAGGACGAAAAAAGGAAACAAATGCTGTTGGCTTTAGCTTAGTTGTAGAGCTCCTGGCGGTAGTGCAGGGAGGTCGTGGATATAGTTTAAATACGCGGTGGGGGTTGCTGGAAAAATACTGAAGGCCTTGAAATACCTGATGAATGAAGCGAATGCTTTTTTCTCTGCAAGAGCTACGTTTACATTTTAAAAATATAGTTTTCGATTAGCCCTATGCCCTAGGTACGTTGACCCTCTGTTTTATTTTTCGGTTTTAAACCTAACTTTAAATCTGGAGACCTGTGGTTTATCCACTCTAACCGCTAACTACAACTACAAATTCTCAACAGCATCAGAAGTTATGATCGTCAATGTTTCTACCTTGCATGGTATGGTTGTTGTATAACATATGTGTTATACGTTAAGCGAATGGAAAACGGACCTGTAGTACCTTCATTTATATGCGAAGAACTTTTTAAATTCATTTTCTGCGTAACTCACGTTTGAAATGATTTTTGACTATTTTCTTTGTTTTTTTGCTCGAGGTGCCAACAAAACCTAGGACTCCCCTAGCTCGAATCTGTCAGGTCATAGTAAAAACGCTTACTTGTGTGTTAGTGTGGGTTTAAGAAACGATGCCAGCTGGGTCATATAGCTTTTTAAGTTTTCATTTCAATATATTTGCCAAACTTTTAAGTATGTCTTACGTACGTAACTCAAATCTAAACTCTGGCACCCTAACAACAACAACAACAATACTGTGTTTTTTTATACTTTTTATGCGCGAGAAACTCATGTTTGAAATTGTCTTTGGTCAATTAAGTGATAGATTACAATTGACTGATCGTGTCTTATTGGGGCGAAACTTCTATCACTAATGATAGATAACAAAGCAGTAAAGTCACGCTGCCAATGACTCTTTGAATAATTTTAAATGATTTACTTTTTATGCAGTTCGGTATCAACATCTTCAATATCATCCACATCAAGTCTGTCAACTTCAAGTTCTGTTTCAACCTCATCAAGCGTGTCCACATCAAGTTCTGTATCGACCTCATCCTCAGTATCAAAATCATCAAGCGTGTCGACGTCGAGTTCGGTATCAACGTCATCGAGTGTGTCCACAGCAACTACCACGAGTCTCTCCTTTTCAAGGTAATTAGCCCAAAGGAAAAAAATGCTGTTGGCTTTAGCTTAGTTGTAGAGCTCTTGGCAGTAGTGCGGGGAGGTCGTAATTGAGTTTACATACGCGGCCAGGGCTGCTGGAAAAATACTGAAGATCTTGAAATACCTGATGAATGAATCTAATGCTTTTTTCTCTGCAAAAGCTAGATCTCAGCTTAGCTTTTATGACTCCATAAAATTGGCGGTTGTAAAAATATACTTTTCTATTAACCCTATAGCCCTAGGTACGTTGACATTTTAATTATGTGGCGCTTTTTTTTTCGGTTTTTCGACGTAACTTTAACTCTGGAGACCTGTGGTTTACCCTCTACTCTAACCGCTAGCTACAACTACAAATTCTCAACAGCATGAGAAATTATGACCGTCAATGTTTCTACCTTGCATGTTATGGTTGTTGTATAACATATGTTTTATACGTTAAGCGAATATAAGAAACCTGTTTTCTTCGCAACTCATTTTTGAAATGGTTTTTGACTATTATCTTTCTTTTTTTTTGTTCGAGGTGCCAACAAGTGCAAAACACGCCAATACTTACACACACACACACCTACCCATCCATAAATGATCTGCAGTCAAAGAGTACAATAGCTACATAAGAAGTTATATGCGACTATTATCTCTGACAGTGGATTTGCTTTACTAATAAATGTTGTTTTACTTTCTTACGAAGATTGAAATGTTTTACATGTTAAAATTCAATAGGTAATTCCTGCCACAATTTAACAGCCATACGCGATGTAGTTCGTTTCCAGCATTAGTCCTAAAATTTCCTTTTATTTGGACTTTGATGCGTATCTTGTATTGTATGAGTGAACTCATTAGCACTCTTCTGACATCATGTTTCAGGTTCTTTACGTCGGTAGTAAGGCTGAAATTCTTGTTATTCAAGCGACCAAGCTGATTTAATACTTCGTCGTGCTTTGCTGACATATAATCCACTGAAGTTTTCAAGTCGCTAAATTTCTTTTCAATTGACTGCAGATTTGCTCGTATTGGGCTAAGTTCTGTTTCTAGTAGCTTTTTAATTTCTTCTAAGGTTGTCATAACTCCTGATGTCTACATAGTGCAAACATTTTTGCCAATAATGGCGGAGCTATCAAAAACATGTCAGGCCGCCATAACTGCCACCGTAGACCCCGGCGGGTATTTTTTTCTACAGAAATCATAATTACGACTATTCGTGAGAAAGCCCCTAAGACATTATCACAACAGATGCTCGTAGCAATAGCACTACTATTTGATGCTCCTTGCTTTAAATTCTACAAATGAGTCTGTAAATAGTTGTACATAATTCAATCTCTTTCTTCATGTAGTTCGTCAGTGTCAACATCATCAACAGTGTCCACTTCACCTAGTTTATCAACACCAACCACAACAAGCAAGTCAACATCGTCCTCTCTATCCACATCATCAAGTGTGACAACTATAAGCTCTGTGTCAACATCGTCTTCTGTGTCGACCTCATCAAGTGTCTCCACTTCAAGCTCGGTGCCGACATCTTCCTCTGTATCAACATACAGCTCTGTCTCCACATCTTCCTCAGTATCAACATCATCTACTCTTTCGACACCAACGACAACAAGTAGCTCAACTTCGTCGTCTATTTCAACTTCCTCGACTGTGTCGACTTCCAGTCCTGTCTCCACATCGTCCTCGATATCAACGTCATCAAGCGTTTCAACACCAACCACAACGAGCGTTTCGACATCGTCGTCTGTTTCGACATCTTCAAGTGTGTCCACTTCGAGCTCAGTATCCTCATCGTCCTCTACATCAACATCCTCGAGTGTTTCCACACCAAGCACAACGAGCGTGTCAACATCGTCCTCTGTGTCCACGTCATCAAGTGTGTCAACTTCAAGCTCGGAGTCAACATCATCAAGTGTCTCAACATCTTCGTATGTGTCCACATCCTCAAGTGCATCGACCTCAAGCTCTGTCTCCACTTCTTCATCGGTGTCAACATCATCGAGTGTGTCAACACCAACTACCACAAGTGTCTCAACTTCATCGTCCTTGTCGACGTCTTCAAGCATATCAACTTCAAGTTCTGTGTCAACATCATCCTCCATATCAACCTCATCGAGTGTTTCTACGTCTTCGAGTGTTTCAACATCCACCTCTTTCTCCACATCTTCCTCAGTATCAACATCATCGAGTGTTTCGACACCAACGACAAGAAGTAGCTCCACTTCGTCGTCTATTTCGACTTCCTCAAGTGTGTCGACTTCAAGTTCTGTCTCCACATCGTCCTCGATATCAACGTCATCAAGCGTTTCAACACCAACCACAACGAGCGTTTCGACATCGTCGTCTGTTTCGACATCTTCAAGTGTGTCCACTTCGAGCTCAGTATCCTCATCGTCCTCTACATCAACATCCTCAAGTGTTTCCACACCAAGCACAACGAGCGTGTCAACATCGTCCTCTGTGTCCACGTCATCAAGTGTGTCAACTTCAAGCTCGGTGTCAACATCATCAAGTGTCTCAACGTCTTCGTATGTGTCCACATCCTCAAGTACATCGACCTCAAGCTCTGTCTCCACTTCTTCATCGGTGTCAACATCATCGAGTGTGTCAACACCAACTACCACAAGTGTCTCAACTTCGTCGACTTTGTCGACGTCTTCAAGCATATCAACTTCAAGTTCTGTGTCAACATCATCCTCCATATCAACCTCATCGAGTGTTTCTACGTCATCAAGTGTTTCAACATCCAGTTCTGTCTCCACATCATCCTCGATATCAACGTCATCAAGCGTTTCAACACCAACCACAACGAGCGTTTCGACATCGTCGTCTGTTTCGACATCTTCAAGTGTGTCCACTTCGAGCTCAGTATCCTCATCGTTCTCTACATCAACATCCTCGAGTGTTTCCACACCAAGCACAACGAGCTTGTCAACATCGTCCTCTGTGTCCACGTCATCAAGTGTGTCAACTTCAAGCTCGGTTTCAACATCATCAAGTGTCTCAACGTCTTCGTATGTGTCCACATCCTCAAGTACATCGACCTCAAGCTCTGTCTCCACTTCTTCATCGGTTTCAACATCAGCGAGTGTGTCAACACCAACTACCACAAGTGTCTCAACTTCGTCGACTTTGTCGACGTCTTCAAGCATATCAACTTCAAGTTCTGTGTCAACATCATCCTCCATATCAACCTCATCGAGTGTTTCTACGTCATCAAGTGTTTCAACATCCACCTCTTTCTCCACATCTTCCTCAGTATCAACATCATCGAGTGTTTCGACACCAACGACAACGAGCGTTTCGACATCGTCGTCTGTTTCGACATCTTCAAGTGTGTCCACTTCGAGCTCAGTATCCTCATCGTTCTCTACATCAACATCCTCGAGTGTTTCCACACCAAGCACAACGAGCGTGTCAACATCGTCCTCTGTGTCCACGTCATCAAGTGTGTCAACTTCAAGCTCGGTGTCAACATCATCAAGTGTATCAACGTCTTCGTCTGTGTCCACATCCTCAAGTGCATCGACCTCAAGCTCTGTCTCAACTTCTTCATCGGTGTCAACGTCATCGAGTGTGTCTACTCCAACGACAACAAGTAGCTTTACTTCGTCGTCTATTTTGACTTCCTCGAGTGTGTCGACTTCAAGTTTTGTCTCCACATCGTCGTCGATATCAACTTCATCAAGTGTTTCAACACCAACTACAGCGAGCGTTTCCACATCGTCGTCTGTGTCGTCGTCGACTATTTCAAGGAGAAGGTAAGAATTATAATCTTCTTTGAGCTTTTGCCTCGTAATTGGAGTTGAAACTTCAAACAGAGACAGAAATCTCAAAGACAACGAGCGTGTCCAATAGGTAATCAACAAGATATATTATTTTAAAACAAGAACAAAGAAATGTGCTTAGACCTTTTACCTTATAGCATGATAGTTTTATAGTTGTATCCGAAACGTGTGTTTTTGGTTTGGTTAAGATCACGTAATCGTAGTGCCGACTGATTTATGTCATCGTCGGAAATCAGTTTAAAATTACTATTTTTTGTTCTAGAAATACCTTCTTTCAATAACTGTTTGATGATAAATCACAATTGATGCTATGAAATTACTGCATTATACTTACCATTATTACGACTTTCAAACCACTTTTTCAATTTTTATGATACTTACAGTTAATAACTTTCTTTACTTTCTCGTAACATTGTTTTTCTCAGGACCTCCACAGGACTGAAACGGAACTCTTCAAAACAACGTTAAAAAAATCATTTCTTAACTTTCAAGACTTGTTTTGGTGTTGCATTTCTTTCGTCCGAAATCAGTATCAAATTACTATTTAGCTATCGTTATAAACATCCTCGTAAGGAAAGAAATGTTTACGATATCCCAAATGAGAATTTACTGTTTCAAGCTTTTACGACTTCCTAACCACTTTTCCAATTGATTCTTACAGTTAATAATATTCTTTGCTAACTCGAAACTTTGTTTTTCTCAGCACCTCCACAACCCAGAAATTGGGGACGGAAACCGAAATCTCAACAGTGTTCACATCACTGTCCAGTGAAAGTGTTATATCCATTCCTTTCCCTACTACCAGGTGAGAAAATGCGTGGCTACTTTACCTGACAACGGTGTATATTTAATTGTAATTGTTAACTCTCTCGAAGTGAGAGTAGTAAGGCCTGCGGAGCGAGTTTGTAAGTTTGTCGCGCGCGCGGCGCGCTGATTGTGTGGGGATCATAGTGTTCTGCAAACTGGGATGGCCCATTTACGTTTGTATATACATGGTTGCGTTAAAGGAGCCTCAACAAAGTTGGGGTTTGTTACAATAAAGTCATGATATAATTACAGTCAAGCCAGTTCAAACGTACCCCCCAAGATTCCATTAATGAAGTTGTTATTCAAAAGTTGAATCCATTGGTAGTTGTAGAATCCAGAATCATTTCTTCGTTGCTGCATGCGTAACGCGTAACAAGCAGGCAAGGTAGTTATGAAATTTCTGCCTGCTCAGTTTTCCTGAATTTGATGTAAATGTCATTGACGCTATTTTGTCCATTTTTCCATTCAAAGATATCTTAATCTGATAGAATACCGGGAGGCTGTCGTAAAAAATTCACTGCTCATTATGCATGCAGGAATGCAGACTTAAATAGCTATTCAAAACAGAGATATATTAAAATTCGGGCTTGGCGCAGAGGCTTAGGGGAATTAAAACTAAAGAAATCTTCTTGATACTCAGCAATGAATAATTTTCTTGTTTTGTTATATTCCCATAAGCCACGGTGCCAAATGTGAATTTTGATATGTCGAAATTGGTTTATTTGACACTAGTTGCGGCACTGACAAACGGATTCAACCTTCGAATTCAAAATTCATTAATGCAACATTGGGGGTACGTTTGGCCTGTAATCTGGCGATAGTGTTTAAGACAGTAATGCAGTATTCATAATTTCCTTTAATATCTTTATGCCCTCATCAAACAGTGCATCATATTCGAGAATTGCTTGCAGTTTTCCATGCCCACCTTATACAATGTTAAAACTCTGGAAACTTTCACGATACAAACTTCCAACGTTGTTTGAAACGTGAAGTGAGGGGTTGGGCATGTGTAAATTAAAAAAAAGCCCCACAAATACAAATTTGTCCGAAGATTTTTTTTAGGATTGTGGCTTGACTGTAAATCTCGAACCGTCTGGACGTATTGTTAGTTGTGGGATACAGGTTTCTCTATAGGACCTCAAGGAAACTACCTACACCGTTGTAAAGGAAAATATTAAACAGGGTGCTATTAAGGACGAAAAAAGGAAACAAATGCTGTTGGCTTTAGCTTAGTTGTAGAGCTCCTGGCGGTAGTGCAGGGAGGTCGTGGATATAGTTTAAATACGCGGTGGGGGTTGCTGGAAAAATACTGAAGGCCTTGAAATACCTGATGAATGAAGCGAATGCTTTTTTCTCTGCAAGAGCTACGTTTACATTTTAAAAATATAGTTTTCGATTAGCCCTATGCCCTAGGTACGTTGACCCTCTGTTTTATTTTTCGGTTTTAAACCTAACTTTAAATCTGGAGACCTGTGGTTTATCCACTCTAACCGCTAACTACAACTACAAATTCTCAACAGCATCAGAAGTTATGATCGTCAATGTTTCTACCTTGCATGGTATGGTTGTTGTATAACATATGTGTTATACGTTAAGCGAATGGAAAACGGACCTGTAGTACCTTCATTTATATGCGAAGAACTTTTTAAATTCATTTTCTGCGTAACTCACGTTTGAAATGGTTTTTGACTATTTTCTTTGTTTTTTTGCTCGAGGTGCCAACAAAACCTAGGACTCCCCTAGCTCGAATCTGTCAGGTCATAGTAAAAACGCTTACTTGTGTGTTAGTGTGGGTTTAAGAAACGATGCCAGCTGGGTCATATAGCTTTTTAAGTTTTCATTTCAATATATTTGCCAAACTTTTAAGTATGTCTTACGTACGTAACTCAAATCTAAACTCTGGCACCCTAACAACAACAACAACAATACTGTGTTTTTTTATACTTTTTATGCGCGAGAAACTCATGTTTGAAATTGTCTTTGGTCAATTAAGTGATAGATTACAATTGACTGATCGTGTCTTATTGGGGCGAAACTTCTATCACTAATGATAGATAACAAAGCAGTAAAGTCACGCTGCCAATGACTCTTTGAATAATTTTAAATGATTTACTTTTTATGCAGTTCGGTATCAACATCTTCAATATCATCCACATCAAGTCTGTCAACTTCAAGTTCTGTTTCAACCTCATCAAGCGTGTCCACATCAAGTTCTGTATCGACCTCATCCTCAGTATCAAAATCATCAAGCGTGTCGACGTCGAGTTCGGTATCAACGTCATCGAGTGTGTCCACAGCAACTACCACGAGTCTCTCCTTTTCAAGGTAATTAGCCCAAAGGAAAAAAATGCTGTTGGCTTTAGCTTAGTTGTAGAGCTCTTGGCAGTAGTGCGGGGAGGTCGTAATTGAGTTTACATACGCGGCCAGGGCTGCTGGAAAAATACTGAAGATCTTGAAATACCTGATGAATGAATCTAATGCTTTTTTCTCTGCAAAAGCTAGATCTCAGCTTAGCTTTTATGACTCCATAAAATTGGCGGTTGTATAAATATACTTTTCTAATAGCCCTATAGCCCTAGGTACTTTGACATTTTAATTATGTGGCGTTTTTTTTTTTCGGTTTTTCGACGTAACTTTAACTCTGGAGACCTGTGGTTTACCCTCTACTCTAACCGCTAGCTACAACTACAAATTCTCAACAGCATGAGAAATTATGACCGTCAATGTTTCTACCTTGCATGTTATGGTTGTTGTATAACATATGTTTTATACGTTAAGCGAATATAAGAAACCTGTTTTCTTCGCAACTCATTTTTGAAATGGTTTTTGACTATTATCTTTCTTTTTTTTTGTTCGAGGTGCCAACAAGTGCAAAACACGCCAATACTGACACACACACACACCCACCCATCCATAAATGAACTGCAGTCAAAGAGTACAATAGCTACATAAGAAGTTATATGCGACTATTATCTCTGACAGTGGATTTGCTTTACTAATAAATGTTGTTTTACTTTCTTACGAAGATTGAAATGTTTTACATGTTTAAATTCAATAGGTAATTCCTGCCACAATTTAACAGCCATAGGCGATGTAGTTCGTTTCCAGCATTAGTCCTAAAATTTCCTTTTATTTGGACTTTGATGCGTATCTTGTATTGTATGAGTGAACTCATTAGCACTCTTCTGACATCATGTTTCAGGTTCTTTACGTCGGTAGTAAGGCTGAAATTCTTGTTATTCAAGCGACCAAGCTGATTTAATACTTTGTAGTGCTTTGCTGACATATAATCCACTGAAGTTTTCAAGTCGCTAAATTTCTTTTCAATTGACTGCAGATTTGCTCGTATTGGGCTAAGTTCTGTTTCTAGTAGCTTTTTAATTTCTTCTAAGGTTGTCATAACTCCTGATGTCTACATAGTGCAAACATTTTTGCCAATAATGGCGGAGCTATCAAAAACATGTCAGGCCGCCATAACTGCCACCGTAGACCCCGGCGGGTATTTTTTTCTACAGAAATCATAATTACGACTATTCGTGGGAAAGCCCCTAAGACATTATCACAACAGATGCTCGTAGCAATAGCACTACTATTTGATGCTCCTTGCTTTAAATTCTACAAATGAGTCTGTAAATAGTTGTACCTAATTCAATCTCTTTCTTCATGTAGTTCGTCAGTGTCAACATCATCAACAGTGTCCACTTCACCTAGTTTATCAACACCAACCACAACAAGCAAGTCAACATCGTCCTCTCTATCCACATCATCAAGTGTGACAACTGTAAGCTCTGTGTCAACATCGTCTTCTGTGTCGACCTCATCAAGTGTCTCCACTTCAAGCTCGGTGCCGACATCTTCCTCTGTATCAACATACAGCTCTGTCTCCACATCTTCCTCAGTATCAACATCATCTACTCTTTCGACACCAACGACAACAAGTAGCTCAACTTCGTCGTCTATTTCAACTTCCTCGACTGTGTCGACTTCCAGTCCTGTCTCCACATCGTCCTCGATATCAACATCATCAAGTGTTTCAACACCAACCACAACGAGCGTTTCGACATCTTCAAGTGTGTCTATTTCGAGCTCAGTGTCCTCATCGTCCTCTACATCAACATCCTCGAGTGTTTCCACACCAAGCACAAGAAGCGTGTCAACATCGTTCTCTGTGTCCACGTCATCAAGTGTCTCAACGTCTTCGTATGTGTCCACATCCTCAAGTGCATCGACCTCAAGCTCTGTCTCCACTTCTTCATCGGTGTCAACATCATCGAGTGTGTCAACACCAACTAGCACAAGTGTCTCAACTTCGTCGTCTTTGTCGACGTCTTCAAGCATATCAACTTCAAGTTCTGTGTCAACATCATCCTCCATATCAACCTCATCGAGTGTTTCTACGTCATCAAGTGTTTCAACATCCAGCTCTGTCTCCACATCTTCCTCAGTATCAACATCATCGAGTGTTTCGA
The DNA here is from genome assembly GCA_038088405.1 of Porites divaricata. Classification (NCBI taxonomy): domain Eukaryota; kingdom Metazoa; phylum Cnidaria; class Anthozoa; order Scleractinia; family Poritidae; genus Porites; species Porites divaricata. The sequence continues at coordinate 3,216,924 of JBBMOI010000011.1, forward strand.
CACCAACGACAACAAGTAGCTCCACTTCGTCGTCTATTTCGACTTCCTCGACTGTGTCGACTTCTAGTTCTGTCTCCACATCTTCCTCGATATCAACGTCATCAAGCGTTTCAACACCAACCACAACGAGCGTTTCGACATCGTCGTCTGTTTCGACATCTTCAAGTGTGTCCACTTCGAGCTCAGTATCCTCATCGTCCTCTACATCAACATCCTCGAGTGTTTCCACACCAAGCACAACGAGCGTGTCAACATCGTCCTCTGTGTCCACGTCATCAAGTGTGTCAACTTCAAGCTCGGTGTCAACATCATCAAGTGTCTCAACGTCTTCGTATGTGTCCACATCCTCAAGTGCATCGACCTCAAGCTCTATCTCCACTTCTTCATCGGTGTCAACATCATCGAGTGTGTCAACACCAACTACCACAAGTGTCTCAACTTCATCGTCTTTGTCGACGTCTTCAAGCATATCAACTTCAAGTTCTGTGTCAACATCATCCTCCATATCAACCTCATCGAGTGTTTCTACGTCTTCGAGTGTTTCAACATCCACCTCTTTCTCCACATCTTCCTCAGTATCAACATCATCGAGTGTTTCGACACCAACGACAACAAGTAGCTCCACTTCGTCGTCTATTTCGACTTCCTCAAGTGTGTCGACTTCAAGTTCTGTCTCCACATCATCCTCGATATCAACGTCATCAAGCGTTTCAACACCAACCACAACGAGCGTTTCGACATCGTCGTCTGTTTCGACATCTTCAAGTGTGTCCACTTCGAGCTCAGTATCCTCATCGTTCTCTACATCAACATCCTCGAGTGTTTCCACACCAAGCACAACGAGCGTGTCAACATTGTCCTCTGTGTCCACGTCATCAAGTGTGTCAACTTCAAGCTCGGAGTCAACATCATCAAGTGTCTCAACATCTTCGTATGTGTCCACATCCTCAAGTGCATCGACCTCAAGCTCTGTCTCCACTTCTTCATCGGTGTCAACATCATCGAGTGTGTCAACACCAACTACCACAAGTGTCTCAACTTCATCGTCCTTGTCGACGTCTTCAAGCATATCAACTTCAAGTTCTGTGTCAACATCATCCTCCATATCAACGTCATCGAGTGTTTCTACGTCTTCGAGTGTTTCAACATCCACCTCTTTCTCCACATCTTCCTCAGTATCAACATCATCGAGTGTTTCGACACCAACGACAAGAAGTAGCTCCACTTCGTCGTCTATTTCGACCTCCTCAAGTGTGTCGACTTCAAGTTCTGTCTCCACATCGTCCTCGATATCAACGTCATCAAGCGTTTCAACACCAACCACAACGAGCGTTTCGACATCGTCGTCTGTTTCGACATCTTCAAGTGTGTCCACTTCGAGCTCAGTATCCTCATCGTCCTCTACATCAACATCCTTGAGTGTTTCCACACCAAGCACAACGAGCGTGTCAACATCGTCCTCTGTGTCCACGTCATCAAGTGTGTCAACTTCAAGCTCGGTGTCAACATCATCAAGTGTCTCAACGTCTTCGTATGTGTCCACATCCTCAAGTGCATCGACCTCAAGCTCTGTCTCCACTTCTTCATCGGTGTCAACATCGTCGAGTGTGTCAACACCAACTACCACAAGTGTCTCAACTTCGTCGACTTTGTCGACGTCTTCAAGCATATCAACTTCAAGTTCTGTGTCAACATCATCCTCCATATCAACCTCATCGAGTGTTTCTACGTCATCAAGTGTTTCAACATCCAGTTCTGTCTCCACATCATCCTCGATATCAACGTCATCAAGCGTTTCAACACCAACCACAACGAGCGTTTCGACATCGTCGTCTGTTTCGACATCTTCAAGTGTGTCCACTTCGAGCTCAGTATCCTCATCGTTCTCTACATCAACATCCTCGAGTGTTTCCACACCAAGCACAACGAGCGTGTCAACATCGTCCTCTGTGTCCACGTCATCAAGTGTGTCAACTTCAAGCTCGGTTTCAATATCATCAAGTGTCTCAACGTCTTCGTATGTGTCCACATCCTCAAGTGCATCGACCTCAAGCTCTGTCTCCACTTCTTCATCGGTGTCAACATCATCGAGTGTGTCAACACCAACTACCACAAGTGTCTCAACTTCGTCGACTTTGTCGACGTCTTCAAGCGTATCAACTTCAAGTTCTGTGTCAACATCATCCTCCATATCAACCTCATCGAGTGTTTCTACGTCATCAAGTGTTTCAACATCCAGCTCTGTCTCCACATCTTCCGCAGTATCAACATCATCGAGTGTTTCGACACCAACGACAACGAGCGTTTCGACATCGTCGTCTGTTTCGACATCTTCAAGTGTGTCCACTTCGAGCTCAGTATCCTCATCGTTCTCTACATCAACATCCTCGAGTGTTTCCACACCAAGCACAACGAGCGTGTCAACATCGTCCTCTGTGTCCACGTCATCAAGTGTGTCAACTTCAAGCTCGGTGTCAACATCATCAAGTGTATCAACGTCTTCGTCTGTGTCCACATCCTCAAGTGCATCGACCTTAAGCTCTGTCTCGACTTCTTCATCGGTGTCAACGTCATCGAGTGTGTCTACTCCAACGACAACAAGTAGCTTTACTTCGTCGTCTATTTTGACTTCCTCGAGTGTGTCGACTTCAAGTTTTGTCTCCACATCGTCGTCGATATCAACTTCATCAAGTGTTTCAACACCAACTACAACGAGCGTTTCCACATCGTCGTCTGTGTCGTCGTCGACTATTTCAAGGAGAAGGTAAGAATTATAATCTTCTTTGAGCTTTTGCCTCGTAATTGGAGTTGAAACTTCAAACAGAGACAGAAATCTCAAAGACAACGAGCGTGTCCAATAGGTAATCAACAAGATATATTATTTTAAAACAAGAACAAAGAAATGTGCTTAGACCTTTTACCTTATAGCATGATAGTTTTATAGTTGTATCCGAAACGTGTGTTTTTGGTTTGGTTAAGATCACGTAATCGTAGTGCCGACTGATTTATGTCATCGTCGGAAATCAGTTTAAAATTACTATTTTTTGTTCTAGAAATACCTTCTTTCAATAACTGTTTGATGATAAATCACAATTGATGCTATGAAATTACTGCATTATACTTACCATTATTACGACTTTCAAACCACTTTTTCAATTTTTATGATACTTACAGTTAATAACTTTCTTTACTTTCTCGTAACATTGTTTTTCTCAGGACCTCCACAGGACTGAAACGGAACTCTTCAAAACAACGTTAAAAAAATCATTTCTTAACTTTCAAGACTTGTTTTGGTGTTGCATTTCTTTCGTCCGAAATCAGTATCAAATTACTAATTAGCTATCGTTATAAACATCCTCGTAAGGAAAGAAATGTTTACGATATCCCAAATGAGAATTTACTGTTTCAAGCTTTTACGACTTCCTAACCACTTTTCCAATTGATTCTTACAGTTAATAATATTCTTTGCTAACTCGAAACTTTGTTTTTCTCAGCACCTCCACAACCCAGAAATTGGGGACGGAAACCGAAATCTCAACAGTGTTCACATCACTGTCCAGTGAAAGTGTTATATCCATTCCTTTCCCTACTACCAGGTGAGAAAATGCGTGGCTACTTTACCTGACAACGGTGTATATTTAATTGTAATTGTTAACTCTCTCGAAGTGAGAGTAGTAAGGCCTGCGGAGCGAGTTTGTAAGTTTGTCGCGCGCGCGGCGCGCTGATTGTGTGGGGATCATAGTGTTCTGCAAACTGGGATGGCCCATTTACGTTTGTATATACATGGTTGCGTTAAAGGAGCCTCAACAAAGTTGGGGTTTGTTACAATAAAGTCATGATATAATTACAGTCAAGCCAGTTCAAACGTACCCCCCAAGATTCCATTAATGAAGTTGTTATTCAAAAGTTGAATCCATTGGTAGTTGTAGAATCCAGAATCATTTCTTCGTTGCTGCATGCGTAACGCGTAACAAGCAGGCAAGGTAGTTATGAAATTTCTGCCTGCTCAGTTTTCCTGAATTTGATGTAAATGTCATTGACGCTATTTTGTCCATTTTTCCATTCAAAGATATCTTAATCTGATAGAATACCGGGAGGCTGTCGTAAAAAATTCACTGCTCATTATGCATGCAGGAATGCAGACTTAAATAGCTATTCAAAACAGAGATATATTAAAATTCGGGCTTGGCGCAGAGGCTTAGGGGAATTAAAACTAAAGAAATCTTCTTGATACTCAGCAATGAATAATTTTCTTGTTTTGTTATATTCCCATAAGCCACGGTGCCAAATGTGAATTTTGATATGTCGAAATTGGTTTATTTGACACTAGTTGCGGCACTGACAAACGGATTCAACCTTCGAATTCAAAATTCATTAATGCAACATTGGGGGTACGTTTGGCCTGTAATCTGGCGATAGTGTTTAAGACAGTAATGCAGTATTCATAATTTCCTTTAATATCTTTATGCCCTCATCAAACAGTGCATCATATTCGAGAATTGCTTGCAGTTTTCCATGCCCACCTTATACAATGTTAAAACTCTGGAAACTTTCACGATACAAACTTCCAACGTTGTTTGAAACGTGAAGTGAGGGGTTGGGCATGTGTAAATTAAAAAAAAGCCCCACAAATACAAATTTGTCCGAAGATTTTTTTTAGGATTGTGGCTTGACTGTAAATCTCGAACCGTCTGGACGTATTGTTAGTTGTGGGATACAGGTTTCTCTATAGGACCTCAAGGAAACTACCTACACCGTTGTAAAGGAAAATATTAAACAGGGTGCTATTAAGGACGAAAAAAGGAAACAAATGCTGTTGGCTTTAGCTTAGTTGTAGAGCTCCTGGCGGTAGTGCAGGGAGGTCGTGGATATAGTTTAAATACGCGGTGGGGGTTGCTGGAAAAATACTGAAGGCCTTGAAATACCTGATGAATGAAGCGAATGCTTTTTTCTCTGCAAGAGCTACGTTTACATTTTAAAAATATAGTTTTCGATTAGCCCTATGCCCTAGGTACGTTGACCCTCTGTTTTATTTTTCGGTTTTAAACCTAACTTTAAATCTGGAGACCTGTGGTTTATCCACTCTAACCGCTAACTACAACTACAAATTCTCAACAGCATCAGAAGTTATGATCGTCAATGTTTCTACCTTGCATGGTATGGTTGTTGTATAACATATGTGTTATACGTTAAGCGAATGGAAAACGGACCTGTAGTACCTTCATTTATATGCGAAGAACTTTTTAAATTCATTTTCTGCGTAACTCACGTTTGAAATGGTTTTTGACTATTTTCTTTGTTTTTTTGCTCGAGGTGCCAACAAAACCTAGGACTCCCCTAGCTCGAATCTGTCAGGTCATAGTAAAAACGCTTACTTGTGTGTTAGTGTGGGTTTAAGAAACGATGCCAGCTGGGTCATATAGCTTTTTAAGTTTTCATTTCAATATATTTGCCAAACTTTTAAGTATGTCTTACGTACGTAACTCAAATCTAAACTCTGGCACCCTAACAACAACAACAACAATACTGTGTTTTTTTATACTTTTTATGCGCGAGAAACTCATGTTTGAAATTGTCTTTGGTCAATTAAGTGATAGATTACAATTGACTGATCGTGTCTTATTGGGGCGAAACTTCTATCACTAATGATAGATAACAAAGCAGTAAAGTCACGCTGCCAATGACTCTTTGAATAATTTTAAATGATTTACTTTTTATGCAGTTCGGTATCAACATCTTCAATATCATCCACATCAAGTCTGTCAACTTCAAGTTCTGTTTCAACCTCATCAAGCGTGTCCACATCAAGTTCTGTATCGACCTCATCCTCAGTATCAAAATCATCAAGCGTGTCGACGTCGAGTTCGGTATCAACGTCATCGAGTGTGTCCACAGCAACTACCACGAGTCTCTCCTTTTCAAGGTAATTAGCCCAAAGGAAAAAAATGCTGTTGGCTTTAGCTTAGTTGTAGAGCTCTTGGCAGTAGTGCGGGGAGGTCGTAATTGAGTTTACATACGCGGCCAGGGCTGCTGGAAAAATACTGAAGATCTTGAAATACCTGATGAATGAATCTAATGCTTTTTTCTCTGCAAAAGCTAGATCTCAGCTTAGCTTTTATGACTCCATAAAATTGGCGGTTGTATAAATATACTTTTCTAATAGCCCTATAGCCCTAGGTACGTTGACATTTTAATTATGTGGCGTTTTTTTTTTTCGGTTTTTCGACGTAACTTTAACTCTGGAGACCTGTGGTTTACCCTCTACTCTAACCGCTAGCTACAACTACAAATTCTCAACAGCATGAGAAATTATGACCGTCAATGTTTCTACCTTGCATGTTATGGTTGTTGTATAACATATGTTTTATACGTTAAGCGAATATAAGAAACCTGTTTTCTTCGCAACTCATTTTTGAAATGGTTTTTGACTATTATCTTTCTTTTTTTTTGTTCGAGGTGCCAACAAGTGCAAAACACGCCAATACTGACACACACACACACCCACCCATCCATAAATGAACTGCAGTCAAAGAGTACAATAGCTACATAAGAAGTTATATGCGACTATTATCTCTGACAGTGGATTTGCTTTACTAATAAATGTTGTTTTACTTTCTTACGAAGATTGAAATGTTTTACATGTTAAAATTCAATAGGTAATTCCTGCCACAATTTAACAGCCATAGGCGATGTAGTTCGTTTCCAGCATTAGTCCTAAAATTTCCTTTTATTTGGACTTTGATGCGTATCTTGTATTGTATGAGTGAACTCATTAGCACTCTTCTGACATCATGTTTCAGGTTCTTTACGTCGGTAGTAAGGCTGAAATTCTTGTTATTCAAGCGACCAAGCTGATTTAATACTTCGTCGTGCTTTGCTGACATATACTCCACTGAAGTTTTCAAGTCGCTAAATTTCTTTTCAATTGACTGCAGATTTGCTCGTATTGGGCTAAGTTCTGTTTCTAGTAGCTTTTTAATTTCTTCTAAGGTTGTCATAACTCCTGATGTCTACATAGTGCAAACATTTTTGCCAATAATGGCGGAGCTATCAAAAACATGTCAGGCCGCCATAACTGCCACCGTAGACCCCGGCGGGTATTTTTTTCTACAGAAATCATAATTACGACTATTCGTGGGAAAGCCCCTAAGACATTATCACAACAGATGCTCGTAGCAATAGCACTACTATTTGATGCTCCTTGCTTTAAATTCTACAAATGAGTCTGTAAATAGTTGTACCTAATTCAATCTCTTTCTTCATGTAGTTCGTCAGTGTCAACATCATCAACAGTGTCCACTTCACCTAGTTTATCAACACCAACCACAACAAGCAAGTCAACATCGTCCTCTCTATCCACATCATCAAGTGTGACAACTGTAAGCTCTGTGTCAACATCGTCTTCTGTGTCGACCTCATCAAGTGTCTCCACTTCAAGCTCGGTGCCGACATCTTCCTCTGTATCAACATACAGCTCTGTCTCCACATCTTCCTCAGTATCAACATCATCTACTCTTTCGACACCAACGACAACAAGTAGCTCAACTTCGTCGTCTATTTCAACTTCCTCGACTGTGTCGACTTCCAGTCCTGTCTCCACATCGTCCTCGATATCAACATCATCAAGTGTTTCAACACCAACCACAACGAGCGTTTCGACATCTTCAAGTGTGTCTATTTCGAGCTCAGTGTCCTCATCGTCCTCTACATCAACATCCTCGAGTGTTTCCACACCAAGCACAAGAAGCGTGTCAACATCGTTCTCTGTGTCCACGTCATCAAGTGTCTCAACGTCTTCGTATGTGTCCACATCCTCAAGTGCATCGACCTCAAGCTCTGTCTCCACTTCTTCATCGGTGTCAACATCATCGAGTGTGTCAACACCAACTAGCACAAGTGTCTCAACTTCGTCGTCTTTGTCGACGTCTTCAAGCATATCAACTTCAAGTTCTGTGTCAACATCATCCTCCATATCAACCTCATCGAGTGTTTCTACGTCATCAAGTGTTTCAACATCCAGCTCTGTCTCCACATCTTCCTCAGTATCAACATCATCGAGTGTTTCGACACCAACGACAACAAGTAGCTCCACTTCGTCGTCTATTTCGACTTCCTCGACTGTGTCGACTTCTAGTTCTGTCTCCACATCTTCCTCGATATCAACGTCATCAAGCGTTTCAACACCAACCACAACGAGCGTTTCGACATCGTCGTCTGTTTCGACATCTTCAAGTGTGTCCACTTCGAGCTCAGTATCCTCATCGTCCTCTACATCAACATCCTCGAGTGTTTCCACACCAAGCACAACGAGCGTGTCAACATCGTCCTCTGTGTCCACGTCATCAAGTGTGTCAACTTCAAGCTCGGTGTCAACATCATCAAGTGTCTCAACGTCTTCGTATGTGTCCACATCCTCAAGTGCATCGACCTCAAGCTCTATCTCCACTTCTTCATCGGTGTCAACATCATCGAGTGTGTCAACACCAACTACCACAAGTGTCTCAACTTCATCGTCTTTGTCGACGTCTTCAAGCATATCAACTTCAAGTTCTGTGTCAACATCATCCTCCATATCAACCTCATCGAGTGTTTCTACGTCTTCGAGTGTTTCAACATCCACCTCTTTCTCCACATCTTCCTCAGTATCAACATCATCGAGTGTTTCGACACCAACGACAACAAGTAGCTCCACTTCGTCGTCTATTTCGACTTCCTCAAGTGTGTCGACTTCACGTTCTGTCTCCACATCATCCTCGATATCAACGTCATCAAGCGTTTCAACACCAACCACAACGAGCGTTTCGACATCGTCGTCTGTTTCGACATCTTCAAGTGTGTCCACTTCGAGCTCAGTATCCTCATCGTTCTCTACATCAACATCCTCGAGTGTTTCCACACCAAGCACAACGAGCGTGTCAACATCGTCCTCTGTGTCCACGTCATCAAGTGTGTCAACTTCAAGCTCGGTGTCAACATCATCAAGTGTATCAACGTCTTCGTATGTGTCCACATCCTCAAGTGCATCGACCTCAAGCTCTGTCTCGACTTCTTCATCGGTGTCAACGTCATCGAGTGTGTCTACTCCAACGACAACAAGTAGCTCCACTTCGTCGTCTATTTTGACTTCCTCGAGTGTGTCGACTTCAAGTTTTGTCTCCACATCGTCGTCGATATCAACTTCATCAAGTGTTTCAACACCAACTACAACGAGCGTTTCCACATCGTCGTCTGTGTCGTCGTCGACTATTTCAAGGAGAAGGTAAGAATTATAATCTTCTTTGAGCTTTTGCCTCGTAATTGGAGTTGAAACTTCAAACAGAGACAGAAATCTCAAAGACAACGAGCGTGTCCAATAGGTAATCAACAAGATATATTATTTTAAAACAACAATCGTCGTTTTACCTTTAAAGAAAGAACAAAGAAATGTGCTTAGACCTTTTACCTTATAGCATGATATTTTTATAGTTGTATCCGAGACGTGTTTTTTTGGTTTGGTTAAGATCACGTAATCTTAGTGCCGACTGATTTATGTCATCGTCGGAAATCAGTTTAAAATTACTATTTTTTGTTCTAGAAATACCTTCTTTCAATAACTGTTTGATGATAAATCACAATTGATGCTATGAAATTACTGCATTATACTTACCATTATTACGACTTTCAAACCACTTTTTCAATTTTTGTGATACTTACAGTTAATAACTTTCTTTACTTTCTCGTAACATTGTTTTTCTCAGGACCTCCACAGGACTGAAACGGAACTCTTCAAAACAACGTTAAAAAAATCATTTCTTAACTTTCAAGACTTGTTTTGGTGTTGCATTTCTTTCGTCCGAAATCAGTATCAAATTACTATTTAGCTATCGTTACAAACATCCTCGTAAGGAAAGAAATGTTTACGATATCCCAAATGAGAATTTACTGTTTCAAGCTTTTACGACTTCCCAACCACTTTTCCAATTGATTCTTACAGTTAATAATATTCTTTGCTAACTCGAAACTTTGTTTTTCTCAGCACCTCCACAACCCAGAAATTGGGGACGGAAACCGAAATCTCAACAGTGTTCACATCACTGTCCAGTGAAAGTGTTATATCCATTCCTTTCCCTACTACCAGGTGAGAAAATGCGTGGCTACTTTACCGGACAACGGTGTTTACTTAATTGTAATTGTTAACTCTCTCGAAGTGAGAGTAGTAAGGCCTGCGGAGCGAGTTTGTAAGTTTGTCGCGCGCGCGGCGCGCTGATTGTGTGGGGATCATAGTGTTCTGCAAACTGGGATGGCCCATTTACGTTTGTATATACATGGTTGCGTTAAAGGAGCCTCAACAAAGTTGGGGTTTGTTACAATAAAGTCATGATATAATTACAGTCAAGCCAGTTCAAACGTACCCCCCAAGATTCCATTAATGAAGTTGTTATTCAAAAGTTGAATCCGTTGGTAGTTGTAGAATCCAGAATCATTTCTTCGTTGCTGCATGCGTAACGCGTAACAAGCAGGCAAGGTAGTTATGAAATTTCTGCCTGCTCAGTTTTCCTGAATTTGATGTAAATGTCATTGACGCTATTTTGTCCATTTTTCCATTCAAAGATATCTTAATCTGATAGAATACCGGGAGGCTGTCGTAAAAAATTCACTGCTCATTATGCATGCAGGAATGCAGACTTAAATAGCTATTCAAAACAGAGATATATTAAAATTCGGGCTTGGCGCAGAGGCTTAGGGGAATTAAAACTAAAGAAATCTTCTTGATACTCAGCAATGAATAATTTTCTTGTTTTGTTATATTCCCATAAGCCACGGTGCCAAATGTGAATTTTGATATGTCGAAATTGGTTTATTTGACACTAGTTGCGGCACTGACAAACGGATTCAACCTTCGAATTCAAAATTCATTAATGCAACATTGGGGGTACGTTTGGCCTGTAATCTGGCGATAGTGTTTAAGACAGTAATGCAGTATTCATAATTTCCTTTAATACCTTTATGCCCTCATCAAACAGTGCATCATTTTCGAGAATTGCTTGCAGTTTTCCATGCCCACCTTATACAATGTTAAAACTCTGGAAACTTTCTGGATACAAACTTCCAACGTTGTTTGAAACGTGAAGTGAGGGGTTGGGCATATGTAAATTTAAAAAAAGCCCCACAAATACAAATTTGTCCGAAGATTTTTTTTAGGATTGTGGCTTGACTGTAAATCTCGAACCGTCTGGACGTATTGTTAGTTGTGGGATACAGGTTTCTCTATAGGACCTCAAGGAAACTACCTACACCGTTGTAAAGAAAAATATTAAACAGGGTGCTATTAAGGACGAAAAAAGGAAACAAATGCTGTTGGCTTTAGCTTAGTTGTAGAGCTCCTGGCGGTAGTGCAGGGAGGTCGTGGATATAGTTTAAATACGCGGTGGGGGTTGCTGGAAAAATACTGAAGGTCTTGAAATACCTGATGAATGAAGCTAATGCTTTTTTCTCTGCAAAAGCTACGTTTAAATTTTAAAAATATAGTTTTCGATTAGCCCTATGGCCCTAGGTACGTTGACCCTCTGTTTTATCCACTCTAACCGCTAACTACAACTACAAATTCTCAACAGCATCAGAAGTTATGATCGTCAATGTTTCTATCTTGCATGGTATTGTTGTTGTATAACATATGTGTTATACGTTAAGCGAATGGAAAACGGACCTGTGGTACCTTCATTTATATGCGAAGAACTTTTTAAATTCATTTTCTGCGTAACTCACGTTTGAAATGGTTTTTGACTATTTTCTTTGTTTTTTTGCTCGAGGTGCCAACAAAACCTAGGACTCCCCTAGCTCGAATCTGTCAGGTCATAGTAAAAACGCTTACTTGTGTGTTAGTGTGGGTTTAAGAAACGATGCCAGCTGGGTCATATAGCTTTTTAAGTTTTCATTTCAATATATTTGCCAAACTTTTAAGTATTTCTTACGTACGTAACTCATATCTAAACTCTGACACCCTAACAACAACAACAACAATACTGTGTTTTTTTATACTTTTTATGCGCGAGAAACTCATGTTTGAAATTGTCTTTGGTCAATTAAGTGATAGATTACAATTGACTGATCGTGTCTTATTGGGGCGAAACTTCTATTACTAATGATAGATAACAAAGCAGTAAAGTCACGCTGCCAATGACTCTTTGAATAATTTTAAATGATTTACTTTTTATGCAGTTCGGTATCAACATCTTCAATATCATCCACATCAAGTCTGTCAACTTCAAGTTCTGTTTCAACCTCATCAAGCGTGTCCACATCAAGTTCTGTATCGACCTCTTCTTCAGTATCAAAATCATCAAGTGTGTCAACTTCAAGTTCTCTTTCGACGTTGTCATCAGCATCCACGTCATCAAGTGTGTCGACGTCGAGTTCGGTATCAACGTCGTCGAGTGTGTCCACAGCAACTACAACAAGTCTGTCCTCTTCAAGGTAATTAGCCCAAACGTTTTCATTTTTTTAAGTATGTCTTGATTTTTTTAAAGTTAACTATTCTAGCACAGCTTACTAATCGAAAAAAAACTTTGTTAATTTAAAAGTATTGTTACAACAAACTGTCAATTGGCAACAAAGAAAATCAATAAATAATCACACTGTGCTCAAGTCAGTTCAACTTGTGACAATTTTTAGCAAAACAAAAACTAGAAAATGAGTTTTCATCTTCGTTAATCTCGACATCTACATCATCAAGTGTGTCAACACCAACCACAACAAGTGTCTCAACCTCAAGCTCCGTCTCGACGTCATCCTCGATATCAATATCATCGGGTGTTTCGACACCAACCACAACAAGTGTGTCAACATCGTCCACAGTGTCTACATCGTCAAGTAGTAATGAACTTTTTAGGTCCAATGGCACTATATATCTTAACAGGATCTTTATTAAATAAATTTCTTATAATAGCTTTCTTCGAAAAAGAGTGACAGCCTGGGACCCTAAGTAGGTGCGCGCGCATTTATGGTATTTTTAGTGCGGACGCGAGTGTAAAGAAACATGGCGGAAAACGAAGTGGGATGTTTCAGCGGTGTTAAAAAAGCTCAAAATAGCAGGACGGAAGGTGGAATTGAAAGAAAAAAAACAAAATTGTGAAACTGAAGGAAGAAGACCAGAATAACCAGAATAATTCACCGTGAAACAGGTTCAGAGATGGCTTCTTTGCCGTGGAGCCAAAACAATCGGAAAGAAAACGCAGCATGTACAAAGGTAAGTACTCACGGACTAGGAAGTTCCTGAAGTTATTTGTGCACAAAAAACACAACAACTTTCCTGTCTCGTCATAATTCAAAGTTGCTGCTCGACTTGCCCCCCTAAACAATCTCACAAATGGGTGCGCAGATCGAGAAGGTTATTATCCACGGAGGTATTATCCACCGAGATACATTATTCTTTACATTATACGAGAGTGGAAAGTTCCTTGTACGCTCCTAGCAGCCTTACCTCCTAGTTTGCGTTGAATCATTTGATTTCGTTTATTCTTTGTTTTTGGTTTGTTCTGGGAACATTTCATGGTTTTCTTGTTTTGATGAGTACATGTGACAGGTCAAAATTAAATTCAGGTTAAATTAAGGTTAAGAGACAGAGGAAGTTGAGATTCAACCTTGGTGAAAAATTTTTAACCTGAATTTATTTTTTACCTATAACACCAATAACCTAAGCTATTTTTTATATTTGCGATTGATTACATGTGAATATCCGACAAGTTTGATTTATTTTCACTGTTCTTATCGAAAGAACTTTCGATGATGTATTGAATCCTTTATTAAAGAAGAAGCAGGAAACTAATTCAAGTCGTGTCGTGGGGCAGAAGCCCATTACCTGGAGCGAGCAAATTCCATGTACTTCTTGCACGGCGTTTTTACCTACCAGTTTATTGTTAAAACGATTTTACGCGAATTTAGAATGTATTTTTGGCCTCACAAACTAGTCTGCAAACCAGAAGACATAATAACGGTACTTTTGACCTTTTAATAATTTTTGTTTTCCTTTCTCTTATCTTATACCTTGGAGACAGAGCGGAGCTTCCATTTTCAGGGTCAATGTTGCTCTATATTGTGTCTAAAAATAATCAGGTCCGTGGAAAACGCCATGCCTTTGGCCTAGTATGAGAGTTGCTCGCTCCGAGTCATGGGCTCGTGCGTGAGGTTTGTGGATAAAGGGTTTTGATAAAGAGTGTGATGGCATTTCTGTCGAATATGAGTTGAAGTGAGATACATCATCCAGTGTCTCGACCGTTTGGAGTGAGATTGGAGAAACACGTTGCAATAACAAGAGCGTCAACAACAGTAGTTGGGGATCACCTCAAAGGTTCAGGCCACACGTTGGTTATCACCTTCCTCTTCGATCCTCGCGAGAGAATAGGATATGTTCAAGTAAAGAGTCCGGGAGAAATATTTTGTCGGACTCCAACATTCAAAAGGGACGCCGATCACGAGCTCCCCTCGATCTATCGGCACGTTTTCACCTGATTCACAGTATAAATCACGTGACAAAACGTCCTACTCCATCACTTAATATAGATTCTGCGATGGAATCAAAAGCTTGTATATAATAGGATTTTCTATCTTAAAAACTGAATCTATGTCTTATTCTAAATATCATTATGACAGGATTAAGCAACGCTTTTTTCGCTAATACCTGCTAAAGTATTGTTGTTTGACCACAAAAATGCGTTCAGAAGAAACATGATTACAAAATCTTTTTTTGTAGTTTGTCCACTTCAAGTTCGGTGTCAACATCTTCGTCTGTATCGACGTCATCGAGTGTATCAACTTCAAGCTCTGCGTCAACGTCATCCTCTGTATCGACGTCGTCGAGTATTTCAACGCCGACCACCACAAGTGTCTCGACTTCATCCTCTGTGTCAACATCATCCAGTGTCTCAACCTCAAGCTCAGTGACTACGTCGTCCTCCATATCAACGTCATCAAGTGTCTCGACACCAACTTCAACGAGCGTCTCAACTTCATCCTCTGTTTCAACGTCATCTAGTATCTCAACCTCAAGCTCTGTATCCACTTCATCCTCCGTATCGACATCATCGAGTGTCTCAACACCAACCACGACGAGTGTTTCGACATCGTCCTCTGTGTCGACTTCATCCAGTGTGTCAACACCAACCACAACGAGCGTTTCAACATCGTCCTCTGTGTCGACCTCATCAAGTGTGTCGGCATCAAGTTCTTCATCGACATCGTCGTCACTATCGACCTCATCGAGTGTATCGACTAGTTTGTCAACTTCTGTTTCGACAAGGTAACAGGAAAATGCTACTTCAAACTATTTACAAACTGTTTGCGTGTTTAATTTGGTTATTTTTCTGGTATTATTTTTGATATATGTCGTATGTAATATCAAAGGCAAACTCTCCTGTTGTGTTTGATTTTTATTTAAAGCTTCTTTCTGTGTTTCCTCTCTCTCGTTTAATAATCCCATCGCTGATCAAAAGGGGCAAAATTGCACCCTCGTTTTCAGGTTTGTGTAGGAGAGAACCCTGGGAACGATGTTGGGCAAAATTGAAGCCCCATCATAGCCCTAGAAAGTAAAATACCGCGTCAGACCCAGCGGTAGAACCCGTTTGACAGTACTTACTCTCCGGAGGGGTACTCCCTTATATAAGCCATATAGGTATTATGCCGCCTCAGAGGGTGGGGGTTTGCGTCGTTTTGGTCTGAAATTGGGTATAGACTTTGCCCATTCTGGTCTGGAATCGGGTATGGTTTTCAAGGGAACTACGGGAATGTATGAACGTATTTATCGTTTCAATTGAGTAAGTAAGAACGAGAAATATGCGAATTCGAAATGGATGTTAAGAAATCCTTTTTGATGCTGTTCTAATCGAAGTAATTTCTTACAGCCCAGGTATGAAAACGGGCATGGATTTTTGGGGCAGGTCTGGCAACGGGTGTGAAAAATGAGAGGTTTTGGCCTGAAACAGGGTGAGGATTTGGAGGTTCGGGGGGCACGCCCCCACCAAGAATTCCCAGGAGTACCCCTGGGACGTACTGCCGGATTTGTCGCCGTAATTGCCCTCGAACCCTCCACACTTCAATTAGCGTAATGATGGGTTAACGAGATTTGCTAATTCAGGATAAATTTTATACATCTATCTTCGCAAAAGTTCAGGTAATAATTATGTACCAAGCTATTGTTGGGATCGGTAACTAACGTATATTTTCTTAATGTTTATCTCCAGTTCAGTGTCTACATCATCATCTATATCGACGTCGTCAAGTGTCTTGACGTCATCAAGGTAGACGCGAAATGATTGCTTTTTAACCAATGCTAACAAAAATAACTAAATCAATTATTTCATAAGGCAGTAATTCACAATACACAGTTAAATGTGTATACACCTATTTCAATTAAGGTTGCTCCTGTGAACCATGTTTCATAGCCTGCAGTGCACTATGGTAAACTCTTTTGTAGCAGGAAGTTTTAATTAGTCTTGTTCACGTTCATTGAAATAAAAGAGACCATTTGTGAAAAGGCAATAGAAGCATCAGCAGCGTTTGCTTTCTAGGTTTTTAGTTGGTTTTTAGGCTTGTTGTGGGCACATAATGTATAATAATAATGCACCGCGGGCTATGAAACATGGATCATGCATCATTCTTCTCTGAAGCAACCTTATTTGAAATAGGTGTATAACTGAGTATTGGTAATTGCGTTTTGGGAATCTTTTGTTTGGGTATCACTCAAGCAAATCATTACATTGTTTTGAATGCGCAATCGCCAATGACTAATTGCTAAAGCAACTTTTATTGGATTAGGTACATTTATAAAGTTTGTCTCTTCCAGGTGATCTGTGACGTCATTGCGGGGGCCTGTGGAAGAAATTTTAATGCCGTATCCCATAAACCAAAGCTGACGGGAACAGATTGAATTGAATTGAATTGGTGCGCGTTGGTTTATGGGATACGGTATTAAAATGTCTTTCCCCAGGCCTCCGCAATGACGTTACAGATCACCTGGTTATGTTGCGACGTTGAGACAAGAGGACAATATGGACAACAAGATTGACACGGTCAGATAAGAGAGATTTGGAAAAGCTAAACTTTCACTGTTTTTACTTTGTTCACTTTTTCTTTTTCATTGTTTCAGTGCTTAAAATTAAGTATATTGCCAGTACATGGTAAATTTAATAAACGTTTTTAAAGTTGCCTTAAAACGTTGTAAACGTTCAGAAACTGAAACTATAGACCTGTTGACTCAATTCGTTGCCAATATAATTTGGCTGGGGCTAATTCAGTGAAACTGTAAAAAATATTGGCGTGTTAAGAAACGGCCAAAGTTTGAGTTCGGGAAAACCGTATATCCTTATCGTGCTCCTTAATCCGTTTATGCAGGTCTTCTTATGCACGTAATTTAATTGTTTTTAATAACTTTCACTTGAAAAGAAGGTTTCTGTCGCTAGGCTTGAATTAATGTATGTTGTACCTTATTTTTGTCTTATAGCGTGTCTACGTCAAGTTCTGTCTCGTCATCAGTGTCAACGTCATCAAGTGCGTCAACCTCATCAAGGTAAAATCCTACAGCTATAGTTACAAGGGAGGGGTAGGGTTAAAATTCCTTCAGTCTTTCACTTTGTTGACATGACGTCACTTGCAATTCATGGCAGAAATGCTAACACTAACAATAAAACTATAACGGACTTAATATAATAAATTGCAACTGCAAAAAGTGCGCACTGAACAGAGATGTGTGAAAGAAATAAACGCAAAGTAAAAAAAATATATGAAGCACGCTAAAACAAACAACTTGAGAAACTAGAGAACGTCAAAGAAGGAATAAAGCACAAAGCGAAGCGAAGAAAAGCCGCAAAAGAATAATAAAGCGAAACGTACGAGTTGCTAAGAGACACTGAAGAAAGATGCCGTCGAGTGACCTTGTCCTGTAACGTATGCCTTTTGTATACGATAGAGCGATTTTCGTATGACCTTGAAATGAAAACGCGCGAACAAAACAGAAACAACAAACGAACGGAAATAGAGCGATTTGATTGGTGTATCGAACGGATACAAACGCACCTGGGTTTTGGTTGGCTAAGCGAACGCTCGGGTAAACAAACTTCATGCCCGAAGAACTTTCTAGAAATTGCTTTGACGTCATACTGCAACACGATTGGTCAATCGAACGATGCCTTCTCCATATTAGGGTTTTCTTTGGCGGGAAAACGTAGAGTCCATGTTTTGTTCTTTCCATCCACTGGCTGATAAAACAAAGAACGAACACTTACCGAAACCATTTTTCAAGGTCATACGAAAATCGCTCTAACACAAATACCAAACTGTAAATTGCGAATTCCCAAATGCGAGAAAATACATTTGTATTCAGTAGCGAATCCAGGCCCGGGGGCCGCTCCCTCCCTTATCTCAAGGTCTCCATCCGGCACTGGTATTTACCAGGTTTTCGTCAAAATAATTAATCATTTCTATTCGTAGCGCATCGACTTCATCGTCAGCTTCAACGTCATCCAGTGTTTCAACACCCACCTCTACTAGCTTGTCGACGTCAATATCTACAAGGTAAAAAAGAAGTGTAAAAAATCCAATCTCACTTGATTTTATTTTGTAAAATGAAGAGGTAGTTCCACACAAAAGTACTGCTCATTAGCTCTCATTCCTACTCTCACACCATAGAATTAGGTGCAGGAGCTCACAAGTTAGAACCACCTTGTAGATCACAGAAAAGTACCGCTGATGAGGTTGTATTTGAATACTCACGCCATAAAAACCTGGTCCAGAGACTCAAACGTTAGAACAGAAATTTATTACTTAATTTTCATGTCGTCTGTTTTCTGTGTGATTTCGGCTATTAACTAACATTTCTTCAACTTATGAATTTTTTGTAGTATCAGTACTACGAGTAGCAGCTCAATTAGTACAACTATCACACCTAGCTCGACATCGTCGTCGGCGTCTTTGAGCAGTAAGTACAAGATTCCATTCTACTAGTTAGTCTAATGTCGCGTTTTTAATTGTTTAAATCCATTATTTTTTGGCAAAAGCGTATTTTTTTTAATCAGTGTTGCTTAGCCCATGCTCTTTGCTCTTTTTTTCCTTTTTTTCAGGCTCTGTATGCCCGTTATGTATCCACTATAACGGCACAGGCCATGTCATAGGCCTCAATGTAAGTCAATTACGAATACTTCAACTAAACATGAAAAAAAGTACTTAAACCAGAAACAAACGGGTCTATCTTTCTTATCCCTAGTTGTTCTAACGTTGGATAGCGCTATCTATCCACCGGATAAATCAGTGTCTTGAGGATAAGTAATTAGGAAACCATATGCGCTATCCAGTGTATTAAACAATTATTGAATGAGGCTGAGTATAACACCCTCCGAGATCTCCATAATTCTTCAGGTGAGACGCACGCTGAATTGAATAATTGTTTTTTTATTCATTCAAAATGATTCCTAGTTTAAAAGCGAGCTAAAACATGCTTACCTCCACTGATGTTAAGTTCATCTTCGGTAGTGCACGTTAATTGGCAAGTTTAGGAGCTAGAAGGTTGTTCAGCTCGGCAAATATTCTCCAAATAGCAGATGTCGCCCTTCGAGTTGTCTTGTTGCTGTTCTTGCTATGTTTTTAGCCAATAGTTCGCCTATTTCTTCCTGGTGAAACGAGTTCTCACTACCTAAACAACTCAACCTCGTTCCCAGATCTTCTCGGTTAACGGTTCAATAATCTGCAACTTTGCTGCACTTTTGACGTCATCGGTTCAATGTGTCAAAATTCTTCCAACTTTGGTTGACAATAGCTGGTTATGATGAATTATGCGTGGGATTTTAGCCAATACGAAACGGAGAAATTCTTTGAATGAATAATTAAGAAATTTATCCGTTAGATGGTATTACTCACCCTTCGAACAACTGGGGGCTAAAAGCGAACACCAGTGCACCCCCCCCCCCCCCCCCTTCAACTTCGAATTCATGGTGATGTCGTTGTTTGCATTTTTAAGGCTCATTAACGTACGAGGTAACCTATAGAGTGTTTTTACATGACGTCATGGCGGCCATGTTGGTGTCCCAAAACAATGAAACGGCGGCCATGTTGGTGTCCTGAACCAATCCTGTAGGAGTTGAACCCTTTTCTTATGCAGTCGCTTTCTTTTGTTCCAATAAACTTGCATAGATGCTGGGCCTCGTGAGTGAAAACACTCTATAGAAGTCATCTTCGTATTTACAAATTAGGTTAAATAGTTGAAAAAGCAGTTTGTGCAAGTTTCGGATCAATTTAGGTTTGTGGGAAACTGCCCACCTACCCCTCCCGTAAGCTAACATTAACTCTTACTTCTCACTTAGGGCAAAATGATGGTTTAGGGGAGGGGTAGGTGGGCAGTTTCCCAGAGACTTAAATTGATCCCAAGTTTCGACTCTTTATAATCAGTAACAACGGAAATGGTTGTGACTAGAATGGATACCCCAAAGTCAGGTTGGACACCTTATGTTTATTACACAACGCTATACTCTACTCCCCGCTATGCGAATTTAAAAAGTGGGGAAATCAGAGTAAAAGACAATTGTGCAAGGAAAAGAGTTGGATACAGGGTTTAGCACCGAAGTACAGTGATTAGGGTTAAGCCCTGTTTTAAAAACGGTTAGCTTTCAATAATGTAATGATCAACGCCATGTAAAGTACGTTAAAATTAAGCGGTCTCGGCAGTTAGCCTTGATGGTGTAGTGGATACAGATGTGGATTATATATCAAATTACACGGGTTCAAGTCCTACGAACTACCTACTGTTTTCCCCGTTTTCTTTCTTTTCTTATTTACTACTTTAAGTTATAAGACTCCTATCATGTATGTTGAGCGAAGGTGACAATCTGACTTTGGGGTATCCATTCTAGTCACAACCCAAAGGAAATAGCTGCATTAAAAAACCGTGAAATTGTGGCTGCTGCACCATGTGGAGCGTTTACACATGACGTTACGTCGGCCATATTGGTGTTCCAAAACAATAAAACGGCGGCCATGTTGGTGTTCCAACCAATCCTGTGTAAACACTTTCTTTTTTTCCATTAAATTTGCATAGGTGCTGGCCACGTGAGTGAAAACGTTCGATAACGGGTTTATTTTTCATTTCGTCTTTAGCATAATGAAACTTACAAGGAGGACGCGTGTACGACAGTCGAGTGCAAGTTGAGAACAGACTGCGCTCCACAATACTTTGGTCAAATGACGGTGACTAAAATACAATGTGATGATTGCCCGGAGGTAAGAATTCTCTAATATTAAACTATTGCTGCGTTTGTAGGATGGACAGTAAAGAAATCCGTCAGTCAGTCAATCAGTCCGGCTGTCGACATACAGTAAACACATGCAAATACGAACCTAGTGGATTTAGAAATTCCTGCCAGAAATTTTCCATTTAAATACCCAAAACTACAGGAACCTGTTAAGCCAATCAAGATCAAGAATGTTCTTATATGTGGGTTGCAGCTAAATATGATAAACAATTTAACCAAGGATTGTTACTTGGAGTTTGTAAAGTGTAGGTTAACAGGAATAAACTGTACCAAACTGAATAAGGTTTGTCAGGGTTATAATAATACAACTGCGAAACAATACTGTATTTTCTAAGGACCAAACCCAAGTTTCTTTATTTTTTGGAAACTAATAATGCATTAGTAATGGTAACAGGACTGAGTGGAGTCCAATTCGGTCTGTAATCATACGAGTGATTAACAAAATCGGACGACCGCGTAGCGGGAGTCCGATTTGTTTAATCACGAGTATGATTACAGACTGAATTGGACGACACGAAGTTCTGTTACCAATTAATCATAACTTTAACAAAATTTGTAATATAATAGGCTATTTTTTAAATCAAAACACAAGAAATTCGACATTTTGTTTTGCTAGCCGTGAAAAAAGAAAGCCATTTAAGCGCGCGCGTGATGGCGCGTACTGTCCAATTACTTAGGCATGACGCGTACTGTCCTATTAAACTGTCCAATTAAGGCTGAAATCAGGGCAGTTGATAGCCAATCAGATTTGACAATTTTGTTATAGTTATGATTATCTCCTTAATAAGAGTTAAGAACCTAATAAAGAACCTACTTAGCCTAAATTGCCAACAAATACACCAAAATACAAGAACCTATTTTGTCAGACTTCAAAAAAAGTAGGGTCTTACTGTATCGGACAGTGACTACAAGGACGCTGGGAGGTTCACGGGCGCACTTATTAGAATTGAAAAAATCTTGTTCTTGTTGTTGCCCTCGTCTTAAAATCTAAAGATCGCGCAATTGTTAGAACTGAAAAAATCTATAAAAGATTATGATATTATCTTTAAATAAATTATTATTGTAATTGTTATTGTTATTATTATTGTTATTATTATCATTTTGACACTTCTTCATTTATTGTCTTTTCATATGCGGTGATAGCAATCGGTATTTAAAAATTGACTTTCTTCTTTCATAGGGAGAAACTCGACCAGATCCGACCGAGGATGAGTGCTGTCCTCCCTGCGGTATGTGCAATTAGCATTTTACTCTTAAAATCAGCTTGCATTTTCTCCACATCGTTCTCTCTTTTATTTCTATGGCACTGATAAGGAGAATTTATATAACAATCAACACCTTTCTCTGGTACCAGTTGATCAAAAGTTGAATAGCGCTATCGGTGGATAAATCACTATCAAGTGGATAACGTAATCAGTTTTTGCGGGGTCCTCTTGTCGCCCGCAATCTTAATCTTCAGGTTGTTATAACGCATGTGTCGCATGTATGTAGCCAGCATTCGTTTGGACTTCCACTAAGAATGAATGGAGTGCACAGAACGCAATTTGATCACGCGTGTTTTGACTATCTGTCACTTGAAACTTATGCAAAGCACAGCGATTGAGCAAAAGCGTTTTGACCTTTGATCGTTGTCGCCCGCAGTCCGTAACTTTTGGTTGTTACTACTGGATAGCGATTTATCTGATGGATAGCGCTATCCAACTTTTGAACAACTGGGTAAGCGGAGTCGTAAGAGCGCTTATGACTTTGTGAAAATCAAAAATTGGATTCTTGAGCAGAGTCATAAGCACGACGAAATCGGAGTTGGGAGAATCAGAACGTTTCCATTTTCTTCGGACTCCGTTTATGACTCCGTCGCTTTTTGGCTCAGGGGAGGGGTCAGGTGTCAGGGATACCTTTTGACTCAGCCGAGGGGGTTGGTGGTCAGTTACAGGGTAACCTCAATTGATCCTTTTTTCATGACAATTTTTCGCATCAATTTTAAAAGGTTTCTGGGAAACTGTCCACCTACCCCTCCCCTAACCCAAGTGAGAAGCAAAGTTAGGGAAGGAGTAGGTGCCCAGTTTCCCAGACACTTAAATTGATCCACTTTTTCTTACAGTGGGCGTAGCAGCACCTCAAACTCTGACAGGTGAACATTGCAAACTTCTACCGCCAGTCGAGAAAAAAGTTACGACACCTCTTGGATGCACATCAAAATACAAACAAAATGTTACTAGGTGCGCAGGCAACTGCCCATCCTCGGCGAAGGCCTCAGTTGGATCAGAGCCCTACGATCCTAGCTGCCAGTGCTGCAAACCTCTAAATTACGAGAGGTTTAATATCACTGTTGAATGCCCCAGTGGAGAGGAAATGGAAGCGGACTTCTATAGAATTACGAAATGCGAGTGCAACGTGCTAGAGTGTACAGCTACCGTATCACACAAGGGCGAAAGTGAAACGGACGCGGAAACCCATACGGAGATCGCCAACGATGCGAAAAAACGCAGGCGCAGAGCTTTATCGCGGTTGTTTGCACTTCCTCCGTAACGAGAAAAATCAACGAGAATAGGGTAGACTTCAGGGCAGGGGGAAATTGAATAAGAAATTTATAATATATGTGTCGAACAAAAAGGGAAATTACGTAATTTCATGTAAAAGAGGAAGGGGTTTATCGCAATAAATGACTTGTTGGGACTCCTTGAAATGTGTTTTTGTCTTTTAAGGGACCGGTCATTATTTATCGCCGGGGGCGGGGGGCGGAGGATTTGAGGCTAAACAAGGTGAAATTTAGCCTATCCCCCCTTTGTACGTTACTTCACTTTCGCGATGCCCCCCCCCCCCCCCCCACATCTTCATTTTCCAAGCAGATTTGAGTGGTCCCACACCTCTGAACCCTTCAAAAGTTTTCAGCGATCCCCCCTTTTGGGTTCTCAGTTACGACTGATCCCCCGTTTGTTCTTCCAAAAATCAAGTGATCCCCCCTAAAATCCTCCGCCCTCCCCCCATGCTATAAATAATGACCGGTCCCTAAAGGCCCTTGCTGAGGGCCTCCCAAGGAATATTACAATTCAAAGTAGACAGACTGCAAATTTTCCCAGTTGCTAAAAAATATATATCTACGTGTCGCAACTGTTCATCAGTAGGATGCCTAAAATGCGTGCAATTCCACAATTGGTTTCGGCTCCATTAAATCCTATACCAATTGCAGAACATTTTAGGAGGAGCCACCCACCATGTGAGCACAGTCACGGACAATAGTGAGGAAAATAACGCAAAGTAAAATTAAGACGTTAATAAACGAACTAAATGTGCACGTCAATTAAATAAATAAACAAATAATGCGCGCGCTCAAAATAAAATTGTACGCGCACACGTACCGAGATACAACTGAAATACAACACTATGCAATAAATAAGTAATGTAAGGATACGATGGTGCAATTCAAGCCTGGATTGCTAATCTCATCTCCCGCAGGGCTGCACCGTACTTCTCGACGATAAGACCATGGCGACTGAAGAATTTATTAAATGATTTCTGAAGTAGATTGGTTTCAAAGCCTTGCTGTCTGAGTCGTAATGAAAGTCCACGCATTCATGTTGATATCTCTTTCCATGATTGACCTTGCACAGGATTTTACATGCCACCAGGCACACCTTATCTGCAGGTCTCACGCATGCGGATATTCCCTCACAAACAGGCATGATGACTCAATTACGGATTAAATTTCCACCCATAAAAAACGAAATATGGAAAATTTTCGAATTTTCGGCCAAAAGCATGGCTTTACCGCTTTAGTTTTGGAGAAATACTAATTCGTCGACTAAATAAAATCGGTATTTTTATAGGCAAGAAAGGTTGTTTTCTATCTAGAACATCATCAAACATTATTTCATTGCGTCTTTAGGCAAAAGAAACAAACTATGAAAAATTTTCCAACTTTCGTCCAAAATCATGGGTTAACACCCCTTCGGAAAAATACCAGTTTCTGGACAATATAAGATCGGTATTTTTATAGGCTATCATACATTTTCCATTTTCTTGGCCAAAGTCATATGTTAACCCTTTTGGAAAAATATTAATTTTGCGACTATATAACATCGGTATTTTTGTACGCAAGAAAGGTTTGTTTTCTGCGAAGAACATCACCAACCATTATTTCATTGCGTTTTTGGGCAAAAAACAAACTACGATAATTTTTTCCAATTTTCGGCCAAAATGGGTTAACCCCCTTTAGAAAAATACCAATTATTATATTAGATTCTTTTTATAGGTTAGAAAGGCTTGTTTTCTATCTAGAACATTCTCCACATGTCCACATATTCTGTACATTAATTGAAAAGTGTATATTGTATAGAGTGTTTTCACTCACGTGGCCAGCATCTATGCAAATTTATTAGAACAAAAGAAAGCATTTGCATAAGAAAAGAGTACAACTCCCAGAGGATTGGTTTGGGACACCAACATGGCCGCCGTTTCATTGTTTTGGGACACCAATATGGCCGCCGTGACGTCATGTGAAAACACTCTATATTCAAGGGTTTTCAAGGAAGCGGGAAAGGAATCTGATCACGTGCGCTTACCTTGAAGCCACGTGACTTAAGTCGACAGAATTTGAAGGATTTGCTTGTCTTTGAAATATATTAGCGCAGCTATCTTAATTTCTAGCCTCACGTAATCAATGTGCGGGAGAGGTTATGTTCCTCTGGGTCGCGCTTTCGTTAAAACGCCTGCTCTTTAGGCTACGATTATGGCTCATGATGGCTCCTGCTCTTAAAGATATTTCCTTTTTGACAGGTCACAGCCCCTTCCTTTAGTTGATCTTCTGCTTGAATTCAATTACTATAATTGCCGACATATGTTGAGTCGGCCAGAGAAATATAAAAAATCCAATTAATAAGCTTTGTTTTTGTTCTCGGCTTCTTTCATTTATCGACACAATAATAGATTAAGCACATGCAGTGGCACGTGCGATTGGTCTAAGCAGCCATGTCCACTCGAATCTGGACATTTTTGAAACCACATACTTCTTTTTATCCGGATTCGTGTGGACGGGAGTCGTCTTCGCGTAACGAGCGCGGCGGGAGTAGGGGGTGACGGAAGGGAAAAGTGAGGCAGTCTCTCTCCCTCGCTTTCCTCCTTCCCACCACACCACTCGCGCCACTAGGGAGAGATGTACATCCCCGGAAATGATCCTGACCCCAAAATGATCCCCAACCCTGAAATTATCCCCATTTCTCTTCACGTCGACCCCGAAACGTTCCCCAATTAATTCTTGGAATGGAATGATATCCTACGCAACTAAGGATCGATTAAAATGCACAACATGAAATTTCACTAATAATCTTCACTTGCCCACATTCTTTAAGCTTTACTTGGTTCTTACTAGCTGTAGAAACAGTACTTGGTAGAAATAGCCTGTGTATTCAATACTTATCGTTAAATGAAAGATCGCTAAAGTAGTGATAAGCTTACTATTAGAAGTAATAGCGGAGCTTCACGCGCAAGCGTAGCGTCATACCTAAGAAAATGTGGTAATCTACCCATCCGTCCGCACCACAGATATACCAATGTAGAATATCTCAATCAACAGGTATAGCAACCTAAATGCAACTCGAGTTTAAGGGAGGGGTGGGTGGTCAGATACAGGGTAACCTTAATTGATCCTTTTTCCATGACAATTTTTCGGATCAAGTTTAAAAAGTTTCTGGGAAACTGCCCACCTACCCCTCCCCTAACCCAACATTTTGCCCCAAGTGAGAAGCAAACGTTAACGTTGGGTTAGCGGCGGTGAGAAAATGAGTACAAATATAAACCACGAGGGACTGCACTGGACCGCAAACGAATATGCCGAGAACGTAGGATCTGTAAAGACCTGATCAGCAAAAATAAAAATGTAGACATATAATTCTGCAAGCAGAATACTGCAATGCTGATCGTACTACGTGAAATTTAACTCTGCAAGACATCAACAAGACACCGAAAGAACTCAAAACATAGCGGGTTTGTAGCCATAGACAGCTGTTTCGCCCTTTTTGGGGCTCGTCAGTATGGAGTAACAGAGAAAACTCTGATGCAAAATAACCGCGCACTATGATTTTAAGCCCTGACCCAGAACTCTCAACACCCACAGAATCACGCCATACCACGTGCTTTCTGGGGGGCTAGCGGCCACCAAGGAGAAATTGAGCGGCAGTGAAAAAAAAGTGAACCAGACC
Source organism: Porites divaricata (assembly GCA_038088405.1). Lineage (NCBI taxonomy): Eukaryota > Metazoa > Cnidaria > Anthozoa > Scleractinia > Poritidae > Porites > Porites divaricata. Next base: position 3,244,390 of record JBBMOI010000011.1, read on the forward strand.
ATGTACGGTATTTCCTCCATAAATTGTGTAACCAGGAAATTTCTAAAGTTTTCACGTTAAAGTCGTGCAAATCAATGGAAAATAAATGTAAAATAAAAGTGTGCTACACGTTCAAAGTTGTTTTTTCGCTAATTAGACTTGTTGTTTTTCACCGTTCTCGTTGCCTTCGCCGCTTAGCATTACACGATTTTATATTTACTTTGAGCAAACTATAAATATCATCGAGTGCTTCACTTTTAGCCCCGGCTAAATCTATATGTTATCTATTATTTATCTCACTCATAAATGGTGAAAAATATATCGAACAACCCTTGAGGCCTTGAGCGCGTTTTAAGAGTACTCGAGAAACGCGAGACGAGTGCTGTGTAAGCTCGCGCGCGAGACTCACGTGGTAGAAGACTAGGTTCTAAGAGAAACCAAGATGGCGATCCAACGGTTCTTTAACTTATTCTTTAACCCTTGGCTTCATTTATGGCTTAAATATTCACGGATGTGGCTTGGCAGAAGTAGTCAAAAGTCCGGCACAGGTTTTTTGAGGTATGCTTAATTATCTTATCCTAAATTTAAGGCTATTTGGCAGAAAAAGTTGGTGTTAGCAGGTTATAATTATTTATGCAATGGGGATAAAACCAGATAAAACTTATGGTTGAAAATCATGAAGTAATTCCAGGAGTGCTCTCCCTGGACTTATAATCAAGTCAATACTCTCTGATGAGACTGGTCATGAGAGCCCAGATTCATCAAAGATAAAAACAACAGTGCTGCAGTTTATGCTAGGAGCTCCCTGACCGTGCAAAACCCTTTTTTTGGTTCCACAGTTATTGTGACTGAAACGATTGCTCAATGTTGTGATGTTTTTATTTGTTTGCACGATCAAAATGATAGGAAAGCTATTATTAAATGTTTTGCACCATCACATCAATAACATGTAACAGAGGGGTATGGCAGGCTTCATAACTATTCCACTATGATTCCAGTGGAAGATGTAATTTAGATTAGCAGGCACTTACTGGACCTTTGTTGGTATCCCCCGAATACAAGTTCGTTTTGCATCAATTATGGAACGAGATGCTTAAATTAAGCTGAGCCAGTCCTACAATATGATGACTCATACCGGAAAACTTCGAAGAAGATTATCCAATCACAGCATTTTATGAAAACAAAAGATTCACAATTTTTTTTGCAAAAATTTAAAACCGTTTAAACTTACCTAACCTCTCAGGAAAAAGCCCAGAAAGCTGAGAATGTAAATTGGCCCATTTGCAAAATAAATTTAAGAATCTTTATTTTCAAAAGTCATTGTTATGAGATAATATTTTTCCAAGTGCCCTGGAAAGAGTATCACAGTAATGTGGCTTAAGGTGGCTTGTACTACAGTCAAATTTCCCTTAAAACCAAAATGATAAGATTATGTGGTTGCTTATTGGAGGTGCCCCTTGCGAGAATCAAACCACAGGGGTTCTCTTCGTAAAAGAGGTCCAAACACATTTAGGGGCCAACCACTTTGCTCCTGAGGGGGTGTAGAGGGGGGGGGGGAGGGGAGGGGAGGGCTGGGTGAGTTGTTGTAAGCATGATTTTTCTTTTCAACCCTTTCATTCTCCATGAATATTTTTTTTTTGAAGTATGCATTTGCCCGATATTTTTTTCTCCCTCTAACACTTTGCATGATTTTCATGTGTGTGGATGGGTTGAAAAAGTAAGCTTTCCATTATGCACCCACTTTTAACGAATCCATAAATTAATAATCTTTGAACAGGCAAATTTATTTTTTTCTAAGAGTTTTTTATTGACTTTGATTATATAGCACATTTATTTAAAGTCTGAATATAAAAGCCGTGTGATAAGGACCCTTTCAGACTGTTGAAAGGGTTGACAGTCGGGCCAATCAAATATTGATAACTATGAAATATATATTTTTTATAAAGTTTACTTCTTGTTCCAACATCTTTTTTCTGGCATCCTTGATTTAGGGTGCATTTAAAACATTGTTCACAAAACTAGCCATGGTTTTGAATTTGACCATAGCCTGCATACCAAGCGTTTCCGTGCAGTTTAGGAGCAAAGAACGAGGAACAAGAGTCTAATACCCTCACGAAAAATGGCGCCAGTAAAAGAGCTGGGAGGGGGTGGGGAAGAAAGGAAGGAAACGCTTGCAGACAGACCCCGGGATTTTCAAAACCGCCCACTTGGCCTGTCATGCCTGAGTTCGCGAAACCGACATTTGATGTGGTCATCAGCTGTCATAATTGACCAATAAAATGTTTGGCTTTCAGTGGAACGGATATGAACTTCAGAGGACGCGCGTGTGTGAACCCAAAATATATTTTTTCGCTGTGGCTATATGGCCGGTAACCGGTCAAGGTTTTCAAAATACTAAATGGCCGGCAGTTCTATATTCTCAGTAAATTTCACAAAATCGAAAGATTCCAGCTAATCTAAACTATCATATGTCGATTTAGAAAAGTCAAGCGATCCTGAAATGCTTTACAGATCTCAAGTTTTGTGACACTTTTCAGCTTGACTGCCGGTCAAGGTTTTTCAAAACACTAAATGGCCAGCAGTTCTATATTCTCAGTAAATTTCACAAAATGGAAAGAAAAACATTTCAGGATCGCTTGACTTTTCTAAATCGACATATGATAGTTTACATTAGCTGGAATCTTTCGATTTTGTGAAATTTACTAAGAATATAGAACTGCGGGCCATTTAGTGTTTTGAAAACCTTTGACCGGCAGTCAAGCTGAACAAATTTCTCTCGTACTTTGGAACACGTGGACGGCGTTTATGTTGAAATGTCAGTGAATCCGAAGGATCAATTCAGGCTTTGGACATTTGTCTTTTTAATTAATCCGTCTAACAGAACAGTCTGTAAATCACCATCTGAGAGAATTCAACATCCCTAAAAAAAACACTAACGAGCTGGACCCAGCATGACAAATTGCAGGAAACCATCGCATTCGTGGACAAAAGAAAATCGCTTTTAGTTATTCAGATCCAGGAGGCACTTTGGAGAATAAATTAAACGACCTGAAACCCTTATTTAGTCGCAAGAAGAGCCTTACGTTTCAAAGGAGGTCAAAGAAAATGCTCTTGCATTGGATCACAAATCTTGCCAACCAGAATATAAAACAACAACAACTGAAAATTAATATGCGTGTCACGTACCATACGGTCCTCTCAGTATGAAACGAACATTTGATCAACACGTGTCAACATTATTCGACTAGCCGAGCCAATCAGGCGCTGCGTTCGCTGGCGAATGCAGGTTTTCAAAATCGAGGAGTTTGTCCGCAAGCGTTTCCTTCCTTCCCTTCCCCCTCCCCCCACTTTCATTTTTTTGGCTCTTGTTTCACTTCTTGCACGGCCAAAATCTAGAATACCGTTCCTTGGTCTTTCTTTGCTCCGAAACCAAACGGAAACGCTTGCTATGCAGGCTAATTTGACCACAGAGCATAGTTCTTTTGATGGGGCTACATTGGTAGTTGCACATAGCATGAGATCAACAAGCATTGAAGGCAAGAGTTCATGTAAAGGGGTCCAGGGGCTTTAAGAGCTTCTGAAATCACCAGAAACGAGTGTATTTCTACCAATTCTGAGATTAATTTTGTCCAGCTTTTATCACTACCTTGTTAGTCTTCTGCACAAAAACTTACATTTTCAAAAAAAGAGAAGTACTTTCATTAACATATACTGATGCATGTAAAAGGTAATCCCTCTTGTCCAATACTATGCAAAATCTGTTACTTTTGTTTATGAAATCAACCCCCCCTCCTTTAGCCACTGCTTACGAGAGGTGGCTGCACATAGTGGTTCAAATGTAGAATTCTCATGTGGAGAGTCTAGTCCATCACATGACTCTGAAATTCCTTATTTTTATTGGTGGTCAGTTATGGGAGTTAGCCACTTACAAGAGGTAGTTGCACATAGTTGTTCAGCTGTAGGGTTTTCATGTGGGGAGCCATCTCATATTGTATGTGCAAGATTTATGAAGAGTTTTAAGAAGTACAATGTATTTATATGGTACCACGGTTACATCTCACTTCCTCCACAATGAGATTCTCGTTGTGCTCTAGATACAAGAATTGCATAGCACAAGAGTCATTATAGAGGCAATTATTGGCATAAATTATTGACGAGACATCCAGCGAGAAACCAACGAAAAATTTGGTTAGCTTTACATGTACCTCAAACACTGAGGAAAACAGGCATCAGTCTACAGGCCACAGAGGTAAAAATTGGTTGCGTGTAAGTCAGGTAAAACTTTACCACTGATCTTTGAAATTGTTCAAGAATTTTGGCCAATGATACTTACAGTTTTAAGCCATCACGTGCTACAAGAATAATTGTGTCCTGCACTACAGGAATCGTGTAGCATGCAACGAGAATTGCATAGTGCGCAAGGTGATCGGCATCTCGAGAGAGGGTGTTAACTTATGATACTTTTGAGCAGTACTGTACATTAAAAAGCAAGTCAGACAAGTCAAATTAATTTTCTTGAATTATATTTTGTTTAAGTAATGGACTGGACTGTGTCACATATATTTGGGAGTCTGGATGAAAATAATGGAATGACATGGCAACCTGTAGGACATTAATATTGCAACAGAATCAGAAAACAAGTTCAGCAAGAAAAGGCAGCTCTGAACACGTGGTAAGCATAATTTTTCTCCTAACTATCTTATGGTAATAACTTACATTTTCTTCATATTTTTCCAAAGGCATTGACCCATGGTTTCGGTAAAAAATCCAAAATTTTTTCAGTTTGTTTTCGAGTAAAATAGCCCTGGAAATACTGTTAAGCTATGGTCTGGAAAGAAAAGAAGCTTTTCAGGACAAAAAAACTGTAAATTTTGTAAAGTCAAATAAGTGGGTATTTTTCAAACCTGTGGTTTTGGTCAAAAAATCCAAAAGTTATTTTTTCTAGTTTGTTTTTGGCTCAAAAAGAACTAGAAATAATGTTAAGCTATGGTTTAGAAAGAAAAGAAGCTTTTCAGGACAATACAAATGTCAACTCTGTAATATCCAAAAACTGGGTATCTTCAATTTCATAGGGGTTAACCCATGGTTTAGGTAAAAAAAAATCCAAAATTTTTTCTAATCTCTTTTTGGGTAAAATAAGGTTAGAAATAATGTTTAGTGATCTTCTAGACAGAAAGTAAGCTTCTCAGAACAGTAAAAATGTCAATTTTTTCAAGTCCAAGAAATGAGTAGTTTCCAAAGGGGTTAACGCATGTTTTCGGTCAAAAAAATCCAAATTTATTTTTTCTAGTTTGTTTTTGGCTCAAAAAGGACTAGAAATAATGTTAAGCTATGGTTTAGAAAGAAAAGAAGCTTTTCAGGACAATACAAATGTCAACTCTGTAATATCCAAAAACTGGGTATCTTCAATTTCATAGGGGTTAACCCATGGTTTAGGTAAAAAAAAATCCAAAATTTTTTCTAATCTCTTTTTGGGTAAAATAAGGTTAGAAATAATGTTTAGTGATCTTCTAGACAGAAAGTAAGCTTCTCAGAACAGTAAAAATGTCAATTTTTTCAAGTCCAAGAAATGGGTAGTTTCCAAAGGGGTTAACCCATGTTTTCGGTCAAAAAATCCAAAATTTTTTCTAGTTTTTTTTTAATGAAATAGGCCTAGAATTAATGTTAAGCTGTAGTCTAGAAAGGAAAGAAGCTTTTCAGGACGATAAAAATGTTAATTTTGTAAAGTCGAAAAAATGGGTATTTTCCAAAGGGGTTAATTTTGGTCAAAAAATCCAAAATTTTTTCTTGTCTGCTTTTGGGCAAAATAAGGTTAGAAATAATGTTTAGTGATCTTCTAGATAGAAACTAAGCTTCTCAGAACAGTAAAAATGTCAATTTTTTAAAGTTCAAAAAATGGGTAGTTTCCAAAGGGGTTAACCCATGTTTTCGGTCAAAAAATCCAAAATTTTTTCTAGTTTGTTTTTCAGTGAAAAGCCCTAGGAATAATGTTAGGTATGGTCTAGAGAGATAAGAACGTTTTTAGGATGATCAAAATGTCAATTTTGTAACGTCCAAGAAATGGGTATTTTCCATAGGGGTTAAACCACGGTTTTGGTCAAAAAATCCAAATTTCTTTCTACATTGTTTTTGAGTAAAATAGGCCTAGAAATAATGTTAAGCTATGGTCTAGAAAGGAAAGAAGCTTTTCATGACGATAAAAATGTCAATTCTTCGAATTCCAAAAAATGGGTTTTTCCGAAGGGGTTAACCCCATGGTTTTGTTCAAAAAATCCAGCATTTTTTCTAGTCTGCTTTTGGGTAAAATAAGGTTAGAAATAATGTTTAGTGATCTTCTAGACAGAAAGTAAGCTTCTCAGAACAGTAAAAATGTCAATTTTTTCAAGTCCAAGAAAGTGATCTTCTAGATACAGTAACGTTGAAAAGTAAGTTTACAGTCCGTTGCGAGTCTCGATTCTCAACTCGATTTGCGATTCCCGATCGAATCGAGAATCGAGAACAAGAAAGGTCGAGTCTCAGGACAGAAAACAAAAAGATTCGCCTATGACTATTTCTCGATAATTTTACAGACTTACAACTGTAACACAACACGGCATGGTTATATGCGCCCAAGCGACTGTATGCTCGGGAAAAGACCAGTTCAATTTGTAAAGCGAATGTTTCTTCAAGGACATCTTATCAAGCTTCATTTTCTCAAGTGAAGTTTCAAATGCCTGCTCCAAACAGTGTATAGTCGTGTGCAAGGCCCCACGGGGACTCCCATAATTATGAAAGGGGCGGGAAGGCTCGTCGGAAATTTTGAATTAAACCCCTATTTAAAAGGAGACCAACCCCGGCGTGAGCCATCCTCTTTTGACCCCTAAAAGAGACCATTTTTTTACAATGTTCTGTAGGAATTGATGAAATAAAGAGATGTAAGAGATGTGTAACTAAAAGACTGATTTATATTACCGATATTCTGTCGAATCGACAAAAAAGGAACACCGGGAAATGATCTTCAACGAAGGGCTATTTCTGAGCTTAAGGTGGCTCGATACACTTTTTCAAGGTCAATACCTCCCAAGCTTGAGCGCAAACTACGTCGCCATAAACAAAGATTTGGAGAAATTAAGACCACAATTGTATTAGATAAAGATGAAAATTTGTTATGGTCAGGGTGGTTGTGATCATAGCGGCGAAATGACGCCATTACTTATTTTACTTGCAGCAGTATTTCTCGGCATTGGGAACTGTTCTTCCAAAATCGTTTACTGTAGCTTTTTCCTACAATAGCCGCCTCGATGTTCGTGAAGTTTAAGCGAAATCTGTAAGCGTTCTCTAGATATTTTTGGAAGAAGTTTTTATGGTAAGAAATACGGTAAAAAATGGACAATCTTGATTTTCGACTGTTATCTGTACTAAACTAAGCGCTTTTGACGTGCAATTTCACCTCAAAGTAGTTTCAATCTTCTTAAAAATGTGTGTGAAAGATCATGGAGATACCTCCAGCCGATTGCTAGAAAGAAGGATTTGATTACTATATGTCGGGGCGCTCTTGTTAGCGTTATTGTAAACATTTTGGTCTACTTTAACAAATTAGCGAATAATTTTTAAACTGCTCGATAACTTTGTTAGAAAATGTAAGAATATTGAGATTAACAGTCCTTTTATAATAATGACCTCTTAGTTTCAAGATTACTGATATATTGTAAGGAAGTAAAATAAGGGCTTCTATTCGCTAATGTTTTGTCAAAAATTTTGTGTTTACAAGTGAGAGCCTCTCATAATTCAGAGGTATTGTCTCCAAGTTTCATATTTTCGTGTACAACAACAGCTAGCATTTTTGCATATGTCAAATGCATCGTTAAATACCGCTGTTCACGTGAAAATGAAACTTTCAGGATAATTTTTTTGCTATTGAACAATAGCTAGTGAAGAAACAAGCTTCCTATAAATGTGGAGGAAACAGGGAATCTAACTGAAATAACATAATTATTCAGCTGTAATTAAACTTTACAACAAATTGGTCTGACTAGACGGGTTTACACAACTCCATTTATTTCATTGTCTTTTCGATAGCGAACTTTTACGAGGTATAATTTTTACAACAAGAAATCTTTGACTACATGTATTAAATTGCATTGCCAAAAAAGCATTCATTGAGCGCTCCTGAAGAAGAGGACACCAGCCTGCCGCACAGAATCGACAGTTGTCGACTGAATCTCCAAACCTTTTTATGTTTTTTCTTTAAGGATACCAATGATTCTTAGGACCCAGTTCAAAGGCATCGGAGCATTTTCAAACATAAGGGACCGGCGGGGGAGGTGGGGCGCTCATCGTACACCAAGCCAAATTTCCCAGAATGTCGTTTGCATAGTTGTGTGGAAAAAAAGCTGTTTCATTGCTCGTAACCTTAACAGTTTCCGGATCGTTCATTATCAAATTTTTGATGTGCAGACGTCGATCTTGCTTCATGTTCTTGATTTCTTCTAGATATTTTTTGAGTTGTCGAAGGGTGGAAAATGTATGTCTCCAATGGTATGCACTGTTAATAGCAAATTCAATCTTATAACATGCTGAGCACCTCTCTAAGGCGCGTTTTTGTAACAGGAATTGGCGATGCTGGGCTAGCCGAGATTTTGAAGAAAAACAACTTTTACAAATGGAAGCCATATTTTTCATGGCTGAACTGGACGGGACTGAGTGAATGGGGATGTTGTGTATGAATCGACGAAAAGTCCAAACAATTTTTTTTGGGCCCAGAACGCATGCGTCTGTGAAGAACCGTACCATAAGTGAGCAAAATGAAATTTTGATCCAAATATATAGGTCAATTTTGCTATGGCAAAGTCAGGTTGACTTTTCCGGTGGGGTTATAGGGCGGTGAGAGATGGCCAACTCTCTGAAGCCTGCTTGACTAACCCGTGCGGTGGATGTTGACTTACCGGGGGGGACTGTCCAGCTTGCTGACGGACCCAGATCTCCGGCCCAGCAAGTGCGGGGAGGTGCTCGAACGACAACTCTGTCCCAGAGGTTAAATGGGAACCCTCGCGCCTGAGGTAAAACGGCTAACTCTCTCCCAGAGGTTAAATGGGAAAAAGGGCCACCAGAGCTGCCTCCCTTGTCAGGGTTTTTGCCATTTTTTGTGACGTGTCACGCAATGTCACGCAATATGTATATTTTTTACCCGGGGGGGACTCACATATGAAAGGGGCGGAGGTGTTTGTCGGAAATTTTGAATTAAACCCCTAAAGGAGACCAACCTGGGTGTAGGCCGACCCCTGAAAGAGACCATTTTGTTTCAATGTTCTTTAGTAATTAATGTTATAGACAACTTTGATCACATGAACTGAGTATATAAAACGAACTGACTAAATATATATCGGTGTTAAAGGTTTGAACCCAGGAGTCATTTCAAAAGTAGGTTGAGTTTGATCGTCCGGGTGAACGTAGTCCTGAATAGGACTGTTGTTGTTGACAGTGACTGACGTTTCGACAACCTGTGCGGTAGTCATCTTCAGAGTCAAAGTGAGTTGTATCACGTCAGTAGATGGTATTATATACTCTGGTTATCGTACAAACGACTTATTGACGAGATGAAGCGAAACTAACTACGAGAGATCGACTGGAGAACTGACAACTTGACTAACAATAGACGACTGCTTAACTGTGACAATAGACGGATCGAAACGCATCAATTACTGATTACGAGTCTTCATAGCCAATAACACCGCGGCTTAACTGACAGACGACCAATAACATCTTGACTTTATTGACCAATCAGATCAATAACCAGAGTATATAATACCATCTACTGACGTGATACAACTCACTTTGACTCTGAAGATGACTACCGCACAGGTTGTCGACACGTCAGTCACTGTCAACAACAACAGTCCTATTCAGGACTACGTTCACCCGGACGATCAAACTCAACCTACTTTTTAAATATATATCTTCGCGTGCAACCCAATAAGAGACCTTAGAGACCCAGATCACCCAAAGTGAGACCAAAATCCAAACTTCACTTCCCTAAGGGAGACGACTAGCATCCCCGCCCTTTTCTTGTGGGAGTTCCCTCCGGGAATACAAGCAACAGCATGTTTTTTTCCTATTTATATTCACGACAAAGAGACGGGAATGGGTGTGCAGCTCGAACTGTGGAGCGTGAGTGTTTAATGCCGTCCAAAAACATACAAAGTTCAACATCATAACTAAAGAATAATAAAAAATATTCCTAAATAAAGTCACTCAGGCTAAACTACTCACGTGCGCCGCCTGATACGAAAACCCAAAAAACCCAATGGGAAAAAATTGGGAACGTATTCCCCAACCGATGCAGTCGCACAACCTCTGGGGGTTAAAGGTAAAAATTCAATCGAAAGATGAATGATATAAGATATATAAATAAAAGTTGATAGTTCGAGAGCTGAGATGAATACATTACAACTGTCAAAACCTTATATACCTGATAACAATAGAGTCAATTAAAGCCATAGCGGCTCACGTGCGTTCATAACAATAGGAAAGTATTTACATTCTCTGTCACTGCCACTACGTTTAGCTCCGCCAAATATAAATACATTTTGTAACATCAAACGATTCTGGGCTTGTCCTGCTGCTTGGCGTGGTAAAAACCAGCTGTAACACACACGTCCGTCTGTAACATGACTAATCCTTTGCTCGGAAATTGCTTTCGTGATCCTTGAAAATTTCGTGAAACAATGGTTTTAATTGTACTAGGAAATTTAGCGCATTCTTTAAAGTTTGAGGCTTTTGAGATAATCAACCTTAAGGTGTTTCGATACAATTTTTCAGAGGCCATAACGATATTTTTCAATTGCCGTAAAAGTGTTTTTTTTCCTTGTCCGATCGCTATAAAATTTTCACCAGTAATTGGTTATGGATTGAAATTTGTGAAAATGTAGTTTTAAGTAAAATCGATATTACTATGACAACAATAAACAAAAAACTGTGAAATTGGTAAAAGCCGAATTTTGTGTGATCTAGACCTGCTACTGAAACACTAGGAAGTAGAAGTAAAAAATTCTGTATGTTTGAATTCGACTGAAACCAAAATATCTTTCAAACCTTAAATTTTCAATAGCCGTGGTAGATTATTTAATAAAAACGTTATAAGTGACTCAAATTATTCGTAAGTAGCGTCAGAATGTTGCTTAATATCATATTTCGATGCTACGAAATTTTGGTGTACTTTTGTTTTTGTGATCTTAAAAACTAACCCGTTTTCTCACCACCTGTCTAAGTGAAACTTCATTCAGAATTTGAACTTTTAGCGCTTTCTTGTATATCTCTGAAACGACTCCAACGAATTTTTTAAAAATCTCTTCACATAATCTTCATAATGTATATAAAAAGGTCTGAAACTTTCATTAAGATTGATTCACTGCAAGACCTCGAAATTTCAAAACAAACCTATCCTACGAACCGGTAAAAAATCTGCGTTACAACATTCACTGTTTTGACGTTATGCTAATTTTTCCAAAGTAATGCGCACTATATATACCTCCATGACTAGTACATTTTAGTTTGAATTTATCGCATCTTTTGAATGTAAAACATTGCCAATACTCACGCTGAAATGTACTAGTCATGGATATATGTATTGTCCGCATTAATTTGGTTCAAGTAGCATAACGTCAAAACAGTGAATGCTGTAGCGCGGATTTTTGACCGGTTCGTAGGATAGGCTTGTCTTGAAATTTCAAGGTGTTGCAGGGAATCAATCTCAATGAAAGTTTCAGACATTATTATACACGTTATGAAGATTATGTGAAGGGATTTTTAAAAAATTCGTTGGAGTCGTTTCAGAGATATACCAAAAAGCGCTAAAAGTCCAAATTTTGAATGAAGTTTCACTTAGACAGGTGGTGAGAAAACGGGTTAGTTTTTAAGATCGCAAGAACTAAATACACCAAAATTTCGTAGCATCGAAGTATGATATTAAGCAGCATTCTGACGCTACTTAAGAATAATTTGGGTCATTTATAACGCTTTTTTTTTTTAATCTATCACGGCTATTGAAAATTTAAGGTTTGAGATATATTTTCGTTTTAGTCGAATTCAAACATACAGAATTTTTACTTCTTACGGAGATTGTTTGCTAAACACCAAACTTTAAGTTCCTAGTGTTGGATTTTTAGTAGCAGGTCTAGATCACACAAAATTCGGCTTTTATCAATTTCAAAGTTTTTTGTTTATTGTTGTCATAGTAATATCGATTTTACTAAAACCTACATTTTGAAAAATTTCAATCTATAGTCAATCATTGGTGAAAATTTTATAGCGATCAAACAAAGAGAAAATCACTTTTAAAGCGATTGCAAAATATCGGTATGGCCTCTGAAAAACTATATCGAAACACCTTAAGTCTCTCTCGTTTCTTCCGCGATGGAACATGATACCCGTTCACTTTTTCTGTTGCCTAGCACGTGACTGCAACTACCGTGATGAAAAATCGCGAATTATGAGACAAAATATTGTTTTTAAAGTTCCTGGACGTTTCTGAGGTTTTCGAAACGTTTATGTACGTAATCACGTCTCATAAAAAGAAAAGGGCGAAATATCAAGCGGAGATGCTATCGCGTATCGTGAAAACAGCAATTCCAGTCAAGAGGTCAAATTGCAAGTAAAATTTCTAGCGGACAGCGATAATCAGACATTCAACTGCTATAATGCCGATGGACATTCACAAACAGGCAATCGAAAAAATATCGGCGAATAAAATTCGAAAGCAACGAGAAGCGCCTTGAGACTTTGTTTACACACCGTCGCGTATTTAACATTTATAACAAGCTTCCTTTTACATGCATTTTGGATTTTACAGATAACAAGTGATGGATTGCTTTTCAAGTTCAACTATTACTGACAACTTCTGCTATTTAAATGATGCAAAATGTTGTTCGAACATTTTTAAGATTTGGACGCAAAGTGTCACCCTAGCTTTGCGAGCGAATGCAAATGTAAACTGCTTCTTAGTGCGACCTAAGGATCCTGTGGATCCACGAAAACAAGATGGAGTAGTGTTTAAGATTCCTTGTGAATGCGGCAAAGTATACATTGGCGAAACAGGAAGGTGTATGCATGAACCGATTAAAAAGCACAAATGGGATATACGGCTTTCACGAACTCAATCTTCGGCCGTTTCTGAACACGCCAATCAGACCGGACATTATCCGCTCAGGGACGAAGTTTATTCGCCACAGCAATCTTAAGCTGTGGTTTAGAAAGAAAAGAAACTTTTGAGGACGAGCAGAATGAATATATTTTGAAGTCCAAAAAAATGCGTTTTTGCCAAAGGGGTTAACCCATGGTTTCGGTAAAAAAATCCACAATTTTTTCTAGTTTGTTTTTCAGTAAAATAGGCCTAAAAATAATGTTTTAAAGTGTGGTCTAAAAAGAAATAAAGCGTTTTAGGTCGATAAATTGTCATTTTTGTAAAGTCCAAAAAATGGGTTTTTGCCAAAAGGGTTTACCCATGGTTTCGGGCAAAGAATCCAAAATATTTTCTTGTTTGTTTTTCAGTAAAATAGGCCTAGAAATAATGTTAAGCTCTGGTCTAAAAGACATAAAGCGTAAAATAGACCTAGAATAATGTTATGCTTTGGTCTAGAAAGGAAAGAAGCTTTTGAGGTCAAGAAAAATGTCAATTATTTGAAGTCCAAAAAATGGGTTTTTGCCGAAGGGGTTAGTTAACCCATGGTTTCGGTCAAAAAACCCATAACTTTTTCTGGTTTCTTTTTCTGTAAAATTGGCCTAGAAATAATGTTAAGCTGTGGTCTAAAAAGACATAAAGCATAAAATAGACCTAGAATAATGTTATGCTTTGGTCTAGAAAGGAAAGAAGTTTTTGAGGACAAGAAAAATGTCAATTTTTTAAAGTCCAAAAAATGGGTATTTTGCAAAAGAGTTCACCCATGGTTTCAGTCAAAGAATCCAAAATATTTTCCTCTTTGTTTTTCAGTAAAATAAGCCTAGAAATAATGTTAAGCTCTGGTCTAAAAGACATAAAGCGTAAAATAGACCTAGAATAATGTTATGCTTTGGTCTAGAAAGGAAAGAAGCTTTTGAGGACAAGAAAAATGTCAATTTTTTAAAGTCCAAAAAATGGGTTTTTACCAAGGGGTTACTGGTAACCCATGGTTTCGGTCAAAAAATCCAGAATTTTTTGTAGTTGTTTTTTTTCAGTACAATAGGCGTAGAAATAATGTTAGGCTGTGGTCTAGAAAGAAATGAAGCTTTTTAGGTCGATAAAATTGTCATTTTTGTAAAGTCAAAGAGATTGTGACATATCGTATTAATTTACTTACTCAATTGACTATATTTCCCATCAATTCTTTCTCAGCCAAAAAGCCAGACATCAGTCTATCAACCATTAATTAAACTTTTCGCCAGTGTGTTAATTAATGAAACAGTCTGTAGGTCTTTATTGGTGGATCCTGTAATGTCGGCTTCTTTGGTTAGCCATCAGGCCTTGCTGTTTCCTCTGGCTTTCTGCTATGTATTCAGTGAGAACAGTCAGAATTTTATTCTTGCCATTATATATTATAAAAATAATTTTTTGTACTGAGAGCAGATAGTTTTAACCAAGATATTTCTGTGTTATTCGAGTGTCTTGAGTAGTCAAATGTTAGAGTCAGCAATTAATCACATAATGATTTTATAACTTGTCTAACCAGTTTATCGCACTGTCCATAGGTGCTAGATCCAGGCCCCTATCATTGTTCGGTGCTGGGCCTAATTCTACGATAAGTAGTCCTTACTTAAATTATGTCCATCACTGAACAGTGGCAAGTCAAAAATACAAGTCACTTTTTCACAGGTCAGAGTATGGGTCACCATGATACAAGTACATGTAAATGAACAGCATTAAATGTGTCTCCAAGCTTTAATGTCTTAACAAAATGCTCTATTATTATCGAGGGGAATCTGTGTGGTTTCGTATTTTATCGATGGGGCAGTGACCTGTACTTTACACCTGGTACACTGTACAGTGATGCGGCCTGGACCTGTCGCCTATATACAGTGTACAGTGCATTAAAAATATACTCTTCAATTCTTTAAAACATTGTCTTTATATGTTATAAAGAGTCTACTAAAATTGGATCTTTTTACCATTAAAATGAATTTCATTCTTTATTTAAGGGAAAGCAGCAATTTCACATTTATCCACTTCTTTCTCCGAAACATCACAAAAATGATATGTTGTTGATTTAAGTGGTCATTCTTTCTTTTTTCTTCTTGAAAACACTGGCACATCACACAGCAGATGTTGAAACATTAGCAGCTGATGCAAAGTTGTGATTATCCAATTTAATTTTGTTATAAAATGTACATTTAAATGCAAATGTTCATTTAAAGTGAATTTCCCTTCTTGTCTGACAGGAAGCAACCACAAGCATGGTAGACGGAGAGAGCTTTACATTAATGGGCACATAGTGTTGGGCACTAGAGTGGAACAAATCAACTGGCTGGATGATAAAACATGCACCTAGTAAAAGGCAACTGGATAATGGAGAGAACAGACTAGCGGGCAAACTAGACAGCTGGCCGAATAACACATGCACCCAGCACGAGAACCTCAGATGGCAAGTGATATGAGACATCATGTGTACCTGGTGCAAGAGTTGGGTGGGCTGTGGATTGTTGAGAGTCTTGCAACATCTGGTTTGTATGGCATGACATGGTATAATTTCTTTATTACTATTTTAAAACATCTTAGTTTAATATTATCTCGTGCTTTAAATAATAGCAATAATAATAGCATCTAAATCTTGATGATAAAAATAATTCAAATTTTTGGCCCTGCCCGGGAGGCCTGAATGTGGGTACAGCTGGCCTGGGGTTTTCCTCCTAGGAGCAAGTGGACGTACGGGGAGGTTTTTCACCCAGCTGTTGTTCCACAACCCCCATTCACACTACATTTTCTTAAACGTGAGAATAGAACAACAATCATTTAACTACCCAGTTGTTGTATGACTGAAAAAACGTCTTTATAATAGCTGGTTTTTTTTTTTGGAAAACAAATTGCAACCTTCAGAAATTACTTTTAAGTACTGTAAGGGGTTCTAGAAAATAGCCTGAAACTTACAGAAATTAATTATTTGCCTTTTATCAGGGAAAATTTATTTTCACCAGTCTCTTAATGAGTGTAGGCAGAGTGTTTAAAAATCTTTCACATTTATGTGCATCTAGACACATTTTCAGTCATATGACGAACTTAGAAGTTAAATTCCACTTTATTATTAATAGTTTCAGTGTGTGTGCCACCATTGCACAAACAGAGGCCATTGGGAAGTGTCATTTATCAGCATTTTACATTTACATGTAGGGTTTGTTTTATTGGATGAATCAATTCTGTCAGGGAATGTTACGTTTGGGTCTTCAATTTGCAAATTGTTACTTGGCACTTGTTTGTTGAACTAGTTAGTTAAGTTTAACATTTCCATTGCAAGATTCCATTGAGTAGTGGTTTCGTTCGCCAAAGAAACCAGGCAACATTTTGAGATGCCACAAAACAACATCTGAGGAAGGAAGGAGTGCAGAAATTCTATACCCATGACATGTCACTACCCAGATTTGGGAAACAGTTCTCTTTGTTTGAGGCAAATTTCTCCCACAGCACAACCAATCAGAAACACGACCTAGATACTAGGTCATAGGTCATCAGTATAAAATTTCTCTGTTTGTTCCACGGACGTCATTATTTAATTTGGGAAACCAGTGGTGGCATCACAAAAATTAAGTTTGTTGCTTTGGGATTATTATATGTTTCTGGGAAACTGTCCACCTACCCCTCCCCTAGGTGAACATTAACACTTACTTCTCATTTGGGGCAAAATATTGGCTTAGGGGAGGGGTAGGTGGGCAGTTTCCCAAAAGCGTATTGTGATCTTGGTTTTGTTTAACACAACATCCATTAACTTGTGACTACAGTGGGAGTCAAACAATCTTAAGTCTATGGAAGGTTTGGGTCACGTTTCAAGCACAGGTTTTTGTTTCCTTAGTTTGATGATGAAATCAGTGTCACTGTGACAATTGGTGGGGCCACTTAAGGTTGCTACTTGCAGGTTGCCATGGATACCTCATTGTGCCTTCCTTGCTAGTTTAAGGTTCCTACCACCAATTTTCTAGTCACCAGTTCCCAAGCTCATCATTGCGAATTGGATGAGTCAGCTGATGGCTTGTATAAGATGTTATGTTTTTTTTTGTGAAATATCTTGCCATTCACTGGAAATTTTAGTAGGAGGGTGTAGGTCTTTGTGAGTGGGTATTCCCTTACGTAAGCTGCAGCTGTATATGTACATAATGTTATTTTATCATTCCACTTTTAAAGACGGCAGTTCACACCTGAAATAGGGTAGGAAAATTACATAATGTGGTCTGAAATGGAAAAGAGGTTTCCAGGACACATGCTGGACAATTATTGTAATTCAATCATAAACTATAGTAACTATCTTGCTTCAATACAATGAGGTTTCCACTATTTTTGTTTTCCATAGAATATTAGTCAAATTTAGCAACTTTTGAAAATGTTTTGACACAGCAGTCTGCATCCATTTGAATCGGAGACTTAATAACTATTTAATTTCGGCTGAAAACTGGTAACCTATAGTTTTAAACTGCTCTTTGGAATCTTGTTTAACATCACTGGGCTTGCTAGGTGGGAACATATCCTTTGGTCATTAATTTGTTTTTGGTTTTAGCAATGATATTACTGATAGTACCAGTATAAAGCAATTAACACCTCGCTGCCAAAACTTCATGGAAGGACAGGCATCTTCTGTCCTTCCCAGGTTAAGAGCCATGTTGTTTATTTAGACGAGTTATCTTGGAAAAATTGGTTTTCAGTAGATTCAGTTTTTTGCATATTAGGCAAATTGACCGTTTAGCAGGGTTGTTTCTGATATACTGAAAGCAAAGGAAGCAGTTAAAAACTGAAAACTCATACAGTTTGATTAAAATCTCATTCTTTTTTTATACTATCTAGGGGTCAAAAAATATTGATCAGGGAATTTCAATCTCTAACTTAAGCACTGAAAAAAAATAATAGCGAATGTCATAAAAATTCAGGAAATCATATTTAACTTTAAAGTTTTTTTCATCCAAAATTGCAACAATTGGGTTGGGGCATAATTGGCAATATTGCTTCCTTTGCATAATTATTTTTATTATTATTATTACCGTTTATTATTAGACCATATTACTGCAAACTACCAGGATTCTTAAATTTCTTTTGGAACACTGGATTCAAATAGTTAGCCTGAAATTCATCCGATTGCTTCGAGTCGCTTTTCTCCTCTCAAGGGAGTAATAACGACTCGAAGTAATTGGATGAAATTCAGGCTATCAAATAGTCAACTTACAGGGAATCAGTAGGAACTCTGGTAGTACTGTAGTCAAGTGAAGCCATTGTAAAACATCATTGGTCCATCATAATCCTATATTATTTACACAACAAACAGCAAGCTCATTAGCATAATTAAGACCTTTAACCAGGCCTCAAATAGCATAAATTAAACTTTCACTAGCATAAATCATTCATAGTCAGAGACTAAGGGTAGTATTTCTTTATTGACTTTGAAAAACAAGTCAATTTGAATACTTTTTGGATCACCGTTATGTAGAACCACAAGGAAAAGAGTTAAGTTTTTAGTTCATTATCTCAAATCGACTTTTTGGCTTACAGTACAAGGCATAAGTTCTTGCTGCCTACTAATCAAAAAGGAAACAAACAGAAACAAAACAAAACCAAAAAATTGGAAAAATGCTTAGGGTTAACCTTCAGTAATACAAAGCTCTGGGTGTCAACTCAGGGACATTGTTCAGGTTAGGTTTAATATTTATTTGATATTTTATCTATGTAATAATTTAATACTGTTCAAGGTCATCACTAGTCTATTTTTATTTTTTTTACTTGTCCAGACCTAGAAACACAAATTAGCAGTGATTTCAAAACATACCCAGTTGCATTATTTTAAAGGTTTTTTCATTGGATTACACAAAGAACTTTTGGAATAGCTTTCAAACACTGCATACTAGTGGTTACCTTCACATTCAGAATTTTTTATTTATAATATGCACGTCCACATTTCTTGGTGTTACAAAAGTTCCTTCGTAAATATCAGTTATCAGTTTGTTTGTTTTTGTTTTTGTTTTGTTTTTTTTCACTCTAGGTTTTTGCTCCTTAGCCAACTAGCAGGTTGCTATTTGCAGCTAGTAATGTGCCGTTAGTCTATAAAAAGAAAAGCTAGTGAAAGATTAGGGTTATTACAAACTCTTTCCCGTTTTCGGAATTTTATTGTAACACCAAGTAACACATGTATAGGGCTATTATGGTTTTAAAGAGCTAATGGGCTTGCATTTTCTATTTAAGACTTTAGCTTCTTATTTAGTTTCAGATCTCAGGTGGCACACTCACAAGATTAGGAACCCATCACTTGGGAAAGGTCATATTTAATCTAGCCAACCTCGCCCCTGCTGGGCTGTGGAAGCTCTGTCTCTGAGAAGGTGTATTTCTGATGTCCTCTGAGATATTCCAATGGAGAAATCCTGGGAAACTATCTGATTCTGTAATTCTTGCTGGGGGCAGTTTGGCACTTGGAAGATTTGGCCGTTTGTTCCCAAGTGGGGAGGACAACGTGAAGGAAGGTGAGAGTTTGCTTCTCATGTTTTTAGGGTTTCATTCACTTTGTTATGATACCACACCTTTTTCCAAATTAAAACGCATTTCGGCCCAAGAAGGAGCTTGTCTGCAAACAATATATCTGGGAATGTTGATCTGTCTTGGACTTGATTTACCGGGGTGCTAGCATTGTGCTCGAGAGCTTAAGGAAAGGTGTGTGGAAGGAGGACTCGTTGGCAAGGACTGGACACTGAATTGCACTGGTTTGACTTACCTTAATTTGAACAAATTGCATCAAATTGAGCTGATAGTCTCTAAGAATCTCTCTAATGAGGTCAACTGGTGATGGATTTCTCTTCTAAACCTAAAACTCGCGTAGTGTATATAGTTAGCTTTCCAAAACATTTAACAAAATAGAATTCGCATAAAAACCTGTTTTGTTTATTTTTTCTCCCAAAAATGCAATAATTCCTTGTAGCTTTCGAATCATTAAACCATATAAAGAAACCATCGCTCATATATAGGTCTGACATCTTTAGCCTAAATTAGGTTGCATCAACATCAATTTTGTTGCCTGTCGTTTTTAGTCAACTGAAAACAACAAGCAACAAATGTTGCTGTTGATGTTCGTCTAAGTTAATTTTTTCTTTGATAAAAAAGAAATCGAACTTTTTAGGTGTTAAACCGTTAGGAAAAACAATAACAATTGGTCAATTAGCTTGATTAGTCAGACAGCCATGGTAGTTTGTTCTATTTCCTTGCTGTTAAGAGGGACATAAAATAGATTTCTATGGTTTGTGCGATAAATCAGGCAACTTTGACCTAAATAATTTTCTGAACACAGCATCATAGAAATTTAACTCTTACTTTTGAAGATTTTTTTGTAGGTGGTGACTTCAATTGATATTTTCAAAATTAGGTTTCCGTAAAAGGACTAAAACCAAATTCTTTTTGTTTCAGTCTTACAAAAGATATTTGGCCATCTCAAGTCCTTTGTCGGAATCCCGATTTGAAGTGTCCATTTCAGTCACAACCATCTGATTTTATGCAGCTGCGTCGGTGTTACCACGCATTTTGAAGAGCTGTTGTCACGGTCATCATGCAAGGCTGTTGAAATCGGCTTGCGTTACCACCGTGACAAAAGTTTAAAATCTCGAGGGAATTTAGATTGTTTTTATTAAATTATTATGCGGGAAAACATCACGGCAAGCTGCATAAATAAAGAATCAACACTGAATCCAATTTCTTCGGAAAAAATTAACCTTTTTTAGGTTTGTAATTCTTCCAAGCTAATTTTCCCACAGAAAAAAATAAACCTTTTTTTTTTTTGAAAACTAACTGATTTAAAATAACCGCAACTTTTACCATTAGGGAAGGTGTAAATTAAACAAAAAATCTAGGAGCGCAATTTATGCGGCACTGAATCTTTGGGCAATTAAATTATTAAGCAGAAAAACATCACGGCTAGCTACATAAATAAAAACAAAATTTTCCTAGGAGCAATAGCTGAGTAGGTTTGCAATTATCTCGCGGTAATTTTCTTTAGGAAAAATGAACCCTTTTCGAACGCCGAAGTGGCGCGGATTTTTCATAACTACAGCCTTTAATCTTAAGAGCGGGTTAATTTTGAATTAATCAAAACATCTTGAAGCAAGGTTTATGCGGCACTGAATCAGTAACGCGTAAATCTTGCTTCAAAATGTTTTGTTTAATTGCTTTTAGAAATTTCGACATTTTAGAATGACAATAATAACACAAAATAAAACGACAACCAAATTGCTTTTGATTTAGGTCTAAAAACTAAATAGGGCAAAAGAAATCCATTATCAGAAGCTCTCAAAGGAAAGATTCTTATTGACTTGTGCTCTTTGGTGAAGTTTGAGGGATGAAGGTCGGTCAGACTAAGTGGGATTCTGTGTTCAATTCTTGCCTTCGTTTACCGACGGAAGCGCACTGAGTACTGAGCTTCACTCTGGTAGGGCCCTTTTTTTTCTTGTCTACGACTCATGGACATTAACGATGTATTGAATTTGTAGACACGCAACTTCGATAAAAAATTTCCACACAGATTAAATTGGCTGATTTTAATTCCAAATTATTTTGGTGTGGTATTGTGACAAAAGTGAATGAGACCCTGAGGGCATGAGTAGCAAACTCTCACTTTCCTTCACGCTGCCCACCCCACTTGGGAACAAACGGCTGAATTTTCTAAGTGTCCAACTACCTCCAGCTTGAATGAAGGGATCAGATAAAACAGACCAGGGTTTTAAAGTTGGAATATTAAATGAGGACAGAAGAATGAACAACGACTTGGAGTAGAGTGGAAGCAGCCCAGCAGGGGCCAGGGAGGCTAGATTACTTTTTTTTTATATATTTTTTTATTGTACATAAATGGACAACAGAGACAAGTTTATTTCTTCAATAAAGTATTATGTTCAGTACGCGTGCTGTTTACTTTGTAATCCAACTACTTGAGTGAACCAGATAAACGCCCCAAGGCTCGGACACAGTAAAATATTGCGCGCAGTAAAAACTTGTTTACACCAGCGACATAAACACAAGCACAAGTTAAGTGCAGACGTAACAGCACAAGAATAAACACAAACACAGGATAAAATACGCACTTATTCTTTCTTTTCTAACCAGTAATAAACGCAGTTAAAGCACAAGTACAAGAAAATCAAACGGGTTCGTTTTATTCTTCTTGCGCTTGCTCCTTAACTTTGTGAATTAGCGATGATCAAGAAAAGAATGAGTGTGTTCCTTCTTCCCATGTTTCTGCTTATGCTTTTGTTGTTGACGATCTCACTGAACTCAGTTGTACCGGTTTTGCTTGCGTTTATGTCGCTAGTATACGACTGTTTCGAGAAAGGTTGTCGGAAAAAGTGCACGCGACAATCCCGAAAGGTATTGTGGGTGGTTTTGTCTGCCCTGTTTTCCAAAGAAAATTGAAAGAATGGGACGAGAGGCCACGGACATATGTTCGCGAGTGCTAATGGAAAGCAAGAAAAGTAGGTTCGACAGCTAGAGTCGTTAGGAACAGTGTATTGATCATATCCCATATTACCTTTCGGGGTTGTCGCGTGCACATTTTTTTCGACAACCTTTCTCGAAATAGCTGTAAACTAATCTTTAATTTACACCGTTTTCCAACCAAGCGATTGTTGCATTCAATGTTCTTAAGGATTCACTGAATTAAACACTCTTTACGCATCGCAAGCAACAATCTCAGCGCTAAAAAACGACGTAAATTTACTGCGCGCAATGCTTCACTGTATCAGAGCCTTTACGTTTGAGAAAACCATAAGTACTTTATCAACAAAGCACAAGTGTCGATGCGAACTTGGAAAAACAAAAAAGGACTTGGCAACACTATTAAGAAAACTTTCGCCCACGCAAATTCTTATAATTTTGCTGATAAGCAACATTTTAAGGTGTTTCGATACAGTTTTTCGGGAGACCATACCGATATTTTTCACTTGTCTTAAAAAGTGATTTTATCCCGTCTGATCACTATGAAGTTTTCACTGACTGATTTTGGAGTGAATAGCCGTGATAACTTGTCTAATATAAAAGTTCTTAATGACTCAAATTAATCCTACGTAGCGTCGGAATGATTTCGCTGCTTGGAAATTTTGCTGTATTTTCTTTCATGCGATCCTAAAAATTAAGCTGTTACCTCACCACCTGTCTAAGTGTAACTTTATTCTGAATTTTGATTTTTAGCGCTATTTTGTATATTTCTAGAACGGCTGGACAGAATTCTTTTTAAACTGCATCAAGTAATCTTCATGATGTGCATAATAATGTTTGAAACTTTCATTAAGATTGATTCACTGTAACACCTTGAAATTTCAAGGCAACTTAGCCTCCGAACCGGCCAAAAATCTGCTTTGCAACATTCACTGTTTTGACGTTATGCTAATTTTGTTTAATGCGGACGGCCTTACATCCATGACTAGCACAATTCATCTTTTGAATGTAAAACATGAGAATATTCGCACTAAAGCAAATGAAAAGTATCGGTATGGTCTCCGAAAAACTGTATCGAAACACCTTAAGGTCTTTCTCAAACTCGCCCCAACACTCGTATTTTGAGCATAAAGTACCAGCTGGTTTAAATCAACAGAGAGCTAAGTTCTGCCTTTGTTTAACTCTTGATAAATCTTTGTGGTAAAAATCAGACTTATCTTTCAAAAGTACCTTGCAAGTCGACGTAAAGTACGCCACAAATAAGTGATTTTCAGAATAATTCGTAACGCACTCATTTGTAGATATAAACAAATCATTGATAAAGTCAGTCTGAAATAACACAAAGCGTTATCCAAGACCTTTTTTCTTGATACTGTGAACCCCGTTTACTCCTCAAGTGATGAAAATGCTAATTCTCGCAGTTCGTTTATAATAGATAGTACTAAGTGATTTCTCGCGTGCCAAACCAATACCCAAAATAGTTGTTTTCTTATCCTAACCACCCTTCCAGCTTCAAAACTTATTGGTCGTGACTCAAACGATCCCATAGATCATGGCGCCGAAAGCTAGTACCCACCCCCTATCCCCCCCTATCCCCTGGCAGTTTAAGCAATGCAAGGAAGATTTGAGATTCATCACAAAGTTCACAGTAAACAAACCAAGAAATAAACTGGCACAGACATGCAATCCACCAAGACTATACATTCAAGATAAGTCATTAATTCAGTCATAAATCAAGTCAAAGTCAATAATTCACTAAATTTTTCAGTCAATACGTCAACATCCCAGTCATGCAGTCAGTACGTAACGAGGAAAATTGACCATCTGTTTCAAAAAACACCCTTTTAGACTATAAATAGAGTGTTTTCACATGACGTAAGGCCATATTGGTGTCCCAAAACAATGAAACGGCGGCCATGTTGGTGTCCCAAACCAATCCTCTGGGAGTTGAACTCTTTTCTTATGCAAACACTTTCTTTTGTTCCAATAAATTTGCATAAATGCTGACCACGTGAGTGAAAACACTCTATATATTGATTTTACATGGTCGCCATATTGGGATTCTTTCATAGGGTTAAGCCATGAATTTAGTCAAAAATTGGAAATTTTCTCTATGTTTGTTTTAAGTCAAAATAAGCCATGAAATAATCCTTGATAACCAGTTAGTTAGAAAACGAGCCTTTCAAGACTATAAAAATATTGATTTTACATAGACTCCATATTGTTTTTTTTTTTTCAAAGTGGTTAACCCATGATTTTGGTCAAAAATTGGAAATTAACCATTTGTTTTTGGACAAAATGGACCTTGAAATAATGCTTGATGATCACTGAGGTAGAAAAAAAGCCCACCTAGACTTCAAAAATTTTGATATTACAAAGTCACCATATTGAGATTTTTGCAAAGGGTTAACCCAAGATTTTGGTCAAAAATTGGAAATTCCTCTTTATTTGTTTTTTTGGCAAAATACGCCTAGTTAAAAATAAAGCCCTCCTAGATATGGATTCTAAGAAGTTGCAATAAGATTACCCTGCTAGCAGAGGCTTTTCCCTTGTGTTTCTCAGCGTTGTACTGCCATTCTCTTTGCTGTTTTGGCTGCTCGCGTTTTGTTTTGGTTGTTTCTGTGCCGAGGAAAAGACCTCTGAAGACAGCCGTTTGGGATTCCTGTTGAGCATGTGCGAGATGAAAATGTGGTTACCATGGAATTTCTGTGTCACGTGTCGGTAATACGATGCCGCCGCTGGAGTTTGCTCATGTATTCATGAGTCAATTTTCCCACGGGAATGACTCGCACTCGCCATGTTGATATAGCGGGCTCACTTTTGCACACCAAACTAGTACATAAAAGATGCGCGAGTTGATAAAACTGGTTCCACAACCGGTTTAGTCATGTGATTACCTCCTAGATCTTGGAGGTATCTAATGCGCATGCTCAACAGGAATCCCAAATGGCTGTCTGCAGAGGTCTTTTCCTCGGCACAGAGACAACCAAAACAAAACGCGAGCAGCCAAAACCGCGAAGAGAATGGCAGTACAACGCTGAGAAACACAAGGGAAAAGCCTCTGCTAGCAGGGTACAATAAGATTTGTTCAAAGAAGTAAACCCATGATTTTGGTCAAAAAATAGAAATTTCCTCTATGTTTGGTTTTGGATAAAATGGGCCTTTAAAAAATGTTTGATAATCATGTAGTTGCAAAACAAGTTTTTCAAGACTAGAAAAATATCGATTTTTCACAGTTGCCATACTGGTTTTCTACAAAGGTGTTCAAAGGGGTTAACCAATGATTTTGGTCAAAAATTGAAATTTTCCTCTTTTTTTGTTTAAGGCCTGGAGATAATGTTCTGATGATCATCTAGTACAAAATTGGCCTTCCTAGACTAAAAAATTATGAATTTACATACACGCCATATTGGGATTTTTTCACAGGGTTAACCCATGATTTTTGTCAAAAAATGTTTGTTTTTTGGACAACATGTAGGCCAAGAACTAATGTTTGATGACCATCTTGTTAGAAAACAAGCCCTCCTACACTATAAAAAATATTGATTTTACATCAACACCATAACGGATTTTTTAAAGGGGTTGACCCATGATTTTGGTCAAAACTTGAAATTTCCTCTTTGTTGTGTTTGGACAAAATGGGCCCTGAAGTAATGTTTGATGAACATGTAGTAAAAGAACAAGCCCACCTAGACAAAAAAATATTGATTTTACATAGTTGTCATACTGAGACTTTTTTTGAAGGAGTTAATCCTTGATTTTGGACAATAATCAGAAATTTCCTCTTTGTTTTTGTTTTTTGGTTTTTTTTTTAACAAAATAAGTCTTAAAAAATGTAGTTAGAACACAAGCCATAATAGATTATAAGATTATAAAAATATTCGTTTTACATAGTTGCTACATTGGGTTGAAAGGGTTAACCCATGATTTTGCTTGCACAGTCCTATGATCAGAGTCAAACAGACAGCTCTAAATTATTCGTTCACTGCATCATCCCGTTAGCCTCCAGACAGTAAAGTCAGTATTCAGCCAGCCAGTTAGTAAGTAATTCCATCAGCCAATCAAAGGTGCAACAAATCACTCAGCCTGTATAAATTTTTGTCCAAAGTCAGTCAGTCAGTCTGTCAGTTAGTGAGTCAGTCAGTTTGTCAACCAGCCAGCCCATTAGTCAGTCTGTTAGTCTACCAGTCAGTCAGTCAGTCAATTAGTCAACTGGTCAGTCCATTAGTCAGTCAGTAAGCCAGTTAGTCAACCAGTCAATCAGTTAGTCAGCCAGCCTGTCAGTCAGTTAGTCAGTTAGGCAGTCTATCAGTTAGTCTGTCAGCCAGCCAGTCAACCAGTCAGTCAGTCAGCCTGTCGGTCAGTCAGCCAGCCAGCCAGCCAGCCAGCCAGCCAGCCAACCAACCAGTCAGTCAGTCAGTCAGTCAACAATCCAGTCAGTTAGCCAGTCAGGCTGTCAGTCAGCAAGACTGTCAATTACTGATGCTGGCTGTATAAGCCATAATGTAGATTGCATATCTGATCTTACCTACAGTCAGTTTTACATCTTTTTATCCTCCATGTGAAAATCATGAGAACTTTGAACAAAGTTCTAACCACAGTACTAACAAAGTTTGAAATTTTAAGTAGTTTTCAAATTTCAAATTTTGCTAAATTATGAATGGTATTTTAGTTATCACCCCATTTTCATATTTTAACAAACTTGTTGTTTGATAAAGTGCTAGGTTTGACAATTTTTTTGGCTAAAATGTTTTACTTGTTGGGTTCAGAGACTGCCATTTAGAGTTGGAGATTTTCTTTTCAGCAACACCCTAAACTTAATTCATGGCTTTCTGTTGTTTTCCTTTTTCAAAACTTTTTAAGTGCAACGTAGTGTAAACAAGAAAATGACTTGACTGAATAATAATATGAAACTTAAATGCACATCAGTGTACATGCAAGCTTGCAGTACATTATATTTGTCCTTTTTTGACCAAATTAAAGCCTTTTTTCTCAGAATTTTTCCTACATGTATTTCAGCCAAACATTCACCAAATTAACGCTGCTGACACTATGACTCAATTTTGAACTTAAACCAGTTGTAGCTTCTGCTAAGTGCCAACGAAACAAAAAGAATTTGCCGACATCACTGGTTTTAGTTCCAATGTTTATAAAACCATTTCAGCTGCTGAGGCAAGAATTTCCACTACATGCACTCCTCGTTCCTACATTTCTGCCATGCTCTTGGCCTTAAAATCGCTCTTATTCTTCTGCTTAGACATTTTTGAACCTTAAACTTGTTGAGTTTCAAAAAGCGAAAGTGAAATGACATTTATAGGTTAGCGCGAACTTGAAATAGTGAGTTGTAGTTTGTACAAGTACAGTAGTGTGGTAGAGAACAATGTCCGAACTTTGAAGGTTTCTTACAGCAAAGGTCATCAAAAGTCACATGAAACTACACGTGAAATCTAACACTACTAAAATCCCCAGGGAATCTACACCTTACATTACACTTTTCACAGCACGATCGAGAATTTTCTGCCTGCTGCAATACTTCGTGTGGCATTAAGCTGGCCGCCTCGCAAGCCAACCGTCTTTGCTCGGCTTGCTTGTTGGCAATTAAAAGTTTCAGTGGTTGCTAAATAATTGGGTCATTGACAATGTAGGTCTTTGAGAATGACTTTCCAATGCAATTTTGCACATGAAGGTGATGTAAAACTGCTGTAACTAGCAGAACTTAGCTCAGATCTATAACATAACTGTGGCAAAACTGATCAAAAGCAAACTAATACTTATCCAGGAATAAAAAGCTAAATCTACTTCACATGATTGATTTTCAAGCCAAATTTTTAGACACAAAATAAACTAGGATTATAAACGAATTTTTACGTGCATTCTCATAGTATAATTGCTATAAATAGGCAGTGTTTTTTCAACACCAACAATGGGTTGTAGATCAAGTGACATCCACTAAGGTTGTTCAAATTATGATTAGTTTTCAAGAAGCAAACAGTTCAGAGTTTTGGATAGTTTTCCTTTATTTTGTCTAACAGTGAAATGAATGGCTTCTTGAGCTTCAGACACAGACTGTTTTTCCTAAAATGGTTTAGGGTCTAGTCAATTTCAACAAATACATTTATCCATCATATCTTCTGACACTAAGCAGATCCAATCACTTTTTATAAATTAACTGTTTTGAGGTGATGTTCTAGATTTTTTTTTTAAAAAACATACTTTTTGGAAATTTTAAGCAAACATCATTTGTTTTGCAAACCAACTTCAGCATAACAAATAAAATGGTTTTGACTTTGATTACCATGAGGAATCGATCATCAGAAGGTGAAACTTTAGCCTTTTATTTTTACTTTAACTAACACCTGTACTAATTTTCAATTTCAAAATTGTATCAATGAATCTTGTGGCAAAAAAATGGTGCACAAAGGAAACTCCATAGAACTGAATCATGTGAATAATGTACAGTTGTAGTACACTTAAATATACCCTCTACTGTTAACTCACTTAAAATGCATTTAAAGGCATTTTAATGTAATGTCCTGGATAAGATTAGTATACTGTCTTTTGAACAAGCCAGCCACATTTTATTTATCTGGTTCACTCAAGAGATCGACTACAAGGTAAACTAGGCAACCATTACAGTACTGAAGATAACCTTGAAATCCTAAATCTTGGAGACTTGATCAAGTCCGTTTGTGGCATACAACATGATCAGGAAGACCTGGAAGAAAAAAATCCCAAATCTACATAAGCAACAGTATAAAACTATCTTAAGTCAGGGGTTTCAAGTAGCCAGCTGGTTAAAATAGAAGCAATCAACTGTAAAACAGTGAAAGGTTTGAACCCAGGAGTCGTTTCAAAAGTAGGTTGAGTTTGATCATACGGGTGAACGTAGTCCTGAATAGGACTGTTGTTGTTGACAGTGACTGAAGTTTCGACAACCTGTACAGTAGTCATCTTCAGAGTCAAAGTGAGTTGTATCACGTCAGTTGATGGTGTTATACTCTGGTTATTGATCTGATTGATCAATTACGTCACGATGCTATTGGCTATGAAGACTCATAATCAGTAATTGGTGCATTTCGATCCGTCTATTGTCACAGTTAAACAGTCGTCTATTGTTAGTCAAATTGTCAGTTCTCCAGTCATTCTCTCGTGGTTAGTTTTGCTTGATCTCGTCAATAAGTCGTTTGTACGGTGCTGGTAACTGTTGGCTACAATTCAGTGGCGTTTGTTCTAAGTTAGTAACCCAGCTTTCTAAAGTAAGACGTTGATAGAAGTCTGTAGAATACATTATACATGTCGCAGCGTCCCAGTCAATTTGATGTTTCGTCTCTAAATGATGCTCAGCAATGTGATTGTTGACGTCACCATTCCTCGTCGCTCGTTTGTGTTCGGTCAGTCGTGTGCTAAGGTTTCTGCCGGTTTCACCAATGTAAGAAGCTTGGCAGTCGCAGCATTTGTTCTTGTATACTGCTCCCTGTCTGTCCTCCAGTTTGTCTTTGTCCTTGACATTAGTAAGCAGATGTCGTAAAGTGGTTATGGGTTTGTGCGCAACACGTATATTGTAAGGTTGTAATATAAGTGCAATGGTTTCACAGGTGCCTCTGATGTAGAGGGCCAGAGTTGACATTTGTCTGAGTGTTGGAATCAGTGTTACCGTGGGTGTTCCGTCTAACAAAGTCCGAGTTGTAATTATTGTTCTTACTAAAACCGTTGTTAAGTAATCAGTCTCGTCTTGTAAGCTGTCAGGTGAGTCGCAAACTGTTGCACTCGCCTCGTCAAAGTCCGGATAGTAGTAGCCTTGTGAGAGGTCGGGTTGTACAAAGACTGGTCTAGTAATCAGTCGGTATGTGTCGGTTTTCTGTAAAACAGTTGTTTGTAGTTTGTCAATCTCCTTGGTGAACTGTATGTCCGCGTTCTGTCTGTTAAGGTGTTCGTGAAAATCGTCGATTCCGTCTTTGTGTACGGCGGTGAATGTGTCGTCAACATAACGTAACCAGAGAGGTATAGTTCATGTGTAGGTAGCTAGGGCTTGTTCCTCGATGTTTTGCATGACAATTTCTGCTACAACAACAGAGCCCATAGCTGTACCGTGTAACTGTTTGTAGTGTTTCCCGTTGTACTGAAGTCAAACAGAGGTTGAGTAGGTCCATGATTTCGTCTGTAGGTAGTGGTAGTTCAGCAGTAGAGTTCTTAATAGCGTTCTCAGTACAGTCTAGAGCCAGTTGAAGTGGAATACTGGTGAACAGTGATTTCACATCAAAGGACACTAGCCTGTGGTCGTCCAGTATCTGTATCGTCTTAATGGCGTCAATAAAGTTCTCAGTAGACTGTAGTTTGTGTCTAGATTCATCAGTCAGAGGTCTCAGTACATTAGTTAAGTATTTAGACAGTTGGTAGGTCGGGGACCCACAGAAAGAAACTATGGGCTGCATAGGTATGTTGGGTTTATGTAGTTTTGGTAGTCCATACAGCTTGGGTGGCTGCGGAACACTACACCTCAGTCTGTTGTAGCATCGAAAGTCGATCTTTTCGGTTTTCTTCAGTGTAAACAGTTTGTTGTTAAGTTTGCGCCGCAGTGCAGGTGTCGGGTCTCGTTTGAGTACTTCGTAGGTCTGTTTGTTGTTAACAAGCGAGTCCATTTTGTTGTTGTAGTCTGTCTTGTCTATAACAACAGTCACCTGTCCCTTGTCTGCGGGCAGTATGACTATGTTCTGGTCTGTTTTCAGTCGTTTTAAAAGTGCTCTCTGTTCGTCAGGAGTCAAGTTACTGTTCGGTGATGAGGCTGATTGTAAAGTAGAGGTCACTCTACTTCTGATGTTATCCTTGGTCGATTCTGATAGCTCGTGTTGGCAAGACAGAACGGCCTCAACGCTAGATACAATAGCCTCAGTAGGTATTTGTTTAGGCGTCACTGAGTATTTAAGTCCGTAAGAAAGTACTTGTGTTTTGGTCTCGTCTAAGGGACGGGAAGAGATTTTCCTGACCCAGTTTGCGTCGGGTTTACGTCGTTTAGCGTTCATTGTGTCTTGCAGTTGTGTAAGTTTTAGTTTCGTTTTCACGTGGTGCTGTTCAGTTGTCTTGTCAACGTGTTTGTCCACAATAGTCTGTATAGTACTAAGTAAGGTAGTCGGTAAAAGTTGTTTAAGTTTGTCAAGTCGATGTTGTATTTTGTCGTTGTAGTAGCTGAGTCTTTTAATTGAACTGATAAATAGAATATTCGGTGGGTCTAAAATACAGGTCACTTTTCACAGATCAGAGTACAGGTCACCACGATAGAGATAAATGAACAGCATTAAAACTGTCTCCTAGCCCTAATACCTTTACAAAATGCTCTATTGGATAGAGGGGAATCTGAGTGGTTTGGTAATTTATCGATGGAGCAATGACCTGCACTCTTGACCTGTGGAATGTGACCTGTACTTTAGACCCGGCATATTCACATAATCTTTTTATCTATTACCTCTGTTGAAGGGATGCCTCTAGAGGTTGGGCAAGAGTTTGTTAATAATTAACCAACAAAGGATGTTTTTTTAATATCTGCCTTGGAATCTGTTGCAGTTATCATTTTTCAAGCAGCTAAATAAAAAATCACAGTTAACTGTTCTCTGGCAAATTGTTGCCATGTTGTTCCTACAAGTGCAGTAAGATTGTTCATGTTGTGAAAGCTGTAATCATTGTGATCAGTGTAAACCTATAAACCCTCTCTGTGGTCAGTCACGTTCTGAATACCAAGGTGTCCACTGAATGGAGGTTAAACCTGTGACTTGGACCCAGAAAAAGTGTTCCTTTCCCCCCAATAGAGGTGTCCCTTCAACAGAGGTAATAGATAAAACAATTACGTGAATATTTGTCCTCTGCCAAATTTTGTGTCCCCTGAATGGACAGAGGTGTCCCAAAGGAGAG
Organism: Porites divaricata; assembly: GCA_038088405.1. Lineage (NCBI taxonomy): Eukaryota > Metazoa > Cnidaria > Anthozoa > Scleractinia > Poritidae > Porites > Porites divaricata. The sequence goes on from JBBMOI010000011.1 coordinate 3,276,869, forward strand.
GTTCCACTGTATAATATTCTACTTATCAGTTCAATTAAGAACCAATACTTATATAAAACCGAAGTGTCACTGTATTTATATTCATAAAAATGATAATAATAATAATAATAGCATCATTCAATAAGGTTAAACACATCACATTCAGATAGAGATAATATTATGGACCTACAGTGTATAAAGAAAAGAAGTAACTACATATGATCAGAAATGCCCAATTTAACTGGGAGAGATCCCTTATCAAAATGCCGCCAATTTACTAGTTACATTCTATTTTTCTATGCTAGTAACTAAGTATAAATAAAGGTAATAAATCAATAAAGGTGTACAAACCAACCTAGTGACTTGTGATCCCTTTGCTGTAGTAATGATGCTGCCTCTCTATTGTTGGATCCACTCATGAACATGCATCTGAAGATCTGACACACCCTGTTTAAGACAAATTGCCACATTAATTTTAACATCAAAAGATTTTGACTGAATAGGGGTTGTGGACCAACAGCTGGGTGACAACCCTTCCTCAAAGTCAACTTGCTCCTAGGAGGAAAACCCCAGGCCAGCTGTACCCCACATTCAATGGCTTCCTGGCCTGTGTCAGCAAACATTTCCAAAACTAAAACCATTTCTAAATTCAGCAGGTAACCATTGACAATCATCATTATCATCATCGGTCACCCGAAGAGCAGTCCACTGTAAGCCATCTCCAACTGTCTCAGTCTTGGGCAGCATGCCAATGTCATCCTCTGAGAAATGCCAGAGATTTCAACCCTCCCATTTTGGTTGGAAACCTCCCATTTTTGGCAAATATTTCCAGCCTCCCATTCCTGCTTAATATTCTCCCAGTTTTTGAAACTTTTCCTTTCCTTTTTTTAACCAGTCTTTTTAGCACTTCTTTGCCCTTTTTCTGCACCCAATCATGAGCCTGCAATAATTTTGGGCACAATATTTCCATTGACTGTGATCCCAAAATGCAGGAAATGACATCTTAGAGGCACATATCTCAGCGCTCGTTGGCGCCACTATGCCACCCCCAAAACCTCCCTTTTTTCGTAGATAGGGTTGGAATCTCTTGAAATGCTTATTCATTAACCATTTAACCATTCATAGTATTACTAACAGATAGTAACACCAATAGAGGTCCATAAACCAACCTTGTGACTTGTGAACTTCAGCTGCCTCTCTAATGTTGGAGCCACTCATGAACACCTGTTCAAGGCAAATCTTTGTGATTCTTTTCTGCTTGAAAAAGAAATAACTGAAGGTTAAGCAAAGTGAGTACATAGTAATTTGAGACTTCCTAGGTTATTATTACTATTATTGTGACTGTGAAAGGTTTGAACCCAGGAGTCATTTCAAAATCACAGTTGTGACAATAGACGGATCGAGACACACCATTTACTGACCACTAGTCTTCATAGCCAGTAACATCACGGCTTAACTGACAGACAACCCATAACATCGTAACGTAATTGACCAATCAGATCAATAACCAGAGTATAATACCATCAACTGACGTGGTACAACTCACTTTGACTCTGAAGATAACTACCGCACAGGTTGTCGAAACGTCAGTCACTGTCAACAACAACAGTCCTATTCAGGACTATGATCACCCATACGATCAAACTCAACCTACTTTTTATTACTATTGTTAGCAACATAGTGACATACAAGATTCAGTTATGTGCAAAAAACATATAAAGTAACTACTGTTGTACTGAAGAAGGATTGATAGTTTTTGTAGTGGTGGTGGTGGTGGTGGTTGATATGACATCTGGTTCTGCTAAAAAGCTGTTGGTTTCAAACTACAGTCGAAACTCCATTAACGGCCACCTTTCTACAACAGCCACTAATCTCTGTCCTGGTGGACAGTCCATACATTGCTTCTTTGTTTAAAACTCTCTATAACAGCCACCTCTCGACAAAGGCAACGGCCACTAAAGCATGTCCCCAACCATGTCCCCAGTCTTTTCAGCGACTTATTAAAACTTCAATCCGTGTGGAGATTTGATAATTAACTGGGGCATTGTATTTCATTTATACTGCTGCAGTAAGCATAAATGGGCCCTTTGCATTAGTTGATCACGTGATCAACTTTTGGTAAACACAAAAACAATTTGCTTGTGAAAAATTTTGTTAGTATGAACTGAAAGAGCATAACAAAATTAGGTAACCTGTAAATTTTCAGCCGTATAATTTATCTCAAAAGTAGCGATTGCAACGGCCACTCAAAATTAGAAGGATTTGTATGAGAAAAACAACTTTTGCCGCCCAGGCATGCTTGAAGGGTTTTCCACACAAATCCTTGTAAATTTCAAAATACTTTCTTAAGCATTTCGGGGCTCAAATTTCCTTCTAATTCATAACAGGCAATTTGAGCCCTTAAATGCGTAAGGGAAAGATTTAATGACAGTTTAAAAATTTCAGAATTTACAAGGAACTGTATGGAAAACCACTCTAGTGGGACTGGGTGGCAAAAGTCGTTTTTCTCATACAAACCCTTCTAATTTTCAGTGGGTGTTGCAACTGCTACTTTTGAGATATGAGGCTGCAAATTCTCAGGTTACTTAATTTTTATATGCTCTTTCAGGTTGTGCTAACAAAATTTTTCAACAGTGAACTGTTTTCGTGTTTACCGAAAGTTGATCACATGATCAACTAATGCAAAGGGCCCATTTATTATCTCTATATAATAAATTATTATAAATGATTGGATTACCATTATGAGATACAGCACAGTGTAAATATGAAATAAGCACAAAAAATTAATTGTGGTCCCTAAAAAAAAAATTCAAGGTGCCCCGTTGTCGAGAGGTTCAACTGTAGTCCTCGCAGTGAGTTTGTTTTCTTTCTGAGGTGATATAATTTATTTTAGCATTACTTAAGAACCTTGTTTTACTAAAACCAATGAATAAATTGGCCTCATGGGCTATTGACTCAGAGCCCATTCGGGCTCGAGGAATAGTTGTTTTACATGTAGTAAAATCCAACTAGTTGGTAAAAAAATATCGACACAAAACAACTTTAGCTAGTTCAAAAATCCTTTTTTGCTGCCAACAAGACAGCGCTTTTCGCTACTAGTAGGCTATAACATATAGCCTAGTAGTAGCTCAACCAATCAGAATGCAGCACTGATAATAGACCACTAGTTGGATGTTACAAGTTAGGGATTTTCCTTGAATGTTAACTTTGGAAATTCATGCACCTGAAATCAGATGATATAGTAATATTTTAACTACTGGTATATTCACATTGTACATGTATAAAGTAGTCTATCCACTTAACCCATTCACCCCTGAACTGCTCCTAACCACTCACAAGGATCCACATCCATTTTGCCACCTGTGACATAATCAGTTTTAATGGTCAAGGACCAATTTGTCCGCTAACTTGTACAGGGTGAAAAGATCTTTCAAACCATAACAGAATGGACACCATTCACTCAAGGAGGCCATTGAGACAGCAAAAACCACGTAACATTGACCCAAACATTTCCATGAAAATCTTGTTCCATTACCCTTTCCTTTCATCTAATCCTAAGATCCTAAAAGCTTTCCCAAAAAACATTTCCCACCAAAATGAAGTTTTTTAAATGCCCAACAAAAGAACAACAAAAGAAGAGGGGAGGAGAGAGGGCGGAAAGAAAAAATAAAGACTGCTGTGTCACTAATAAACCCAAAATCTCCAAATTTTGCATTCTGCACATGCTCAAAAAGCACAAGCTGATATTCTACATCTGGATTAGAAAGCTGCAAAGTGTACAACCTCCAAATGGCTTTGTGATAAGTTTAAGCTTTTTACATCCAGACAGTGACTAGAAAACCACTAGACTAGCTTCAAAACATGTTGTTCGGCAAAATTCCCAGGAGCGAATGGGTTAACCCTTTAAGCCCCAGTATCCACATGCAAATTCTCCAAACTGATCTCCATACATTTTCTTAAAGAATTAGTTGAGAGAATTTGTTCAAAGATCAAAGTATTTTCTCCTGGGTGATCATTTTATTGATTCTCATAACTTATCTCTTTACAGTGTATGGATAATTGTAAGGAGAAAATTGATCTTGGACACTATTGGGACTTAAGGGTTAATGGACAACTCTATAAGATGGACACCTCCCTACAACAGACACCTAAAGTTGTTCTCCGCCTAAGTTCTTTATTCCTTTTAATTGACTCTCTATAAATTAAGACAGACACCTCTCTAAAAAAGACACATGATGCTGGCCCCAAAGGTCTCCATCTTAGGGAGAGTTGGCAATATTGTCTTAAAACAAAGACCAAAAGTTCTCCGGAATATAATCTCCTCTGTGAACAAAAACAAAATTTTTCTAAGCTTATTTAACAATTAGTCGCCGAAGGCGAAGTGAATATCCGCGAATAGTCACCGAGACGAAGTCGAGGTGACTATTCGCCAATATTCACGTCGCCTGAGGTGACTAATTATTGTTTTAGTATAATTACATTGATGATTATTCGAGAAAATAAAATTATTGATCAATTTCCGACCCTGAAACATCAAAAAATCTGGCTGCCATTTTGAGAACTGCTAGCCTTAAATGCTATAATCACCGCGCGGTGATTATAGCGGGATAGAGCGAAGCTCCTAGCCAATCACAGCACTCTATTTTCGATAGTCATCAATGTAATTATACTAAAAGTGGATACTTAAATATAGCTAAATGTGAAAGTGAAGTCAAACTCAAGACAATGCTGTCCGGCAGTTTTGATTAATGTAACAGCTTAAAGCTGTTTCAGGTAACAAGTGACCTGCACTGTCAAAAACGTTTCAAGATTTGGGGTTTTCCTCCTACAACGTCAATCACACCATTACCATAGTAACCAAGGGTAGCAATAATAAATAAATTATTGGATGAGGCTTTTGTGATATCCGAGATAATCAAGTTCGAGGTAAGTGCTATCAGCCAAGCCGAAGGCCAAGGCTGGTAACACTTACCAAGACCTTGACTATTTAGGATATCACAGAAACCGAATCTAATAACTGTTTTATCATGACAATTTTGCGATACAAAAATCATTGTCATGTTTTGTCAACAAACATGCATGGTAGGAGTTTGAGTCAGGAAATGGATTCACAAAAAACCGTGTAGTCGTTCGGAAATTCAACTTCTTAGTTCTTAGATTAATTAAAGGAATGGTAGTAACCAACTTTCTACGCTTTCAGGAGAGCTTAGCTTACCTAAACGTCCGGGTCAACCAAGTTTGTGCATGCTTTGTGAGCTTATTTCCCATTGTTGAGGTAGCACATTTCTATAGATGTAAATTAGCCAAACAACGACGAATAAGCCACCAAACGGTTAGCCGTTGAAGCCACTGTGTTGAAGTTCAATACAAACGGTGAAATCAGTATAAAGTCGAAGCTCTACACACGTGCGCCATTTTCCAGCCGCCATTTTGGTTTCTTCTAGGTCCCAGGCTTCACTCAGCGTTAAGAAGCGGGTGGAGTCGGTCAAGGTGGAGGCACGGGGGAACGAGCCTCCATATTACTTTTATGCCAAGCTGAGGACTTCCAAGACCAAGAACAATTATTTTAGATCAGCGACTGCATAAAATCTATGTTCTAAGACATTTCTTTACCTATCTGAGGACCATTTCAAGACTTTCGCCTTTTCTACAGAAGTCAAAAACAGACGGAAAGGTTCAAATTCCAAAAAAGAATTAGCTTGTGTCAGGCTCTCAGATGGTTAAGACGTCGCAAAAATAAAACATACTTCCCTGCTAGAAGAGGTCTGATCTTTCACGGAGTCATGAAACGTTTTTATTGCACGACTGTCCTACTTGTCTCGGAAAACACATTCAATAAATACAAGTACAATATTCTGTTAACTGTGTAAATTTTATTTTAAACTACAGAGCATCTTTGGGCGTGCCAACACTTAACTTGCACTATGTATTATCAGCTTTGAATGTTGCCGTAAAAGGTATTGACCTACTTTATTAAAGGAGCGCCGAAATTAAACGTCTCTAAAGCCTTTTTAATAAAGTGCCTCTCTAAACTGTCGAAGGCTTTTTTTAAATCTAAAAACAAGGCTATACCTGGAGTATCTAGCATTTTTGTGCACTCTATAATGTCTGCTATTTATGTTTTGACCAATAAAGCGGCCTTTGATATATCCCGTCTGGTCCTCGTGTATAAGGGTGGATAGCACTTTCGCAATTCTAGCTGCGATTGCCTTAGTGGCAACTTTATAGTTCGTGTTCAGAAGCGAGATAGGCCTCCAATTGTCTGAAAGAGTCCTGTTTTTGTCTTTCTTTGGAATTAGAGTGATGATACCTCTGTTTTGAGAAATTGCCATTTCACCCTTCTCAAACGCATAATTAAAGCTGTCAACTAATTCTTGCCCTAATAACTCCCAAAAGGAAAGATAAACTTTCGCAGTTAAGCCATCTGTACCGGGAGACTTGCTTCCTTTGGAAAAACTTCTAAGTGAGACATAACATTCTTCTTTTGTTAAAAGACCGTCGCAGCTGTCCGCTTGAGGTGGAGACAGTTTTGGAAGGGATGAACTGTCCAAAAACACGTCAAAACGAGGATCATTTGGGTTTGTACGAGAAGAAGTGTGGAGCCTTTTATAGTATCTGTGCTCTTCTTTTAAGATTTCATCAGGGGAAGTCAAAGTGCGGTTTTCAACTCTTAGTTTTGTGATATACTTATTGGAGTGATTCCGTTTCTCGAGATTGAAAAAATAGCGAGTGCTACCTTCCCCCTGTTCGCACCACCTAGCCTAACTCCGAATAATTGCGCCCTCTGTTTTGTGCAATGAAATCTGCTCTAGTTTCATTTTGACCTCGTAATAGTTTGCCGCAATAGTCTCTTGCGTAGGGTTTTCACACATAAGCTTGTGAAGTGAGGACAGCTTTTGCTGCAGCACTGCTTCTTCAACTTTCTTCGTCTTTGCATTTACCTCTCGATATTTTGCACTATATGTTAGTATCTGTTTCACCGTTCAGGTAAAATCACTCTATTAGGAGGCTTTTTATCTATCTAAAACATCATCAAACATTATTTTTTCTGCATTTTTAGGCAAAGAACGAAAGAAGAAAGTCAAAGTCGAATAGGACCGACACAATTAGGAAGCTCCGCCTAAAATGGTTACATCTCCAACACTCAGACAGAATTACTTCTACCTCTGTTCTCCCGATACATATTACTTGTAATAATTCACACAGTTCCCCCCAAAATAATACTCTTTTCAAATACAAAAGTACAAAAATAACGTTTTATTAAACATTCGACAGCGACGTCAATTTTCCACGCAGAAAAAGTAGTCGAGCTGGGTCTCCTTTCACTGGTTTGCACGTTTCACATGAAAATCCTCCCTGCTCGATTGACTGTGAAGGATAAAGCTGGCTACGGTCTATCATCGTATACCCTAAAGATACAGTGTCTACAATACAATACTTATAACAAAATAATTGTTATTTTTATAATTTTATTACTATTTACTTCTTTAATTTCGAGCTTAAGTCTTGAGAAGTTGTTAAAAATACTTAATTTCACTAAGTTTACAAGAGAATAAATTTACTGCCCGACTGTGGATATTTTTTACAACGTTAAAAGGGAGAAAGAGGTTGAATGGTAAAAGATGTCAGAATAAAAAGCTGCCCATATTCATGAACTCTTTAAAGCTCATTAAGTTTCAGTAACTCTTCAAATGCAACGGTACTTTCCTGTGGTACAAAAGCAAAAACAAACAAACAAACAAACACTAGCAAAGAAAGTCATTATTCTGCGTAATCAAAATAGGTGTGAAGAATCCAAATCAACCAATCAGATCTCGGCGCGGATATAGGTCGCGGGTGCCAAGCGCGGGAAAACCCCCGATAGCAAGTCACGTGAGCTTTCTGTTTTGCTTCTGATTGGTTGAGAAACTAGCTCGAGATCTTTCAGCCAATCACAAAGCGCCGCAATGAAATCCGACGCTACCACAGTATTATTAACGGCTTTGTTAAGGCCCATTTAGACGGTACGATTTTTGCTTATGACTACCGTGCGCGACTAGCATGCGTCATCACTTCACGACAGATCGTGTCGTGTAAATTATACCCACGATATTCGTACGACACATTGTGGATGTCGTAAGAGAAAATTGTACCGCGTGGATGGTCGAAAGTGATGACGTATGCTAGTCGCGCACGATAGTCGTAAGCAAAAATCGTACCGTCTAAATCGGCCTTTACAAAGCGGTTGTGAAAATGTACAAGTACATCTGCAGGTGTAGACAGAAAATGTCGGAGACTAATAAGCAGTACTATCTCTTATTGAGGTTTCACTTTAGTATATTCGGTATTTTACGAAATAAACAGTCCAAAACTCTTGCCTATGAATGGTTTGTGTTAAATAAACGAACAGTAACCTGTTACAAAATGAACGGCTAGTTTTCTTTTCACGTATAACAGTATTTGAATAAATAACGATATACTTTTTTGTACAAATAATGTGTATAGAAAGTTTGTATCGAGTTTTATAATTACAAGTATAATTATTATAATCATTATCACCATAAGAAATAGTTTCCGCGTCATGTGGTAAAAAATGGTCTTAGTACTCTACTTTATAAAGAGCAAACGGTTCAGTTACAAATCCAAATTATCTAAATCATATTACAAATCTTCTTGGCACAATCAATAGGTTATCTGAAAACAAAAACAGAATTAAAATAGTGAGACATAGACCAAACAATCATTACATCTTTCTCTAGTTTGTTTTTCAGTCGAACTTATATTACCACACCAAGCTTTGTTTTTAAACTTGTTAACAATTCAGGGCCCCACTGAAAACCGCTCAGGCGAGGGAGCTCCCTGGATAAATATTATTATTATTACTATTATTATTATTATTATTATAACAATCGAGTTAACATGGGGCAAAAACGAAGCGTCCACGATAAGATTGCGATCTATGAATTACGTTGGATTAATTTATAGTGGAAGTGCCAGTGGAAGTGCGAAAAGATGTTGGCTACAGACTTACCGCGCATGCGTGAAAGAAACATGGAGATTAGGATCGCGGGCTTCTCTAGTCGCGCGCATTTCAACATATTAGTTGTTCGCAAAGTAATAGAGCGACTTTCGTATGACCTTGAAATGAAAACGCGCGAACAAAACAGAAACAACAAACGAACGGAAATAGAGCGATTTGATTGGTGTATCGAACGGATACAAACGCACCTGGGTTTTGGTTGGCTAAGCGAACGCTTGGGTAAACAAACTTCATGCCCGAAGAACTTTCTAGAAATTGCTTTGACGTCATACTGCAACACGATTGGTCAATAGAACAATGCCTTCTCCATATTAGGGTTTTCTTTGGCGGGAAAACGAAGAGTCCATGTTTTGATCTTTTCATCCATTGGCTTATGAAACAGATGACGAACACTTACCGAAACCATTTTTCAAGGTCATACGAAAATCGCTCTATGGACATACGCTACCTACGGGGAATGACAAAGTGACTTACAAAATGGACAAAACGAAGTGTATGTTAACGAAAATCAACCCTACCTAGATGGGGTGCTTCCACTTGTGTTTGACGCAGAAGGACTGGTACGAGGACTTGGAATCGCCAGGTCCAGGATCCACGTCATGCAACAGTGAAGAGCCTGGGACAAAAAGAGATAAAAAGCGCTCACGTTTCTTATTTCTCCAGTTACGCTCTAGGCTTTGGTGTCCTTGAACGTTTTTGACGCTACCCCTTAAACTCGTTTACTTTCATTCGCCAGCCGTCACCATGGAAATGGGGAAACTAGGCCGAGTTAATAACTTTAGCCGCGCAGACTCCTGGGATTGTTGCTAGGGACAACGATACCAGAAACAATTGCGGGACACATTTCGGCTCCAGTCCCCCTCTCGTTTCTAAAGTGGCGAATGGTTTGTTATGGGGACGTTAGTATAATGTGCCTCATCTTTCAGCAGTGGACGAAATCTCTTAGTAGTCCAGAACTTAACGCGTCGACCAAGCTCGTAAATAGCATAGCTAAATGGTTTGTTTTACGCCAGATGGAATTTTAGACCTTGTGTTGTTTCATTCAAATGTTAAGAATTAAATCTTTCTTTGAATTGACAAATTTGTTACCTGTTGCCACCTCGTGTTGAGTTCATCCATCGTCTGCTGCACGGGCTGGAATTCTGTCGAGGAGCAGCATTCACGCATGGACTTGCCTTCTTGTAGCAAAGACTTCAACTTCGAGTAGTTCATGTTGATTAGTCGTTGTAAACCCTGATAATAATAGATAATTCGAAGGAACAAAAATTTGTTATTTTTTAACGTGGTGAATAACAGGAACAGAGTATACCTTACCATGAAGTCACTTGGGATATAACATACAACCTTTTGCCTGTTTACTACTGGTCCAGATTTGAACAAAGGCCTTCGATACGACGACCACCATCAAGCATACGATAGGTCATGTTTTACACTCTAAAGGACTTTTACACACAAAACCTCAACCTCAATTGTAATGATTAATATTAATCATTACAATTACAATTGATGATAATGATAATAATAATAGCATTCATTTAAACGCGATCAAAAATTCAGCAAGCTGATGTGGTCGTATATATAACAATAAAATCAAACTTCATAACTAATCACAATAAGAATCAATATAAGAATTCTACGTATTTACAACAATAAAACAAGATTCGGTCACAGGTCCAATTCGCCACAATAGAAAGGAGAAGAGAAAGGGACGAGCTATCTGTCGCAAAGACTTCTGGGACTGTTACTAAGGACTTGGGAAAAATGGCCAAGAGCTGACCGGCGCGTCCCCAGTAATGATCCCAGAAACAATTGCGGGACACATTTCGGCACCAGTTCCCTATTCGTTTCTAAAGTGTATAGTGTATTACAGTGGAAAACCAATAAAGCGAACCCCGCTATTGGCCAGCTCGAGGCGTAAGAATGCGGAGACTGAGACTGTGGTACTGTCTTGAGGGACGATATTCGTGTTCCCGGAGCCTCCTGTTCCCTTAGCCGGCGAGGCCTGAACACGAGGACCAGGAGAATCTGGGGACACAGGATTTGAAGTCCTACATTTTAGGACTTCCGGTCATTTCCGATTCAAAAGTAAATTGGAAGATTCTCTTTTAAAAGCTTTAAATCACCTAAATTTACAGTCATTGACACTTCGGCAAGAGCAAGTGAACACTATTAGAAACGTTGTAGAAAATCACAAATGACCGGAAGTCCTAAAATCTAGGAATTCAAGTCCTGTGTCCCCAGAGCGTCCTGGTCCTCGTGCTCAGGCCTCGCCGGCTGAGGGAACAGGAGGCTGTGGGGGCGAGAATAGAGGGACGAATTTGGAACCAGTGTCCTGCGCAACAATAATAGCCAATAAGCGATAACTTCACCAAAACAGTCCCACAGAACACTGCGTCACAAAACCGGCCGAGTCTCACGCGCAGGTGTTGGCCGAGGAGGTTTGGTAAACTAAATCCCAGTCCTTACTCTTGAATATTCACTTCCGTCTCAGTCAATTCCAGTCCTCCCTCCTATATATTAACTTCCGTTACGTTCCGAAAACCTGTTCACACTGCACAGAAGCGTGGCACAGAACCTATCCGAGTCTCACGCGCAACCCCAAAATGGCCAATCACAACAACCTCCTTCGATCAAAATCTTGTAAATCTAAATTAGTAAGGACAAATTTTTCCCCATCGTTATAGTTCTACTAGTGGTTGATTCTCAGTCTCAAAGTCAACTGACCATACCTTGAGTTTCTCAAGTTGAACTCGCGGCTCTGTGTCTGACGTGTAAGGATCGAGAGAAATTAACTTCAGCTCCGTTTCCGTGAGAAAACTGTACACTTCCTGGCGAAGCTGTTCGAATTTCTCTGCTCTGCCTGTCAGCTTCGTGTGTCTGTTTACAAGGCGCTCTAAACGGCTATTCATAGCCTGCCAACGAGCTTGTGCAGACTCCACACCGAGTCTGATATCGGCCGCAGTACTCGTGTTAACGTCCAACAATAAATATTTACTCCGTTTAACTATGCGTTCCATCTGGGGTTGGTGAGAGGTAATATCTTTGAGAAAAACCTATGACCACAAACAAAGAATTAATTACGTCGATGTTGGCGCTGTTGACTTGTGGCTACCTTGGATGCCGTAATCATTTGACTCCCAAGACCTGACTAGAAACGGCCGAGAACTGGAGGTTATATCAATACGGCATCCATTGGCTGATAAATTTACCTATTTTCATCACCTATCTGTTGGACAATGTCTTGGATGATATGAGAAGAAGTGATTCGCCAATCCTTTCTTGGGGTTAAAGGATGAAAAACTCAACACTACGGAGGCTTAGTGTATCAACGAATGAAACAGAATGAATAGTGGGATAGAAAAAACGAGACACAACCAGGTTTGTCCGGGGTCAACTTTGAGTTGACTGAATATCGCAATAAAAACCATGTCGAGAGGGAAATAAAGCGCTCAAATGATCAATAATTCTTAAAGAAATTCATAGTGAAAGTTGTGGTACAGTGAAAACCCGCTTTACAGATACTCGCTTTATACGAACACCTCATTATTACGGACAGTTTGCTTTGTCCCTGGGAAAAGAAACCCCTTACATTTTATCTAAATTCAGCCCGCTTAATACGGACACTTTCTATGGCCCCTTTAGTGCCCGTATTAACGGGGTTTGAGTGTATTTGGACATTGCTTATCTCACCTCAAAACACTTAAGTCTGCTTTTAGAGATCTCCAATCCTGATATCAACCCTTCTTCGGATCTTTTCACTGCGTTGTCCGTTTCCTCAATCCAGTCCACAAATTTTTCGTATTCATTCCAAAACTCCTTACATAGAAAGAGCCTCTCTTCAGCTTGCCTTTTTTGGGTCGCCACGGCACGACGAACATTTGACCAGCGGTTTTCAAAACTCTCCCTAGTCCTCTGTAGGCTGTGACGATCAGCTTCAGATGGGCAAGCCACGCGATCACGGCGAAGTTTCTGTCACAGAATGAATATAACTTGTAGTTAGTATTACAAAGAACAATTACTACACATTATAAGAGCTTTATCTGCATCCGCTTAAACATCTCAAAGGCAAATCTTAGACAACAGAAAGGTTTTCACTTTTCTCAAACGTGTATCATCTACAAGCGATTACTACGTAAGATGTTATATGTACCTCACAAAGTCGAAGCACCGTTTGTACATCAGCGGCACGTCTTTCAACATCGGTCTCCGCGTCCTACAAATTACAAAATCACACGAAAGACCTGTTAAACGAAGGCAATGTTTAAACACAACATGGAGAAGCAAACAAATCACGTGACTAATTTAATTCGTGCAATAGGCCCTTTGCAGAATAAGGTCACATGATACAAAAAACACCTTACTGGATGACAAACGACGTTGAGAGACAAGAAAAACAGAGATTAAATAATTCAAAAAGCTAACATTCTTACTTTTCAAGGTCCGATTGCTTTTTTTCGTTTTTTTTGTACCATGTGACCGTATTCTGCAAAGGACCCAAAGGTCATCACGTTGACTAACACTGTTTTTGACTGTTACCTTCATTTCTTTCACTTTTTTGTGAATCTCCGCTACGACACACAATCGCGCTACAGTGAAATCTACCAATCGGCTTTCCAGCTCAGTCATCCACGTGTTCAGTTGCTTTAGCTGAATTTCAAGAAGTTTCAGTCCATAGCGGGTCTCTTCGGCCTTCTTGTACGTAATACCCAACTGCTGACACAAGGCGCGCCAGCGGTCATTCAAATACTTCTGCTTCTCGGCTACTGCGCCTGCGTAAGGCGTGCCGCCTGCTTTGCTAATGACGTAATAGGCGCTTTCGTTCATAGTAGATCTGGTTGCTTCGTGACTCTCGATATCCGCAACGTATACCTGTGTGGATTGACAAACATCTTATGAATATTTACTCAATCATGTCCTTTGCAGTTAGAGGCAAAGTGGCTTTATTCTATCCCTTTTACGAAATACAGCTCAAACTTCAGTGTCTTTTGACGCAATGCTGTGGTGTGACCATTTAAATTAAACCTCTTCAAAAGTACTCTGTCATGATGCTATTTGTTACACAGTATTTTACAAAATGGATTTTTCCTTTTTTTTTCCATTCACTGACGGGTAAACAGACATCGTAACTGAGCTAATTACATCGAGGACACAAACCTGAAAAACAGTATCTCCTTCATCATCCGGGATACTAAGAAACGACTCCTCAAGGTCACGTGACACCGACGACTCGATATTTGCGAGCCAGTCAGACAATGTCTCATGCAGCCGACTAAATTCTTCCAGTTGTCTCAGAATGTCAGCAGAGGTCTGCATAGAACTTGATAGCAGGCGACAAACGTTTCCCCACAGGGTGGTCATGGAGGCCACCTGCTTTCTTATTCGCTCAGAATCGTACTGGTCAGTAGATTTTGAAAGCTCCTCAGCTCGTCTGGAGATTTTCTCCAGCTGTGGTTTTCGCACCTCAATTTCCCCTGCAATGGCCTGTTGTTGCAAAAGAGAAGATAAAAGGTCTTCACAACTTTAGAACCGAGAAGGAAACTGGGCCAAGTTAACTTTCGCAAAGACTTTTGGAACTGTTACCGTGTCTCCAGCAACGATCCCAGAGGTCTTTGTGAAAGCTAACTAGGCCCAGTTTCCTCATTTCATAAGTGGCGAACAGGAATGTGGAGACTGGTAGGGGAAAGAGTGGCCTGGGAGCAGCCTAGTCCCTAGGCGTTCTCTCTTGACCCGTTGTCTGCGCGAAGTTTGGGAAAGAGCGGGCGAGTATCTCTCGGTGACGTCACAGCTCACGGTAGAGTCCAGGATTAACCGCGCCGAGAACGCCTAGGGACTAGGCTGGTCTGGGAGCAGGCTCACTTGTGCTATTCGGGGACCTTTTTGGCGGCTGAGGCACCATCGCGCCAAAATCTTCCCCTAACCAGCACAAGTGAGCCTGCTCGCAGGCTAGGGAAAGGGCCTTGTAGGTACATTTTTATGAATGAAATTATCGCTTTTTTTTCAAATTGAAAACACACACAAAGTGTGCCCAAACTTATAAGTCATTTTTTTCAGTCTACAAATATTTTGGTATGTTCTGCAAGAAATAGTTAAAACTAACAACGACATCACAATTGTATCAGTCCGAATATGCTAGGTACCGACATTCCAGTCAAAACAGTATTCTTTCTTCATAGCAGGTTGTTTGTCTCATAAACCTAGTTTAACGGACCTAACGGACTAGTCCCCTGTAGCGCACTGGTAGAGAATTTGCACTTGAAATTAAAACGTTAAGGGATTGACTCCTCATGGAAAAATTCGGATTTTCTTTCTAAGCGGGCTTCGTCATTGGATGGAAAAAAGTAAAAACTATCATCCTCAACATATCTCAGGGTTTGCGACAACGCCTTTCGAACAACTGGGACCAGGTGGTTCTTCCCCCTCATCGCGGAGAAGAAAAAGAATGCGCCACTTTAGAAACGATAAGGGGAATGGTGCCAAAATGTCTCCCGCTATTGGTTCTGGGATCGTTACTCGGGACGCGCTCGTCAGCTATTGACCAGATTTTCCCGTGTCTCTAGTAACAGTCCCAGAAGTCTTTGCGAACAATAACTGTGCCCAGAATTCCTTCGGGTTTTAAAGCCCGTTATGTGAAATACTCTTTTACCTAAACAAATACCTTAAGCATGTTTCGCATTAACAAATAATCACCTTCATGGCGTCAATTTCTCGCTCGAGCTCCCGGTATGTGGCCGCTTTAGACTGAGTCTTAAGTATCTTCTCTTTGTCTCTCAACCACACCATCAAGTTTTCTGTGAGTGAGGTGTATTCCTGCCAATCTTTGAGTGACAACTCCAGCTGTTGTTGGTTCGTTGTGACTCGATTCGTGATCAGAACCCATCTTCTTGTAACTTTCTCCAGTTCTTTGGCGGCCTGACTACTTAGATTTCCCTTGCATTCGTCGATAACTCGTTGACCTGTGGAGCAGATATCGTTGTAGTCTTGCCTTCGAGCGTTGATCTCTTTTTGGCACATCTGACGAAACAGAAATATGTTACATACCATTTAATTACTTGAAAATCGCTTTCCGCCAATGGCGGTCTCATTATGCAATGTACCTATTCGTAAACTTTAGATCTAAGTAAAAGCACAACTTTTACAGCTTTTGAAAAGTTAAATAATCATAATCTCGCCCTTATAGTTCATTCTAAGGGTCGCTAGTATTTCTCTTATTACCATTTACGCATTTCAATTTTTACACGGATTGGTCACTTTATACCCAAAAGCTAAAAGGGAAAACGAGAAACGAGATGTAAGAGGATTTTACGACAAGGCTAATCTTATATGAAAGAGGATCATCGCAGTTATAGACGCAACATTTGCAGCGGCGAAAAGAAAGCCTGAAAAAATTCAGGTTTGTACGGGATTAAACCCTTGACCACTGCGAAATCGGTGTACCTTCTTTCTTTTATTTCTTTATCTCGCAGTTCTCATATATGATTTTCATATATCACCAAAGAAACTCAAGCCTTGACATGACATTTCGAGTTATAAATGACTTTTCTATTGATAAATATCACCAAAAAAACTCAAACCTTGACATGTTCAAAGTGAACTTTCATCTGTTGAATACTGGCAGAGGAGGGGACTACAAATCCCCTGTGAGTCTCAATTTCATCCATCCATTTCATTAGGTCCTCAATCGATCTTTGGAAGTCCTTTAATCGATCAACTTGTCGCCCAATTTGTTCTTTATAGTCGTCTGCACGTCTAAGCACCGAACTCCATAGCTGACGAACGCGTGACACATTATCATCCAAGTGTGACTTGTACCTGTCACGGAAAACGAAATAGTAAGAACAAATTTTTAACCCTTTAAGTTCCCGAGTGACCAACATTAACTTTCTCCTACAAATATCACTAACTAAACAAAAGGAAAGAGTACAAGAATCAATAAAATGATAGCTAAGGGGAAAATGTAACGATCTGTTAACAAATTTCTCAACTATTTTTTAAGGAAATGTATCGAGATCGGTCTGGAGATATTTGAGCTTAAAGTGATTGTATCAATTTAAAGACTTGGACAGGTTTTACCAAATGAAAACCAAAAACAGTACCACCACTAAACAATTTTAATTGCTAACACATTAGAAGAACATGAACAAGTTTTCATCAGCCGTCTTTTTCTGGTCTTTCTCTGTACCTGTTGCCCGTGTTGTGATCTTGATCAAGGTCTTCTGATTTGCGCAGAAGGGAATCAAAATCTAGCCGGTATCTTTCAAAGTTGGTCTGGAAATCCTAAAATAAAAATAAAAAGGCAGTCAATTTGCTATTTTGTTTTAAATTCTTAATATACAGTACATTCTACACTAAAAGAATTAACAGAAAAAGCAAAACAAATTAAGACAAAACCAACAATCATCCGGAGAAATTGAAATAGAAATTTGGGAGGAAATTCAAAACGCTTTTAAAAAAATAAACACGACAAGACAAGGAATGAATGTATGCTAATTTATTATCAGTCGCGTTATACCGAGTTACTTTCATGCCGATTACCAGTTGTTAGTAGTTACGCTTTGAAAATCTCGGCCATTGGGTTTGCACTACTAGGGCTGTTCTGTAAGCGTGTCCGGATCATTATACGTTTTTGGGAAACTGCCCACCTACCCCTCCCCTAGGCCAACATTAACACTTACTTCTTACTTAGGGAAATACGTTGGCTTGTGGGGGGGGGGGGGGAGGAATAGGTGTACACGCCCCGCCCTCCACGAGGAGTGCCTCTCCCTTTCGCTGAACTCCCTTCCCGTAGACCGATCACAACCGCTATTTTTCCGTAATATCGTCGAGATCGAGCGCTTACCGTCAAGGGCAGTCATCTTGGTTTTAAATGTACCGAGGGGGGCTCGCCCCGGGGCCTCCCCCTGCCCCCTAAGTAGATTTGATAGTCATCCCCACGCTAGTCAAGGTAAACTTTGAAACCAGTACGCCGCACGTATTAAAGGTAGGTTCGAGTAGGTACTCGATCACGAAAAAATAGAGGACTGCAAACAGTCTACCCTTCCGAAGGAATTACACTAACCTCTACACGCTCAAGATCCACACCCATGTCTGTCTGATCAAGACTAGTGTTCTCTGTTCCTCGTAAAACCGTTTCCAGAACAGAGCAAATCTTCATATGTTCCTGGTCAAACTCGGTCTGTCTTTTGACAACCCGTTGGTTGTCTTCCGCTAACTCTACGAGTTTCCTTTTGAAGCGCATCCAACGATCTTCGAGTTGAGTAACTTGACTCTTCATTTCCTGGAATTCTTTCTGAGGAGTTTCGTTGAGTTTCTCGTGCACGCTGCCATGCAAAGATTCCAACCTGTGATGCGAGTCGTCAAGCTCCTGTAAAAGATCCTGAAAAGGGAGAAAATAACGAGAAACGAAAAATGAATGGAATTTGTGTTAGATGACCGGCAATCAGATTGGTGAAACACCAGTCATTATTCGCAACAACAGTTCCTTAAGGTGATGTTACACGAGACCATTCGCAACGACGATTTTTAGCGCAACACAGTGTTGCAACAATGTTGCGGCATTGTTTCGAATAGGTACAACATTGTTCCAACGTTGCAACGCTGTGTTGCGCTAAAAATCGTCGTTGCAAATCGTCCCGTGTAACATCCCCTGTATGGGGCTATCTCACAAAGATATTGTTTAAGTCACTACTTAAGGTGATGTTATACGAGACGATTCGCAACGACGATTTTGAGCGCAACACAGCATAGCAATTTTGGAACAATGTTGCAACCATTTGAAACAATGTTGTAATGCTGTGTTGCGCTAAAATTCGTCGTAAGACGTGAAAAGGAAAACTAAAGGTCATTAAAAGGGAAAAATATCCCTTTTAGGTCTGTACGTTTTGCTGACTGCTTTGTGGAATTTGAAAGATATTCAAAATTCGCGCCAAAACCGTTCTAAAAATAAACTGGTCCGTGAAAACGCCGTGATACGAGCGCATGGAAGTTGCTCGCTCCGGCTCATGGGCTCCTGGTTTCAGCTTTTTAAAAAGAGAGAAAATAGAGTAACACAGCCCCTTTAATAGCCTCCAACGCAGACGTTCTTAGGGGTTCGTCACGAACGTCTGCGTGGGAGGCTACCCATTTAATGACACCGGGGAAAACAAACTCGAAAGGCGACTTAAGACACGTATAGTGCAAAATAAATCATACCTGCAATAGTTCAAGTCTTTCAGCGTTCTCCAAGTCACCCAAACTGTTGGCGCGTGCCTCCACGTCATCTAACCACGTGACCAAGCCGTCCACAGACTCCTGAAGCTGGGTAAAGCTCAAAGTGGCAGAAGTAATCCTGCAATTTTCAAAGAAATGTTCATCATGTCACAGAGAAGGGTAAATTGTTTAAAATGTCAGTGCTTTAGGGAGTCTATTTAAATCAACGCTATCATGCAGTACGCCTCGTATGCTGACGTTCTTTGGGCTCGCTGGTGCAATTCTCCACGTGGACAAGGATTGCGTGACAAGCCCAAAGAAGGATACAAGTAACAGATTGCCACGACACTAATACTGTAATTGAGTTCTTAATGCTCAGCAAAACCTTCCTTTTGTTTACAAAGCAACTTAGCAAATAAACAAGCAACCAAAGAAGCACGCGCATAAACAAAATACGGAGAGATAAGAGCTACTGATCACTGCACTGAGCAATACGTTTTGACAGGACAGTCTCATTTAACATGGATTTCAGTTAACATAACATAACATAAACATAACATAACAGATTTATTTAAGTGTTGATGTTTTTAGCTTATAAAAGCTAATCGGGGACACTGAAATAATACGGAAAAAAATATAAAATGAGTTTATACACGGTATCATAAGGTGAATTTACAATTCTCTAAAAACTAAAATTTATAAAAGGTAAAAATTTAAAAGTTAAAAGATTACGAGTTATCCCCACTAAAATATACAGAAATTCTCAAGTACTGCAAATAAGACAGGAGCCACAATT
This sequence comes from Porites divaricata, assembly GCA_038088405.1. NCBI lineage: Eukaryota > Metazoa > Cnidaria > Anthozoa > Scleractinia > Poritidae > Porites > Porites divaricata. Next base: position 3,296,848 of record JBBMOI010000011.1, read on the forward strand.
TTCACTTAAAGTACAACATCAATACATACTCAACAGAAAAGGTTACGAGAATTAAATAAAATGATCACTAACGGGAAAATACTTTGATCTTTTAACAAATTCTCTCAACTTATTCTATGAGAATTGTGTGAAGAGCAGTCTTGAGAATTTGCATGAGGATATTGGGGCTTAAAGGGTTAATTGAGTTAATCGAGGAAACCCTGTATTGCAAAATAGTAAAATAAAAGCCACTCAGAAGAACTTGCACGTCCTACTTTTTTATTTACTTCCGAGTCATGTACTTTTGACGAGAAATACATATAAAGTAATGTCGTTCATGCACGTAACAAAGACGATTACCGTTCGAGTTTAGTTTGCAGTAATTCCTGAAGTGACGTGAACCTCTGGTTGATGTCGTTCTTGAGCTGAGTGATGTGAGTCGCTCCTGAGGGCAGCTTGGACCTAAGTGTGTCAGCAGTTGCATTGATTGAAGCCAACCAATCACGATGAAGATCAAGGTCTTGTTCGATTTGCTATAAAAGACAAAAAGGATAAACGACTTCAAATGTGATTATTAGTAAAAAAGAAGACAATAGTTTGGACTCGTTAAAACACGAACTGCAAATTACTGAATGACTTATAAAAACTACGGTGCCGGTCTTCCAATACGGTGCATTCTTCCAATAATCCTCAGAGAGAGATTTAATATTTTGGCCAAGGAAACTGAAGCTAAAACTCGGTAAAAATTTTGCTAGATTTTAAGACACTCGTTCACCACTTTAGAGACGAGAAGCAGGAGAACTAGAGCCGAAACGCTTTTGGTAATTGTTTCTAGGATCGCAACTGGGGACGGTCAGCTATTGGCCAATTCCCCCCCCCCCCCCCCCCCCGTCCCTAATAACAGTCCCAGGCCCAGGTGTCTTTGGGAAATTAAATTTTTGTTAAGTGACCCATAGGCCATTTCCAAGTTCCCTCGGGCCTCTGTATCAAAACGAGGTTAAGTGCTCGGCCTTTGATATGGAGATGATTTTTCAGTCTCATGCAAATAAAACTCATTTTCACAAGAAAGGTTGTGCTCTTGGCCTAATTTTGAAAGTAAGGATTTTTGTAACTCGGAAATGGCCTATTACATATGTTAAGATTTGTTTCAAAATATAAGGTGCCTTACGATATTTGTACAAATAGTTTATAGGAAAGCCCTGTACTTACCTGACAAGTTGCCAGTTGCTCAAGCTGTAGGGTAAGAGAAACATCCACTGTCACTGTTTCATTCAACACATCAGTCTGATTCTCAATCCACGATGACAAGTCCGCGCTCGAACTCTCAAAGCTCTGCCACTTCACTAGCAATTCATTAACCTCCTTCTCTTTCTTGATAAGTTGGGCGGAAACTGATCCAAACCGTTCCATAAGTGTTGTTATTTCGCTGGTCAATCGCTTGGAGGCCGAGGGTTCGCAGTTCTGCGCCCAGTCCGTCGCTAGTTCTGACACTTCATCGATTCTACCGCTTATCTCGTTCATGTCGTCTCGCAGTACCTTCAATGAATAGAATATTATTTACGCATTTAACCCAAACTGTTACATACTCACTCGACACCTGACGCTTCCTTTTTGACGCTTTGACTATTACCATTCTTTAATTATTCTTTCCCCTTATGGGGCTTTACAGGGAAAATAAATAAGTAACTTAAACGGAACATAACATGAAGAAAAATGCCAACTGGTAGGAAGCGAACCAGTTGGCTATTTTACAAGCTTGGGCGAGGATTTGAACCCGTGTCTTTCCGACAACAAATCCAGTTAGCGGTCGGGGCGGGGGGGGGACTTGAACTCGGGGACTCAAATTACAAGTCCAGCGCTCTTACCGCTTGGCCACGCTGCCTCGATGAAAGCAATGCAAGGTACGGTAACCTTTAGTATAATTACATTGATGACTATTGAAAATAGAGCGCTGTGATTGGCTAGGAGCTTCGCTTTATCCCGCTATAATCACCACGCGGTGATTTATAGCATTAAAGGCTAGCAGTTTTCAAAATGGCAGCCAGATTTTTTGATGTTTCGGGGTCGGAAATTGATCAATAATTTTATTTTCTCGAATAATCATCAATGTAATTATACTTAAACAATTAGTCGCCTCAGGCGACGCGACTATTCGCCGATATTCACGTCGCCTTCGGCGACTAATTGTTAAATAGAGTACGAGTTCGCTTTTTGGTCTTTGGATAAAATAATACTAAGATCAAGCACCTTCACCTCACTTTGGGGAGCAAGGGTGGCGCAGTGCTGAGAGCACTCTCCTCCCACCAAAGTGGCCCGGGTTCAAATCCTGGCGGCGACGCCATATGTTGGCTTAATTTGTTGTTGGTTCTCTCCTTTGCTCCGAATGGTTTTACTCTGGGTACTCCAGGTTTTCCCCTCTCCTCAAAAACCAACACTTCCAAATTCCAATTCGACCTGGAACGCACGAACACGTTTAAAAGAATTCTTAAGAACTCTTAAGTGCCTCGTGGGTCAACAAATCAGAAATTACTATTTTACACTAGTATATAACACAAAATAACAATCGCACCTTCAGTTGTTCAACTTCTCTTTTCAGTTCTTTTACGTTTCCAGACGCATTCACTCTGAGTCTCTCCTCCGTATCATTCAGTACACGGTTTATGTATTCAAGGGACGCTTGGTATTGTTTACTAGCTTGTACAGAGCTCTCCAGCCAAATTTCGAACTCGCCGACTTTAGAGGTAAGTTCCGTCCACCTCTCCTCCACAGTCTCTATTGACTCCTGGACCTCATGTTGGTCAAATGAAGCATCACCTCGCAAACCCCGGGCCGCCACAAGGAGAGTTTCCACAGCTTCTTGTTGGGTTGCTAGAAAACCCTTCATTGCCTACGTAACAAACAAAGGTGCAATTGTAATGCAAGACAAAATAAAACCCTCGCGTAACGTTGTGACAGCGTGAAAAATATGCTCCGACGATATCTTTGAGTATCGCAGAATAATTTTGATCAGTACGCAAGAAACTGTGGTTTACGTCTTAGTCTAGGAAAGGACCCCAATAAATCAGAACAAATTTATTACATTTCCAGTCTATAATTTTTTAAAACGTTTAACGAAGTGGTTGATAACTTAACCCTTTAAGTCCCAATAGTGTCCAAGATCAATTTTCTCCTTACAATTACCAATACACTATAAAGAGATAAGTTATGAGAATCAATAAAATGATCACCCAAGAGAAAATTCTTTGATCTTTGAACAAATTCTCTCAACTAATTCTTTAAGGAAATGTATGGAGATCAGTTTGGAGAATTTGTATGTGGATACTGGGGCTTAAAGGGTTAACTCTTGCTTCAACCCCACCTTTACATCCTCCAGCGCAATTTCAAACTCCCTCTGAGTGACAATTCTCTGGAACCTGTTCAACGTCTCTTCTCTCGACTCAAACCAATCATTGATGTTCTTTAATTCAGTGTAGAGCTTTTGAAAGTCCACCCAGCGATTCAGCACATGCTTGAGCCGCTCGTCTTTTTCCGAAAGAAGCGTGACCAGTTGCGTTTTCTGCGAGTTAAGACGTCGAACGCCATCTGCTACTCTCCTGACAGAGACATTTTCTCTGTGGTTAAGTGACTCGTTGACTCTACTGGTGAGGTCTTCCAAGATTTGCTCCCTGATATCAAATTCCCTTTTGATGTTCTAATTCAAAGAGAATAAACAAAGTATTGATTAAGAACATTTTCAAGTAAACGTAAAAAACAACAGGCTTTTAGTCTAACCTCTTAACCCTTTAAGCTCCAGTATCCACATACAAATTCTCCAAACTGATCTCCATACAATTCCTTAAAGAATTAGTTGAGAGAATTTGATCAAAGATCAAAGTATTTTCTCTTGGGTGATCATTTTATTGATTCTCATAACTTATCTCTTTACAGTGTATGGATAATTGTAAGGAGAAGATTGATCTTGGACACTACTGGGACTTAAAGGGTTAAAGGGTCTATGTCACGAGGATGTTGCTGTTTTAAGTAAAGATACTAGGCAACTTAAGCAAAGGCGTTTTTGAGCGACACACTCCAACCGGAAGTGAGGCCTTTTCTGTTTTAATACGTCTCGACGTTACCAAATTTTAGGCTGCAAAACAGTCCGTATTTTTGCGTATTCAAGTAAGCGCGAGCAGTCAAACGAAAGGTCTGGAACGAGGCTGAAAACGGAGAGTGAGACTGGGGAGAGACGGGCGTGTTAGGCTCGAGCGTTTCGCGCGTGTAAGACTCTTAAGCCACGCTTTACCGATTTTCTTACTGATTTTGAGAAAAAAAAACCAACTGTTTTGCAGTCTAACCAAATTTAGACTGTTAAGTGTCTTTACTCCTTTAGAGACGATTTGCTTGAACGTTTGGGCAAGACCACTGCTCTAGATTGCAAGAAGTCCACTTCCGGTTCACGCGCGTCGCTCAAAAACGTCTTTGCTTAAGGTCCCTATAAGTTTGTTACACTTAAATTTGAAACAAGTTTGCCCAACAGTTTTTCCAGTTTCAATTCATTTTCAACTTTGTCTTCCGTATCAATAGAGGACAGGAAACAGTGTCAGTGCCTAAATATAGTCTTAAATAACAAAACAGGGCCATTATTTTTGGAATTCAATCGATGCGAAAAAAGTGTTAGCTTTTGAAAAGAATAGCTCATAGCGTGACATAGCGTGACATAGCCCCTTTACAGCTGGACCGTGGTAAGTGCCCATCCGTCATCAGCACCAAGGCCCCAACTTACCTTATATCGTCCCAACTGCTCTTTTGCTTTCTCAAACGTGGCACTACCAAGAACCAAAACTGGTTTCTCCATAGTGTCCATGGCACTCTTAAACCACTCCTCCAGCTGGTCCACGTCATCAAGGCACCGCACGAGAAGTAGGTCTGTTTGTGCCGCAAGAAGGTCCTCCTCGCGATCCTCGAGTAAAGCGCACAGCTCAGACCAGTTGTCATCCAGTCTGGCCTGGCTCTCAAGAATATCCTCCGCGTTTCCATTTGCTGCCCTCTCTAACTGAGAAGCGATCTCATCCAGTCGATCTTTGATGACCTGGTGATTTTCCACTTCTCTTTGATAATGCTGTTAAAGGAGTAATAATTAACAATTATTCCTCGGGCCGAATGGGCTCAGAGTCAATAGCCCATGAAGGCCTTCGACCTCATGGGCTATTGACTCAGAGGCCATGAGGACGAGAGGAATAATTGTTTCAGTAAAATCCAACTAGTTGGTCAAAAATATCGAGACAAAACAACTTTAGCTAGTTAAAAAATCCTTTTTTGCCGCCAACAAGACAGCGCTTTTCGCTACTAGTAGGCTATAACATATAGCCTAGTAGTAGCTCAACCAATCAGAACGCAGCATTGACAATAGACCACTAGTTGGATTTTACTAACATTGCATAGGCATCAACCCTCACTGACTCCCTAAGAATCTTGATAAAATTTCAACTTCCACAGATGGACGAACAGAACAGTATAATAGTGAAGTAAGTAACTAACACAAGTTTACTTAGATGGGTTATATATGTTGTCACTCAATTTCATATATTTGGATTGTAACATTTGAAAACTTCATTCACACCCATACACCAACCCCAAAAGTTATCTTTTACTGTTGGGTATAACAAGTCACTATAAATATGCACAGCTTACTACCTTACAGTATCACTTTAAAGTCAGTTAACAGTGCTTCTTACGTATTGACTCTCTATGACTGAATCTTGATTCTTGGTTCTATGGAAAACCCGAGTGTCGAAGGTGGAAGATCGAAGACCTTCAATCAGTCGTAGAAAGACGACAAACCTCACTCAATGGAAAGCACCTCTTGGATACCTTAAATACTAGGTTCTCACGAGAACCGTGTTCTGAAGATCATCGATCGAGAATCAGTCGTGAGGAATAGAATAAATAACAACCTTGATGCATTACAAAGACAACACTCGACTTACTCGCAGATGCTCCAACTGCCCTTCGACCAGATCTAAACTGTCATCACAAATCTCCTCATTCCTCATCAGGCTGAGTATTGACACTAGCCAATCCAACATGTCATCCATGCCCGTCTGATATTCCCGCCATAATTGCAGCAAGCGCTCTAGACGCTGCCGCTCTCCCCGGGTCTCTTGACGGAGAGCGCGCCACCTATCTCGTAACTGATTCAAAGAAGCCTGGACGCTTGCATTCCCTACAACACGTCAGAATATACAAAACGGCGTTGCTATATTTTTAGATCATATTTAATTAAGAAACGGATAAATATTATGTTCACATGAGCAGAATCAAATAATAATTAACAATTATTGGATGAAGTTTATTTCTGATATCCGGAATAATTAAGGTGTTATCAGCCGAGCCATAGGCCAATGCCGTTAACACTTAGTGAGACCTTGATTATCCCGGATATCACAAAAATTGAATCTTATAATTGTTTTATTATACAGTGTTTTGAAGAAAATAACGACAAACACACCATCGCATAGAATACGGTTTGAAATTGCTCTTGGGAAGCATACATTGCGCGCGCACCCGAAAGATTAGTCACTATTTAGCAGTAGGTCCGGCTCATATGAAGTACGGCGTTTGACCCGGGTCTACTTCACTCTCAGATTTGGGGGTTCATAGTCAAAACGATTAATTTCAGTCTGTGGATTTTAAACAACAAGTCGTGAGTTCTGATTTTGGGAGCTCTTGGGACGCTTGCATTTTATGTATTCCTAGCAAACTGCAAAACAAACTCTATTTGTTCTGACCTGTAGCAGTCAGCACCTGTTCCCCTTCATAAACCAACGCGTCCTTGGTTGTTTGACGCTCGGTAAATTTACGGTCGATTTCACGATATTTCATCAACTTCATTAAAACGGCATCGATGCTATCCTCGGGCATTTGCCTGGCTGTGGCGAACGATTTTTGAACCATACTGTCCATCCAAGAATTAAACTTCCTCGATGACTCTTCGAACGACTGCCACTGAATCAACACCGACTGGAAATATTCAGCGGTTTCTTCGCACACTTCGTACATGCTGTCAGCAATCTTCGTGACATCTTCGTACTTAGGGCCTACCACGTCAGCGTCAAGCCTTTCTCCGCTTTGCGCTGCAAATTGTCGCATCATGTCAACTTTAGATTTGTGGCTGTGAATACTGCGACAAAACACCTAGGGGTAAAAACGAAGATGTCTGTCATGTGATTGTTTTTAAGAGCTACATATGTTGTGGTTTAATTTTATTCCTGGATTAAATTTTATTTTCCTGTGTGTATCAAACAGTTTATTGCAAACTTATCACACATTGCTCGACTAAAAAGAACAAAAGGAAGACAAACTTAAAACCAAGGATAAAATTGAACCACAACAAATTAACTACAGTTGAATATGTTCTCGACTTTGAGAAATTACATTAAAGCTGTTAACCAGGTTACATGCATAACCGGAGTTGATGAAACACTTAAGTGTGATAATTCAAATAAAAGCTACTGAGAAGAACTTAGTTTTACAAGGTGGTTCTAGCTTTTGAGTCTGTGTATGAAATCCTAAAGTGTGACCATTCACATGAAAGCTACTGAGCAGTACTTTCTTGTGATACTGTTTGTTATGCTGTACAAGGTGGTTCTAACTTTTAAGTCTGTGGATGAAATCCTAAAGTGTGACCATTCAAATGAAAGCTACTGAGCAGTACTTTCCTGTGGTACTGTTTATAATGCTGTACAAGGTGGTTCCAACTTTTGAGTCTGTGCATGAAATCCCTCTTGACTCAGTCGAGTCCGCAGAACTGATTATTACAACACATTACCTGAAATTGCGTAAGTCTTTCTTTCAAGGCTTCCATTGTAGGGGGCAAGCTTTCATCACCAACCAGATCGTGAAATGGTTTCTCCTGCTCCGCTAACCACTCAGAGAACTCCTTTAATTCCTCTTCGTACTGCTTCTTCTTTGTCCTGGGAGATTTCTTTTCCCCGCTCGGGGGCGTCCTCATCTCCCTGGTGGGAGAAGTCGATTTGCTCCTGGGTGTGGTTTGCTTAACTTCCGGTTTCTTTTCCTCCCTCGGGGTTGATGCTAATATTGGTTTTTCCCTCTCCGGGATAATGGATTCGACAACAGGTACTCTCAGGGGAGTTTGAACTTCATCAGGCAAGAGACCTAAGGCTCTTAGTTTCCGTTGCCTACTTTGTAGTATTGCTCGTATTCTGTCCCATCGTTTGTTCAAGTCTGAGAGACGTGCCTTCTTACGGGGACTAGCGCCTTTAGAGGACTCTTTATTCAAGAAGTCATGAAGGCATTCTTGAATCAAACAGTGGCTTTGAAGGAACTATTAAGGTAAAAAGAAGTAAATAATATGATCAACAGAGACGTGAAGGACTATGGGTGTAGCTATTCACCATTTGTTTTTTTCTGTAATTATCATTTTCTTTCAGGTTTTTCATTATTTCATTAACATTTATGTCCAAACATAACTGTGACTTAACCCTTTAAGCCCTAAGAGTGATCAGCATCAAGTTTCTCCTTGTAATATCACTGCTTCATAAAACAGAGTGGCCATGAGAATTAAGGACATGATCACACAAGATGAATCTAACCGATACTTCAACAAATTCTCCCCACTTTTTCAACTGAAAACATATAGGGATAACAAATGAGAATTTGAATTTTTATGTTAGGGTTTAAAGGGTTAATACATCCCGAGGACTTGAAAATGACATCTTATATATCATGACTTTCAAACGCGTTTAAAGCGACAGTCTTTCTTATAAAATGTCTCACCAAAACCTTTCTTATCAGAAATTCTCCAGTACAGTGGCACTAAACAAGTTTTTATACGAGCCATATTTTAACAGCTTTGTATTCTTGCTTTTCTTATATACATAACTTAACGTTACGCTTTTCTCCATGGTTAACCGTGATATTCCCTTTTCTGATGTTTAACAATCTTACCTCGAAGTAAAGCAGCTCCAAATCTTTATCTTTTTCGTTGAAAGGCCCCAAATGCTTTACAAAATCTTCAATATCGTCCACAAGCTGAGACCATTCCTGCAACTTTCCTTCAAAATCTCTTCGATGAAGCAGAGCTGTTTCCACCTTCACCATCTTCTCCAAAGCAGATCTTAACTCCTTCTGTTTCCTCAAAACGAGCTTTATTACGCCATTCATAAGACTTTTCAGGTCTGACATTTGCTGACGGAGGTTTGTATTTTCGAAAGCTGAAGACGATAATCGTCGCGAGACGGAATCCATCTTGTTCCTAGCTTTCAGTAGATTCGTTATGAGATCCTATTGAACAAAAGCAAAACTAAGTTACTCAAAAATTAAAAAAAAGATCCAAAAATGTGATTCAGGCGAAGCCTCAATTTCATTTTGAAACTAAAACCAAGAAAGGAAAGAAAAAGCGAATGGTACTTTGCGGAAATAGTTTGAGATATTTCATTTGAATAGTCATAATACATATACCTTGTGTAGCAAGATAAATAGTACCACAGGAAAGAAACATGCAACGAATCTAAGAAACTTTCATTAAATTGATCACAAAAAGATTTCTCTCATAGACTATGGTCAGGCCACTTTATCAATACCATCGTTTGAGCGGTCACCCATCCACATAACCTACACTCACATACACTGACCTGCAATCGAGTTAACTGTTCCTGGTAACTCGTCAGATCACTGTCAACAACTTCCTCCGTTACCGCGCTTTCTTCTACAGACGCTAATTCTTCAAACAACTCGTGCAGCTCGATCTGATTTTTCAAATCCTCATCATAAAACTCTTCCACTTCATCACGATCTTCGTCTAGCTCAAGGTCGCCTTTACGTTTCCCACAAACACCATCCTCGTCGCAAGCTGGAGTTAAATAAAGCGACCTCAAGAAAGAAAAGTTCTCCGTAAAAGCTATGACCTCCTGCTGTCGTGAACTTTCGAGGTTCTGGGCCTGTTCTTGAACACAGCGCTCGAGAGTCTCCTGTTTCGTTGAAGCTCGTTCTTGCACATATCGCCAAAGTTCGTTGACCTTACAAATGGATGGATACAAAAATTAACAGGATTTAAGATCTGTATTTATTTGCTTTATCAACTACTACTTCATTCTCATGTAAGTCCCTCATAAGTGTCGAACGTTATATTGTGCTGTCTTTGGGTTTGGTTCGCTACGTTTTGTGATTGGCTAAAACATGACCTCAATTTTTTCAACCAACCAGAAGCACGGCGAAATATCTTGGTTTACGTGTTTTACGGCGCTTAGCACCATTTTCAAGCCCACCTCGATCCCAGGGCCTCTCTTCTTTACATCCCCTGGAACAGAGGTAGTTTGGGAACAAAGTCTCTTCCCCCATTTCTGGAGTTTTGAGTGATTTATTGGTTGTGTTTGAGGAGATCTCGCTTTTATGACAGTGAATAGTAAGGTTGAATGGGTCTGATAACCACAGCAATAACGTGCATGACCAAGCTGACTAAACAGATAGTGATCAATCAAAATATACAAAGGTATCTGTAAAACAAGTGCCCATCATGACAGTTAACGAATTTACAAGATGATCTGGTAAATTACCTTTTACTTCAAACAATCCAGTTGAAGACTGACATTGTTTTGCCAGCCTAGTGTTTCGTCACCCAATTTTGAATGCCTTCAATTTTGATTTTGATTCCATATTGCTGATCCTGATCGCCCCGCCCCAAGATTCGGGTTTCCCTCGCTGCTTTTAGTCCAAGTGGTCCTTGCTAGAATTATTTATTTATTTATTTTTTACCAGCTTTTCTAGACACAGGTCTGCCCAGAGGGAATGTGCACGAACGGGATTCAGGTCCCCTGCGAGGGGCCATCCCTACCCAATCCCACAACTGGTCGTTTGTCACCTTGACACTGATATTTATGCCTTTATTATTGCGAAAAAAATATGTAAAACGTTATGGCAACAAAAAATAAAATAAACAAAATAGAAGACTAAATAGCAACATTACATCGAGTCGCAGTTCAACTGTAGCTAACAACACAGATGAATGAACGGTTAGTGTTGTAGTACCTCTCTGAGCCGCTCTTCCAAGATAATGTTAAGGCTGGCGCTTCCGTGAAGAAAACTGTGCGACAGCAGGTTCATTTGATCGAGTCGATCCTGTTGTTTTGACATCACAACGCACAAAGCCTGATCCAAGAGAAATACATTTACTTTTGAAATAATATGGAATAATACTGGAATTAAATATCTATAGTATTTATAGTCTCTATATAAACGCACATTTCAATTAAAACAGGCGAAAACGAACCTTGCATAAAAATAAGCGCGCGCTGCCATATTTGCATTGTTAATCTCGAGAGTATAAAGGATAACGCGCGAGTACGCTGCGAGCCCATGCAAGAAAACTGGTACCAGGCAGCGGTCCGCTTATTCTGGTTGAGACTGTATAACCGCTTTAGTGAAAGCTGGTTTTAGGACGAAAGGGGCTACCTTTTATAAACATCACTGAAATAATAAAGAATTTGTCTTCACTTACCACGTGCTTGGCCAACTCATCCTTCATATTATCCTCTGAATCCTGTTCTGTCGTAATTAATTCCTCGATGGAACGCAACTTTTCAACCAACTTTTCTACTTCCACTAAAAAACCTTCTAGGGACATATCCTCGTGAAGCAAATTTCCTGACTCATCAAGTTCCTTCAGCGGGGAGCTCCTGTCCATCAGATCTAGGGGCCGAGACGTGAAAAGCTCATAATCAGGGTCCCTCACAGAGGTCTCGGCAAAACGGAGCCTTTCAGCTTCCTCGACTTTCCGACGCTCAGCTAAAATGGACGCAATTCTGTCCTGGGGTTTCTCGACCTCTGCGTCAAGCTTCAGCAACCTATCCAGTTTATCCATTTCATCGTTTGGCGCGGAGATGACTGGACTGGATGACCGATCATCTTGTCCTGCCTGCTCGATTGATTCCGACGAACTGGGTGAATTCACAGCTTCGTATTTACGTCTTTTATCATTTCTTTTCTTTACTTCGTCGGGCTGAGGTAGTGCTCGAGTATTGTTGCTTACAACGGGGATTATATCGCCTGTAACTACCTTCTCTAAAGGCAAAGTAGAATCACTGAAACCTTCTGGCTTTGAATATAATTCCTCAGCCTGATCGCCATATTTTGAATCTTCCTCTTTCGCGGTGGAGACCGGAAGTTCAGACGGTGTACTGTGACGCGGACGATCATCTCCAGTCTCCAAGTCGGTAGAGATGTCAAATTCATGTAACGCATTATCTGGGACTGGTTTATAAGACGGAAGTATTATTTCCGTCTCCGCATTTTCGGTCAATTCCTGGTCTTTTGATAATTCACTACTGTCATTGCCCGAAATTCCACTTAATGCATGATCGGACACAACACTTTCCTCTGGGACATTTGATTTGTTATTATCCTGTCTATGAGAACTTTCTTGTGTTGCGTCTGGTTCATCACTTTTCATCTCTGGAAAGTCAGTATTATCGCCTGCAGACGCCTCAGCTGGTTCAACTACAATCTTAGGAGGACCTTGGCCGTAATAGACATCGAAGTCATCAATAAAGAATTCACCAGCTGGGTCTGACAAACTTCCATTATCGAAATTTTCTGAACTATTTTCTGTTACATTTTCTGCAAATTGTACTTCCAAGGCGCTCCCATCCTCATCAGTCACCGTCAGCAAAGGCACGCTTATATCATGTGATTTATTTCCACTTTCACGTGATGCGACACGTGATTCATCGCCATCGTTACGAGAGTACTCTCCGTTTTCGAGACCATTTGAGTTAAAAGTCACATCTTCGTTCGTGTCCGCACTGTTATTCATAAGAATGCGTTGATACTCATCTGGAGAGACAGCAATCCCCTCACTAAGAGGAACGCCCTCGTTCGAGGTGTCATTAGCTGAACGCTCCTCTGGCAGGCCGTTTTCTTTTAAAGCATTCTCTCCAGGCATATGACCGTTGTCTCTGCGTACAATCCCTTCAAACGACTCCATAGATGAGACGCCGCTCTCCGAATCTCCTAAATCAGAGTCTCCATTTTCTCCGACTTCGTGCACTGGAGGTTTGCTCTCCACGACTTCCACGTGAAGTGCGACCAAACCAGATGCTCCATCCATCCTTGGGGTTACTGTGACATCGTGCCCTGACAAGCGAGCGAGTTCTTCACCAACATCTGAAATTTCTCGTTGTAGTCTCTCCAGTTTTCCTTTGAATTGCTGTCTTTCCATGTCTGGAACCTCAAGAGGCAACGTCTGGTATCGCTGACGGAGATCTCGTGATAAACTCTGAATGAACTCCAGCTCTGAAGAAAGCTCCTGAATACATAAATAAACCAATAAATAAATAACAAATATTTTAATAATAAATAAAACTAGCTTCTTTTACAATTTAATTTCAGTACAACGCCTATTCCGCACCTCATTTATAACCTTGGTGCTCGCCTGAGCAAAAATTCAACTGAGTATTTGGCCCTTCCGTGAAAAATCCCTAAATCCAGTCCACTGTTCCTAATTTTCGACAAACATTGCTCCTGATAGAATTGGCCGATTTTCTTTTTCTGATAGGCGTTATTTGTTATTTAGTAAAAAACAGTGTGGTATTAATGGAGAAGGAATTACTATAATCTTTCCTTTTATCCAGAATTACACCTCATTTTAATGAACAATGAGCCAAGAGTATTCCCTCTGTTGCACCTGCTCTAGTTTAAAGATAATTGTTTTTACCTCTGTTTTAATTGATTTTTCTGGTAAAAATACAGAAAAAGAACGTAAAACCTGAAAAATAATAGTTGCCCCACTTAGACGACACCCTTTCGTCCACGGAATAGAACAACCTGGCCAATTATCAATTAAGTGATATTAGCCTCCATAACAACCAACATGATAATTAATACTTATATTTTTTAAAACAAAATTAAGCAGAAATTAGTGAAAATGGAGGATTTTAATCGCAATCCATGGAGGGCATTGCGGAGAATATTTATTATAATATATCGTTATTATTCAATTTTTAACCGACAATTTAAGAACAAAAAAAATTGACCTTAAAGAACAACAAGACTTCTTTATGTGAGAAGTAATTTCTTAAGTAAATAACTGGGTCACCTTCCAATCGAACAGTGTGAGATCCACATAGCGACCAATAATACTGTCAAAAGCAAATATCCCGTGGTTTAACAAACAGTCAACCCTCGATGTATGCCGCCCTATCTTGTAAAAATAATAACCCTACACGGCGAAACAGCGTGAAACGTGACACAAGATTTAAATCAACCTTTATATGCTAATCTCATGTTTTCTGTATTCTAAAAAAAGAATCAAAGAAACAAGTTAAAAGAACGCTCTCGACAAGAACCATTCTACGCAGACAAAAGGTGTGAAACGAACAAAGATTCATGCGGTCGATGTAGCAATGAGTTTGTCTGATATTTTAAAAAACGTCGCAAAATTCGTTTCAGTCTGAGATAATTATCCCCGTAACCTATTTTTATAGCCTACCAAAATATTATGATTTTAATATTTAAAGTTTAAAAAATTACTAAATTCGTGCAAAGTATAATTTGAGGTAACTGAAAGTAGTCAGTTTTATTTAATATCTAATTTTTCAATTACATATTTTCGAAATTATATTTTGAAGATTAAATGTCCAGCTGTTCCCGGGATCGGGTTGACAGAAAATCAATGGGTGCGATAAATAAAGACTTCCCTTCACAAAAATCGCAACAGGAATCATAGCCACTAACGCTTTGCACTGAGATCAAGTTAAAAAGTTAAAACCTACCTGTAGTTGCAATCTGTCGCGCTCCTCGCGAAAGGATTCGAAATTTTCAAATTCCCCCAGGTTTGTATTGAGCTGTTGAACCCTGTCGGTGCAAACTTTCAACGCGGCGTTGAACTCCTCCACGCTGTTGTGCCTCATCGGGCCGACATCTCGCTCTTTTTCGTTCATTAAATTCTGTATTCGCTCCAGGCGTTGGGATATATCCTCCATTTGTGTTGCAAGAGCCTTTTGTTCCGTGCGATCGCTTAGCTGACCGATCAAGCGATCTCCTTGGCTGCGAACGCATTCGAAGTCGCTCTGTCGGACGTCGAATTCATCGCCAAAAGCCTGAAAATAAAAATAGTGAAGATAGACATCTGAATTACTATTAGCCATGATGTCTGCCGGCGAGTTGTCCTTAAAGCAATCCACGTTTCCATCTAGATCCAGAGCTTCCTATAGCTGTACTCTTACGTGAGAAAGCGGCCAAAATACACTGGATTGCAGTCATAATTCATACAGTGGTATAGTATGTCTCGACATCAGCTAGTCTGTCATAGTGTAAATCAAAGTGTCAAAACCAGTGCCAAAGGTGAATTATTATTCACTGCAAATGTGATCTTCTTCCTGAAAAATATTCCAACTTAAATACTCTACGTAACCATTTTTCCAAAACTTCAAAACCTTTAAAAGATGGTCGCCACACGCTGAAAACATAGCTAGCGATCGGCCTCATACATTACAGTTAATTAATTCAAGCTTGACGCCGTTCTTAGGCAACGTGGCGCGGACAGGAGAATAAGATAAATTAAATACCAATCATTGGTTAAATACTGCTTGTTACAGAGTGACAAGAACCAGAGAATTTTTATAGGATACGGGAAAATTTAAACAACCACCAAACGAAGCGTGATCAGCGACCTGGAATCGTAAATTTTCGGATTCGCTCCACAAGCTTTTTGATTTCGAGTAACATGTCAACAACGCACGTGTTTCTAGATTTTGAAAAAAAGTTCCGCATAAAACTAAAGCTTGAGCCCGGTGTTTAAGGTTGGCAAAAACTCATTAAAAACTGCATTAAAAACTACGCTACAAAGTTATAAATCACACCCACAAGTCAATGAACCGTGACTAAGCAGCTATGAAGATAAAACTCAGTCGCTATTAAAAAAATATTTTGATGATTTTGTGGTCTACTGCTTATACTCCTGAAACTCTGGCAAATGACAAACTGTTAGAAATAAGATCTTTAACTTCATAAAATATACTCGTAATTGAAAATATTCCTAAAGACGTCGCGGAAATAAATTAAGTTTAAAAAAAAGTCACTAAATGCACCGACTCTCAGACTTATATTCGGTTATGAGCACGTGTTAGGGGTAACTAAGAAAGTTATCTCCCGAGAGAGACTTGAGCGATACGAAAGAGTGCTTAAGGCTTTACAGAATGTATGCGTAGGACGATACCGAGTGAAATTATGCGATATAGAAAATTACCGCGAGTTGATGACAAGATCAAAAAACACCTGCCTCTGAAATCCTGTGACCATTCAGTCGGATGATTAAAGAGCCAAAAAGTCCATAAAATTTGAATGTTTTTGGCAGCTTACAGCGACGGCAGATATTTCGACCTGTTTAATTCTACTAACAACAATGAACCGAACATCCCCCTCCCAAATAAATAAAAAAGGAACCATTTCATGTCTAGAGAAAGTTGAAAGGCCTTTGCAGAAGAAAAACAACAGAAACATGGACTTGGAATATTCAACCTGGGAAAGTCTACACAATCTGAATGTTTATGACAGCTTACAGCGACGGCAGATACTGTGTGTCGACCTGCTTTATTGTATTACCAACAATGAACTGTGTTCGAATCTCCCCCTCCCAAATTAGTAAATAAATAAAAACATAACTTGTAGAGAAAGTTGGAGGGTCACAATGCAGATGAGCAACAGTAGAGACATGGACTTGAAATAGTCATCTTGTTGCTGTGAATAAGGCGCAAAGAAAATTCTAAGTCCACGAAGGGAATCAACTGAAGATTTCCTTTCACCGGTCGCAAAAGAGAAACACAAGACACGTGGACTACAATAGTTTACACGTAGCGAGCATGGCACAACGAAAAATCCGAGTCGAAGTCGGGAATCCAATCAATAACTTTCCGTACACCTGTCGGACGCTGTACTTGGTGGCAAGTCCTGGTCATTTTACTACGTTTGTATTGACGCGTTCTGTACACTGCATTTCCAAAATTTTCACAGAATGACGATGAAAATTTTCAGTTTGTGTCTTTAACAGGTTAAAAAGAAATCATGCCGTTAATAAGAGATTTAATGCAAATATGGTACATAGGAAAACAAGAAAGTATGCAAAGAACGAGAAATAAATGTCAGTGTAAGCCGAACAAAATAATTTTCTGCAAAAAAAGGTTTACTAACCTTAAACCATGAACTATCAACCTCGTTTTCAGGTAAGTCACGTGACAAGCGCTCTTCCGCTCTTTGAACCCATTCCAAACAGCTCTTTAACCCACACTCAAACTCGTGCCAGTCCACCGAGGCTTTCAACATCTCTTCCTGTCTCCTCTGAAGGCGCTCTTTGACGAGGAGAAACCGCTGATCGAGCGCAATGAGTTTGACTCTGGCTTTGTTGCCGTCAGCAGCAGGAAATAATCCCAGCACTATCTTTGCTTGGTCTTTGATATCATGGATAATTGATTCTTGGAAATCTAGGTTGTCTGATAGCATCTATAACGAAAGAGCGGTTAGTTTGTTTCAGGCAACAGCAAACGACGTAGTCTAAGGTATCTCAAGTATACTTGTCACGCAACGCTTCTATAACTTTGAAATTAGGTACCGTAAATCCTCTATTAAGCCCCCCGTCTCTAATAAGCCCCCCCTTTTCAGATGAGGAAAGTTAATAAGCCCCCCTCTCTATTAAGCCCCTCCTCCCTCCCCCTTCCCCAGTCCTTATTCTTCACAAAAAAATAAACGATTAACGTGGACTGATCAGTTATGATTTATTCAGGTTGGAAGTCCATATTGTTTTTGGTCTTCGGCGGCATGACCTCCAACTTCTTATGCTTAATTTTCTCGTAAAAATTACCGAAGAACATGAGGTCGAAATCGCATTTTTGAAGAATAAGAATTTTGTTTTTGTTACTTTTAGGCTCCCACAAGTGAATTAAATACTTTTGACAGTGACTTTAATTGTACAACGCGTAAGTCTACTCTGTCTCATACCACGGTATTTTTGCTACAGGTGATGCGTTTCGCTAAATCAAATAAGCCCCCTCCCCCCCCCTCTCTATTAAGCCCCCCATCAAAAGCGCTTGAAAAAATTAAGCCTCCCCGGGGGGCTTAATGGAGGATTTACGGTAGTTAAGTAGTCACGCAATACTATAATCCGACGAAGAGGATGCAAAACGACTCTATATGAATATCTTTTATTCAGCGATGACAGACTGGAAAATCTATCTGAACATTTTCCAGGAATCAATGACAGTTTTACTTTAGAAAAAATAACTTCCGATCATAATCTCTCCTCCTGACTGGATGAAATTGAGGTGCATGGCATCGTTAAAGAGAGAAGAAAGTCTATATCTCAAGAGCAGAGGGGGGGGGAGGAGTAAACAACAAATTTTTATACGGAGAGGCTCCGCTCAGAGGTTCAACCACTTACCTTTTTATTACTCTGTGTGTACAGAGGTTTCTCCCTTGCATGGGTTTGAGGGTTTACGAACTTCGTCGCTTGTCAGTTGTGTGGTTGGTTTTTTACACCCCAGGGCGTAAACAAACCAGCTACGCGACTGACAAGCGACGCGAACGACTTCGTAAACGCTAAAAGCCATCCAAGAGAGAAACCTCTGCTCACAGAATACACATTTATATACCATTTTTATCCAAAAAGGCACCCCTTTTGTATAGTCTATTGACAAAGGGTACCCCTTTGACATAACCTAGTTTAGATTTTTGCATCCCTTTTAATTACTGTGAATGCACTGTCTTTAAAATGAATATTAAAAAAATCACAAAACCAAAACGTTTGCTCCACTTTTTAACAGCCATGAAATGCATCCTTTAGCCCTCTTGGGCCTTTTTACAGAACGAAATGACAGATTTCCTACCCATTCATTTACTTCCAAAAGTGAAATCCCCACCCTTTCATATACCAGGAACCTGAAAAAGAGGATTTATTTAGGTTTCTCGGAAACTGCCCACCTACCCCTCCCCTAAGCCAGCATTATCACTTACTTCTCACTTACGGCAAAATGTTGGCTTAGGGGAGGGGTAGGTAGGCAGTTTCCCAGAAACCTAAATTGATCCTAAGGTAACCTTTCGGGCAGCCCCTCCTCGCATAGGCCATGATAGGGACTAGGGAGTGTCCCCCCCCCCCCACCCCCTTGAGTCTATATGAATCTTACCAGGTGCGTCTCTCTGCGATCTTCCAATTCACTATCGTCAACAGTCTGAAAATCCAGAGACTTTTCTATCATAATAAGATTACGGAAACACGCGTCCATCTCGCTCTGAAACTCCTGCCATCTCCACAAGGTTTCCTCAAATTCTTCTTCTTTCTCTGCGACGTGTCCTGAAACAACCAATTCATACATATATAATAAATAAAGACACGTCTGCTAACATATCCTTTCTTTTGCTTGAGAGACGGCATGTTGCTAGGATGCAGTCTAAAAACCCAGGCATAATACAGTAAAGACCCGCGAGTAAGAACCTGATTTTTAGGAACCTGTTAAGCTAAAATATGCCAGTTAGGTCCCCTCCATAGAAGAACCTGTTTAAGCCTAAAATTTGAAACGGGTTCTTATTTTCTAAATTCTATAAAAAAAAAAGATGTTGTACACTTCAGCAAATAAGACAAGTCAACATTCAGGATCCTCTTTGGAGACATAGGTGCCTTATCACTCTAACTGCAGTGCAGTGGTACGCAGATTTTACCACGGAATAAGCTAAATATTCGTAGCTGCAATGCGTTTTTTTTCCTTCAGAAAATGAGAACCCATTTATGATCTACATAGCCTAAATATGTGCTAATTATCATTTATATAAGAACCTGTTTAAGCTAACTTGAGAAAATGCAGATTCTTACTTGCAAGTTTTTACTGTACTCAAGAAGTTCACGGTGCGATCACTTCAAAGGCTTGACTCGATTCCGGCCTGCGTAGCAAGCGTTTCCGTTTGGTTTCAGAGCAAAAAAAGACCGAGGAACGGGATTTTCGGTTTTGACCGCGCGAGAAATGGAACGAGAGCCTCCCCACCCCCTCCCCGCTCTTTTTCTAGTGCCATTTTTCGCGCGGTCTTTGTTTCTCGATCCTCGTTCTTTGATCCGAAACCGCACGGAAACCCTTGCTATGCAGGGTAACGCGATTCAGATACAGCCTCCATTTCTCCTTCTCAATCAAGAAGAAGACAAAAGGAAGCTCTGTTCTTTCAAGGTGATCTGTGACGTCATTGCGGGGGCCTGGGGAAAGAAATTTTAATGCCGTATCCCATAAACCAAAGCTCACGGAAACAGATTGAATAGGCCATTTCCGAGTTCCAAAAAATCTCACTTTCAAAACGAGGCTAAGTGCGAAGCCATTGATATGAAAATGATTTTCAATTATTATGCAAATAAAACTCATTTTCACAACAAAGGTTTCGCACTTAGCCTCGTTTTGAAAGTGAGATTTTTTGGAACTCGGAAATGGCCTATTGAATTGAATTGGTGCGCGCGATGGTTTATGGGATACGGCATTAAAATTTCTTTCCCCAGGCCCCCGCAATGACGTCACAGATCACCTGGTTTGATAGACACGAAACATTCTAATACGTGATTTTTTTTAGCGGCGCAAAATCAACACTCTTGATTCAAAAGCACGTACCTTCAAGATCTTCGCATTTGGCTTTGAGGGTGTTAAGATGTTCTCCAATCTCTTCACGGTCTCTGGAGGGGGCTCCATTCATAAGTTCTTCACACCTGGTGCTGAGATCTTCCACTGACCCGTGAAGATCAGACACTTCTCTGCTAAAGGTCTTAAAAGGTAAAGCAAAAAACTTTATTTGTTTCCGGACTGGTGAAATAGCCAAAGGGGGAACTGACGGGGGGGGAGGGGGACAACCGCTTTTTTTCTCACAAGCTGACTATCTACTGTAATGTATTCTTTCCACCTATACGGGAAGTCTCATGATTCGGACATTACCATGACGAACGTTTTTCTTGGTCCTAAAGATACTTAGCGTCAGACAGTTCATTCAGAATGAAAAAGCATTTTTTCGCGCGTCGCCTTGGTGACACAGGCTACCCAAGGAACAAAACCTCAAGCCTAATATTTGGCTTGGATGCCGAACGTTTTACAACTTAGAATTTTAACCTCGGAGGGTTGAGCTTTGTGGGCTCCTTCAAAATAATCCTTAACAAAGTCATTCACGTGGTACCTCGTAGTTGTCTCTTTGTTCCAGCACTTTCGTAGAATCATAACTGATGGCAGTGAGGTCGTCCGTGGAGGCGGCCAACTCATTCAACCTCTTTGCCACGGTCCTGACCTCGTTGTTGAAGGCGGCTACCGCTTCGTTTTTCCTCTCTGAATCTGCTACTCTATCGTTTAGTTTCCCTTGTAGTTCGTCCCACTTTTCGCTTAATTCGTCGAGTTTGGATTGAACTTTAGTACCTTGTTCCCCGGACGATTCCATCATGGTAAGCAGCTTGCCCTTTTCGCGCGCATTTTGAAGAAGCGGGGCAACATCGTACAACTTTTGCTGCAACTCCTGGCGGAAAAAAAAAAAAATTAAAAATGTAAAAAATAAAATGAAAATGACTTAAATGGTAAAAATTCAGTGCGCTTAACTTATGGCAACTCCACAAATGCAAAAAGATGTTTCGAGACCTTTATATTTTAAAATGAGGAAGACCACGACAACGACATTTCCTTAATACTACGAAGTGCGCTCGCGTGAACCAGTGTCATTTTGGCGGGAAAACGCTTCTGCTACGGGTTTTAGTGAAAATGTCGTAGTGAAGGAAACAAGTCATCGAATGTTAGAAGGTTTATCATTTTGCGATCGGGAGAAGGCTTATTCTTTCCTATCTATGTTAACTGTTCTGGCGAAAAACAGTAAATTGAACTGAGCTTTCCCGGGGGGGCTCCCTCTTTTTTTGAGAGGACTCTGCAAGTCAAATTTTGTCCTCGTAGTCGTCCTCGGCCTACAATCTTAAGGTCTCTAATATTCGCTAGAGGCTCAGCAAGGGCAGTTATGAACGCATGTCATCCAATCACAACACATATAGCCTATGCGTACAATAAGTTCATCGTAACCCTTACCTCAATCTGGGGTCTGTCTTCCACCTCATTTTCAGTGGACTCCTTGCCTTCCAGTTTTTCTTCAATTTCACGGAGACGGTCAACAGCCGTGACCACAGCCTCGCGGTATTGTTTATGAAACGAAATCGTCTCGTGAAGTTCAGCCTGACGCCGCCTTGCGTTGTTTCTAATCGCGTCAAATTCTTCCTTCGTTGTCTCTTGTTCCTTTGATTCTTTCCACGTTGGAGGTACAGGAGCGGCCATTTCAGTCATACTTGCGATGAGCGATTCGAAAATCTCTAATTTTTCTCGGAGATCCTATGATACGGTACAGAAGGCTAAAGTGAATTAATGAGATTACTGCGGACTAAATAAAGACGCGCACTCTTTTTATAAACGGAGTACTGCGGAAGAAAGAGTAAACACGAGAAAGTTGGTTGCAGTTGTAGTCAGTTGTGTACGCAACTTAAGCAGTGGTGAAAAGAAAGCTTGAAAAAAAATTGGCTTACACGGGATTCAAGTGCTTTGAACTGTACCAAAAAAAGGTAACAGCAATTTTTTTCAGAAAAGAACTTCAAGAAACCGCGTTTCACATTGTGGTTGATAAGTCAAAAATCACTCGGCTACGTTTCCTAAAACAGTGAATTTTTTCTCCGAAAGTTTGAAAATGGCGAGAAAATTTATTTCCCAGTAGAAGCTTAAACGACGATATTGGACAGACAATCTTTGATTCCCTGCAGAGTTTATTCATATTATTGATCTATTATTTACTTCACCATTTGAATAGAAAATGTTTGAGAATTAAAACACCCACATTACTTCCGACTAAAGAAAGACGCGCCCTCTTATTATGAACGTATTGTATTCATAAAAAATTAACGCAGTTCTAGCCACAGTTAAAGGCAAAAATAATTATCAGATGATGAAACCACATAATAAATCAACGAAAATTCAAGTTTTCCGAAATCTTAGAAGATAAATTAACGCGGACAAATTTAAATGGCTGGAGATTTGCCGTCAATTCAGTAAATTTGTAGATAAGACTTGATGGATGAAGAGAAGCAATCGCACGACTTGGCGGTCATTTGCTCCTAGAAACACACAACTTCCCACAAGGATATCTTTATTTTGAAAACTAAAGTAAAAACATCATCCGAACATGACAATATTATTAAGTGAAATTATGTTTGTAAGGTTCATCTTGAAGGCGAAATGCAAATTAAAGATATATTTTTTTATTTTAAAAGAATTAGTACATAAAAATAACTTGGAAAATATCGAACTATTCCTGTAAGAGCCGTATGATTATTGTTAAGGATGAGGGAAAATTGGAATTCTTAACAGAAACGGAGAAAGATATTTTAAGTATGTCTTCAACAGATGTAAACGTCAACGTTTCCACGTTCATCAAGTTTATATGGGATCAAATACTGTGTTTTAAATAAGGACCCGATTTGAATATGCAAAATTGAGATAATTTTCGATGAGCGCTTTCGAGACGCTAAGAATGAATGGCATAGAATTACTATGAGTTTTTCATTTAAAAGGAAGTAAAAAAAGGAAGACGAAATGAGAATTAAACTAAAACGAAGGTTTTAAACATAAACATAAACATACGGACGGTTCATGCTGCTTCCGCATGGTCAAAGAGTATTAATTTTTAAAACAGTTTCTCCGCATAAATATATAAAATTATTTCACAGTTCAACACACCTACATAAAATTATAACATGATCAAGACATTACAATTATAAACACATGATACCTCGGTTTTGGATTCAACAGCCTCCATATCGCTTTGTTTTGAGTCATCTATCTCACTCAAGAGTTGATCGACTTCCTTAGCAGTCGTCTTTGCCCGCTCCATGACCTCGAGCTGTTTCATGCAGCCTGAAATTCCGTCCTCTAACAATTCTCGTTGTTCATTCAGTCGTTGCTTCGCTTTTTGCCACTCTTCACCAAAGTTTCGCAGCCGTTCATCAAACTCCTTCTTGTCAAGCTCATTAAGTCTACCGCTGACTTGTTCAGCTCGTGCGCTCAGGGATGTCTGATTGGTGTCTATCTCTGTTAGTAAGTCCTTAAAGACAATTTGTAGTATTATGGTCTAAGTCTAAATATTTAATATCTAATCATTCTTAAACGTTTCACGGCTTAACAATTAAGGGTCATTTTCATCAAGATTGACGAATAACTAAAAAATTCCTGTCGCAAGGCCCAGGCTTAGTTACTCACAACTGGTACAAAACTTATTATCTTTCGAAAGAAAGGGAAATCACTCTGCATCAGAAAGCTCGGAAAAGATTTTGAGCTCCTGAAGAGATTCGAACGACCCTCACTAACTGCCTTTTCTCCCAACCCTTTAGGTCTCAACATGAATTTTCTCTTAACAATATCGATTCATAACTAAGAGAAATGGTTCGGAGAATTGCTAGAATGATTGAAAAAAGAATGCTTGATCTTTCATCAAATTCTCTCAACTATTTCTGTGAGGAAACGTATAGAGTTCAATCTGGAGAATTTGTATTTGGATATTGGGGCTTGAAGGGTGACGAAATAACACCGACAGTCTATGGACACAGATTTTCATCCTGCTGTAATCAACTCAAAACCTGCTGGCGCGTTGTTAGCACGAGGTCAAAACAAAAACAGCATCTCGGTTATCAAAAATAAACAATCATTCACAGCCTCGTTTCACTATATTGTAGCCTCTAAATGATATGGTATGTCCTCTTGTAATAATAGACAAAAGAAGCAAATTAAAAACATCGATCATAGATAACCAAGTAACGGAATACAAGACATTGAGAGACAAGGATTAAATCATCAGACACCGATTACCCGCTCATAAATCAATCTTACAAAATTATTCTTTTTCGATGAAGGAAAAGCGAGTGCGGTCAACTGTAAATCGTCGCGTCGAGATAACCAACCTGCATGTGAGATTGATCTTTACATATCTGGCGATGACTTAAGTAAAATCAGCTACAATCGATGAAACGGAAATGATGCAGCCTATTGACTGGCAGTCGTAAATTCATTGACGGGAAAAATTCGACGGAGAAAACTAAAATCCTTTAGTGATGGGTTTATAGACAATTTCATTTAGTAAGAAAGAAAGTGACCGCTCGTTACACTTACCGTTAAGCGCGATTTGCTACAATTCTCAACAGCTTGAAAAGCAAATTGGAGAGTTAATATTACAAGTTGCTCGTTGAACGGGAGCACTTATAAACCGAAATATTAAAAAATAACATCAATGCCGTACGTTTTACCAAAAGCCACTTGATTAGTTGAACGAGACTAAACATTTCGTTCCCCTTCAGAGAATTTTGGTGTTAAATTAGAATTATTGGAAGACATAATGACAGAGTGACCATGCAAATATAAGTCGAGTTACTCAGGAAATATAAATATTCAAATCCTCTTTCGCCTCGTTTATACGCAGATAGATATGTTAATTTAAACAACTGAGCGGGAAATGTTTCCTGATTGCCTATTACACCATAGCGACTACCGAAGGTCGCTGTGACTGGTCTGATTAAATGAGCTGGCGACAGAAGTAAAATGAACTCTTTCCTAAATGGCGCATAAGTTGACAGCTGTAGCGATTCTCACTTCGAGGCTGAAGAAAAAATCTTACACTGTGATCATTCAGGTGAAGTCCATAAAACTGTAGCTGTTTATAGTGCCTCTTACTTACCGATTTTACACAACCTGTCAAAATTCTACCGCTTTTTAAGTAACTATCGTTAACAACATCTGCTGAATAAGTTTAAATCGCGACAAATTTCAAGTTCACTCACTGCATTGTCTCCCAAGTAAATGAAATAGAAAATGTCGGGAACCATATTCATTTTAAGAGCAGTTTTAAACGTTTGGAAATCGTTTGCTGACCCGTTCCATGCTTTTTGGTCGTGTTTAGTTTCGTCACAGCAATAACAGAAGCTGGATAGCTTGTTCTATTGTCGTGGAAACAAAGAAAAGCGAGGACAAAATCTCATCTGAAATTCAAGCAACGAGGGCCTTTATCTTACCAAGCAAAATCGATCTTTCTAAAGTAAGAGAAACTCAAAAAAGGAAAAAGCAGAACGTTTTCCCTTATTCCATTTTGATTTAAACAGAACGAAGAAAATTTTGACAAGTACAACGGTTCTTGCACACACGCTGGCATTCCTTTGCGAGTGATGTACAAGGGAAGGTTATTCAAGGCTTTTTTTAATAATAAAAAAAAAAAGCTTCAATCTAATATCCTTTGCCGTGGTTTTGGAATTGCTACACTGACGACTTCTGCGCGTCTTACAGTCGTCTACGTTAAAGGAGCGGTAAAGGGAAAAAAATACTACTACTGCAACAGGTACCGTAAAATGCACGAGTTTTGCACAACCAGCTGTACAGGTGGGAAGTGGTAGCATTAATTGTTACGGAACTAAAGTTGGCATATGAAATGATAAGTACATGAATATCATATATTTTAGCCACGAAATGAAGAAATAAATGCGAAGATAACAATCACGTAACTTTTGCAGTTACGAAAAGAAACCCTGAAAAATTCAGGGTTAACGGGGCTCGAACCCCGACCCCGCGACACCAGTGCAGCGCTCTAACCAATCAAGGTAGTTAGTTAACACAACCTATCACAAGCAAAGTTCAAGCCAATCATGACTTACCGGCATGTCTTTTCTACCGCTTTTCTTGGTTGCACCCATTCAGTGTCAGTTATGATTGGTTAATTCGATGGTCAGTACCCGTTGCGATTGGCCAGTCTAATTAATCTATAATCGGAGGAGAGTTAAAGATAACTTTTAAATGCAAAAGCTGTTTACCTTGACATTTATTAACCTCTTTTGAGCCTCCTGTAACGAAGCAGGTGCAGAGTGGTCAGCAGCACACCGCGCGAAAATTGTTGCAGTTTTAGCAGCCTCGGTTTCAAATGCATTCCAGTGACTCTTAAACTCCTGGAAATCATTTGCCGAAGCCGTCAGTTGTTTGCAGAGTTGACTTATTTCAGCGTTCACCCTCGCAACTTCAGCGGCTCTCCCACTTCCCTGTAAACTTTCGCTGTACGCAAGATACTCCCCTAGCTTGGTGTTAAGTACGGAGAGAGCCTGGATCCTCTCTGACATACGGGAAACATTAAGGGTCACACTGACCTCGTTCTCAAGTAGCAAAGCATTAGCATCCTGAATCAGAATCCCCGCCTTTTTCAACCAGCCTTCCAACGTCTGTTGCTCGGCAACAAGCTTTCGTAAAGCTTCGACTTGGCCGTTGATCAAATCTTGCAAAGAAAGTTTGCTTTCCTTAAGTTGATTACACCGTTTTTCTAAATTACGTCTTTTATCGTAAGTCGCAAAATGCAACATGTCTGGTCCTGTTTCTACTAGTGATTTGAAATTTCCATCTGTTTGAGAGAGTTCTTGTTCAACTAAGCGGCATTTCGCAAGCTCTTCTTCAGTATGTTTAAGACTGGAGGTCTCAGCAATAGCACCCAGATCAACTGCGCGGATTTGCCCTGAAAGACCTTCGTAAAAAGCCAACAGTTCAACGCAATCGTTATCAAACTGACGTATTTTCTCCATCTGTGCGGTTTCCTCAGTGAGACGCTCTTTTATCGCTTGAAGGTCTGCGGTCAGGGCGCAATAATCCTGTTCAATCGAACTCTCGTCTACATCGACATGTCCGGCTTTAGCTATGGCAGTCTTCTCCGCCACAGAAGACAGAAGCATGTCACACGATTCAAGTTTAGCCAGACAAATCCTCCGCGAACTAATGCTTTCTTCAATCCAGTTATCACTTTCAGGCCCAGCAGACTCCAAGCTTTCTCCACGTTTAAATTCTACTAACAAATCTCTTACGCGATGGAGATCCGACACAAGCTTACCGTATTGTTGCAAGCGATTTTTAATCTCAACGCTGTTGCTTACTAACTTAGCTTTAGCATCTTTGAAGTTTCTTTCTATATCCCGTAAACTTTCAATAAGTTTCTCTTGTTGTTGTCCACCACCCTTGATATTTCTGGTTTTGGACAATAACTCCCCTAACAAAGCAAATTTTGTATCCAGAATGGAAAGAAATCCATTGTTATCCATGACAGCTTTTTCTAACATGTCCTTTTGAATAACTGGCGGTATGTCTTTATGAACGAAAGGAACGCAAGTATCTTTCACCCAAGAGCGCAACTTCGAAATCTCATTATCAATGTTTTGTTTTTCTGTCTTTTCCTTTTCAAGTTCGTTTAGTTTTCCCAAAGCATCTTCTTTTACCTCTTCCCATTTCCCGACAACAGTATCCAACTTCCGTTTTGGATCAAGATCTGTTTGTTCATAGGCGACACTTAGCAGTTCATTACAACGGTCAGTGAGCAAATCTAGTTTATTACGGTAAGATTCTATCTTAGAACAAAGTTCCTGCATTCTCTTCAATCTCGCGTCTACAGGACCCCTGTCGCCTTCTGTCACGTGAAGTGCTGTTTCTAGTTCTTGAACGCCTTCTAGACACGTGCCATAGTCATCTTCAAAATCTTTCTTCATCTTTGCTAATCGCTCAAGTTCGTGCAACTTCTCACCCACTGAAGCCTTCAGTTTTCCCCAGTCTCCTTGCAGCTTTCCAGCCTTTCCATCCGGGGTAGTACGACCGCTTTGTGAGTTTTCATCACGTGATAACTTAGCCTCCTTCTCTTGAAGTGCCGTCATGTGAGATTCACGCGATTCCATATCTCCGTAAAGCCTTTTCAGTTTGGTCATCTGATCTTCGAGCGTCTCTACTGTGCATGACAAGTCAACCGGGGCAGCGGCTTGGTAAATAGTTAGCAGACTCTCACAATGAGCAGATTGTTTATCGAACTCGATAATGTTATTAATATGCTCTTCTGCTTGTCGAACTTTTTCCTTTGATTCTTCTTCAGCATCGTTAAAAGCCTGCTGAAGTGCGCGAACTGATTCCTCTAGCTCTTGTTTCTCGCCGGGTTCAAGTTTTTCCAGGACCATTTCAGCTTTTTCTACAATATTCTGGACATTTTCCTTTTCGACATCAAGTTCTGATGCTGTTTGTTTAAGCTGGCCAAGGGCATCGTTTGCGACACGTATGTCGCCAGCTTTTAGTTTACAGGTTTGAAGCGACTCATGTATGGTTTTTACTCGACTTTCATTATCCTTCACTTCTTCATGAATATTTCCGATTTCGGCCGTCCACGCTATGAGCTGTTCTTGCTTAATCAAAGCTTCCGTATTCAGTGCTTGCAATTCATTTTTAATTTTTATCAGCTTCTCTCGCAACGGCTCTCTTTGATCCTCGCACGCGCTAGAAACCTGACTACCCGCTGCCTCCAGGGATTGAATTTGTTCTTCTATTTCCTGACATTTCTCCTGCTGTTCCCTGTGCAGTTCAAGCTGAGCATTAGACTTCTCCGCAATAGCTGAACATGTACTCTCTTCCTCGACAGATCTCCTCAGTTCAATCAAAGACTGTTTACACTGCGTTGCGCATGCGTTGTAGTTTTCTTTCGCTTTTAAAAATGTTACCAAATGCGCCTCTTTTACGCGCACTTCATCACGTAGTGTTGCCAAACTGCTTTTCCCGCAATCAAGTTTTTCTTGAAGCTTACTTTCACCTTCCCTCTCAATAACAGCCACATTTTCTCCCTTCTCTGCAATATCCGAGAGTTTAGCGCCAAACGACTCTAATTTGGGCTGCAGATTTTTCAGTTTACTAAGATGGTCCTCAGCGCTACTGTCGTCAAGCGAGTAAGTAACACTGGAGTCAACAAAACTTTTGGCGTTGGTTAACCATTCCAAGGACTCTTCGAGCTCATTTTTACATTGGTCATAGCTTCTGATTTTCACCTCTGTTTCACTCAAAACCCGAGGGACTTCTTCCATAAGATCATCAAAATCCTCTTTTGCCCTGGCCAGCCTCTCTTGCTTTCCGCTTTGAATTACTAGGTTTTCTTTTGTTTTAAGAAAACTTTGGAATTCCTTTTCCTTTTGAGCAAGGTCCTTCTGTAGATCTCTCAACTTTTCAAGATTGGCTGTTAGAGCTTCTAAGCGAACAGGCTTCTCTTTGGACCTTTGTACCACTTTACCCGCTTCGTGAAGCAATGTCTCATAACGCGTGACTTGCTCTTCATTTTCTCTCACTTCATCCAAGCAATGCTCCAGTTCTACAACCTTAGCGGCAGAATCGTCTTGTAAGCCCATAAGAGTATCACACAAGCTATTGAGTTCCTTCGACAAGGATTTCTCTAAAGCGCTGGAAACTTTTCCAACACCCTGACCAACTATCTCCTTCGCTTGCATGATATCATGAAGAACTGTTTCTACCTCTTGGTTCCAATTTTGGAATTCCACAAGTTTTTCTTCCAGGTCCTCCACCTTCCCTGGTCGAATACTCTCCTCGTTGGCTAAGATCAGTTCCTTTTTCTGCAAGAGCCATTCTTTACACGAAGATATTCGTTCCTTTACGTCATTCACATCGTTAACACAGTGTTCTACATCTCCCAGCTTCGCTGCAAGACGTTTATGCATCACTTCGACACTAGTTTTCAAAGAACTGAGCCGACCTGCGTGCCGTTTCGATGGTTGATTCGCCGAATCGTCGACTTTGCTTCGGAGCGACTCAACCAATTCCCCATAGGAGACGCATTCAGTGTTCAATGTTCTGAGTTTTTCGACTTGCCCGACTACTTCTTCCACCTCCTGAGCCTCCACGGAAGCCAACGAAATTTCCATTTCTTTTTCCACGTTCTCCACCCAGCTTGAAACTTCTTCGAAACTGTCGTTGAGCTTCTGCTCTTCGGTAATTCTTCGCTCTATTTCCGCAATCTTCTCTGAGAAGCCAGCGAGCAAAGATTTCCACTTATTTACAACCTCAGCATAATTTTCCGCTGCTTCTGAGGCCAATGGAAGTTCATCCTTCTTCTCTCCAAGTTGAAATATGGCAGTTTTTTGAGCCAAAGCGTCTTGAAATTTCACTTTAAGCTCTTGAACGTAACCCTCAAGTTGATCAACTTCGTTATAAGAGGGTGACTCGGCAGATACAATGTTTTCGAGGTCTTGTACAATGTCTTTGCAGTGTTGCAGCTCAGCCTGGAACTCTTTCACTCTATCATTTTCTACCTGTATCGATTCAACCTGGTCAGCAACTTTGTTTTTTAATTCCATATATGACGTTTGCAAAGCTAGCAACTGAGTCTTGGCATTTTCCTTGCCAAAGATATCAAAGTTTGTAATTCTCGCAGCAATTTCTGATAACTCTTTTATTTTCTCCTCTTTCGAGTCAATATTACGCGTTTTCGACCTGAGCTCTTCAAGCTTAACGTCTAACGAAGAATCTTCGCCTACGGGATAAGTCTCTTGGAGCCTTTTTTCGTTTTCGATCCACGTCGTCAATTCCTGGTACTCCGCTAAAAAGTGACGATATCCATTTAGCTCTTCTTCAACCTTATCAATTTCTACTCTAGATCGCTCAGCTACATCTTCGAATGAACTTTTTAACTCTGCCAGTTGCAGCTCAAAAATACCCTTTTCCGTGTCACTGGCATCCTGAACAATCTTTTTGCCGTTCGTAAACAAGACATTCACAACATTCTCAGGAGATTTGCATTCATCATGGATATTCTTCAACCTGGCCAAGTGGTCTCCTAATGCGGATAGGTCACCAGATGGACTCTGTGAACGCGTAATTTCCTCATTCGCTTTTTCAATCCACTGTTTGGAGGCTTTTACATTTTGATCAAAGGCTGCCCTATTAGCAAAACGCCTTTCAAGGTTTTCTTTAACGCCACTCCAGTGCGACTTCAATTCATTTATTTCCACTTGTAAAACTTTCTGTTCAGACGGTTTGAGCCTGCTAAAAAGCTTCTCACCTTTAATGTCCAAAGACGCCAGTGCGGAATCGACTGAATCCATGGCTTCTGTGGCTTGCATTACGCCTTCTTCTAGAAGCGGCAACTGCTCAAATTTGAGTTCTTCACCAGCGACCATTTCCACTTTGCTAATCAGCTCTTGGCACTGTAATAGTTCCGCTGCCAAGTCGTTCCGATGGTTAAGAATCTCCTGATCTTCTTGGATACGACTTGTGATCTCCTGCCTTACATTAGCAAGTTTCTCTTTCAATTCAGACACATGATTACCCAAACCGTCTTTCAAGACCTGGCAGCTGGCATCGACTGCCTGGGTGCTCTTTTCCATTGAAATAATTTCAGCTTCGCATGCCTCTAAACCATTAACATGTCCAAGTAAACTCTCTAGTTCTGACTCAACAGTATGAAAGCCACCGACTGTCGTCAAATTGTGTAGTTTGGTCTCTACCTCTGCAACAGCTGATTGCATTTTAGCGAAATCAGATTCAAGCGCCTGGATTTGTTTGAATGCATCTCCAAGAAGACTCTCTCGCATGCCCAAGTCCTCCTCTAGATTGTTCCATTGCGATTTCACGTCATCAAGCTGAGCTTCCACACCATCCTTGCTTCCTACATTTTCCTCCTCACCCTCGGTTATTAGTTCTCGTCCTTTCAGAATGGCATCTTCAAGCCTAGTTTTTTTCTCAGGGAGTCCACTTCTAAGATCTGCACAGACTCTCAACGCTTCTTGCAGCTCCTGGACACTAGCAAAAGCTGTCATCCCCAAACATCTGTCCCTTGCTTCTGAGATCCACGTTTTTAGCTCCGCTAGAACTCCCGCGAATACGACCTGCTTACTTTCAAGTTCACTTCCTGCCTTCATTTTCAGTGCCTGCCAATCTTCTTTCAGTTGAAGTAGTTTGGATTCCTTCTCTGACCTGCCTGGTTCTTTAGTCTCCTTGGCAAGTGACTCTTCCATTTTTGCAATGAGAGATTCGACTTCTGAGTAGCGCGATTCGACTTCAATAAACGCCGCAATTTTCTCCTCAGAGATTTCCGCTCTAGTCAATACAGCCTTCAACCACAGAGCGCATTCATCCAGATTTTGTAAACAGCTTTCCTCGCCTTGGAGTGCTATAAAGAAGGACATAAACTCAGTAGATTAATTTGTTCAAGTTATATTTTGGCTATCCAAATTCACGAAATAAAAGAAGTTTTAAAAAATGTATTTTTGAAATAGGGTAGTAAGCCAGTGAACCCTTCCACCAGTGTTTTACGGAAATGTGGGGAATCCCCAAATAACTGTTTAAGACAACATATTACACCGGGTATTCTCACTGGAACTCAGTACCCTCGTTCATAAACCTATCCAAAAACCTCTTACAGACTTGTGTAAGTCAGGAGTTATAAAAAATATAATTCGGTACCGAAAATGACGTAAAGTTCTGACAGAAACTGGAGAAGGACTCTCGTGCTCTTATCTCTGTTAACTACAATCTTGGAAAAATATGTCGAGAACAATGGACGTTGCCATGTCCAATTTCGAGATAAAGCTCTTGAAAGCAATGGCAACTACAAAAACTCCCTCCTTACCCCCCCGCCCCCCTACCTCCCATAAAAATAATGTTGAAGTCCAGCTGGATCATTTCTGGCCCCGACTGAACAACATTGACCACCGGGGGCGAAGCGAGGGATCATAGCGGTACTAAATCGGCAGAGTAGGCGTTCTGTGGATAAGAAAGTGCAAAATTCTTGACACTTTTTGTCCAAGATTGTAGGTTCAATCGTAGAGCACATAAACAAGCTCTGAGCTTCTCTTACCACAATCCGCCGTATTTTCTACCGTCTCTCCTAGACATCTTCTCAACTCCTTTTCTTTCCCCTTAGCTTGCTGTTGCAACATCTTCCATTCGTCTTCGACACGAGCCAGCTGTTCCAGTACAGCTCCCTGCTCCTCGGGTGCCAGCTTACCACACAGTAAGTTACCTTTGCTGATTACAGACGCCACCATTTCTTCTCTGTGCTTAATCTCCTGACAAAGCTCGCGGTGTTTTTCCAGTTCAGCCGCAACAGCTGCTGTATCAGCAGGGTCAGCCGCATCAGCTGCAACTGAAGCGCTCGCCTCTTGCATCCACATCACACATTTCTCCAGCAAATCGTAATAGTCCGACTGTTCTCCGATGCAACGTTCAAGCTCATCGCTCTTTAAGTCAGATAGAGTGCGCACATAGTTCCATCGCACAGACAGCCCCTTTAACTGCTCATCCATGACAGCTCGTTCCTGCTCGTTCAATCGCGACGATACTTTCCTTCCCTCGGACAAAATATCTTCCACCACTAAACCTTGTCGTTGGATCTCGCTGTATAGCTTTTCTTGCTTTTTTATTACATTCATCTGCTCCTCCTCTGGAACGCTAAACATGTCGATCTTCAAAGTACTTTCCGCTTCATCTAACCAAGTGTTTAAGTCCTCTACTTCCAGCTTGAAGGCTTCATTCGAGAAATGCAAGTTGTTCGCTTCTTCTACCTTCAGAACCTCCTGTTCCGCACGGACGCGCGCAGATTCGTCACGAACGTCACATAACTCCTTCCAAGTAAAACGCAGTTTCTCGAGGCGTTCCTCTAAGATGACACGTTCATTGTCAGGAAGTAGAGATGTAATTCGATGGCCAACTTGAAGGACTACGTCAACTGAAGACTCAACATGCGATAAATCAGTAGAGGCATCCATCAGGGCTGTAGCTTCGCTGGAGAATTTCTCCAGGGCCTCCATGCATTCGTCGTACTTTACTTCAAAAGTTTCTACTTCAGCAATGCATTTTGCAAGGTAGTCCTTCTTTTCTGTTGCAAGTCTGTGTACTCGCTTCCACTTGTCACCCACCGTTCGCAGTTTTTCTAAAGTTTCCCGTTTCTTCTGTGGGTTATCTTGTACAATTTTCCTGCCCTTGTCGCTTAGGTTGTTGACGAATTCCTTTTGCGTCTGTAATTCTGCTAGTAACGGCTGGGGAAAGAAGAAAACTCACTAAAAATCTGTACCCTCAGAGGCCATCCTATTATCCGATTTTCGTGTTCATCCTTTCCTCCTAAAGACAAGTACGTTAATTAAATGAAAACCTATACTATTTGATTTTTGAGATAATAGTAGCAAGTGAAAACAATGATCAAAAGCTTTAACTTGAACAGTCTCCTGCCTCTGCACCAGAAGTTCGTTCCTTATTTTCTTAAGAAAAACAGGTACTGCTTATTCACAAATGCAGGATATACTATTTCAAGATTTCTTGCATTACATAACGAAGCGCAAAAGAATTAGATGAATGGTACCTTTCATTTACGCATCAAATGACGATGAAGATTAGCCCTGTACCTAAACTCTTCGTTTCCCCATCAAGTACAAAACATGTTGTTCTTGTCTTACCTCGCAAAGCGACAATTTCTCTTTCATTTCTTTCAGCCCAGATGCCACACCTAGTTCCCAGTCGCTCAAAGACACTTCAACTTCCTGTGAATGAAAAAGGTTGCACACATTTCAATAAACCCACGTGACTACCATAGACTCTTACCAAAACGTTTTAATAAGTATCCTCATAGCATGTCTTCAGCCTAGGTTTAACTAACCAGCATAAACAACATGAACCGAGATATTTCCCGTATGAAGTTGAAGGTTTTGACCAATTTGGCCATCTTCTGTACTAGGCGGGAACTGGTGCGAATTATTACAGCAAAGGCTCTAGGGATCATTTGCAGGGTCAACGTAAACATGGCGATTAGCAGGAAGCCACCTGCTGAAGGTACACTCAAGGTTATTCTGACTGAAGAAGACACATCTGGTGCGTCAAGGACTTGAGGACGTTTGTACAAGTGAAGATTTGTGGCATTTCTAAAACTAGTATTGTAGTTTGGAGCACACCACTTTTAGCGCGCCATTTTTGCTGACCTTCATGATGTTCCTCCAAACGATCTCAAAAAGCTTTGCGGTGGCAAATCGCGCCCAGTTTTTCACTCATTTAGAACATGGCGAATTAGAAGCGAGACCATTGTAAATGTGTAAACAATTACCTGCAACACATGCATGCAACTCTGGACCTGAGTCTGAAAATCTTGCTGCTGAACAATGCATCGAATCAGCTCTTCTTGTTTCGCCAGAGACTTGCGAATCACGCTCGCTTGCAACTCTTCCAGCGTATTCAGCTGGCTTTGCAGGAACTCACGGTCGTCCTTATCCGGGACCTTGTCTAATAGAGGGCGGCCATTGGTCAAGAGTTGGTTTAGCTGCGGCTGAGACTGCTCAAGGTTATCACAAAGCGCCTGTCACAGTTAACAAAAGAAACACTACTCATCCTATCTCTTCTAGAGTCAATAATGGAGACATGATGTCATGCTAACTTTTGAGTCTGTGGATGAAATCTTAAAGTGTGACCATTCAAATGAAAGCGACTGAGCAGTACTTTCCTGTGGTACTGTCTATTATGCCGTGCAAGGTGGTTCTAACTTTTGAGTCTGTGGATGAAATCTTAAAGTGTGACCATTCAAATGAAAGCGACTGAGCAGTACTTTCCTGGGGTACCGTCTATTTTGTTATATAATGTTATTCTAACCTTTAGGTCTGTTCATAAATGTCGATGGTACACAAATGTAAGTAAAATCTCTTCAGAGACAACCTAGATCCCAGACCTCTCCTCATTGCTCGTTCCAAGAAACGAAAAGAAAAGAGTTAAAACATCCCCATGGTAACAAACCTTGACGTTGACCAGTTGATCTTCCAGCACTGCCAGTTCAGCAGTGCTGATAATCACCACACCCAAACTGATATCCGCATTACGCAGTTCTGTCAGCCGCTGATCTAACTCCTTAGTGAACGTAGACCACTCGTCGATCTCCCCTTCAACAACCTGCACCTTGCGGGAAATCTTCTCCTTGACATCTGACCAACGGCGCTGGAGATTTCGAAGCTTGTCATCGATTGTTGCTCGTCCTTCGCTGTTGCAGCGTTCACGGAGCCGAGACCCTCGTTCTTGGACATCGGAAAGTTGCGCCATGTGTCCTTCGAAGCTGTTTGCAACGGCCTGGAAACATGAAAAGACAAATGTCCATGATAAATATAGCACAATTCTAACGTTACTACTAGCTTTTTTGGCAAATGTGACAATTGCTTTTCAAATTTCCGTTGTCGTTGCGCAGCAACACACACCAGCAATTTGGGAGAAAATCTCAAACCAAGCTAGGCCCTGTTTTTTCCACAGGACAAATCACTATCCAGCGGATAAATATTAAAGAAAAATTCAATTGTGTACCTTTTGAACAACTAGGGCCAGAATGTTAACAATGGAATTTCCACTTGAAATCCAACCCCTCCTCCCCCATAAAATGAAAGGGAAAGCGGCCCAAAGCTAACCTTCCACTGTGTCATTTAAGACAACTAAGTGTACCATTCAAATCCGGGTGAAGAAAAATGAGTTGAATGGGAATGTTGGGAATGGAGGAAAAAAAAATGTTACTTTAATAACTCACCTTCATTTTCGCCAACTGGTTTTGCAGTCCGTTATACCCAGGGTTCATAGTGGCGGAACTTTCATCAAGGCACACTTCGGTATAATTCAAAATGTCCCCTAGGCGACCCAGGTCCTCTTCAAAGTCACTCAGCTCAGCCACTATACCCTTGAGCTCCTTGGTCCTCTCGGTCACCAGTTCCTGCACATTGTTCCACATGTCATTAATCTGCTGAAGATCGGCTTCTATCGATTGGTTCTCTTCCACTTTGCTACTAAGCTCCTGGCCTTTTACATTCACAAAGTCCAGCACAAGTTCTTGGATACTCATTTCCTTTCGTAAGCTCTGATGGTAGACATCAACAAAAACTTAAGAGCGTCTACTGAGTACAGTTAAACCCCGCTTAATACGGACACCTTGCGTTGTCCCTGGGGGAAAGAAAGCCCTTACATTTTTCTTAACGGCGTTTGACTGTAGTTACAGACAATACGGACAATGAGGGGGCCATAGAAAGTGTCCGTATTAAGTGGGTTGAATTTAGAGAAAATGTAGGGGCTTTCTTTCCCCAGGGACAAACGAAACTGTCCGTGTCAATAAGGTTTATTATATACAGTTATTTCGAGAAAGGTTGTCGGAAAAAATGTGCACGCGAAAATCCCGAAAGGCAATATGGGATATGCGCAATTCACTGTTCCTGACACTGTAGCTGTCGAACCCACTTTTGTTATTTTCCTTTAGCACTCACAGACATATGTCCATGGCCGCTTGTGCTGTTCTTTCAAATTTCTTTGAAAATCAGTGAACTCAAAACAACCCAAAATACCTTTCGGGGTTGTCGCGTGCACTTTATCCGACAACCTTTCTCAAAATAGCTGTAAACACCAATGAAATACCACGTGAGCTTTCGCGCGAAAACTTGATATCTTCACATGTGAAAATAACATGTTATCTTCACATGTGAAAATATCACCGTTGCTATGGCTTCATAATAGATCGCGCTTTTCACACCAAAAAACTATTAAAGCGATATGGTTTGGTAGTTCATTGGCGTTTATATAATAAATAGAACATTACATAGCCGCTAGGAGACACGAAATTTCTCTTCGAGTGTTCAAAAAAATTTTTTTTTCAACACGAGAAGAGAAATTTCGTATCTCCAAGCGGCCATGTAATATTCTCTCTGTCCGTATTAAGCAGGTGTCGGTAAAGGAGGGTTTAACTGTATTTGAACAAAGTTTCTTTAAACGCATGATGCACAATGATTTTGCGAGGAAAGGAATCGCAAAAAGCCCTTTAAATACCATCGTTCGATAACTAACCTCAGTTTACCATACAACACTCCTCTATTCTACACCAGAGTTTTGCTAAGTTTGCAATAATGTGGCAAATTTGGAGTTACTAGGTACACAATATGCCTGATTAAGCTTTTAGGTCAAAGCAGTCACGAGTAGTGTGAGTCATACTGATAGCTGTGGGACTCCCCTTTCCAATGATACCCGGACAATTTGAGGCCAGACAAGCACACTTAACGCCACTTTTTACCCACTTTTGTTTTAGTTGTTACAAAAGAAGCACTGTTTACGATGGTGAAGATATGAGATTATATATATTTGTCATTGAACTGCAGAGGAGGGAATTAACACATGTTAAGAGAACTGCTTCATGGGAAGAAGAGAAGGTTGACCAACAATAGCCCAAGTTCGATACATTAAAATTCTAACATGACTCCGAGGCTTTAAGGACAAAATTGCAAATTTTGGCTCCATTGACTCCAAGGACTCCATTGTCGCGGAATTCCCAAAAGAGTCTTGAGCACAAAGAAACCAAAGCAAATATAGAAAAATGACCAGAATGCCTCAGAGTCATGTTATATCTAACGTGGGCTATTCGTCACTGTAGAGGCAAGAAGGAGACTGGGCCGAATTATCTTTTGCAAAGACTTCTGGGACTGTTGCTACGGACGGGGAAAAAGGGCCAATAGCTGACTACTGTGTCCCCTGTAGCTATCCCAGAAACAATTGCGGGGCGCAATTCGGCTCCAGTTCCCTTCTCCTTTCTAAAGTGGTGAATGTTCTATTGTGTCGCACCTTGTTTTTCTCCATCTCCTCTCTGAGCGCTTCTAGGTTCGCGAGTCCAATGAACGCTTCTGCATGAGCTCGCTCCAGTTCTCCAAGCCACTCGGCCAGCTTGTCTCTGTTTTCATCGAACTCATTCCACATTTGAATGGTGAGTTCTGTAACCCCTTTCACTGACAGGGCATCCTGGCAGAACTCAGCCCAGTCCTCCTCAAGTTGGTTGAGCTCGCTCTCTACTGTGGCCTTTGTTTTGCCTGAGATGACCTGGAGCAGAACATCGCCCTTGCTGTACACCTCGCCGATCAGCTGGTCGTTTTTGTCCATCTCATCTAAAAGTAGCTTGGATATGAAGAGACAAATTTTTCTTGCATTTTTCGATACATTGTTAAGTTACATCGTAAACGAAAGATTCGTGAACCCTTCTTGATGACGCGATACGGGTCTTGCTATATCCCTTAAATAAATGAAGGAGTCTTGCGATGCGATTCTAACTTTTCAGTCTGTGGATGGAATCCTGTGGTGTGAGCAATTTAATGAAAGCTACTGAGCAGTGATGCTCTTTGTGCTTCTCTCCTTGTTCTGCAACGGTATTTAGACTAAGGAGTTGCGAATAAGTGTTGATTGTAAACTGGAAGCTTCTGAAAAGTACTTTCCTTTAGTGCTGTTTGAACTGCGACACAAATATTATTCTTTATTATACGCCCTCTTAAATAAAACCATGCCAAGCAATATTTTCCTGTAATACCGGTTTAAGGGTTTGATATAAGTAGTAAGCGGTAAGAATTCACATAAAAGCTTTCCTATTCTCTGCAACACACAATACCTGGACCCAAGTTACCTGTAACTGATAATTCATATCTTCAAGGCTGCTCCGATTCTTGTAGGTCCCACGACACCTCTCTAGGGTGGCCAAAGCAGGTCCAAACCACGCACCCCACTCCTGCACCGCAACAATATAGGCGCTAAACTGCTCAACTACAAAGTCAAGCTCGGCCTCAAATTCTGGCGGCTGAGGAATCGTTTCGTCAAGCTTAACTCCAGCTTCTTCCAAGGTCTTGTCTACGGAACTTACGTCTAAGTTTATCTTTAGCATATCTTCCTTTAGATCGTCTAACTCGGCTTTCTGAGATTTTAGGTCGTCTTCTAAGGCCTTAGAAAGAAGGGAATAACAAGTAGTTGCCTATAGTGAAGCTATGTTCATGCGAGGAAAGGCCATAAAAATGCGGACGTAATGTCATAGTCGCACATAAGGAGGCAGTGCACTTTTCACCTCCAAAGATCCCCAACACAATGGGGTCCTTTACCAAACCTTCTAGTGCTTGAGAACCGAAACACTAAACGATATATATTTTGTTTTCAAAAAGTGTGCATTTTTCAAAAACAGTTCCAAAAAGCTTTAACGAAAATAATAATTTCATTTAGGTTAATTAACCAGAATGACACTTTACTTAGAGAGAATAACGTTCCCTCTCTCTCCCGTTTTCTGAGACGTAACACCTTGTTCTTCTCTGAAATAACAGCCACTAGGGAGAGAGCTACAAAAAAAGGCAGTTTTGAGTCCTTTTTCCTACAAATCGGCTACAAACCTTGGTCTCACGTAACTTGTGTTCCACATCCTCCACAGAATCATCGGTCGTGTAAGCACACACAGAGAGTCGCGTACAAGTGTTTACAATCCTCTCTATGACGTTATCAAGCAGAGCTCTTATTTCCTGTTCTGTTTTCTGAGTTCTTGGTGTTTCATCCCCTGTCACGGTTTCCAAGCTTTCCTTAGAGCACTGCTCAACCTAACGTTACATCAAATTATCAGTATCTTAACTATCTTTGGGATCACAGTACAAAATAAAGTAAAAAGGTTGGGAGACTATAAAAAATGATCGTCAGCAGCAACAGCGTAAGGGGCAACAAGCCTTCGCCAAACCTTATGATCGCAACAAGTCCCTCTACAAAGCATTTTTTCTAACTTTGCAAGAAACCAATGAAACATTGCTATAGGGTATTTGCAACGCAATTTAATAACCTGAACCCTTTGCGGAAACAAAAATCAGCCACGATAGATTCTTGCCACAAACAATAATGTCCAGTCTTTCAACAACCCTTTCACTCCCAGAGCCAAAAAAGGAGATGAACGTAATGAATTTGAAGAAGAAATTCTGTGGTCGGATAAAAACAAGTAAAACGTTGGCACAATTGCTTTCACGTGGTACTGTGTATCTTTCACTAACTGGCAACATGAATTTAACACTTAGACATAACAGAAGAGGAAAATTTGTCGCTGCTGCGAAAGGTAAACCCTTGTATAGCCCACATAAATGTTTTTCCTCGATCACTACTAAAGGGCGGGACATAAGCGATTTATAACCTTGAACTTTACCTCCGCTGAAGTGTCCATGGCCTCTACAACATCCGCTTTGCTATAATCCTGACTTGACAGGGTCCCCTCCCTGGATCGCCCGTCCAGCAAATTTGGCTCGCTACCTCCAACGAAAAGATTTCCAGCTCTAAGAGCGTTTTCAATAAATACACCAGCTACTTCATCCGGGTCGTCATCTTTATTGTCAATGTTGATCGAAAACGTGCTGCTGGAACTCCACAGCGTATCCATGGAAACTTCGTAAGAGCGCTTGCGATCACGCACGTCCAAAGAGTTTTCACTTCCGAACGAAAACCTCCGAACCCCGAGACGACGCATCGGAGACAACTCCGGGAGGGGCTCGTTCTCACTGTCACCTTGAACGGTGAACTGTGGTGGGATGGATAAGGATCTCTTGAGCTTTCGCAGAGCTGTCTTCTGTGCATCATCCACAGGCCGCCCAGCAAGTTCTTGAACGTTCTCCCATTCTTGAAAGAACGGTTGAAATGAGTCGCTCACGTCTACATCGACGCTATCAGAGAAATCTTCGACCAGTTTCAAAGCTTGAAGACTGAGTCTTTTCAGCTGGTCTTCACGCGAAGCTACCTGGTCCTAAGAATAAAGAAATGAGAGGTCTCTGGGTTATGCATGAACTTCTACCCTGGAAACTACCTTGCTCAACGTAAAGTTAATGATACCAATACTGAAGCCTCATTTATTGACTAATAAGTGTAAGCATACTTGGCCGGACAATCGCAGGAAACCTCGCTGTTTGTGTTACAGTTTGTCAGTTGACCAATTTGGCAATAGTAAATGACTCAGAAACACATACCTTTAACTTGCGCCGTCGAATGACAACATCTGGGTTCTTGTCCTCTTGATCTCCGGTCGAGCTCAATTCCTTTTTAACGTCAGATATCCATTGCTGGATTTCTTCTTTGTCTTTTTCGAGCACTTCAAACTCATTCGCCACTTTTTCCAAGGCTTGTTGCTTTACACCGACCTGAAGATAAAAAAAAAATGTCACGACACACTGGGCCAAAGTCGGATACGCCACATAACGCTATTTGACCAAAAGGAAGTTGACGATGAATCAACACATCACCTCATGTTCGAAGAGAAAATATAATGGAAAACAGACAAACTAGAACATCCTTGGTCTAATAACACCAACCAGGTGATCTGTGACGTCATTGCGGGGGCCTGGGGAAAAAATTTTAATGCCGTATCCCATAAACCAACGCGCGCACCAATTACATTCAATTCAATCTGTTCCCGTCAGCTTTGGTTTATGGGATACGGCATTAAAATTTCTTTCCCCAGGCCCCCGCTGTGACGTCACAGATCACCTGGAATAGGAGTGAACTATAAATAACAGCATGGTCTCAAAAGGCCAGCACAAGTCATGCGGAGATTGAAAGACAAAAGAACGGATTAGAGGAAGGCCAAACTTACTCAATGATCGGTTGCGCAAAGTTATACTATTTATAAGCTATATGGGCACCTGGAAAAAAAGACAGTGCACCAAAACAGCCAGATTGTTTAAAATGAAAAGACGCCAATAGTCACATATCAGGAAAGGAACTCGTGAGCAAGTAACCTTCCATTCAGCAGAATGGCGCTAAATCAACTGAGCAGGGCTAAACCCAGGCATGAAAATGGATCGGTTATATAATAACGCTTGGTCACGGACGACATACCCTTTATATGAATGTTTTTGTAAGAAAGAAAAAACAGTAGTTCCTCTAGCAACCTTTGTGGTATTTCAGGTGTGGTATGGAATCCCTAATGAAAGGGTTTCCAAGTCTCCACTAAAATAGTGGGTAAGGTGGGGAGGGAGGATGTGTGGATGCGTGGATGTGTTGTATGTATAAAAATAAATAAAATTTGTTAATAGTTAAATTGTTAGAAAAAGTACTGATATTGAGCGACCAACAACGGCAATGCAGCCACGTCCAACACAAATATACAGTGCAAAGTAAAATGTTAAAAGTTAGAAACACTGATGTTGAGTATGAATTTAACAACAAACATACGTACCTGAACTTTAGCTTCATTCCACTTCTCATTCACTAATCGCAGTTGTGCCTCAAATCCATTCATATCCACAAGTCCATCCCCGTTTTTAATTTCCTCCAGTAACTGGAGGGCTTCTTGGTTTACAGCTTCCAAAATCGCTTCGTTTTCAACCAGATCTTGGCCTACAGCCTGCAAAAACAACACCAACGTCTCTTTTACAACAA
The DNA here is from genome assembly GCA_038088405.1 of Porites divaricata. NCBI lineage: Eukaryota > Metazoa > Cnidaria > Anthozoa > Scleractinia > Poritidae > Porites > Porites divaricata. The sequence goes on from JBBMOI010000011.1 coordinate 3,340,860, forward strand.
ACACCGTAAAGTCTTTTCAACAAGCTGAGACAAAATGCCTTCTGTTTACTTGCGGACCTGTCAGGTGCACACCACTGGTAACGACTTCTTGATACACAACTTACTATAAACCTTTAAAACTTTTTCAAGTCAAAAAGACGGTAGGAAATTTGCGTTTTGGAAAGCGAAGAAGAATGATATTTATTTCGGTCTTTGTTACCTCGCACTCCTGAATCTGCTTTTTGCAGTCATCTGCACTCTTTACTTGTCGCTTTGTGACAATTCCGTGAGTGTTTCTGAAAAACGAGTTCATCTTGTGTTTTTGCTCAGCAAACTTGTGCCACTTGTCCGTTACTCTCTGGAAATATTCTCTTTTTTCCGAGATATTTTTCTGTAGTGCTTCAAAGCGTTCAATCAACTCTTGCATTTCCTTTACTGCACAGCCATCCTCATCCACTTCCATCATGTCCTGGGCAGCCTTACTCAGGGCTTCTAAATCTCGCTTGTGTGCATTCAATCGGTCAAGAATTCCCTGAAGTGGCAACAAAAATCCATCAAATACTTCACAGAAAGATCTCACAAGCGTTGTACAACAGTGCAGAATGAAAGGCTACATGCAAAAAGGTCATTATATTGACTGACAACAACCTACATTTCCCAAAATACTCTTTCAGAAAAACCGCTCAAGTTAGCGAAAACAAACTAGAATATAACGCTAATAGTCCCGGAGGCTGGCTCACGAAGACGACCGAGGGTTAAAGAATACCTCCTGAATTCCCCAGAAATGCTCGAATGTTTTCTAGTTTAGTGTTGCATGATTCGTGATAGCTATTCCGATTTACCGATATATAATGCACACAGAGCCCGATCCGGACCTTACGATAAGTGGGGGCCCACTCACTACACACCCTGAAATCTGAGGGAGGCCCTCTCTTGAAAAAAACACTTCCCTGCACTAAGGGCCTCAATTCGCCCTAAAAAATAAAGTGGGAGCCTACTCCCCCCCCCCCCCCCCTAGATCTACCACTGACCACAGATCGTTTCGTAAAGGAAATTCTCGAAGTTATAAACAAGTGTAAGACATCCTTTATAGATAGACAATGGTTAACCATGCCTGATATGCCGTGAGCTGGTCTTGAGCGCTATCAATGCGGCAACTTGTTGACCTCTGCATCTCCGCATCTCCTTCCTTCTTTTTCAACCAACGGATCATCTTCAACTTGTTCCTGGTGAAGTCCCACCACTTTTTAGCAGTTTTCTCGATGCTTTTCTTCTTTTCCTCTACGTCCTGTTTGTACCATTATACCAACATATCAGTTGCGTTGCATTAACTAACCCCAAAAGTATAGCCCACTCTCTTTGAAGGCCCTTACCACCAAACAGAGACCAGTGCAGAGAAATAATAAAGCGTATTGGTTTCTCTTCTGATTGGTTAGAAATGAGTAAGAGATGTACGCAGTTACAAAGCTCGCTCATGAAAACAACGCAATAGGCCAGTTTTGATTTACCCTGCTAGCAGAGGCTTTTCCCTTGTGTTTCTCAGCGTTGTACTTCCGTTCTCTTCGCGGTTTTGGCTGCTCGCGTTTTATTTTGGTTGTTTCTGTGCCGAGGAAAAGACCTCTGCAGACAGCCGTTTGGGATTCCTGTTGAGCATGCGTATTAGATACCTCCCAGATCTAGGAGGTAGTCACATGACTAAACCGGTTGTGGAACCGGTTTTATCGACTCGCGCATCTTTTTTGTACTAGTTTGCTATGCAAAAGTGAGCCCGCTATATCAACATGGCGAGTGCGAGTCTTTCCCGTGGGAAAATTGACTCATGAATAAACGAGCAAACTCCGGTGGCGGCATCGTATTACCGACACGTGACCCAGAAATTCCATGGTGACCGCATTTTCATCTCGCGCATGCTCAACAGGAATCCCAAACGGCTGTCTGCAGAGGTCTTTTCCTCGGCACAGAAACAACCAAAACAAAACGCGAGCAGCCAAAACTGCGAAGAGAATGGCAGTACAACGCTGGGAAACACAAGGGAAAAGCCTCTGCTAGCAGGGTAGTTTTGATTTTGGGATCATCACACGTTTTTGAGAAAATGCCCACCTACCCCTCCCCTAAGCCAACATTAACACTTGCTTCTCTCTTAGGGCAAAATAATAGCTTAGGGGAGGGGTAGGTGGGCAGTTTCCCAGAAACGTATAATGAGAATTGTGCTCCGTGGCTGATGGGAATAAAATGAAAGAAATGAATTCATAATCCCTGAATTTCATTGTGTTCAATGTGTTTTCTTCCGTTTTAAACCCCTCAGCCACGAAGTCAAGTATGAACTTTAATCACTAAAACAGAACCTGGCCTATTACGAAATCCGGCACTTTCTATGATTACTCGAAAATCACTCTAAGCATCCAATGTGATACAAAAGTCATGAAATAACATCCATGCTTTCGCAAAGTTTAACCGCACTTAACTTTCACTTAACGTTTTCACTTCCCTACCTGTATCACCGTATGCCACTCCACGTTTAGGTTACCGAGTTTCTCGTCAAATGCCACCGCCTGCCCTGAGGATTGTTGTTGTAACATCAGATGACCTTCTTTAACCACCACATCCAGGTCAAGACACTGCTGCTTCCACAAATCCACCTTTGCCTGCAAGTACAAAGAGTTGATTTTAGGCGCCTCCTTTAATTTTCATTTTAGTCAATCTCGCGACAAATTCATCTGTCTCATTATAAAGACTGCGTGTTAAAGGTGCCTATTAACCCTGTCACTTTAATGGATGCCCGAAATCAAACTTTTACGCCAAAGAGGTCTCATTTGAATGGTAACACCATAATATTTCGTCCAAAGACTTAAATGTTAAAAGTACCTCGTACAGCACAATAAATACCAAGCGAACATACCGCTCAATAGCTTTCATTTAAATAGTAAAAATGTCAGGATTTCATAGGCAGATCCAAAACTTAGAACCAGCTTGTACAACACAGCAAACAGTACCACAGGAAAGTACTGTTCAGCAGATTTCACTTGCATGATCACACTTTATGATTTCATCCACAGTCTCAAGAGTTACTGTCACTTCGTACTGCTCACTAGCTTTCATTTGTATAGTAAAAGCATACGTTCCTTCCCACAGGTTCACAATTTAGAATTTTTCTTCAAGTTTTTAGAATGGAATCTGTTATTGAAGGGGACAACATATGTACCATTCTGTTCCTTACCTTGGCCCTTTTAGACTCCTCTTTGATTTTTTCCAGTACAGCAGGGGGTATATCCTTAGCGGTGCTTAGTTTCTCCTCTATTTTTTCAAGGTATTGTACCACATGCTTAGAGGAGTCCAAGTAATGTCGCGATAAAACAAGCAGTTGATACCTTCCGGCTGCCCATCGTAACATCTCGTCCCAACGATCGGTTAACTTCGTGAGTTTTTCGCCAAGACGATCGGCTTCTTCGCCCTTGCTTGCTTGAAGACGTACTTCACGGCCTTCTTTGACCAGTGATTCGAAGGAGTCCTGGCGTCTTCTAAAATTAGACTGGAAATCCTACAGTGAAAAATGTAAATTCGTGAATTAGCAATTCATAAGCCACCCGAACGAAGCTGCTAGCTACGAAGCTGGTAGGCGGGCAGTTTCCCAGAAACCTAAATTGATTCGTATAATGATGATAGTGATGCTAATTCTGAAACTAATTCTGACACTGATGATAGTAAGCGTCCGAATCAAATCAAAATAATGGAGTAGCTTCAGCGCCATGGATTTCAACCAAACCCTTTATATTCCAAAAATTAAATAGTCGTTAAACCAAAGTTTCTGAATTACAAAGAGCACCTTCCGTTGTGACCACCATAAGGTTGCTAAGCAAGAGAGATCACATGATTGAACAACTCACTTCCAATCCCTTCAGCTGCTCTACGGCCTCGCTTTCATCACGAGGTTTCTCCATCTTTGTAAACGTTTCCATTTCCTCGACCCAGGCCAGAAATGCGTCCAGCTTTTCGTGGAAACTCCTCCAGCTATTCAATTCTCCCATTAAAGTTTCTACTCGTTTCGGGATGCTATTCGCGAGGGATTCCCATTTCTTTTTTAGCGAATCGCATTTGTCGTCGACTACCCTGTCCTGGATGAACAACATGTATTTTCCTGTGTTCGACAACTCTTGGTAGCTTTCCACCGCAGATTGGAAATCCCGTTCACTATTTTCCATGTCACGACTTACTCCCTAAAAATCAAACAAGAGAGATCACAAGGTGGTAAAGACAAGTACTAATCTTGTGGTCCAATTTTTTATTTGGTTTCCATTTCCCTTTCATTTGTTTCAAACACATTATCATACATCTAAACATAACACTCCAGACCTTAAGACCGCTCAGCGTTAGAAACCTGAACGTAACATCCCTGAAGGCAGAACTAATTGATAAAAAACATCTATATGTAACACGCCTGAACGTAAACCCCTTGAAATAAGACGCCTGAACGTAAGACGCCAGGATGTAAAACCCTAACCGTAAGACCCCTAAACGTAAACCCCCTGATGCAAGACACCTGAACGCAAAACCCTTCCATGTAAGACCCCTGAACGAAACACCCCTGAAAGTAAAACCCATTGATGTCCGACTCCTCAACCCCTGAAAGTAAAACCCATTGATGTCCGACTCCTAAACGTAACACCCCTTGTCGCAAGCCCCAGAACGTAAGACCCTTGAATGTCAATGTAAGACTACTGAAAGTAAGACCTCTAAACGTAAAACCCTATAAGACTCCCGACCTTAAGACCCCTGGATGTAAGAGTCCTAAACGTAAGACCGCTAGATGTAAGAACCCTGAAAGTAAGACCGCTGGATATAACATTCCTGACCGTAAGACCCCTGAACTCAAGAAACCTTGTAACAGCCTTGATTATAAGACCCCTGGCCCATGGATGTAAAACCCCAGGTCTTAAAAACCCCTGGTTGTAAAACACCTAGTTGTAAGAACCCCTCATTGTAAGACGCAAGGTTGTAAGAACCCCTGATGTAAGAACTCGTGGTTGAAAGACCCCTAATTGTAAGAACCCCTGGTTGAAAGACCCCCGATTGTAAGAACCCCTGGTTGAAAAACCCCTGGTTGTAAGAAACCCTGGTTGTAAGACCCCTGGTTGTAAGAAACCCTTGTTGTAAGAACCCCTGGTTGTAAGGCCCCCTGTTTGTAAGACCCCTGGTTGTCAGAATCCCTGTTTGTAAGACCCCTGTTTGTAAGACCCCTGGTTGTCAGAATCCCTGTTTGTAAGACAGCTGGTTGTAAGAACCCCTGGTTGTAAGACCCCCTGTTGTAAGACCCCTGGTTGTAAGAACCCCATGTTGTAAGATCCCTGGTATTAAGACCCCTGGTTTTAAGAATCAGTATCACTATCATTATAGCATTATCACTAGCTGGTGATGAGGTTTCCATGCAACATAACCAAATATGAAAGTCACTAATGTTTGGGTTATGTTAATGGTTTGTTGAAATTTTGAGGAACAAGGAACCAAGCAACTATCATCCTAGACCTGGAGGGAAATATTTGTCGAAACATTCCTGGTCTTTTGTCGCGTTTCTTATACAAACCCTCGCGTATCTCTTTCGAGCCAGTGAACATAGCATTTGGTTTAACTGTACCTTATAATAAGCTAGGGCTTCCTTTAAGCTATCTTCGTCTCTACTCAATAATCCTTGCTCATTCTGCAGCTGATCTTCAGCCTGAACAACCCAGGATTCCATGTTTTGAAGCAACTCTTCTCGCTCGGCCCAGTCCATCCTGAGATCATCCAACTCGATAAGCTTTTTCTCGGCCTGCTGTACAGCTTGGTTCCACTTCTCCTCTAGTTGCTTAAGCGTGTCTTTTATGTCTAAATCTTTTAGTTTCATGCTCGCGGAGAGCTCTGAGCCCTTCCATATCAAGTTGTCGAGAACTCCTCTGAGCTCGCGCAAGTCTGCAAGTAGCAGCTAAAGAAAAGAAGAGATTTGTAAGACAAGAGCGGACAAAAAAAAGAGAGATTTAGAGTAATGTTTGACACCAATCAGTAGATTCACAACAGTTTAATTCATAAGAATTGTTTTGGGCCGTTCTTACAGAGAATTTTTTAACTTGAAGCTGACCTTTGCCGTTTCTCTCTAATATTTATTTGAGATAGGCCGTTCTGAAGGAACGAGGAAATTTCGCGTATTATTCTTCCAACCAGTAACTAAGAATTTAGCACGTGATGATAATTTTTTTCCACTGGGGAAAGTTACCGTAAATGATCGATTAAGCGCCGCACCTTTACCGAAAATAATTTCACAAGCGCTGCACTCAAATAAGCGCCGCGGCGCTAATTTATTTACAAATAAACGCCCCGCCTTTGTTAAACCGCTTGATATAAAGAGATATCAAAAGTATATCATTCTAGAAATAAGACAGCGACAAACTCGTGAGTTACGACGTTTTAATGTAGGGAAACTCTTAAAACTGGGTTCATATAACAGTTCGAGGTGTTCAGATTTTATATTAAATTGTGCATACCTAGTACGCGCCGCACTTAATTCTCCCTATATTCCTCTCTGTGTTTTACCCGTAGTTAAAATAGGCGCCTTTCTCGAATAAGCGCTGCACACATAGCAGGGAAAATGAAATAAGCGCCGCGGGATTTGTTAGTACAGTTGAGCCTGTTGTCGTTTTTTTTTATAAATGCCTGCAAACGCCACGGTAGAGAGCAAGAGACGTACTGCGACAAGGCAAACAAAAGGCTTACATCATTTAAATTGAATAGACGGCTTCAGATTGTGAGACGAGGACGACTTCAAGTACGAGATTTTCTCAATACTGACTATTACTCACGCGTGAACCAGCGTCATTTTGGCGGGAACACGTGGTAGCCGTCGCCATCTACTAGGAGGTTTAGCGAGAATGTCGAAGTGGAGGGGACAAGTTATTAAATTTAATTAAGTTTTATCATTTTGCTCTTGGGAGAGGGCTTAACCGTACTAACTTCTTTGATGAAAAAAAAGTAAAATAAAGCTTTCGGGGGTGTCTTTTTTTTTCTCAGAACACGCACAAAACCTTTGGGTCGGTAATTTAAACGAAGTAAGACCGCAGTTTAGGAAATCTTTGGACCTTCAGATCTCTTCCTTAGTGGGTTATTTTAAGAAGAAAAATGCTTTTCTATTCTACGCCATATGCTTTCATGAAACTGTTCAGGATTAATGGCGTTTACATAAAAGCGTTGCGTAAACTGAAAATGGCTTAGAACGCGGTTTTGTTCAACACTGGCTAAACTCCATTTAAATAACTGGCCCTTTAAGTTTAATCTCGTACTAATATTCGTTCTTGTCCCCAGTCTTCCGCTCTCTACTATTTCTTTTGTTGTCTTGCCCCAGTTTCTTCCTTGCTCTCCAGTATGGAGGATTTGCACCACGTGACTAGGGACTAGGGAACTTAAGCAAAGACGTATTTGAGCGATGCATGTCAACCGGAAATTGGCGTTTTTCATTCTTGAGCGGTATTTTAGCCCAAATTGTTGGACAAATTGTCTCTGTAATAAGAAAGACTACAGAAATACAAATTTGGTATTGTCCATTTATTTTAAAATGAAAAAGATCTCACTTCCGATAGAAGTGCGTCGCTCAAAAACGCCTTTCGCTTAAGCTCCCTAAAAGCTGCGAGGAACCTATTATGGTAAAAGCTAGTCGTCAATTCATGTATTTTAATTCAAGAAGAACGCGATTCACACTCTCTGTTAGTAAGTACCTTATTCTCTTCTATGTGGGCAGCAACTTCGTCTGAACTTCCAAAACAGGGCACCTGCGCCAATAGCTTTTCCTCCAGCTCTTCAAAGCGTGACGTGAATTCTTCAAACACTTCCTGATACTCTGTCAAGGGCTTGAGTCCCTGCTCTGCGTTACTCTCAGACATCCTTGCTTTCTCAAAAAGTTCATTCCAGCGCTCTCTCAAACTGCATAGCTTGGCTTTGAACTGCATTGTGCCCGGGTCTATGACACCTTCAGACATCTTGCGCGCCTCTTCAGAGAACACGGTGAAGCTCTGGCGACGCTGAAAAAGTTCGTTTGACACGCCCTTTGAAAATAATAAAAAAATTCTTTAAGTATTTTTGGACTTAGGTCGAATTTGGCCTCTCAACTTTTGCCAAACCTCTAGGCTTTAGATAAATGATAAAATACTGTGTTTGAAATACAGTCAACTCTCTCTAGGGGGAACACCGTGGAAACGCCACTAAATGTTCGTTTTAGAGTGGTGTCCGCCCTAAAGAAAGTCAAGAATGGCAGGGAACTAACTTTAGGTCTTCCGTTTTGGGGGAGGTGTCATCTTATAGAGGTTTCCCTTGACAGAGATGAACGTGTACCTCCAAACATCACAGGTGCACTTACCTTAACTTGGGCCAGCCATTCCTGAGACACCCGGCTCTCCCTACGGCTCCTCTCCAAGCGAGAGTCCACTGTATCCATGTACTCCACAAACTTGTCCAGTTGTTCTTGGAATCCTTCCCACTGTTTAGATTTGCTTTCAAGGTTTTCCACATGAGCTGCGATCTCGTCAAACAGCGACTTCCTCAGCGAAGAAATGCTGTTGATCTGCTCCTCGATTCTGGCCTGGCAGTCTTCGCTGGCTTTCACTTTGATGGTTGGTCCAAGAGAAAAGATGAAGTTGAACTCTGCTAATCGAGTTTGAAGTTCTTGCTGGAAATCCTGGAAAACATGGGCAAGATACTAAATAACCTTTATACTTACAAAAAGGACAAAAAATTCTAACTTTTGAACTTTCGAATGAAACCATCTGTTGTAACCATTCACACAAAACAAAAAATTGATGACGTGAACGATAAAAGAAACCCTTTTAATCCTAAGAGCGCCGAAGGTCAAAATTAAAAGAACTAACAATAAACAAAGCTAACTTGTTCATAATTTGATTCAGATATAAATAGTAACATGCACCACTCTGCTTAAGAGATTTCATTTTGAATGGTCCCACGACCTCAAGGACTCAATTAAACGTTACAGCTATGATAAATTGGTGTCTTTTCAACTGAGTGTGTCATTGATAGGTGCTAGATTGAACATTTCTTCACAAAAGAAAGAATATCACGATACATGAAGTCAAGATTGCCATAGTACCTTTATTTCCTGTTTCTCTTGATCGACTACTTCCAACCCAGTTACATTTAACGCTTTTCTTCTTGTAACCTCCACTTCCCCATCAGCTAATGCGTCTTTGAACCCCTCCAGCGCTTCGTTGTATTGCGTCCAATTGTTCAGAGCGGTCTCTATTTCTTCTCGTCTGACTTTGCAGTCGTTGAGGACTTCACTCGAAAGAGTTTCAAGCGTGCTAACGTTAGACGGTACTAAATCTAGTGCGCCTTCTTTTTGAGAGAGCTCTTTGCCTCGGACTATTGTTTCTTCAATTTGTGTTTCATGAGTTTCGACTGACTGCAGAATATCCTGTACAAAAAAGTAATCAAAATAGTTTTTTAGGTCTCTGTGGTTTTTGCGGTGTGGAAAATTGGCGATTCTAAGTCTTGTGCACATGACTGGTGATTGGAGAAAAACATCGAGTGCCAGTTTCTGAACAAAAATATAAACTTGAACCAAACCAGCGCCCATTTTCACGCCGTCTTTATGAGTTTAGTTCGAAATCTGTATTTTTATTTATTTCCCGGATTGGCCAAACTGCCGTCTTTCTTTTGATTATTTGGCGGTCAATTGACAACCTCTTTTATATAACTAATACTAAGTGGGACTGTAACAAACTTAAGATGCCACGAATAGTAACCGGAAGTTTTTTTTTTTTTTTTTTTTGCTCGATGAAAAGTTTCTGTCAGACGCAACAAGTTTAAAAGCGTGTGCTTTAACCTCTGCCCAACACAACTAAGTTGAACAAAGATGTTTTAGTATGATTTTGTTGAGTCCAGATGAGATTTTGAGTCCGCAAATCAGGGACTTCCTGTTAGCCACAGACCTCTCACCTGGATTCCCGACAGCTCATTCTCGGCATCTACCACACCATCCAAACAGAACTCCACTTCAAGGCGACTTCTTACTTCCTTGAGAAACGCCACATGTTTCTCTGTACATTGCTGATGCTGAAAGCATTCAAGCATCACTGGGAGTCGATGGCCTGTCTCACGAACGACTGGTAGCGCTGCTTGAACGCGTTCCGCCACACTGTGGACATCTTTTGAGATTCCCTCGTTGCTGGACGAGCTCCCCAGCTTTTCTGAAAGCTGATTTAGAGTGTTCAGGGATTGAAGCTGACATTCCACTTGGGGACTTAGCACCTGGAGACAAACACATCGTACTTTAAAAAAAACAGACAGGACACCTAAATATAAGTGACCTGTCAAATCTTACCATTCAGGGGGGATTCCATCGCTGGTACAGTGTAGTATGCGGGCTCTGGCAGCATGCACTTATACAAAGTTCATTGGCCTGCTGATGTTATCACCTAAACGGATCGATTCAATTGAAAAACACTCCCTATTGCTGGTTTGAAACTGAGGTTATCAGCGCCATGTTGGCGGACAAGAACAAAAGTGTTCCCCTCCGATAGCAACTAAACCCTTTTTTCATGCAGAAAAGAAAATAGCCGCCATGTCGCGTGGTTAGAAACCAACAAGGCCGCCTAGTCACGTGGGTGCACACTAATATGGCAGCCTTTTCAAGTGGTTGTAAACCAAGAATACCTGATATTTCTCCATAAGCGGCTGGAATTCATTATAGCCTTGAACTCGCCCCAGGCTATCGCAAGTCTGCTCCACTTCTTCCACCCAGTTGACCAATGAATGCAGCCTGTCTTTAAAATCAGAGAAATTCTCCGCCGTGAGCTGCATCCGGGACTGAAGCTCTGCAATCTTTGCCTTCAACTCTTCCCACCTTGCTCCAAGCTCTTGTACTACCACTTCAACCTTTTCTTCGTCTGCTAAGCTCAGCTTTGATTTCGCCTCCTGAAGGTGACGGAAATTTTCTTCGATGGCGTTGAAAGGATCAGGATTTGCTAATGCTTGCTGGAAAAGTAAAAAAAGGTGAAACTGAATTTTCCGCCTACAATAATCGTCAAAAAGCCAAGGCCTCGCTTCACTTTTACCAAACAGTCAAGTTATTGTTAAGTGTTCATTTAAAAAAGCTAGGCAAGCAATAATCGTTGGTTTTTCCACTTAAAAATTGATGGTAGATGACTTGCAAGTAAAAGGATTATTCTAGGTGAGCTAATTCAATTGCAACACAATGAAATCAATAAATAAAATAACACGAAAATGCGGCAAACATGAAGAATCCATAGAAATTGGAAAACGTCGCATGACTGAAAGAAGAGCAGGGGCATGTTCGCCGAATCACCATCGATCACCAACACTTTGCTTTTAACGTATTCAGAATAAAATAATTACAGCTGCACGATTAAAACTTAACCACGTCAGCGCAGCTCTTGGCTGCGAGAAATTTCGGCAGCATAAAGGCCCGTATTGCTCCTTCTCAGAGTGTTTCAAGCTGAATCAAAGATCTTCCTTTCAATACGGGGTGTCTTTTAAATCCGTACCGACAGTGTAGTATCTTCAGCCAGTTCTTACTCTGCTTTAGAAATGGATAAGATCATTGTGCTCTTTCACATACGCCAATAACCACATAGATTTTTTGCGTAAACAAACACATGCTGCAGGAAGTAAGGCAAAAGCAGTCGTACCTGGTATCGCTCATGAATTTCTGCACTGTATCCTTGGGCCTTAAATTGTTCATTCAACTCAGCCCACTCTTTATCAAGACCCTCAATTTTCCTTTCTAACGTGGATCGTAACTCATCAACATGACTCTTAACAAGGCGTTCCTTTTCACGGCTATACACTTCACTCCACTCTTGCGCAATAAAGATAGCTTCACCCTCCAGACGTTGTTTGACTTGTTCGTTAGGAAAGATAGCACGGAGTTGTTCATGTGTTTGAAGAAGGTCGTTGCATGTAGCTTGAATTTTTTCAAGTTCTTCGTCAGAAGCCTAAAGGAAAGAAAAGATCCAGAGAACCACAACATTACTAACAGACCGAAAGAACGACCAACCGATGTCGTCGACCGAGAAATCAATTCGTAACGTACACGATTATTTTTCATTTCAGGCCGAAACAAACACTGGGAAAAGCCGGACGGGCTTTATGGAGAGTTCTCAAACTCATTAATAATTCATAAAGAAAATACAAAGGAAATTAATGTTTAATGGTGTTTGGAAACCAGGTGAAAAACTGCGCATTTTTGCATCCTTAATTTCTCGACCTAAAATCATTTCGTTTGAGAAGTAATATCAAGCATTCGACACTGTGTTTCCTCACCAGATCAAACACCTCGAAATTCGTCAAAAATACTCCGCTGCGCGTCGTATTTTCAACTCTCTTCTCGGTGTTTGATCTGGCTGCGTCTCACGCTTGATCTATTACTTATAGCTTCAATTACAAGAAATGAAACAAGAACGCGTGTACTGTACGAATGCCTCACCTGAGAAAGATCTGATTCTAAAGTCCACGACCGCATTTTTCTGGAATTTTCCTCAAAACATTTCAGAAGTTTATAGCACTCTTCTAGATTACGGGAATGTGTTTCTACTCCACCTTGGACAATTTTCCACTTAGTGTTCAGAGTATATATTTTCTCCTGTGGTTTGGAAAAGTCAACATTATCCGCCAGTGAATTGCGGAGTTGAAGATAAAGTTGATTCCTGCTTTCTACGAACTGACTATGTTGATCCATATCCTCAAATAGACGCTATATGAGAGAAGAAAAACAGGTTATGAAAGGGACTAAGTCACCCTATTTGCTACCTTTTAAAAACCTAAACCTTTTTCCCCATCAATTGAATTCCAAAAGTAATGGTAAGGTTTTGTTATCAAAACTACGTTTAGGCATTAAAACTGTTTACTGTTGTCTGTTGCTATGAATGGCAAGGATGGACGTGGATTGAAACTTGAAAAGTTAGGCCAACTTTCTACAAGTTTCCATGCTATGCCTACGAAAATCAGCAAAAATATTCTGGTTAGCGCTCCCTGATGAAATTTGAATCTTCATCACAACTCCATAGGAGTGTTTTTTTCTACGGGTTAAGGTACTCAGAGCACAGAATTGACCTTAAACAGCAATATCCTCGTGACAAAACCCCTTTAAGTACAACATTAAAAAAAAGAAGCGGTGTTTTGTTGTGAAAGAAAAAAGGGCTAATTGCCGCCATCCATCTGGTCGCAGGCTGCTGTGTGATTGTCGTTGTTGTTTGTTTCAGTTACACGATGCCAATTTCATCAACTTCTTTTTTACATCTTGATGTCTAGGGCCCCAAACAGTCAACATCCGCAAGACAATTGTTGATGGAATATGTAAATGTGGTTTTTGACAGTGTCCCAACTCATTTAGGTGCATATACAACTTCGTCGCATAAAAGAACCACAAAACTCACAATGTCCTTGATTGACTTGAGAAGCGCGCGCATTCACAAAGAGAACTTTTAGAATTTCTGTACACATTTTATACAGATACACTCACCGTGTATCTGCCAAGTTCGCGTTCAACTTCTTCCAGCGTGTTAATATTTTTGCAGGTCTCCAAGGCCGTTAACGCCTCTTCCAACCAGGCAAATTCATCTTCAAAATCAGATTCGAAAAGTTCTAGCTGCGGTAACATCTGCTTTAGAGTTAGGTACCTAAGAAGGGAAAACGGTTTATCAAAAGGTGATTAGTAATGTCAAAAAGACATTTCAAATTTTCTCTCTTTATTTATAAAGACATAAATCACCCGACAAACAAGTCTGAACTCACAAGATGAGATAAAGCTCAGCACTGGGCTTAAACTGCGGGGCACACGAACAAGATGTGAGCTTAATGGTGCAAAAGAAGCACATACATCGGGCCGAAGCTCGGAAAAACGAAGCAGCCGTTAACTAGGCGAAGGGAGAGAAGCCAACACGCGGGAGAATAAGTTCATGAAGCAAGCGATTTTAGACGAGAACAAACGAGGTAGCGATAACTATAGTCTACGTGATGACAGACAAGGGGAGACAAGCAAATTATGCCGATATTAGCGCGGGAAATATTTGCATACTTCGGGGACAAAATAAACTGCCTAGTTAAAGCCAAAATATATTCCTTTCTCTGTAACTTCACTCTCATTTTCAGAACAGTTCTAAGACATCCTTCGAAGTTTTTACAAGTAGAAGACATGTTTGCAACAACGGAATCTTGTTTTTACTACCTGTGCGGAACAGAAGCCTTTATCTTCTCAAATCTCCGGTTAATATTAGACAACGTGGCGTTTATGGACGAAGTCATGTCAGTTTTGAAGTCCTTCAGAATGGCTTTAGTGAGTCTGTTTAACGAATTCACGTTTGATTCACATTGCTCAATCTCCCTTTGAGTCACCTAAAGGCAGACATAGAAACAATCACATCTTGAAACAAGGTCGATCGATGAATAAGTCTCTCCTGAAAGCTCACAACGTTGTAAAAAGTGGTTCTAACTTTGCGTTTGCGTTTGAGGTGACCATTAAAATGAAAGGTACTGAGCAGTACTTTCCTGTGGTCCTGTTTATTAAGCAGTGCAAGGTGGTTCTAACTTTTGAGTATCTGGATGAAATCCTAAAATGTGACCATTCAAATAAAGCTACTGAGCAGTACTTTCCCGTGGTCCTGTTTATTACGCTGTACAAGGTGGTTCTAACTTTTGACTGAGTAACTGGATGAAATCCTAACGTGTGACCATTCAAATAAAGCTACTGAGCAGCACTTTCCTGTGATACTGTTTATTATGCTGTACAAACTGGTTCTAACTTTTGAGTCTCTGGATGAAATCCTAAAGTGTGACCATTCAAACGAAAGCTACTGAGCAGTACTTTCCTGTGATACTGTTTATAATGCTGTACAAGGTGGTTCTAGCGTTTGAGTCTGTGGATGAAATCCTAAAGTGTCACCATTCAAACGAAAGCTACTGAGCAGCACTTTCCTGTGATACTGTTTATTATGCTTTACAAGATGGTTCTAATTTTTAAGGCTGTGGATGAAATCCTAAAGTGTGACCATTAAAATGAAAACTACTGAGAAGTACTTTCCTGTGGTACTGTTTATTGAGCTGTGTAAGGTAACGTGTTTGCTTTGGTGCAGTTTATTTTTCTAATGAAACGTTTTTCTCGCAGAATGTTATAAAAGAACATTTGAAATTTCTAGTGCGATTTTGCCGTATTTCTACTGTATCTACCTCAAGTCTGTCAGTTCGTTCTTTCACAGCTTCATATGTTGCCTCTACAGCAGAGGACACGAACACCTCTGCATCGTAAATCCAGTCCATGACACCATCCACAGTATCCTCAAATTTCTCCAGCTTAGAGTTGCGCTTGTCGCACTTCATGATACGTGAATGCCTTCTAATAATACGATTCAGGCGTCGATCAACGTCTCGAAGACGTTGGCTGATCTCTATCTTCACGCGGTCCTGGCAGTGCGCTAACACCGTTTTGCTGCAATCCTGCGCAGTGGAGGCGTCTGATTGGATTTTATCGATTTCTTTCAGATAATCCTACAATAATAACAAAAACAGAAAAATAAAAGTCATCCCCATGATCAAGTTCTTTAGTGCCTCGATGGCAACACTGGACAACAAGCGATTAGCTACTGAATTACTCAACGAATAATTCTCGAAGCCACACCCTGTTTACTACTCCTCCCTTACAGTCTTACAGGTCGACCTGTCTTTCTTCCCCTCCCCTCCCCCACTTCTTTCCAGCCAAACTAGTCGCTAGAATTGTTGCTATCCTCCAACCGTTTCCCCATCTCATTTCTTCCCTTCCTCTGTGTTCTAGCAGAACGCAGTGCCCTATGGCAACCTACTTTTGCCTTCACTGACGTGAAGTAACAAATAAGAGACTAAAACTAAAGTGTGTGAATGCTGGATTCTTGGACAAAAAGTGTTAACAATTTTGCGCTTTTAAACACAGAACGCATATCCTTTTGATTTGGTACAGCTATGATCCCTCCCTTCGCCCCACCCTGGTCACTGTTGTTCAGTCGGTGACGGAAATGATCCAGCCGGACTTTAACATTGTCTTTTGGATGGGAAGGGGGAAGTATTTCTAGTTGCTAGTGCTTTCAAAAGCTTTATCTGGATGCTAGACATGGTAACGTCCATTTTTCTTAACAATTTTGTCAAAGACTGTAGATTGTGAGCTTTCTGCTGTCACTTTACGGAGCATGACCTACCTTACAAGCTTTAAGTGTTCCATTCTTGATTAATCCCTCCGCATCTTCCATCCATTTAATCACAGACTCCATCAGCGTGTCAAACGTTTTCCACTTCTTGTTAACATCCTCGAGGTGTCTATGGCGTGATGTGGCTTCCTCGACCATTTTGTCGACTTGCTGATCTACGTTCCAGATGAAGTTTTTAACCTCCATTGTACGCGCTTCGGGAAGAATGTTGATAAACGCTTCACCGGTCTCGTGGAGACTTCGTCGATATTTTTTGCACTTCTTCAGGAACGTTTTATCGAGGAAAAACAGCTGCAGGAAGAATTTTAAATCGCTAAATATTAATGGGCCATAAGCAATTAATAAAATTAAACAAAATTATAACACTTGGCTGGGGAAAAGGCCGCCTGCAATTTACGACGTTTACAAATATGCTCGTGTTCACAGCAGGACTAGAGCCCAGACCTCCGGATTGTGAGTCCCATGGGCTGAACATTAAGTACTTTACGATCAGACGACGCGATGGCGGCGAAAACGTCGTTTAAAAAGTGAATTTACGTTCCTGCAGTCTTAATTGCGAGTAAATTTCCTACCCATTTACTTTATCAAAAGTAGGCGAACCCACCTGTAGTTGAATTCCTTAAACAATGCTTATGCAAAATTTTGGGGTGACAAACAAAGAGCATTATGGCATGTTATGGTATTTTCTGTGGTAGTCAATTATGGCGACGCGACCGACGACGTTGACATTCAATACCTACCGTGTATTCCCGAAGAGCCTTCTCGACATGAGCATGCGAGGCGTATTTGACCGGTTGACAATTCAGTTGTTTACGACCAGCTTCCAGCAACAGAAGGATCTTAGACCGGCAGTTGTCATATGCGAGTCTTAAGAGTCGGTCAGCGGATTTATCTCGCACGGCTTTAATGCGATCGTCGACTTCTTTCAGTAACGAAGCGTCCACCGACACGTCACCCTCAGTTCCAGACTGAATGATGGCATCCAGACCCTGACAGTGCTCGTCCAAGTCTTTGAAGAAAGCCTGGGTTCGAAAGTAGATAACCAAGATGAAAATGGAGGATAATGCCCCAAGAAACCACTACTTGAAATTACTAGTTACTAGATTTCGAAGTATAAATAGTTGATATCCTCATACCCACGTCTGGAAAGTCCTGAAAAACTAGTTTAAGTATTCGTCTGGCCCGAAATGTTTGGGCACTTTCCGGAATTCGGTATTACACATCTCCCATAATACAACGTGTTTGCCCCCCACCCCCACCCCGAAAAAATCTTTCTCTTGGGAGAACTGTAATACCCATGAGACATAAAAAACAAAGGTTATACTTTTCTTTGACGGGAGGGAGGTAAACAAAGTGTATTATGGGACATGTGCAAATGACGAATAAGCATGGAGCAAGAGGGACACATAAGGTAAATACAAAAGGGATCCACATATTACAAGAAGATACGGTATTTATATTTCCTCCAGAAAAATATCAACTTTCATCCGATGTTATCTGCAGCTAACTCCATATAGCTTCAGTGTAAGTATATAACTCATTCTTAAAGAAACTAGATCATTATTCTTGGTTTTCCTTTCACACAACATAGACGTTATCTCGAACACTAATTTAACAAGCCCCCTGAGTTAGAAAGGAAAAACGGAAAACTAGAGAGTTCGAACAACAAACAGACCTCGTGCTGCCTCAAGAGAAACTTGGGAGGAACTTCACAGATCCATCTTTCGTCAGTTTCGTAATAGTTGAGAAGGGCCTCGGCCTCATGTAACCATAGTAACAAGTTACCGAGCTTGCCATCCCTTCTCACGTGACGTCCTACTTCCCAGATTCTCTCTTCCAGCACAGTAACTTTGTGTTTGACTATCTCCCATTTAGTGACGAGAACTTGGAGTTTGTCATCAGGGAGGGTGTACTGGGGGTATTTTGTCTCGATGATGCGGTTGACGTGGTATTCGCGCCTTTGGATTTGCTGTCGAAAGACTTGTATCTGCTTCTGTTGAAATTAAAACAGGATAACAATTGAATATTAGTTGACTCCCTCTGTAGTCAAATAGGTAACAATTCTTCCCATTGAACTTTTAATTTCTAAAACTGTAGAAAAGATTCAGTACACGACGAATCCTTGTTTTCTGCAGAAAGGGTTTCGACAATTTTTTTTTCTTTTCGGAGTTAATTTTAGTCTGCTTTATAATAAAATAATTAGAAAAAATAACTCCAAAACAAAGATTAATTCAAAACTAATATATGTTTATTTTAAGCACAGTGATGGATGAATCTGGCCATGTTTATGAAGACATCAAAACTGTCTACAACAGCTTCCATGTGGAACCGTTTGTGTTGTAACACGGAGAATTGGACCTCGAGTCCCGCAATATAGTTACTAAATAGTAGTTTTTGAGTTTAATGCCTATTGCATTGGAAATGTGATGAAACCACAAAGTGTGACCAGTATACCTATATACATTCTTTCAATACTTTTTATTGCGCTCCACAAGATGATCTAGTCTCTAAGTTGGCGGACGAAGCGGAATAGTTAACAGAGAACACTTTCCTGACTTCCAGCACAGGCAAAGCAGACGTATAGCAGCTTAACAAATTTAAACATTGACTCATTAAGTGATTTATTTACTTTTACCTCAAGTGAGTTTGTTGACATTTTAACATGACAGCCCTCCAAAACTCATCTATCAAAAACAGCACCATGTTCACCGAAACGTAAATCTCGCAGCAAAAGCGAACATCAACCTTGGCCCGTTCGCTATCTGCATCAATGGTCAAACTTCACTTTACATTTAAGAGCCTCGACTACACCATGGCTGTTTTCTCCGATAGTAGACGCTTAATAAATGCAAATTTCTCACATGAATAACTTGCCTTTGTTCTACAAAATACCAGCTATTATGTGAATACAATAGCTCACGATTACTCAAAGAAAAAACAGCTCTTTTATGTGCCTACCGTAATAAACTTTGCATTGTGAAGTAACTGAGAGAATTATATAATAAAATAGAGCAATTTGTGAAGAAAAATAACCCAAAGGTATAGACAAAATAAAGGCGTCATTAACCAAACATACAGTTCACACTTCAACAGAAAACTTCAGCGTAAGGAATTTTCGACGATTGCGATGTTTGGATGACATTCTGCACTTTTTAAAATCCGCTAGATTCTGGATGTGTCGACTTTACTTGTGTTGCTTTCAGCAAAATAAAAAACCTGAAACTTCTCTCAAAGGCACTGAGGTACAGGGGAACGCAACAAAATCGCAAAAAACACTTCTCTAATAAGGACTGTTCTACAGAATCTATGCTGATACAGTTACAAGCAATAATGACACAGTTAAGAGTCCGCATTATTGAGTTAAGGATTGCATGAAGTTAAGTTCCTACGTAACAAAAGAAGTGTTCGTTAAATAGAGGTGTCCGGCCTAAGGATAAGTTCCACTGCAGAAAACGTCTATTATCTACCTCTATTAAACGGACCCCTCTTAACAAGCAACTTTGCATGAAATATAGATTCGGGGACGAAAACAACTACAAGGACCAGAATGAATTCATCATACTTTTTTAACCACAAATGTTAGCACGGTTATTTTTATTGAAGGAGATGCCTAAGCCAAGCCCTTTCCCGATCGCAAAATGATAAAAATTCTAACATTTGAGAACCTTTTTCCACCACTAAGACATTCTCGCCAAAAACCCCATAGTAGAATGACGATGGCTATAACGTTTTCCCGCCAAAATAAAGCTGGTTCATGCGCGCGCACGACTCAGTTAATATTGAGAAAATCTCGCTCTCGCGGTCGTCCTCGTCTCAGAATCTAAAAGTCTGTCAGCGTAATAAATACTGGATTATCTCACCGCTTTGCGTTTCTTTCTTGGTTCATCTTCTTCGACATCCTCGCTCCACTGTTGCGCCATCAAAGACGCCTTCTCTTCCACATCATTTAACCAAACAAGGATTTCCTTGTATTCCTGTTGCACTTCCCTCTTTTCTGCTTCAGCTTCGAAAAGCTCTTCTTCATCCTGAAAATAAAAAGGTGCAATAAATTCAGTATTAAGGTAAAAAAAATTTAAATCATTGATAATTGAGCGCGTGGAGAGAAAAGCACTGTTTCCCTGTGACACTGTTGGATTTTTAAAGAATTTTTACAGTATGACCAAAAAACTACTGAGTAGTGTCATCCTGTGGTGCTATTTATCATTCTGTATAAAACGATTCTAATTTTTGAGTCCCGGTGAATGAATCCTAAAGTGTGACCATTCAAATTAATGGTACTGAGCAGTACTTTCCTGTGGTACTGATTATTATGCTGTACAAGGTGGTTCTAACTTTTGAGTCTGTGTATGAAATCCTAAAGTGTGACCATTCAAATAAAAGCTACTGAGCAGTACTTTCCTGTGGTACTGTTTATTATGCTGTACAAAGTGGTTCTAACTTTTGAGTCTGTGTATGAAATCCTAAAGTGTGACCATTCAAATGAAAGCAACTGAGCAGTGGGTTCACATGATAATAGTGTTTAATCATACTGTGCAAGGAAGTTTAGAAATGGTTTTTGAGTCTGTGGATACGATCTGTTGAGAAGCTATTGCGCTCTAATTTCAAGTGCAACTTAAATTACATGCTACTGAGACAGTTGTACAGTTTACAGTTGTACAGTGGTACAGTTGACGGTTTTAAGAGGACCATTTCATTTCAGCACCAGGAAGCCAAGGGCAGAGGTTCACCCAAGCAGGAAGTAAGAAGATTGGGAAGAGGGAGACTAAAACTCAAATTTATTCTTTTCTGTTCCTTGCATAATCTGTTTAGCAACTGCAACAAAATTAATCCCACCATAATATATTCTATGACAACAAATATAATCGCGTGATAATTGAACAAAGATCGCAGGCACGCGGAGCTTTTTGTACGGTCACGCCACCATGTTGATGTAAGTGATAGGTCTGATAAGTCACGCGAATATTTTTCCTTTAACTGCTAAGAGCTCCGCAATGACAAAGAAACAACAATAGAGAAAGCACACAGAAAGAAAAAGCTTGCGTTGCTTTTGTAAATAAATTTCACAGCTACAGATATTCATAAATAAATCTCTAGTCCATTATGTAAACAACGGAGAAAGTTTAGTGTACACTAAAATACACATAAACTACAACTAAGATGACTTTGATATAACTGAATGCACTATCCGAATGTATCGTTAGAGGCGTAAGTTAAACTTATTAAACGGTTTCTTCATAATACTCGTAACAAGGCTTACCATTTGAAGATTGTGACTTTTTCGAACGAAGTACTCATCAACTAAATCCCCTTCAACGTAACTATAGCTACTTAGACCCTTCGCTTTCGCGCTAAAACACGCGAAGATGCAACTTCTGAAAAAGCGCTTAGGTGATTTCGGTTTCAAAAACATGGATTTCTGGGCGTCGATGAACTCTCGACAGCGACAAATGCCAACTCAAAATTGCTACACGCCATAACTCGTACATTGTATATACGCTAAGCCCGGGTAACCGTGCGATAACGCATTTCGCACTTACCTATTAATCACTAATAGAAGCATTCCATGGACAGAACTACGCTAAGAATTTCTTAAGGAGATTACTTACATTTTTCGATATGTTATCCCCTGATGATGAATGAGGATATTCAGTTTCAGTTTAAGTCTAGACACAAGCCGCCAAGAAATAAAAACAAATGAAATTCTGCTACAAACAAAACTATGTTTTGTAATGTGTTGTTAATTCATGACCTAACAAACAAGAAGCCATTAAATAACCGTTAAGCAAATTGCTGATTTCGAAAATTATAATTAATCTTGGATAAAACGGCTCTTTGGAGGAACTTGCAGGCGAACAACGTTCGAAAATGTGAAAACGAGAACATAATTTCCATCAGCCAAGTGGAATAAAAACCAAAAAAAATAGAAAATTTTGTCAGAGCTTGACACAAAATGGGACTGAACTGATCAAACAAAGTTTCCGTCACTGAAAATTCAAAAATAGAGCGCTTGAAATATAATGCTTTGGCAAACAAAACTAAGTGATTGGCGCGGTCCTCGATAAATGAAATTTTTTCATTAAGCCCTTCCAGTTCAGTATGTTTACAAAGGCAAGTGGTCACAAGGATTAAAGTAGCATCATTGTGAAATATACCTCAGATGTTGAAATTCCTTCACTTTTTTCATAACTGACAGAAGCAAATGAATATTATTCTTGTAATACTTCTAACAGTTCTTTTTTGTTCGTAACATCTCTGTTGGAAATGATAACGAAGACATATCCTGGTATGACCTGCTATAAATATTTTGAATACATCTTGCACGTGAAAACGAATGATATGCGTGAGGTCACGACACCAATTAAATTCTTATTTAGCACCTTGAGTTTTGAAAGAGTGGAGCCAAATATAAATTCTTCTGCTGTGATTATTCAAAAGAAATTAAGATCTTGAAATGTTCCTCAAGTGCTTTAAACATAGCGGTGCAGTTGTTTTGTTTTTTGTTTGTTTTTTCCTTCAGCGTGAAAAAAAGTCATTGAAATCAGTCTTTTTGGCACCCTAATGGGACTGGGTTTGACAGAAAGCACGAATACGGATCTTTCCAAGAGAGTCAATTTTACCGTTGATCACTTGGTTCACAGCATAAAAAGCCATCTCGACAGTAGCTAGACAAGTAACAGTTTGCCTTCCGGAGACGTTAGAATAATTAGATGATTCACTCCAGACCAGAAAGAGTTTAAAGTATAAGAAGCTTACAAGACACAAACGTGACTGAGTCTAGACAAGACAAAGGTTTATTGCCCTTTCACACTGAAAATTAAAAAGACCTGTCTCAGCCCCAAAGTACCAATTCAGCCCTGCAGGCCTAAGTCTGATTCAGCCCCTCTTGGAGCCATTTGAGCACAATTTAAGCGAAAACAGCCCCATCAAAAGGCTATTCCAGCCCACGCCGGGGCCCATTTCAGCCCTTGGGTCCACATCAGCCCTGGGTAAATGGTCTATATTGGCCGTTATTAAGGGAGCCAAATTAGACTCATAGATAGGACTGTAGTTTACTTTCCGAAACGGCCTCATTCTTAGGGCTAAAACAGATCTTTCTGATTTATAGTGCACCTTTGATATTATTCATTATGCAACTTTAAATTGATCTCAAAATCCGAAAGACGCCCTTTTCTCTCTCTTTTCTAATAATAATAATAATTATTATAATTATAATAATAATAATAAGTTATTACTCAGTGAGGCCATAGACCCGGATGTCAAGTGTTGTAACACAGATAGTGGTCAGGATATGCTTTACGTTTGCTTAAGTATTTCTTTTTTACCATATAAAACTTAGGCCATAAGTTTTAAGTTTTTTTAAATATTTTAATTATAATATACATACAGATATAGGATAGGTTAGACCTACTTTTTCATTATGAAAACCTTAGGTTTGCATTAGTTTTTGGACTCCTTAGGAAATTTTTTTATTACATCAGTGAAGATTAACTCTCGTTATCACATTTTTTGTGTCGCTTTGCGTCCTATGTGGCTAATTTTCTCAGCATACATACGTTGTGAACTGCTATAATAATAATAATAATAATAATAATAATAAATAATTGAGTTCATGAAGTAATTCAAAAAAAGGATGACCTTTTTTCTCGCTAAGTTTCTTGCAAATCCGTTTAACCGAATTTTCTAACAACTTCAAAATGGAAACTGGAAAGGAGATCTATTTTGCGTTCGTCTATGGGCGAGGTGTTCACAAAAAATTAAGACAGATTCTTCCTCAACATCACTTAGATTCTGAGCCTGATTCTAAGTGTAACATACTGAGTTGATAAACCAAACATCGCCGTAAATAGATTCAAAAGCTTTTCATGAATTTCGTTATGGTTGCAAATTAATTAAATCAACTCCGCGGATAACATAAAAACCTAATAATTGTAGGCATACAATTTGATTTTATCTTGACATTACGAATTCTTCATATTTCCAAGCAAATAGAAGGTCGGATATCTCATTCCGCGCTGCCAAGTTATGGGAAATATGCTTTTGATTCCAATAAGTAAAAACAGGTGTTAATTTATGGTTAGAACAGACGAAATCAGAGGGTCAAAAGCCATATAACAGATAAACCTCCTCCACGTTTCTCGGCGACGTACAGTCACGTGTCGCACGGCAAAAAAATATTCTCCCTTGATTGAAGAATTTGTGTTTATTTTAGCGGCTTTCCGCTGTATTTGCCTTTATCGGCCGTCGTACTTAATACTCAATAGCCCTTGAAAATTAAGTCAAGTAGACTTGTACAGACATCAAGACGAAAGTTAATGGTTCGCTTTAAACATAATAATGCCATCTGCAAAAGCAGAAACAGAATCGTTGACACGTAAAGTAAATCTCGACTTAAAACCTGATATTGCGACCGTGCAAACGAAACAAAACCATTATTTCTACAATTCTGTCCGAAAAGTATTAAACAAACTGCAAGCGAAGGTTGACATATTTAGGTTTATCAACGCCGACCGGTATCTACAGCACATCACTTGAGGTAAAATTTAAATATGATAAATAAATGCTTTTACCTTTGAAAGATCTGTGGGTAGATAAATATTAACCACAGTTTTTATCCTGGTGGCCGCTGCGTTTTTTGAAACTTCAAACGCATTTAGAAATAAACCGAAGTCAAATTCACAACGCAAAAAAGGACGAGCCGATTGTCAAATCATTTACAATTAATTTGCATCAAAAATTTCACCTTAAAATACACAGAGATATTTTGTATGTTTTATGATTTAACCTTAGTCTTATAAGCTGAATTTTAGTGAATTAGTAAAAGAGACATCGGCTCAATTCAATCAAGCACCTTCAACTAAAAGCCAAACAATCGTTAAAAATTCTTTCGAATAGTATTTATATATACTTTAGACAGACTAAACTTCGATTTATTATAATTCTCACCTCAGATTTATCGTTCTCGTTTAGCCTCCCTTGTGATTGAGGAAAAAAAAGAACAGAGAGGAAGTTAAAAATTATATCTAACCGCAGGCGATTAAATGGATGCGATCCCACCTCTTAAAATAAAATGCAAACCAAACGTCAAAGACATCATGATCCGGGCGACGGGGCCATATCGCCGCGAGAAAACTGGTTTTATGAATATTTATGAAATAAAACAGCAACATCTGTGATAAGCAAACAAAAACTTCGCACACAAAAGCAAAGGTTGGAGGAAAATGTTTTATGGGAATAAATTGATAATTCAATACATTAAAGTGATTTGTGAAAGAAATGCTTTTATGGGTCGCCTCAAAGTGTAACATTTCCCTTATTTGGGAAGTAGAAAAATAGTATAACTTAATTTATCCTCTTCAAGGCAAAAAAACATCAAGGAAGTCTTCAATTACAGTAATTAAAAATATATATTCAAGCTTCAAGGGGAATAACTTGAGCAAATTTCTCTCTTTCCATCAACCTCCTCTGATATTCCGATTACAAGAAAAATGGAAAAAAAAATTAGCATACCTTATAAAGCCTTTCTGCAAACCTTTTCGTTGTGAAAAGAAATAAGGCAATGATACTTGAAGCGCATCTTCAAAGCCAAACATTTCCAGGAGTGCAATATAATATTATGGATAACAATTTATCCCACAAGAGATACAAAGTTTGCTTTATAGCTGCAACTAAATAATTTTTCTTATCATCGACAAGGAATTTAATTTCTTACGGCAGACTGTATTTTGCCGTCACAACAGCTCTATATAAACTCCTTTAGAGTTTCATTATTGGACTTAATTTACCAGGAAGTCAACATTTAATTTGTTAACATCAGATTCAGATTCCAAAAAAATATGTTTAAAAATAGATCAAAATTGGGACAAACTTAGCAAATTGAAGGCTTGTCATCTCAAAGCTTTTAAACTAGTAAGTGTTCCTTTTCATCTCAGATGCGTTCTGAAAGATGTAATCGATATCTGATCGTAAAATTTAATTACAACTACAACGAGTCTGGCTGTGATCCCATATTCATGACCATAATTTGAGCCAGAATATGAATCCGTTATAGCAGAGAAACAACTCAGACATTGGGTACCTTAAAGCCATTTTCGTATGACTTTAAAAAATGGTTTCGGTAAGTGTTTGCTATTTGTTTTATCAGCCAATGGATGAAAAGATCAACACATGGCCTTTTCGTTTTCCCGCCAAAGAAAACCCTAATATGGAGAAGGCATTGTTCGAATGGCCAATCGTGTTGCAGTATGACGTCAAAGCGAAGTATCCATTGATTTCTAGAAAGTTCTTCGGGCATGAAGTTTTTTTAACCATCCAAAAGCCACGCGCGTTTGTATCCGTTCGATAAACCAATCAAATCGCTCCATTTCCGTTCGTTTGTTGCTTCTGTTTTTTTCGCGCATCTTCATTTCAAGGTCATAAGAAAATCGCTCTATCAACTCATCGATCCAAACTTAGGCGACATTCACAAAGCACCGGACAAATTTTCGACCAGCTGAAAAACTTGACCGGACACTTCGTTCACACAGAGCCGTTCAGCATTTTCGCGCCGTTGAAAACACCTAAACGCACGAATTTTCAACCCATCCGTTGCCGAGTAAACGTCGCCTAAGTTGAGTTGTGTCGTCATTTCCAAATCGGAATATCGCGTGACATTCACAAACGCCGTCACGTTATAGGAATTGCTCTGTTTTCTCATTTGCGCCGTTCCCACAACTCGAACGCCTGGGAAGACTTTGTTACAGAGTACTTAAGATTGGTCAAACAGACCACCGAAGAGGAGCATGAAAACCATTTCACGCCGTCTTTTCCTAGTGGAAAGTTAGTATTTGAACGGGCTGGTATAACCCGATCAACAAACTTTGCGAAAAACATACAGGGACCACGACTAAAACATATTACTGCGATACAACTAAATAACTACAGCAAATACTAAACGATTGTCAAACAGGTTCATAATATTTGCATTTCAAAAAAGATAAGAATAATTCTATTTGAAGTGCCTGAGTATAAATATATCGATATAACTCATCACTATCACAAGAAAAAAGCAATGTTTTCAAAAAAGGGATAATTTTGCCAGATTTCTCTCGATAGAATCAAATGCTCCGATTTAAAGAACATCCAGTTCTTGACGACAACATTTTAAAAATTAATTGACTATTGACATAGGTATATCTACATTCACAACCAGTTTGTCTCAGTACAGTACCAGAAGATATGTGTGATTCGGAGAAGGATTTGCAATCTAACAAACGTTCTCAAATTTAAGGCGATCGTCACTAAGTACTGAAGAAATCAAAAAAATCAAAAGACCATCTATGTTTCTCAAAATGGTAGCAGTTCTAGGGACAAGGTTTATAATACCTACGTGAATCTGAAATAGCGCACTTTAAAAACAACGTTGTCTTTCTTTCAAGATTGGACTAGATAATGCCTCAACGGTTCATCTCATCTCAGAGTGTTTCAACCGCTAGCAACCGCTTTAAGCGTCCACAACTTAAATCCCATCAACTGGTAAAGAAATAATGGCTGTGTAGTTGCATTATTATAAAGTATTAATATTAATGAAAACTTAAATATTTTAACAAAGTAGCGGGTATCGTGGAAACAGCAGATATATCCTAAAATAAATAGACCATTATTGTCGTCATATTTCTAAACAACCACAGCTAAAAGTTGAATTGCACATATAACTTCGTCGCAAGACTTACAAGACAAGCTTACGACACAAATCGCACCAAGTAAACCGATAACATGACAGTCTACTCAAGTTTTCAGTTCCATGGATACACTTATTTTATCCTCAAATTTTAACTATAAAAAGCTAGAGCAGCCAGGAACCACTCCTCACAACCAATATTGTATTGGTAAGGAAACACGTTATTCATAAAAACATTTCTGCATTATGCCAAAACAAGTTGGAGTTACAAGCCTCCGAATTTCTTTCATCGACTATTTTTGCTAAAAGAAGTCTAATACCTCGGCGTCGAACATTTATAAAATACCTCCGACACCAGCCGTCGAATCGAAACGTTTAGTTCGTTTCTCTTATCTAGCATAAGTAAACAAACAGTACAGATCAGTGTTAAGTTGAAATGATCAAATATGTTTTTATCCTTCCAGTAATCTTTTTGTTGAAGGTGCAGTGTCACGAGAAATAGACACTCCCAAAGATGTATTAAGTTTGTAACAATGAAACCATTATTAAAATGTTCCTATTTCTTAAGAAGTAATTAATTGGCGTCAATAAAACTATTTATCTTTACGTCTGTGACCACGAACAAGGACAGCTCGTAAACTTTAGGCTAACCAGATGAAATGCTACAAATGAAACTTTCATCCCATTAATTCACTTGAAAGCTATTCGCTTGGCGTCGTAGACGTCGCGGGTGTACTCATTCCCCCAACATTTAACAAACCTATCACACTAATTCCCATGTTAGTACCCGTTCACTAAAAAAAGAGCTGAAAACTGTGTTCACTTTATAGCTTGCCTAGTTGCAGCAGTAACTAATATTTGTTCCGTGAGTAGCTGAGTCTATCTATTTTTGGATTACCATCGGCGATGTACGGCAATAGGCAAAGTAAGCAAACTACATTTAAGTTTCAATTCTTAATTTAGTTCCTTGCTAGCTGAATTTTCTTGCACAGACTACCCCTTCTACCACTACCAATCGCCTGCCAGAAGTTTACGCTAAAGAGAAGAATCTTTTTGCAGACTAGGCCCCTTTTCATCTGACGAACGAGCTCGATGTGCGCATAATGTTTCCATGAGTTTACCGTAAACGTGAGTTGTGTGTGTGTCCTCGACGAAACCCGCAATGGCATCACCAGCACGTGCGAGAGACAGAGAGAGCTAAAATAGACCGTGTACTAGCCTACCTCGAAAGACTTTCTTTTGCGTGACAGACCCTTAAGAACATCGACATGGGAGGCTAACCGTGTACTAGGTCTTACGCAATGAGAACGTTGACGTCCTATACGTCTTGAATAGCAACCGGAAGTTCGATGTCTCGCTTGATGGAACGCTCTGTCTCACAGAACGAATCTGAATTCCTTTCTATAACTTCCGCTGTGCGAATTTCTCGAGTCACAGCACAAAAAGAGAGAAAATATGAACTTCCGGCTACCATTTTTGACTTCCGGGACATTTTTGACTACGGTCTATAATGAATATACCCTTACCTCAGATTCCTCTAATTCACTTGATGATGACTCCACATCCATGGGTGTGGGTCCAGATGAGCTGAGCCTACGTGACGTACTAAGCGTCCCTGCAACACTTGCCCTCTTCTTACGACCGACATCGCTGGACCCGGACAGTCTCTTGCTCTCAGCAAGCGACAATCTCTTCGTCTTCAACCTCTCAGTGTGATCTGGCGATACCGAAAGTTTTCCTTGACTCATGCGCGGCTTCTTTGTAGCGGTGGATTTGCGTGATGGACTCGTAGATCGAGCATCCCTTCGTTTTGGGGGCGAAAGATTCGTTTCCGGGGACGAAATCTCCATAGGCTCTTCTGAGGTTGAAGATTTGGGACTTGGTGTCCAAGTCCTTCCTCCTTGAGGACTTGACGTGTTCAACTTGCTTTGAACAGCTTTGATCTTTCCATTCCCCGAGGGAGGGGTCGGTGACGATGATCTTTCGTCTTTTCCCATTAGGGGCGAGGTGCTTCTCTTTGTTTGTTTCCTGGGAGGTGTGGGTGAGAGACTGACTTGTCTATCCTCCCTTCCGTTCGCAGCCACGTTTGTTTTTGAAGAATTCTTTTCAGGCTTCTCCGGCTCAGGACTAAGGGTTCTGCCACCGGATTCTTTTGAAGGGGAAGTTGCAGATGCTGGTTTCCTTGGTGAGGTTTTAGTGGGTGATGCAGGTCGTTTTATAGACTTGGTTTTCACTGACTCCAACGTGTCGCATAGTGTGGCCAGATACGTCACAATTGACTTCTCATCAGGTTTCTCTACATTGACATCTATCAAAAAACACCAATAAAAAAACATGAAACCAATCTTTCAAAAGTATTATGTTTACACCCAAAACACGAACAATTTTAAAACCAGTGAGCAACAGCCAAAATGATAGAGCAGTTCGAGATCGTTGCTCTTTATTTGCAAATATTGAAAAGAACTAAAGAAAAAAGCAATTATTAACATTCTAAATCAAGACGCAAGAGTAGATAGAATTTCCCAAAAACCGAACGGCAAAACCCGAAAAAGCTCTGCAAATTGCATACCAGGATTGTGACCGCAAAAGTTGCTTCCTTCTTGGGCGTCAGAAAATTTCAACTGACATGCCCAAACGCCTTAAGCTAGGCAAGCTATTTTCATGTTTTTAAATTCAAAATCTTGCAAGTAAAGGTCAACTCAAGGATCAAATGAGCAAGAGTACAACACAAGCGCGTGAAAAAAAAGAAAAAAACGCATCCCATCTTCTCTGGGCACTAAGGTGCCTAGGATGAATTGGATGCCTAGGGTCACTTGGGTGACTAAGGTGACTATGGTGACTTGGGTGACTACGGTGACTATGGTGACTTGGGTGACTAGGGTGACTAGGGTGACTATGGTGACTTGGGTGACTAGGGTGACTAGGGTGACTATGGTGACTTGGGTGACTACGGTGACTAAGGTGACTATGGTGACTTGGGTGACTACGGTGACTATGGTGACTTGGGTGACTAGGGTGACTAGGGTGACTATGGTGACTTGGGTGACTAGGGTGACTAGGGTGACTATGGTGACTTGGGTGACTACGGTGACTATGGTGACTTGGGTGACTTGGGTGACTTGGGTGACTAAGGTGACTTGGGTGACTAGGGTAGCTTGGATGATCAGGGTGACTGGGGTGACTAGGGTGACTTGGGTGCCTTGGGTGACTAGAGTAACTTGGATGACTAGGGTGACTAGGGTGACTTGGTTGACTAGGGTAACTTGGGTGCCTAGGGTGACTTAGATGACTAGGGTGACTTCGATGACTAGGGTGACTTGGGTGACTAGGGTGACTTGGATGACTAGGGTGACTTGGTTGACTAGGGTGACTAGGGTAACTAGGGTGAGTTGGGTGACTAGGCTGACTTGGATGACTAGGGTGAGTAGGGTGACTTGGGTAACTAGGGTGAGTTGGGTGACTAGGGTGATTAGGGGTGACTAGGGTGACTTGGATGACTAGGGTGACTAGGGTAACTTGGGTGACCAGGGTGACTAGGGTGACTTGGTTGACTAGGGTGACTTGGGTTACTTAGGTGACTAGGGTGACCTGGTTGACTAGGGTGACTTGGGTGACTTGGGTGACGAGGGTTGCTAGGGTGACTTGGTTTAGTACGGTGACTATGCGAGCAATGGGTACGCCAACAAAACGTTTGTTTAGTTATTTTAACGAAGAAGAGAAAATAGAAAGAAAAGCACTCCCAGTTAAACGCCTCACCTTCCGGCTCTAAAAGTCTGGGAACACTGAGATGTTTCTCAGCTAAGTCAAACGCTTCCTGTAGATTGCTGACATTATCACGTGACTGAATGGCACTTACATCAACTAAATCTGGCCTGTAAGATTTAAATTCATCGTTTAATAGTTGTTCCAGATAAAAGCCATACCCCATGGCGAAAGGCACGTTTGTTTGACACCCTTCTTCAGCCTGTAATTCGAAAACTGCTTGAGCCTTCCCTTTGCACCAGTATTTCGAAGTTCAAAGACCCCCTCCCCAACCCCCACCTATTCGGATTTCCATAAAACTTGTTAGATACCGTAATTTTAGTTTACAGTTAATATAGAAGATTCTTTTAGGGATATAGGTGATCTTTTGTTAAATAAGCTTTAATTCTCCTTGAATTTATATTTTCACATCTTCTTAAACAGGCTTACACATTTTGCAAATAAACTCACATTTTAGTGAACTTCTCTTTTTTTTTCTAGATCGAGCAAAATATACGGTATCATATTAAACAATACAGCTTAAAAGTATGTACTCAAATAAAAGGTTCTCTTCTTTGATGAGAAAAAATGGCTACAAAAAGAAGAAAAAGGACACTTTGTGACCTACTATACCACTGGCCCCACCACCTGCCTTTCAAAATGGACACCGAACGATCACGAACAGCCACAATCAAAGGTTTCAGCTTTTTTGTAACCCTTAAATAGCATTGACCTTGGGAAATTGTTTATTTCAACGATTTGTCGCTTCTACAAAACTAACGAAGGCGAGCCTATGGATAGAAACTTAAATTACATGTGCTAAGAGGTCTGTAGTTTGAAAGAATAATAAAATTTAAAAATGCAAAGCAATTTTTTGAAAACTTATTGATTGAAGCGATGGAAATATCGATGAAGATGACTCCCCAGGATGCAGTTTTTGGTTCAGAACCCCCCCCCCCCCCCCCCTCTGGATTCCTAGAGGCAGCAAACCACCCCCACCCCCCCTCCCCATGATATTTTACAGTATGCCTTTCCGTTGTGGCGGTGGGACTTTTTTCTGGAATAACCCTACAAGGCTAACCAGTAAGATTTAAGGCAGACAAATAGCAGAAAGAAGACAACAGAAAAGGGACAAGGTTGTCCATGTTGTCCCTGTTGTCCTTCTTGTCCGTTTGCTCTTGTTCTTCTCGTTGTCACTGTTCTCCTTGTTGTCTCTGTTGTCTCTATTGTCCCTGTTTTCCTAGTTGTCGCTGTTGCCCTCGTTTTCCTTGTTGCCCCTGTTGCCATTGTTGTCCTTGTAGTCCTGGTTGTCCTTGCTGTCCCTGTTGTCCTTGTTGTCACTGTTATCCTTCTCGTCTCTGTTGTCTCTATTGTCCCTGTTTTCCTAGTTGTCGCTGTTGCCCTCGTTTTCCTTGTTGCCCCTGTTGCCATTGTTGTCCTTGTAGTCCTGGTTGTCCTTGCTGTCCCTGTTGTCCTTGTTGTCACTGTTATCCTTCTCGTCTCTGTTGTCTCTATTGTCCCTGTTTTCCTGGTAGTCCTTGTTGTGCTCGTTGTCCTGGTTGTCCCTGTTACCTTGTTGTCCTTGTTATCCCTGTTGTCGCTGTTGCCATTTATGTCAGTATTGTCATTGTTGTCCCTTTCGTTTTGGTTGTCCTTGTTGTCCCTTTTGTCCTTGTTTTCAATATTGTCCTTATTGTCCTTGTTGTTCCTGTTGTCTCTGTTGTCTCTGTTGTCCTTGTTGTTCCTGTTGTTCCTGTTGTTGTTCCTTGTTGGGTTTGTTGTCCCTGTTGTCCATTTTCTTTCTTTAATACTACTGAAATCGTTGAAATCATGTTCCTCTTTGTATCCTAACTTACGTCACTCTCCACCCCCTCCGTCCCCTCAGCATCCCCTTCATTAGTCAGTTCCTGTCTACACTATGAACTTACCAGTGGAAAGTGTTAATTGAAGAATTTACAGTAGTCAAACTTGGGATCAATTCAGGTTTCTGGGCAACTTCCCACCTTCCTCTCCCCTAAGCTAACATTTTGCCCAAAGTGAGAAGTAAGTCTTAATCCTGGTATAAGGGAGGGGTAGGTGGGGAGTTTCCCAGAAGCCTATATTGATCCTAAATTTGTAGCTCACCTGAAAGCATGGATTATATGTAAAAATGCCAGGCCGTTCTTCCAACTGGAACCAAAGTCTTTTACAGCCTCGCTTGACCTAACAGAGATTAATCATTAGCGTCAGCCTATGCTTTTTCATTTTTCCACAGGAAAACTCTCTTCAGACTATAAAAGCATATATTTAATATATCAAAATAGGATACAAGCAATGGTGTGGAAGAGTCTTGAAGTCACAGAATATTACCCCGTAGCTTTTTCAGCTGCTTTCCTAGACCACTCCAGAAGGTATTTCTTTGTTCTGGACTTCTTCTTATTTGCATAAAAACCTTCCACCTGTAAAATAATAATATTAACACCACCTTTAGATCCTCTGTTATCTCTCCGCAAACAATTTTGGACAAAAAGTGTTTAGAACTTTGCACCACTTTCTTCCCCAAAGGATGGGGAATTAACTGGAAGGACTAGTTACACTCTAGCTGATCGACGTATACAAGATATGTTAATCTTAGCTTTTAAAGCTGTCAACAACCTTCTTCCTACATATTTAAGTGACTTGTTTATTATTCGTGAGAACATTAAGAATCTTAGAGGCACCAACAAGCTCGTCATCCCAAAAGTTAACACCACCCGTTATGGAACTAAGTCCGTGGCGTTCACTGCTCCAAAAGCTTGGAATTCTCTTCCTGATAAACTACGTTCTATGAAATCACTTGAAGATTTCAAGATTGCAGTTAGATCTATGTAAAGTTTACCAATGTAAACTAGACTTAGCTAATTTATATATATTTTGTAATGTTTTTAATTTCAAATTTTCTCATTGTTTAATATAATTTATTTATTTATTTATTTATTTTTTCTCTGCAAATTAGCATAATCTTGCTAGAGGCCTAATCAGCCTCATCAACCCGAGGTGAAATAAAGTTATCTATCTATCTATCTATGCCTATTCCCTGGATTTGGTAACGCTATGACCTCTGGTCTCTTTGACCCACCCCCAAACAGGTGGCAAAGTTGGAGGGGTGGGGCCAAGAGACATGTCACATTTCAGTCTTTGACCTCTGCCCCCATCCAGCCCTGATCAATGGAAGACATGATCCACCTGGACTTCAACACTGTTTTGGGGACCGAAGGGGAAGTATTTGTAACTACCTGTGCTTTAAAAAGCTATATCTTGAAACTAGAAATGGCAACATCCATTTCTATTAACAGCTTGGTCCATGAAAGTAGATACATTCCCAATTTTTGAATCAACCATTAAGTTTATTAAGCCTTTGGTTCGTTTGAGGCTCATTTACTACTCTTTCCTCTTCTCCAATGTCCGTGCAAGAGATAATAATCACTTGCCTGCTGCATATTTTTTCTTGCTGCCACCTTTACCATCCCTTTACCATAATTCAATACAAAGTGATATCTTGATGGATTTTTGATAAGACAGCTAGCAAAAACAGCAGCCATTTGACTTAAAAGAGGTCAAAATCCAAATTTGCCATGTTTAATGAGCCTAAAAATTACACCACAGAAGAAAAAGGAGGGCCAAAATGAGGAGAAAGTAGGAGGAGAAGAAAAGAAAGGAATGTTCACATTGTTAGATTTTATAATAGCAAGTTTGAAGATAGATCTTTCTAATTCAAAATGCTGCTGTAAATCGTCTTAGCGTAACACAGACATTCTATTTTGAACAACAGAAAAGTCATTCAATGTAAACATAGACAACTTGATGGCAAACAATTCACATACCTGATAGTGGTGAATGATGGCCCAGATTAATCCAAGAACAATTGTCTGATTTCCATCTACAACAGACTCTCTGTGAATGTTTACAAGCTTCACCTGCAAGAGAGAGATGCCAAGAGTTTAACTTTTGGTTCAGGACCACAGGCTCAAAAAAGTCCTGTCCAATCATCTAGCACAGGTAGATTTACTGGCCAGACAAGTAACTTTTAAGCTCACTTACCCAATGGGCAGAGGCCAAGCAAGTCATTTAATGAAATCATAAGATCTACGAAATGCATTCAGTGACCCAAAGCAAGCAAAATGCATTTTGTTTCCAGCCCCAGTGACTTACATTTTGACTATGTTCAGCTGCTATACAAACAACTCTTCACAGTCATTGAAAACATTACAAATTCACATTTACTATTCTGTTCTCCTGTAGGGTTTATTTTTTAAGCAGATACATATATAGTTAATTTCCCAACAAGTACCAAGATAGTAAGTAACAATACTTATTTTAAAGATAAAAGTTGTTTCACTTACATTCTTGGTGTTCAGAAATTTCAAAGCATTTCCAACATTTGCAAGGTGATGTGGTCTCTTGTTTCCTTTTTCTGCCGGCTGGAAAAAATTACATACACAATAAATGGAAGATTATCAAATTCCAACAATTAACGTGATATGATGATGAAAGGGGGCAGACTATACAAGACTGTTACACCTGCAAATATTGACTGTAAGTGACATGTGATATGATGATGTATTTATACATTCAAGTTCTACCTTTTAAAATATTATTGGCAAATAAAAGACACAAGGTTATTTACATAAATTAATTATCACCATAACCAAAGTGATAAAAAAATGAAACCAATATTACTGCTTAATACATGTACTTCAACTTTCAATAACTGCGAAGTAAACAACTATTTTTACTGAATAAATTAAATTTGGCTCTAATATCTGGTTAAAAAAATATTATAGAGACCCTGTTGGGGTAAAATTCCAACAAGTGACATGGCCTTGAAACAGCATCACAAGGCAGATGAAATGGCAACTAATGACACAAAGATGGGTTTGATACCAACAGGTACATGGTACACTATTGTGTTTGAAATTCAGAATAAGGACATACAAACCCCCTAAGAGGGCCTTAATTATACATCTCTCATGGATTCTAAGAGGTTCATAGATCTTGTTGTTCTAGGAAATAACAATATGCCCAACAGAAGGATTTGGGTTTGAATCCCCCACCCCATCCCTCTGGAAATTGGTGTTCACCTTATTGAGGTGGTCATTAACTGAGAGTTGAGCGTAAAGGAAAGTACGAGTCTAGAGATCCAACTATGGACCCTGCAGTTCTTTTCCCCCTTTACTTGGCTTTCAATAAGACAGACATCTCTCCAAGAAGGACACATTAGGGCCATTTAAACGAGGAAAAATAAGACGCGTCTTACATAGGACGCGTCTTGAATAAGACGCGAACTTTCCGTATAAACGGCACATTTCGTCTAAAATAAGACGCGACTTAACTAAGACGCGTCTTATTTTAGAACAGCCCTCAACACCTGTTCTTAGACAAGATGCGTCTTAGCTAAGACGAGAAAAACTTCGTATAAATGACCTTCGCGTCTTACATAAGACGCGAACGCATAGTGCGCATGCATTAATTTTTGGAGTGCCACGTTGGATTGCCGTTGCTACGGGCAACATTCACATGAAAACGAGTCAAGGACAGAAATAAGATGCGAACCATTTATACGAGCTGTTCTCGTCTTAGATAAGACATGCTCGTATAAATGGTACAGTTCACGTCTTATTTAAGACGCGTCTTATTTATCCTCGTATAAATGGCCCTATTGTATTGGTCCCAAAGCTGTCCAATTATCATGAGTTGACTATAAACATTTTGACCTTTAGGATCCCCTTCCTCTTGGAATTTCCACTTTTGCAACCACACTTGCACCAAAACAGTGATATTATTATTTTTACCCAACATTCAAATTTATGGTCGAGAAACTTACCAAACGTTCTCCAGAAAGGACTTCTAAGAGGGCCAATAACCTTGTTCCATCTTGCAAGCCTTCAATCAAGTCATCCATATGAAATGGAGGCTTGTGCTATTAAAAGTGCCGAAAAGAATGAGCAAAGACAGAATTTAACATTACAAATACAAAACTGAGTCAATAAATGATCCCTGTTTATAGACACCTCATGCAAGTCACATGTGGATAGTTATTGAGATAATCTGATTTAGGATTTTGTGATTGCGAATGCATGTGTTGAATTGAAAGTGGATTCATTCTTTAACGTAAGCTATTGTAACATGGTATCAGAAGTGGAATACAAACCCACACCTGAATACTCCTGCTCCTAATTAATAACAATAAACTTTAACATTGCATGACGTTATCAGTTATTAGTATAATTACATTGATGACTATCGAAAATAGAGCACTGTGATTGGCTAGGCTATCCCACTATAATCACCGTGCGGTGATTATAGCATTAAAGGCTAGCAGTTTTCAAAATGGCAGCCAGATTTTTTGATGTTTCGGGGTCAGAAATTGATCAATAATTTTATTTTCTCAAATAATCATCAATGTAATTATACCAAAACAATTAGTCGCCTCAGGCGACGTGAACATTGGCAAATAGTCACCTCGACTTCAACTCGGTGACTATTCACCAATATTCACGTCGCCTTCGGCGACTAATTGTTAAACATATATGTTGTAGTTAATTTTTTTATCTCAGGTAATTTTTGTTTTTCTTTTGTTTTTGGGTATGGTTATTACCTGAGATAAACAAATTAACTACAACATATGCATAAAAATACAAAATGCATTAGATAAAGAAAAAGCATAGTAAAATGAAATAAAATAAATATTAAATAATGCAACTGGAGCAGGAGACAGGACAATGTTCCAGTTTATATCTTACCCCAAGAACCAAATGGAATACCATCAATAACAGAACCCCCACCCCCTTAACCTTAACTGCCCTTTACCCCTCTCCCCATAAACAGACACATAACTATCACCCTTTAGTATAATTACATTGATGACTATCGAAAATAGAGCGCTGTGATTGGCTAGGAGCTTTGCTTTATCCCGCTATAATCACTGCACGGTGATTATAGCATTGAAGGCTAGCAGTTTTCAAAATGGCAGCCAGATTTTTTGATGTTTCGGGGTCAGAAATCGATCAATAATTTTATTTTCTCGAATAATCATCAATGTAATTATACTAAAACAATTAGTCGCCTCAGGCGACGTGAATATTGGCGAATAGTCACCTCGACTTCGTCTCGGTGACTATTCACCGATATTCACGTCGCCTGAGGCGACTAATTGTTAAATACCTGCTGGCTGGAAGGACATAAGACAGAGTATTGGGAGTGTAAATATCTAAGATCCTTTTCTTAAAACTAAAAAGCCACTGAATCCTGCTTTTGATGTCTACAGGTAGCTTGTTCCAAGTAGCTATCGATGTATAATAAAATGAATGTTTTAAATAGTTTTATTTTGCATAAGGTATATGGTAGTTAAATTTGCATGCATTGCACATGCGATGGAGTATTTCAGTTTGCCAGAGAAAGTCTTGATGGCCCAGATCTATGTACGATCCTTTCACCCAGAATACTTGGCACTTCCCTGTCTATAATACACACTCATGATCATAAGACAGGTAAAAAAAAACAATTAATTGTTCAAGTTAGTACCACAGAGCAGGTGTATTTTAAGATATATAATATGTTTAAATAACTAAAAATTATTTTATCCTTGAAGTTAAGGGAATCAATTAGTTAAAGTCATTGTTAAGTGTAACAGAGTTATCATAGATAACTAGTGATCAACTTGAATTAAGGGCTTATCTTCATTACAGATTTGTATTAAAACGAAGGTCACCTAAAATCATTCTTACTTTCTGGAGAAAATGATTGACCCATCTTCCAAAAGTCCTCTTTTGAACCCGGACTTGTTCCTCTAAAATCGACAAAAATGAAAGTAAATATTATACCCAGCAAAAGTCACCTTAGGTAGCCATCTTGGAATCCATAGTAACCGCTTCCAGCTTTCGATTGATGATGTTGATATTGGATCCGAGAGTTTATAGAGGCTTTTGAGCTTGTTTAAAAAACAAATCAGTGAAGGACTAAAACAAGTAAACTTGCAACGCACGTTTTTTCTCAATTACGGAAAAATTATCGAATCAAGCTTAACAAAGCTATGCAATTATTCACGTGAAAATCGATCATATGGATCGCATGATGCACGCACTTTGCTAAAGACTGACATCGATACGGAAAGAACAGATTAAACTCATTATTGAATGCTTTAATTCTCATCTACCTCGGCATTTTAAAGGCATTCTAGAACACACAGCTAAAATGTAATCAAGCGTCACTGTTATGTAGTTGTGCGTTCTTTGCCCACTTTCAGCTGATTATTTATAAGCCCATGTCGACTCATGTGTAAAACAGACAATATACAACTATACAAGACCTCAAAACAGTTAAATTAACCAATATTTCACCTGATAAGGTCGTTACCAGCTGCTCTGTTGAAGCTGCGAGTAATGATGATTTCGGTAATCCGAATGATTTCTCCGGAGAAGGACTTCGCGATGTTGAAGAAATCGAGCTCCGAGTTCGTGACGCCATTATCACCCACAGGCGTTTCCAGCGATGTCAGAGTACGCGCCAAAAATTTGAAACAAAATCTTGTTCATTGTGTCTCCTTATGCAGTTTTTCATTAATTCTATTTTCAACTAGATCAAACTAAGCGAATTAAAAAGGGCATCGTGTTTGCAGATTCCGTAAGTTTCGATCGTGTACCAAATCCGCGGTAAACATTCCGCTGATCGCGGCTGGACAACCGGCAGGGGTCCCCTAAGGACAGTTGGTCGAACGCGCTGAGGGAGGGCTGGTTTCTTTTGTGGCGTTTTGATCATTTTCTAAACAACTTTGATTCATAACTTGCGTTCCAATTTTTTTGTAGCAAGGCTCTAAAGTTTAAATGCATTCGACTAGAAAAATAAAATCATTGGACGACATGGACGAGTATGCGTGCCAAATTATATTCCGGAGGGAGAGAAGCGACGACCGGAAATGCGTCTGCGCTTCGGCAGGCTACGGAGACTCACAAAAGATATTTTAATTGCGTCCTGCCCTAAACAAGTCTTTCAAACCAAACGAGCAGTTTACATAAAGCATGTACTGCTTTGTTCAATTCTAAACTTAAGTCATTTTTTCTTGGTTTAAGCACACTTTAGTTCTCCTAATGCTTGTGTGTAGTTTTTCGCTTCTTTCGCTTTTTTTTTTTTTCTTTTTTCGTGTTTATTCTTGCTTTATTTTTTCTCACCTTTTTTTTTCTTTTACACTTACACGTTCAGCCTTTTCTATTTTTATCCTATTTTAATGATTAATGATTATTTTCTATCATATGCATACTTAGAGTTAAATTGCCAATGTCACCATTGTAATTATTAATTTATTAGGTATTATAAATTTAAAAGGTGCATGGTCCTATTCATAAGCCTTATTGGCTTTCTTGGGCATCCTTGCCTTATCTTTTTTTTTTAATTTTTGCTATTTTGTATGTATGGCAAAAATGACAATAAAGGTTTATTTATGCAAAGACTACGTCAAAATATGATCCTCTAAAACTCTAAACATGAGTCTTGAATTCTAGGAAAGAAAATAAGCAACGGATTTTTAGACGCATTGTCTTTTTTATAAATTTCGCTTATCAGTAGTTATTTTAACATTCTTTTAAAACATTCATTAACAAGTTTAAGAGAGTGAATGTCCGCTTTGTTACTGACGATCTTGTTTGTTTACATATCATCTCTATTGTAGCGTTTGTTCGAATTTGATTGGTTTGCTTATCATTTCTTAAAAGCACTGTTTATAATTTCTTTTATTTTTTCTTTGTTCAGCTTAACAGAAGTTAATCCCGAAATATAATGTAATAAATAAGCATATATTTTACTATCCAGTTCAACTATAATGCAACAAGTTAAGGTCAAGTACTTATAAAAACTTTACGGTTGATTATTTTTTTAACCACACTACCAAATCGAAGTTGGAAAACGTTGATATTCTTACATAATTTACCACCACAATTATAAGCTTGACCGCTTGTGAAACCTTTTATTAAAATGGTGATTACAGAAGTTCTACAAATTGAAGTAACATCATCAAATTTTAAAAACTCGATAGAAGATGGAGTCTATTGAGTCGAAAATATTGTCCCCCTTTTTAATCTATGCACAGTAAAACAAGGACAAATATAGAGAGACAAGAGAAGTAATGGGACCGCTAAATTAATGAACCATTTCAAATTACTCTTCCTTCGTATTCTTTTGTCCAAACGTGGTAGGGTCGAAGATGTGGATCTAGATGGGTTTGTATCCATGGGCAATCGAAGGAGGAAATCGTTCTCTTCCTAGTTATAAATAGGTTGCTTAAGCCATTAACCACGAAGGCGATGGCAGCCAAAATACTCAATTATTCTTCTTCTCGATCAATTTGTCAAACGTAGGCGGGTTACTTTACGTAGCAGCCGTGCAGTAACGGCAGAGAAATGTGCAAGGATGTGTGCCACACGAAGTTGTCGATTTCCTTATTAGGCCTCACGTGCACCTGTATCCCCCTTTTTTTTCAACAAGGAGAATTTTTTCCCCTTGTTTTCAAAAAAATACGAGTCCACACGTAGCATGTTTGACCTGAATCGCTTTCTCTCATCCACACCAAAACGCTAAAAAAGATGGAAATAGGATAGTATCCCTCACAAGGCATGCGCTGTATGATGTATGACATCATCGTATTCGAAAACCTCCGCTTTTGCCCTTTCACACGAAGACGATAAGCCGGCGTTGTCAAAAAAACTCAAGCTGGTGACCATTTTCGGAAACCTATTTTTTTATCTTTTTTTTCCGGCAAGGGGGAAGGGGGGGGGGGGTCCGCAACACGCCGTTTACAAGTAGTGGACGGAGGGCTAAAACGGAGAAAAAAATATCCGTTTTTTAAAGTATCCAGATGCGTGTGGAAAAGACTTTAATTGTTTTTCCTTTTTTTGACGTCCCAGTTCCCGTCGCCGTCATCGATCAGAAGAGATTGACGTGCGGGCATATACCGGCCACCTTCAGATCGATTGTAGGGAGATGACCATTATAGAGAGGTTAAAACAATACAGCCGGTTTGAACAACGGCGACGGCGACGGCGACGGCGACGGCGACGGCAACGGCAACGGCAACGTCTAAAGAGCACGTGCGCACACTGTTTTGCACTTTCTTTGTCGTTACTGCAC
Organism: Porites divaricata; assembly: GCA_038088405.1. Taxonomy (NCBI): domain Eukaryota; kingdom Metazoa; phylum Cnidaria; class Anthozoa; order Scleractinia; family Poritidae; genus Porites; species Porites divaricata. The sequence goes on from JBBMOI010000011.1 coordinate 3,383,592, forward strand.
GACCAACTACGAGGTGAAATCGCTTGTGCGAGGTCTTACGAAGGTCGTAGTCTTCTAGCAGCCCTCAGGATTAGGCCGGCGAGCATGTTACGTGCAAGCGAGAGAGACAAACGTCTTCTCCTTCGCACGTTTGCCTCACTGACGCGCACGTAACATGTTCGCCACTCGACAGTCCTGAGGGACTTTTGGTACGCTAGTAGTCTACGAAGGAAATAAAGACACGACGGCGAATTTCCATTTCCCATCCTAAACTTGGAATTCAATTTCAAGAAAATTCACTTGCGTTTAACATTTTAATCGAGTTGAAATAATGGCGACTAAGTTTAAAACAAACGCGCTGAAGTAGTTTCTAAAATAGTGTCGTTTTTGCTGTCGTGGCCGTCGTATTTGCTCACCCCAATGTATCCACCGGGACGAAAGAAAGGTTGCTATGAACCCCTTTAAAGTTGCCATTAAAAGGACCAGCCAAAATCCGTGTTTGATTTGCAGGAGGGGTTTCAAACCCAATCCATGAAGAAAGCCGAAAAAAATACCTAGTACTAAAAAGTTCTTAGCAACTTTTCATTCTACAGGTGAGACCCACCACATCAAATCTCGTATCACTTGTGAAACTTTTAATGTTATCTATTTGATTCAGTGTCGCCTGTGTAATCTACAATATCATCATTGGAGAAACTAAACGTCGCCTCAAAGACCGTTTTAATGAACACAGACGACCTATACTCAACCCTACTGGTAATTACATCCATGCTGCAGTTTCAGAACACTTCCTAAACAGCAATCATTCCGACAATCATATGCTTTTGATTCCTATTGAAAAACTTAAAAATGGGCGTGATTCTTTCAGGAAACACATGAAGCCCACCTTATCCACAAAGCTAAGACAATTGAGCCTCTGGGAATCAATAAACGTGATGAATTGTAACTATATATAGTAGATCTTTTATATATTTTTTATATTTTTTATTATCTTGTCTTTTTACAATGGCTACACCAAACCACGTCATATTATGTAATTTCCGGTTATTTTTTCACTCCATATATATTTCTGTAAATTCGTGATATCTCAATAAACCTGATGAAGACTGGTAATGGTCAGTCGAATATCGCAACTTAACTCTATATTTCACGTTGTTTGATCAGTTCCCTGTAAAAGTCTTCTTGACTGTAAAGTTTCCAACTTATCTCCATTTACTGTGAAAACGGCCGGTGACCTTAGGAAATATTTGAAGTGTAATTAAAAAGCCTAAAAATTCTTCTTTTTTTTCAGGTTTTCCTTTGTTTTCAATATTTGAAAAACACTTTTAATCTTCTAAATCCCCTTGAGAAGATAAGGTTCAGCGAATGCTATAAGGATGAATCTCAATTTTGATCATTACTGTATCATCTCTAGAGTATCGTGGATTGTAAATCATGTCAATAGGTGCAAACTCTGCGTATCCATACAGAATGTCGTATTGCACGGCAGTATTAGGCTTTTGAAAAGGTCTCTGATTTCTGTCGGTCACGAAAGTACCACTTATATGGTGAGGGTCTTCTCCATTGCTTTGATCCAAAATTGTGAGAGAGATTATTGCAGTAAAGGGCCACTCCAGGGTATCGTCCTCTTCTCCCTGCATCATGCCAATAAAAAGGCCAACGTGTCTTCTATCTCCACCATCAATTCCTGTGGGGAAAATGCATATGCGGAGCTTGTAACCATAACGGCCCGTGTAAATCGTGGGACGCTCAAAGGAATTTATCCTTCCATTGACAGCATCTCGAAGGTGTAGAGAGAAATTCTCTATTCGCCAAATAATAAAATTACTATCAAACATTCCGCCTGGGTTTAAATTTTCCACTCGTGGGCAACATGACCTGAAAATGAATCAGTGTCATGAATCATAGACATATAAAACTTCCTGGGGTGGATACTCAACAAAGTCTTATACGGGGAGGCTTTATCCCGAGATCCAACTCTCTACCCTTTTAAATACCAGTTTTGAAAGAAAAAGCACCCATTTTGTATATCTTCTATTGAAAAATGGTATCCCTTGTACCTACCTATTTTAGACTGACTTTGCATATCTTTTAACTGAAAAATGCAGTGTCTTAAGGTGTTTCGATACAGTTTTTCGGAGACCATACCGATATTTTTCTATCGCCTTAAAAAGGATGTTATCCTTGTCCGATCGCTATAAAATTTTCGCCAGTGATTGACTATGGATTCGTAGGCTAGGTTCGTCTCGAAATTTCAAGGTGTTAAAGTGAATCAATCTTAATGAAAGTTTCAGACATTATTACATACATTATGAAGATAACGGGATTTGATTTTAAAAAAATTCGTTCGAGTAGTTTCAGAGATAAACAAAAAAGCGCCGAAAGTCAAGATTTAGAATAAAGTTGCGCTTAGACAGGTGGTGAGAAAGCAGGTTGGTTTTCAAGATCGCAAGAACGAAAATACACCAAACTTTCCTAGCATCGAAATATGATATTAAGCAGCATTCCGACGCTACTTAAGATTAACTTAAGTTATTTAGAACTTTTTTTTAATAATTTATCACGGCTATTGAAAATACGAGGTTTGAAATATATTTAAGTTTTATTTGAATTCAAACATACAGTATTTTTACTTCTCACTGAGGTTATTTGCTAAACACTAAACTTTAAGTTCCTAGTGTTGGATTTTTAGTAGCAGGTCTAGATTGCGCAAAATTCATCTTTTATCAATTTCCAATTTTTTTGTTTATTTTTGCCATAGTAATATCAATTTTAGTTAAAACTACATTTTGACAAACTTCAATCCATAGTCAATCACTGGCGAAAATTTTATAGCGATCGGACAAGGATAAAATCCTTTTTAAGGCGATAGAAAAATATCGGTATGGTCTCCGAAAAACTGTATCAAAACACCTTAAAAATATGAAGAAATCAGAAAACCACAACGGTTTCTCGACTTTTTTCACAGTCATAAAAAATATCCCTTCACCCTGCTGGGCCTTTTAAAGAACGAAATGACAGATTTCCTGCCCCTTTCATATATTTCAACAAGTGAAATCCATTCTCCTTCATATACTGGCTAAACCCTAAAAAAGGTACCCCTTTATGGCGGGGCCGTCACGCATAAGCCATTATAGGGAGTACTTCTCGGGTAAAACTGATATGAGAACCTCTCTTTCCCCTAACACGTAACAACCCTGGCAAGCTAAAATCTAAAACAAAGACCATTTTAAAATATTTCATCCCGAAAAAGATGAAAGATTTGGGTCAATAATCGTCTTACTAACATGAGAAACGTTCGGGTATATTGTCTAAATGGGTAACTTACCTGTTTAAAGTCAGCTGGCGAGGTAGACTTTGAATATCCGTGTGCTCGACTGGCTGGAATCTGCCAGGAAACTGGTTTGTCTCCTCCACAGAGTACCTTAATTGGTCAGTTGACTCAGATGACTCAATCTGCTCCTCTCTGCAATACACTTGGCGTGCTAAAAATTGACAATTCTCAAAGAAACTCCGTCCTCTACAGGCCTGCCCATCGCCTTGCGGCTGCATGTTGTATGCACGTTGCCTAGGCTGTCTATACCCAGATTGCAGGTCGAATAGAGGACCCTCTTGCAGATGTCCGACCCTAACATCAGCCCGGCATAGCTCCAACGTACACAGCTGTTTTGGGTACCTTGATGACAGATTATTACCGCTGTCTTCCTGCTGCATCCCTGCCCTCCTCTCTTCAAGCTGAACGCTAGCAGTATCTTGTCTCTGCTGCCTAAAAGACATACGACTTGTATGACGTGGAAATGGACCTGGAGATGCGCTAGTCTGGTGTCTTCGTTGGGCAATGGACTGGTTGAATGGAAACGGCATCTCAAGCTGCCTGTTATGATCATCTATATCTACTGACTGCTGGCAATATAAACCGCCACTTGCTCCCCTTCCCTGTTCGGTATCAGGCTCCATCATCCCTTCAGCCCAGATTGATACAGTTTCAGTTATTCTATAAAAAATATTTAAAAAATTTCAAACTCAGATCTAGAAACACCAGTAAAATTAAGCCACTTTACCAACGATGCAGTAATTACCAGTTCCGGTGTCTGACCAAATACAACAAGTGTACAATGAGCGAGAAAAAGAAAAAAGATGAACAGTGGATCTTCGTCCGCTCGTTTTTTATTTGGCAAAAGAGAGAGGAAAGAGGAGCTTTGTACGAAATTTCAAAAAGCTTAGCGATATGACAATATGACTGAATTAAAAGTCAACTGTAAATTAAATGTCGATAAACGTGTGGCACTTCAGGTTTTGCGGATTGGAACGAAGTTCGAACAATACCGAAGCAGCATTACTAAAAAACAAAAATGTCCTTAAAAATAACGCTGTGGCCTAGTCTCCTTCGCAGCCGTCTATCTTCATTTAGAATCACCAAGCGATCAGGAAAACAGGAATGGCTTCGCAGTTGAGCGGTTGTTTTTTCTTGGGCATAGAGTAGAGTCGACGCCGTTTCGACACTTAGAAAAATTTCGTGAGTAGCAGCGCGTGACTCACGGGCACGTTTTCGCACAGGCTAAATACCCGGCAGTCCAAGAGGCGACTGGAAAGTTAGAAAGCCTATTATTAAGCCAAAGAATACATACTTGCCTCGATTATTTTCCCAAAGCAATAACGAAGATACAGCGCTTGCATTTTCAAACCTCGTGTTGCAAGTCCTCTATCCGCTTCAAGCTAAACTCTCGACACAGCTTGAGTCTTAGAAAGCAGGCTCCTCTAATTTGACAATTTTTTTAGGAATCCCCCTCAAAATATTCTATCCTTGTTTAGAATTGGACAGTAAGGGGAAATCATCAGCGTTTCATAACCATTCTGTTAGCTGGAATCACTCGCGGTTTAATTTGAGTATTGTGGTTGACTCACGGGCACGGTTTCTCCCGTCTAAATACCCGGCAGTCCGCATTATTGAGGGAATTTTCACAAAAAGTGTGACGTTAGCTCAAATGAAAGTATTCTATCGACCTTCATAGCAGGAACGCGAGCACCGAGGGTCCAATATACGGTTAAACATGTGGTAAAACTGCCGAATCAAGTCTACAAAAAACAAAAACAAGCCACTTTGATGACTCACGGGCACGGATTCCGTCAGCCTAACTGCCGGGCATTTAGACGGGGAGAAACATTGGCTTGATTGACTGCAAGAGAGAAAAAACTACTAGTATCTCACCTCTTAACGTTAACATGACAGGGAAGGGATTACAAATGATCAGTGTTTAAACCACATCGAGATTTTTATTATGAAAAATCCCATGATTCACAGAATAATTAGCAATATCGGCCTTCGAATCATTGTGAACAAGAATTTTGGCATGTTATCAGTACCTTAGCTTCCCAAGTCACTCTTACATTGCATTTTTGGTGCTTTCAATAGAAATACTTTATGGTAATGACATGCAAACGCTACCCAGAAACTTCGATTAGAAGCGATGACTATAACATTTAGTATTGCTGTTGTTATATTTTGCTCTTAATGATAAACAAATAAATAATAGTAAAATATTTATATAGCGCATCCTCTAAGTTCAAAAGCGCTCCAAGTTCAAGTTCAAGCTCAAGTTTATTTCGCACTATTCAAGTTGATACTGTAACAGTATAAGATGGCTTACAGAATCAATAGGTTAACGAATGATGAAAGTAAATATAATATACAGGTTTAACAAGAGTAATGAAATGACAGTAATAAAAAAAAAAAAAGAAAAAGAAAAAGCTTCAGATCTTAAGAGTAAAATAAAAATGGCTAAAAAGTTATAAAAATGCATTAAAAAAGGAAAGTTTTAACCTGAAACCTGAACTAAGAAAAAGAAAAAGTGGAAAGTCTTGACATCAAAACTTTGAAGAACTTTGGAAAACTTAACAGCTTAAAGAAAGCTTTCTAGTATTTAAAGCATGTGAAGTAAAGAATCACATGATTATGGATTACGTAATGTGTTATTTACTGACTTTAGTATGATTACATTGATGATTATCGAAAATAGAGAGCTGTGATTGGCTAGGAGCTTCGCTTTATCCTGCTATAATCACCGCGCGGTGATTATATAGCATTGAAGGCTAGCAGTTTTCAAAATGGCAGCCAGATTTTTTGATGTTTCGGGGTCGGAAATTGATCAATAATTTTATTTTCTCGAATAATCATCAATGTAATTATATTAAAACAATTGGTCGCCTGAGGCGACGTGAATTTTGGCGAATAGTCACGTCGCCTTCGGTGACTAATTGTTAAATATCAGTCGTTTTCTCATGTCATGACGGAATAAATATACCGTAAATATTTTTTAGTAAATATCGACTGATGCAACTCTGCGACGATCATAAGGCGTCACGACACATTCTCTCTCGATGGTGTTGTTAGGGTATAGTTTATATTGCTTGAGTTAAATGAAGTATAAAATTCCTTCTCTGACGAAGTACGACAGTCAAGGATTAAGACAATTATAGGCCGGGGACTAATTTTTAATATAAGCTGAAAGTTGTTTATGAACTATTTTAAAAATCGATTTGAAATTCCGAAAAGACAAACTTGAATTATGGTCAAGTTTTGTGTAATGTTATAACGTTATTACTGATGAATGTTTGGCGTCTGTAACTTGAAAAAAAGACAATACAGGTAACCGGATAATTTTCGCGAAGAAATTCCAAAGAGACCAAAGAAAAACCAACCAGACCATCGTTGCAGACAATCAATATTCCTTAAGCCGAGCACGCATCAGAGCAACCTTAACAACACAATAAATACAAATTTTGAGGATGAAAAGAAAAGGGCGGCAGAAGCAACTGAAATTTAAGGTGGTTCTGTAATTATCAAAGGTACCTTGTGTTTCACCATTTAGCTGCAGCTAGGGGCGAAGAGAGACCAGAAAGTTAGAATCCATAAAAAGATTTTGAAACATTAGAAAGGAAACTGAATGAAATGCACGGAGTAATGAGTGATTAAGTATATTTCAACAATTTTTCTAGTATGCTGTTTATTACGAAAACACGATTATGTTCTGTATAAGCTTATTAAACTAAACTTGTAGTCGAAGATGTTTTAATTCAATTGTCAATGTCCAACTACCTGAAATAAAACCATAGTGTGTGCCTATAACTGAAGCGTATCTAGTTTGTTAGGTTTATGTTTGATACACAATACGTTACTGGCAAATTAAGAGAGCGGTAATAAAGGTAAGGAAGCCGCAAAAGCTTTAAAAGCTTTAAAATTCTAGAACATAGTTTCAGTAGATCTGATACTGGACTGATTAACATGAGGGTAAAAGAGAACTTACTCGAACAAGCAAACAAAACTATTTAACCTGCATGCCGAACAAGGCACAATACTGCTCAATACCTTTTTACAATGTAACAGAGTTCAATATCAAAACACCGAATTTAAGAAATATTTTTTCATCTTTAGTACACTGGAAGCGCTGCTGGCTGATGATACCGTAGAGCTTTCGGTTAGACCTCCACTAAACCCCGATAGTACTTTATTGGATAGTCTTGAAACACTGTTTGTTGAATTTCGTAAACCATCTAATTATATATATATTTGTTTTGAGGGTATTCTTCAGGTTAAGGCCTTTATAACAAAAAATATAAACTTTGAATTTTACTCCAATCACTAAGAATTCGATCAGTCAAGCGTTAACCCCCTGGTAGAAAAATGTTTTCTTTTTCATCATCAGCGGTGTCAGAACAAACCAAGGCTCAGAAGGTTTCCTTTGGATTGTAAACTCATTACCGCGTGCTGGCATAATCCCAATGAAGATTTTAACCTGATAAGATTTTAAGATTCGGTGCATAAACTCAGAATAACTAATCACTTTGTACAGCAGTGATATAAGGTATTGCCATAGCAAAGAACTGCTTAGCTTTGAACTGAATGGTTACACTTTAGAATTTATATACAGACTTAAAGTCAGAACTTTCTGAGTCTATACCGTGATAAGTAAAAAGTACTGCTGAAGATTCTCGTCTGTCTTACTTTAGCATCCTCGTCGAAAGGATCAATTTTAGAAATAGCTTCGATAGCATTTAAGAATTTCATCCGCAGAATTTAAAGTCAGAACGAACCATAAAATTTGATTCTAGTAGCGGAAATAAGAACTATGGCCGCGCGCGGTGTCCGTCACACATCGTTAATAACGTGTGTCTGCAGTCTAATTGCATAAAAATGTCATAACGCTGCCTCGTTTAAATGCTCGTCAAGATTGACACAAATCCAAATAAAATAATCACATTGCAATTGTTCTTTTTGTTAAACCAAGCACTGACCATACTGATTAGGGTTAAGCACTTAGAATACTGATTAGGCTTCTATTTAGGGTTAGGGTTTTCGCTACAGTACTTAAATCGAACCAAGTTCCTGAAGCGGTGGTCTAGTGGTTAGGGCCGGAGATTGCAGATCCGACACTTCGGGATCGAATCCTACCCGTATTTATGAACTTTCTTTTTTTCCTTTAAAATTGAAGAGACTTGCACTTTGACAACATTTGTTGAGCAGAAACTAAGTCTCTGAGTCAAGAAACTTAGAAATTTCCTGTAAGTGTAAGTGAAAAGGGACAGGGCGGCTTGAGATATGGAAACAAGCGCTTACCCAAAAGCAGTGGTACACAAAAAACGATTTCTCAAAATCTAATCATTAAATTATGTAATATTTTTGGGCAGAACTTTTACTTAAATCTATTTTAAATAATGAGAAATTTAAAAGGGAAGTTGAATGGACGAATTTTTTGACACATTTAATAATAACAGTACAATGATATTGATTATCTAAAAACCCGTCTGTTAAAATTTGGTGAAATAAGTTTCAAACGGTAATGATTAATTATAGTAAGCTGTGTGCAAGTTTATAGGAAAATCTTATGAGGGAATTTTATGTAAACTGAGCAGAAGTGAAATTTTTTTAAAGGTTGTATTCAATCATTCATGTTGCCATGGAAACTACGCAAACATCACATTTTACCTGTTATTAAAATCTTTCATCAGTATAAGTTTTACTTGGCAAGTTTCAGCTTGTGAGCTGCAACCTTTCTCTTGCCATGATTTGGAAATGAGATATACTCACAAACTGCCAAAACTGTGTTCAGCCACCTTAAGAGTTTCCCAAGATGAAGGATTTGGTTCAGTTATCGTCTTAGGGACACTTACCTGTTTGAAGTCAGCCTTTGAGGTAGACTGTGGGTATCCATGTGTTCCACAGGCTGGGATTTGTCAGGAAATTGGTTTGTCTCCTCCACAGAGAACCTTACTTGCTCAGTTGACTCAGATGACGCAGTCTGCCCCTCTCTGCAACACACCTGACCTGCTAATAATGGACCTACCTCAAAAAGGGCCAATCCTCTACTGGCCTGCTCATCGCCTTGTGTCGTCATGTTGTATGCACGTTGCCTAGGCTGTCTATACCCAGATTGCAGGTTAAATAAAGGACCCTCTTGCAGATGTTCGACACTAACATCAGCCCGGCATAGCTCCAGCAGCTGATTTGGGTACCTTGATGACAGATTGACATGGCTTTCTTCCTGCTGCATCCCTGGCCTCGTTTCTTGAAGCTGAACGCTAGCAGTATCTTCTCTGCGCCGCCTGAAAGACATACGACTTGTATGACGCGGCCGAAGGAGGCCAACTGTGTTAAGTTCCAATAATCCATGACTTAGAGATGCGCTTGTTTGCTGTCTTTGATGGGCAATAGCCTGCTCGAATGGAAGCTGCATCTCATGATAAGGGTGACGGTTATGACCATCTAATGCTACTGACTGCTGACAAAGAAAACCACCACCGTTCGCTTGACGTTCACCTACTCTATCAGGATCCATTATCCCATAATACCGTGGTACAGCTTATTCTATAAAAATTACATTTCAAATTCAGAAACAACAGTAAAAAACAACTCGCCAATGATGCAGTGATAAACAGTCAGTTGTAGTATCTCACTAGTGACAAGAATGACGAGCGACAAAAAGAACGGTTGACAGGCTATGTCGCTGTCTAAAATCCGATGAATTTCTTTTTTTTGTTGTTTCAGCAAATACAGTCAAATGTAAAAAGAAGCCGTTTAGGAAATACACTCGGAAGTGTGTGTTATGAGTCGCTCGCTCACTTTCCTTTTGTTCGTTGCTTCGTAGAGTGAAAGAAAGAGAAAGAATAGCTTTGTACGGAATCTCAAAAAGCCAGCTGATAATCAAAATTCAGTCATACGCTGAGTAGTGTAAACAATACCGAAGCATAATAGCCGTAAAACAACTGAAAAAAGCCCTTAGTAATAAAGAAATGAATGAAGCACTGACTTAGATTAAGCATCAAATAGTGTTCCCAGTTTTCAGAAAGTACTACCAAACAAATACGGATCTCACCTCTTTACATGAAAGATCCTAGGTCGGAAGGGCGTACAAATGATCTGTGATTAAACTACATAGAGATTCGTAGGACCATAGCTTTGAAATATTTCCAGAAGATTAGCAGCGTATCGAGAATTTTCAAGTATTTATTTATATGGAATTCAAAGAAGCAAACAGCCGGCATAAAAGTCAGCAATAAAAGATGTCAAAGATCCCGAAATGAGCTATATCGGCTTTCGCAGCTATAGGTAACTGGTCATTGAATTAAAAACATGAATTTGGCATTCTTTATCGGTACATTAGCTCCCCAAGGGTCGGCCCCTTAACGTTACATTTTCGGTGCTTTCAAAAGAAACATAATTTGGTACCGTACGCCGCCAGGAAACTTTGATTCTCTTTGATGAGTAGCGATGACTACGAAATAGCTAGACAAAATATACTCTTGCATTTTCATTGCTCTACCGAACAGACCTAGCGATGAAAAAAAAAACACTAAGTGGCATCCCAACTAGACCTTCTTACATGAATTTAACCGCAAACCGTTGCGACCTCTGTTTCGTGACAAGTTCTAAAATATTTTCTGTTACTGAAGGCCCACGTTTTTTTCGCAATCGCTATAAGATATGACGTGTGTCGCACGTAATGTAGAGAGCAGAATTTTTTTGGATGTCTTTATTATATTATATATGTCAGTTACAAATCAGACAAATCGAATTATTTGCAACGTAATCAAGTACGGAGTTCCGGGGGCGGGAGAGGCTCGGCCCCGTGATTTAAATACTTACCCTTTTTTATACCATTTTTTTTTTACCCCTTTCGTATACCTTTCCGTGGAGGATCCAGGGGAGGGGCCCGGGAGGCCCGGTCCCCCCCATTATTTTTGTCAGTTACAAATCAGACAAATCGTGAAGTATTTGCAACGTAATCAAGTGGGGAGTTCCGGGGGCGGGGGAGGCTCGGCCCCGTGGTTTAAATACTTACCCTTTTTTATACCATTTTTTTTTTACCCCTTTCGTATACTTTTCCGCGGGGGATCCAGAGGAGGGGCCCGGGAGGCCCGGTCCCCCCCATTATTTTTGTCAGTTACAAATCAGACAAATCGTGAAGTATTTGCAACGTAATCAAGTACGGAGTTCCGGGGACGGGGGAGGTTCGGCCCCGTGGTTTAAATACTTACCCTTTTTATACCATTTTTTTTACAGAAAAGGTACCCCTTTCGTATACCTTTCCGTGGCATATCCAGGGGAGGGGCCCGGGAGGTCCGGTTCCCCCCATTATTTTTGGACCAAACTGAGTCCCGAAGGGCCAAAAAAATTTCTGAAGATCGCTCCCCCCCTTATCTAAAGGTCTGGATCCGCCACTGCCTTCTACCGACAAATGGTGCCCCTTTCACATACCGCGTTTAGAAGACGTTAGAACTTTGCATCCATTTTAACTGCCGTAAATGCATTGTCTTTAAAATATGAATAAATCACAGAACCAGAATTTTTTCTCGACTTTCTCACCGCTATAAAATGCATCTGTTAGGCCTTTTGGGCCTTTTTACACATCGAAATGACAGATTTCCCTACCCTTTCATATACTTCAACTGTATAGAGAAATCCCTACCCTTTCATATACCTGAAGCATGAAAAAGGTACCCCTCACGGGCGGAGCCGCACATATCGGGTACCCCCGGGACAGGTTTGTACAATGAACCTCTTTAATTCGGATCCCACCCCCAGCCCCCGAGAAACCTACCTACAATCTTGGACAAAATAAAATGGAACAGCAAACCCCTATCCCCCCCAAAACAAGGATGAAGCCACGCGAAGGGCAAGAACGCGCCATTTTTCCATCTTTGATTTTGGGGGGAGGAGGGGGGGGGTCAAGGTTTTCCATTTATTTAGTCCAAGATTGTAGCTAGGGAGATACCCCTGGAAATTTTCGTACAAGGGTACGCCAGGAGCCCATAACCCGGAGCGTTCAACTGCCATAAATTCGTGCAACGGCGTTTTTACAAGTGAGTTTATTTTTAGATAAGCTTTTCCCGCGGAAAATAACTGTTCCACGAGGTCAATTTCTGCATTTGATCGTCACTTAGACTGTTAGTAGTTCGCTTGGACCTTTTCACAGTCGGCTATTTTGAAGATGATTTCGATTTTAATTCCCTTCGCGTGAATTATGCATTGTCGTCGACGAAGTAGACGTCCTGGCTAAGTTTTGCAAATCTTCTTCTGAACTGCTAGTTTCCTTGTAATTACTGAAATTGTCGTTTGAAGTACTGTCAGACGACTCTTCTGAAGATTCTTCACGTATGTCCGCTATGTTTTTTTCAATGTGAAGAGTTGTCCTAGTTACGTATTAAAAGTTTATCATTGATGACGCAATTGCTAGTGATTGGCTTTTTGAAAGCAATTCGCTGGAAAAGCTTATCTAAAAATAAACCTACTTGTGAAAACGCCGTTGCATAGGCGCAGTATGGAAGTTAGACGCTCCGGGTTATGGGCTCCTGGGTACGCAGAATGCTTCCTGATATAAAGTCTTAACCCGGACCAAAATTCATGTTTTTCATAGAGACATATTGAATTCTGCAAGCAGAATACTGCAATGCTGATCGTACTACGTGAAATTTAACTCTGCAAGACATCAACAATACACCGAAAGAACTCAAAACAGAGCGGGATTGTAGCCATAGACAGCTGTTTCGCCCTTTTGGGGGCTCGTCAGTATGGCGCAACAACAGAGAAAGCTCTGATGCAAAAAGGGCGAAACAGCTGTCTATGGCTACAATCCCGCTCTGTTTTGAGTTCTTTCGGTGTATTGTTGATGTCTTGCAGAATTAAATTTCACGTAGTACGATCAGCATTGCAGTATTCTGCTTGCAGAATTTAATATGTCCACATTTTTATTTTTGCTGATAAGGTCTTTACAGATCATACGTTCTTCGGCATATTAGTTTGCGGTCCATTGCAGTCCCTTGTGGTTTATGTTTATGTTTTTCATACCATTTTTTAGGCCACGACCGAAGAGATGAATAATAAAAACAAAAACCATTTCCAGACTCTGGTTCCGGAGAGAACGAAACCTGACCATATTTTTTAGACCAAACTAGTCTGCTACACAGCTGTTTTCAGTGTCGTCACGCAATGCTCCTCCCCACAAAGCACTTACAAAACTGGGGAGGAGCATTGCGTGACGACACTAAAAACGCCTGTGTAGCAGACCGAGACCAAAGCGGGCAAAAACTCATACCCTTTGGTGCCGCACTTGTCAAGATAATTGATAGAGGCGTATCCTCCCAAATACGGACATCAAAGGGAAAAAGTCCAGTGTCCGCATTACAGAGATGCCGGAGATTAGGTGTGGTTCGACTGAATAAAAAGCTTTAATTCTTTTCATCAGCTCAACATATATTGTAGTCTTCTCTTTTGAAAAAACCATGTGTAGAAGTGTAAAAACTATTCCGCAAAAAAAGGTTACTGTTGCTATATTTTTTGCTATGTTATGGATTTTATAATGACTGGATCCGGCTCCTGATATTGAAGTATTTGCAACGTCATGAAAATCTAAAGTTGTCAATGACTGTTACCCTTTGGTCTTCTGCTTATATCACCTCTGCTCTCACAAGTACGATTACACAGAAATATTACCACAAACATTAGAACTTGGACACATCACTCCCTTATTGAATTATCTAATCAGTGCTGAGAGGCAAACTCCAGGCATGGATTACAGAAAGAATCACGTAGTTTCCTTTTATGTGTCATAAGAATCAAATAAAGAATAAATTAAGAAGCATATACGTTAACCAACCGAAAACAGCAAATATAGAAGGCTGTGTATAAAAGTGGGACGGGGACAAGAGGACGGGGACATGGAGACGTGTGTGTGAGGACTTGGGACTTGGGGACGCGAGACGAGGGACTTGAGGACATCAAGTATGGGACGCGGGGACGTCAAAAACAGGGAAGCAGGGGACGCGGGATGTGAATGATTATCGCAAAAGTCGGAGGTAAATGCGATATCTCTTTCTTGGTGAAAATCTGTTATTTATGGTCAACATTAGATTCCACCTTCCAAAACCACCTTGGACACCTTATGATGTTTACACAAAATATTTCTTTATAATAGGAGTAAGCGCACTGACTATCGTGATTAGGGCATGATTAGGGCTAGGGTTGATTTCCACTGACGCGTAATTTTTCCATGCGTACGTGCGTAAAATTTACGTTTGCAGATAAAATAGAGGCATGTATGAAAGGTCGCACGTAAGCGCAAAAGTAGAATTTCGCTCAACTTCACGTTTCATCTCAACAATTTACATCTTGCCTCTATCTTATTTACGTGATTAAAACTTACTTGCGTCAACGTGCACAGCCAAAAACGCGTCAGTGGAAATCAACCTTTAAGTACTGTTAGCAAGCATTTACTGTTAGGTTTGCCACCAAAAATATGGAAAACAAAATAAATAATACTACATTTGTACAATAGTTGAATCCCCCGTGGTTTAGTGGTACAGGCGATGGATTTCGGAGCTGGCACTTCGGGTTCAAAGCTCACCTATGCCACTTAATTTATTTATTTTGAATCGAATGCTGTTATTCTGCATAAATTTTGGCGACTGCAACCCACCCTACCCTGCTTTGGGCTCCAATATTCCATCAGCAAGAAGACCAGGACAACGGTTTAACTTTCTTCAATGCAGGGGATGTTCGCCGAGTCTTAACTTCGTAAACAGGCATGGAGGAACCCTAAGGAGGGCAGGGTGGGTTGCCTTCATCAAAACATATTCACTAGGAAAGTGACTAAAATCACATTTACCACGACTTTTTCAATAATCATTATCGTCCCCAAGTCCCCTGCGTTCCTTTGTTTGAAGTCCTCGCGTCCCCGTCGAACAAGTCCCCGCGTCCCATACATGATGTCCTCAAGTCCCTCGTCTCGCGTCCCCAAGTCCCAAGTCCCCGTCCCACTTTTATACACAGCCAATATAGAAACCTTACATATTTAAAGAATGGCCAAAGGATCAATTATTGTATTCTATTGTCTCTGTCACAAGTGCGAAACCGAAGCGTGACGAGTTTTGTTTTGCTTTAAGCTGCTTTAACGGTATATTTCAAGCAATATAGTTAATTACTTTCAGTTCCTTAAAACAGATTGTAACATCACAGGTAGCCCAAGCTCGAAATATGAGCATCGACGAGCATAAACTCACAGCTTACCTCACTTAAAATGTGTGTTACGTCTCTCCTGTGTGGTCCACGGGCCGAATTATGGCCGTTTTATGGACCACACGGGAGAGACGTAACACACATTTTAAGTAAGGTAAGCTGTTTTTTATTGAAATCCTTTCATTTTCGTAGGTTACAGAAACTGTAGGTTTTTTTCCCATACAAATCCTTATATTTTGAATGTTACGCAACAATCCCGATGCTCGCCGATGCTCATATTTCGAGCTTGGGCTACCTGTGGTAACATCTTTCCAGCAATATACCATATTCATCAGTTTGGCCCGCTGTAGTGTATTGATTCCAAAATACATGAAAATAGTCCACAGCAACTAATGAGTGGTGCCGGATCTTCCAGCTGTAGTCCTGGATCAGTACAGTTAAACTAAATATGAAACGGCAAACTGATCCTTACGGCAAGGCGATGAAGAAGTAAACAAAAGAATAAAAAATATATATTTCAACAAATTAAATTGCCTACTGATTACGGGCTAAATTGCTTATTGATTACCATAGTAACGATTATGTACTATTACTAACATCAGTGAAACTACATGTACTAAGGGATATTAAAGTAATACAGCACGAATGTTAAAGTACTGATACTGTAGATGTTGTACGCAATCGATCTTTGTTGTTTGTCTCGGCGAAATCAACAACGCGGTTTGCACAGGGCGCAGAGGAGCAACCTCGTCGCTAGGGCGCTTTTCCCTGGCTTTGGAGGTAGGGTGGGAGTTAGTTGTAACCTTGATTGTTAATTGCAGTTATATCTTACGGTATATACCACGCGTTGCCTTTGTTGTTATACTGTAAACTAATTGAGCAAACCGTCATTCGATCAAGGCCGGTTAGCGTTAACCCTGGGTTAAATTTTATGCTGGGTTTCTTTTTCTTTTGTTCAAAGCATTTTCCGGGATAATTTTCTCTATTCTTTTTTACAGCATCCAACCATCAAATTGTGGGCAAAAAGAATAAAGCTGAATTTGCTTTTAAGCTCTCATATCTGAATTCAAATCTCGCACTAACCCTGGGTTATCTTAACCCTGACTTTCAATGATTCGGGAAACCGCTGAAGGTAGTGACTGCTGACGAACAACAGCGACAAGCTTGTCTCTTGTTTCTTCTCGGTTGGTGCCTCGCTCGGAAAGCTTCGCTTTCCAAATGCGTCGCCCTTGGGGCGACGTTCGTTCCCAACGAGCTAATATTTTACCAGGTTTTGTAGCACTATCGCATCGTTCCCACAGTGGACGAGGCATAAAAGAGTGATCACTCCCCACTCTCGCGCTCTACGCTCGTTCCCATCATCCCTCTCTCGCGCTTCTCGCGTGCTCGCGAGTTGCCCAATCCCAGATTAGCCCTGGGAAAGCCAAAGCCTGAGCAAAGAAGCCAAAAAAAAGAAGAAAAAAAATAACGCCTGATCTCAGGTTATTTGAAAGCCTGCGGAGGAGGCAGGTTTGATAGGCGACTCATGCGATCCGGCTGTAAAGTTTTCACTTCGCTTGCCATCACAGATAACTCCTGAGCTTAGTTTAGTCAGCGGAAATACTCATTGATGAAGCAAATACTTCGTGTTAATTACATTTTGTTGCCCAGGCGTTATGATGCGTAATCCCAGATGTTCTCGCTGCTTTTGACAATTAACACCCGCATTTTAAGAGGTAGAATTTTTTACATTGCCTCTATGAAGCATTACTTCCATGCTAGTACGTGGTGTTACGGGTCGAAAGCGCACATTTTCGGCAGCCTCAAATGGCGCTTTATCGATATCTTTACCTGGCTTTGATTTTGTTTGGAACTTGTGCCGGAAGCAATGAAGATTTTTGCAAGAAGGGGGACTGCAATGAATCGATAAGGAAGTGCAATAAGCCTTTGGAAGAGCGCAGTTCAATTGAGGAAACTCCATATATGATTTCACCTGAAGATTTCTATTACCAGTTCGTGGCTAAACACAAACCGATCGTTATTAGAAAAGCAGCAAGTAACTGGCCAGCTAGCGAGGTACATGACGGCAGAAGCTATAAGTTTCTTTAATATCGTAACTCTATGTAATTTTTTTATTTATGTTTATAACATGACTTGAGAATCATAGCAATCTCTATTTCCCGACCATCAACAGATTAGGGACGGACCATTAGAAAAGTTATGGGGTGGGGGGGGAGGGGAATTTTCGAACCGCAGGAATTTTGTTTGGTTATCAAATTCCTTGTATGAATTTTTTTCAGGCCCTTGCATGAATATTTCTTAGGGTTAATTGGCGTGCAAGAATTTTTTTAAATTAAATTTTCCCTTGCATGAATTTTTTTTTTTGTACTTTGCCCGCCCCCCCCCCATAAGTTTTCTAATGTCCGTCCGTTAGTCAGCCAGCCACAAGGGGGTGGTTTTACCCACTTCCTGGATTAATTTTAGTTGAATAACTTCTTATCTTATATTTTATCATATGGCTGGTTCCATGAGCAGGCAAGACGAAGCAAAACCTATGTTCTGGTTGGCTATCAAAGCATATCTTGCCTGCTTAGGATTCCCGTTTGGTCCTGCAAGAAAAAAATGTTCTTTTTGGCCATGTAATAAATCTTTTATCGACCAAGCTTGTTTTTCATGGTGAAGATGGCTGGATGTTAGCCTTTTCTTGCATTGTTGATATTGGCCTTGATTTCATCTTGGTCCTTAAAAATTCAAAGACAAAACTTAGCCTTCTGGACCTTTTATCTTTGGTCAATAAAGCATTTGTTTCTCTTAATTTGAATTTCTATGTAGGTGTGGACGGAACTGTACTTGATGCATGCAGTAAGTGAATGTACTCAGCTAGTGAGCCGATTAAAAGACTTCCCATTTGGTTTAAAAATGCATGTCATGATCAAAGATTTTTTGTGGAGATCTCAACAAGAAGACTTGATGATGTTTAATCCACCATCATCGCAGATGCTTAATGACATTATTGCTCCTCTCTGTTTGAGATGTCACCAGTTTATGAATCAGATGAAAGTTTCTTACTGGTTGCGACAATACCAAAAGAAGGATACCACACCGCTATATTTCCATCCAGATGAGCAGATGCTTACAGTTTTGAATGGAAGTGTTCAAGTTACTCTGGTTTCTTCTTTATATTCAGAGAAACTCCCTGATGATGAAAATCAATTGTTCTCAATTTCCAGGTCAAAGGAAGGTATTGAAATTGTTTCTTTCTTTCTTTGTTTATAGCATTCAAGCTTACGCTTTAAGAAAAAATGAAGGGAGCCCAGTACTCTGAACCTATAAAATCTAGGCTGCATATCATATGATTTGTATGAAAAAACTAAGATTTTCTAATCATCAGCAAACTATCCTGCTAGCAGAGGTTTGTCTCTTGCCTGACTTTTAACATTTACAAAGTCAAGAGTTGCAATTGACTTTGTAAACGTTAATGTTAAAAGCCATGCAAGAGACAAACCTCTGCTCGCAGAGTACCAGAGAGCAAAATTTGGGCCGCAGGGGCCACCGGGCAGTGCTAGACCAAAGCCCTGAGCATTGTGTATAGAATTGCAATATCTTAAAAAATGTATCTTTTTCTGATCTAAGGGACATCATATTAGGTATATAATTCTAGTTATAACCACAGAAAGACTGTTCCAACTCTATCTCCTCTTGACTTACCTGCTTCATTCCCCTGTTTTGTTTTTCAGCAGAGCTGCAAATTACTCTCAGTCATTGGACGTCCAACTAAAATTTGCCCATGTCTGATAAAAACTGGCCTTCAGTCAAACATGATCACCAGATAGATCGAAATGATTTGATTGTATTTAATTTGAAATCAAACATTTTAGTTTTCCAAACACTGCACTTTGTTTCAGAGATTCAGTCAAGGTTATCATCACAAGGCATTCCCCACTTTACTGTTAACCTTCAAAAAGGTGACATGTTGTATATTCCCCAAATGTGTTGGCAGCTTCTCACATTACCAAGTGATCCTGTCTTGTTTGTCCAGTTTTTGTGGCCTTCAAGAATGCAAACAAGTTCTGTTGTCCAATCATCATTTAAAACAAGGAGTAAGTTTGAATATGTTTCCAAATTTTTTACCCATGGTGTGACTGGGAAAATCCAAGATTGAACTAACCACCACAGTAGACCAGGAAAGAGAATGTGGTCAAACCTCTCCCCAATGGTCAGCTTGGATGGCCAAGTAGCCACTTTATAGTGGAAGTGCTATGAAGGAGAGTCAGGACAAATTTGTTTTGGGGGGTGGAGGATACATCATTTTTCTTTTTAAAATGCTTTGTGTAGTCAGTAAAATAGAAACCAAATGTCCAGAATAGAAATTTTAACAAAATGATGTGAAAAAGTGCAATACCTTGTAAGTACATCAGATTGAAGGTGTCTAGAAAGTGGAAAAACATAAAAAATTACAAGATAGAAAAGCAAAACAATAAAATGGTTTTCTTTTTTTGTTATCGTTTCCATCATATGTAGATAACCAACTTTCAAGCATTCAAAAAGCAATAAAAAGACTGCTGAGAAGATACGAAGAGAGATTCCTCGCCAACAATATGCCATCACTATTTTGCCCACATCACGACATGAGGATGAGCAATTTTACCTTTGAGACTGGAAAGATGAGTGATGAGGAATATCAGTTTTTCCACAATGGCCCTGATTTTACTGAGGTAATACTGTATCTCCTCTACTCACTTAAAAAAAGCTCCAGTATCCACATACAAATTCTCCAAGCTGATCTCCATACATTTCCTTAACGAATTAGTTGAGAGAATTTGTTCAAAGATCAAAGTATTTTCTCTTGGGTGATCATTTTATTGATTCTTATAACTTATCTCTTTACAGTGTATGGATAATTGTAAGGAGAAAATTGATCTTGGACACTATTGGGACTTAAGTCCCTGACACAAAAGACAAAATAATTCATGGCATGTGTCCCAGAGGATGCAAAGATTGATCGATCTATCTGAACATGTGTTTTTGATTAAATAGCCTGTTGCTGTAATTTCTGTAGTGGTTATTATTATTTCTTTTAGCCTTTGTTGTACTTTAAAATAGAAGTTCTATATTTAAACTACAGTTTACTGTAATACAGTGTTTTGTAGTCTGTCTTTAGATTAACTGTTTAGTTACATAAAGGCCTAAGCATTTTCAATATTTTCATTGTTTTTTTAACTGGGACTCATTGGTTATGAACTAGAACTCATGAGTCCCAGGACTCACCATTACTATTTGTAACAAAATCACTGCACTTAATGTCGGCCCCAAAGGTGTCTATCTTTGAGAGAGTTGATTGTCTAACTGTAGGTGTTTTTTCCTGTCCTTTTGGGCTTGGGGTTGATTACAGTTAAAAGCAGAGGCATTTTATAACAAAAGGACTTAGAGCATTAATAGATAAGGTATTGTCATTATGAATTCCAACTGGTTGGAGACAAACCAGTTGGCTATTTACAGTTGAGGCTTTGTTAGGGTAAAATTCTGACAAGTGACGTGGTCTTGAAACAGCGACATAGGACAGCAGATATGCTGACAAGCAACACCGAGATGGGTTGAAACTGCGACAGTGACAGAGACAAGTCTGAATACAATAGCAAGGTTGTCAGAAAGTTTTGAAGTGGATGGCTGAGTTGTCAAAATAAGCGGCCAGTACAGGGATATTTTATTTAAAAAATGCCATCCGTAAAGCAGAGTAGCTGGCCAATACTAACCAAGTAGGCACCGATTTTTGCTGGCAGCGGGCTACTTTTGTCAACCCTGCAATCGTAAAATACCCACAGCAACATGGCTTCCTCCTCAATATGCCAAATGAAAAGGTTTTGAAATTCAGACTAGGGACATATGTAACTCCCCTAAGTGGACCTCTTTACAGGTCTGGCATAGAATTTAAACTTGGGAATACCAAGAACAAATCTGGCTCATGGTGAGGGCCAACCTATTCCAAGTTCAGCACAAGTCTTTATTCATAACTTTTTGATTGCTGAGAAAATTATCACAACACTTGGCATATTCAAACAGAATTTAATCTACTTCAAACAAAACAGTTTTTGACTGTGATAGACTGAAGGTGTATAATTATACACAGTTATGTGTCTTACACCAAATCGTGTTTATTTTCCTTATATTTTTCAGACACTATCAGAAGGCCTGAATATTTGAATCTATATTTTTTCTCATTTTTTTTCAGACAGAGCCTTGTAATTTTGATGGACTAAACAAACAAAGTCCATGCCATTTTCCTACATGCTACGAAGATTCTGAAAGTACTGAGTGCATACGATACATACTAGATTATTGCAATCAATGGGAAGATCGTGGCTGTGTCATTGAGTTGCCTCAGCTGTTAAACAAGGTTGACAAGTATAGAATGGAAAAGATCACCACCATGAAATCACCATATCATTAACAAATTACCTTGGTTAATAATTGTGTCATTTTTTTCTCTTGAACACCCACAGATAGTAAATTCTCCTAATGCTGCAGAGATATCTATTTTTGTTTAGTCTGCAGTGCGGGCATATTTTAGGCAGGTGAAAGCTTGTTTATGCTCATATTGCTGTAACTGCCATCTTTGATTTTATGACAGAGGAAGATTGGGGAGAGTAGAAATAGTAACCCTTAGCATACTGTAGGTGCTAGGGTAAGAGAATAGGGAGCTTTAGCAACGATGACGGCGATGGTAGCAAGAACGTCAAAAAAGCAATAGGCTTATTAAACAAAACAACAACTTTGCACGTGCATCACGCTTTTTTGTACATTTCTCTACTGCCTCTGCAAGACTACAACGTGAAAATGCCTAATTTCACGTTTTATGGAGGACGTAAACAAGCGACAATGAATTTTTCTTTCTCTTTCTAAACTTTAGTGCAGTCACCAAGAAATCAACTCCATTCGCCCACTTTTGACATTTCAAGCGAATTGGAGTAAACAAGGAAAAGTTTGAAAAAACGAGAACTCATTTTTAAAGTGATGTTTTCGTTGCTGTTGTGGTCGTCGGTGCTAAAGCTCCCCAAGCAAAGGGGGGAGGGGAGGGTTTTCTCTTCTCTCTCTTCGCCCCTTCCCCTGCTCTCTTTGACTTGCCCAATTTCCTCCACTCTTCAGGAGTTCTAACATGGCGCTTTCACAAGCAAAAACATTCACATGCCCAAAGAATAGGCCTGCTAATTTTTGTTTTGCATTTTCTGTTTTGGATTTAAGACCCATATTTTGTGATGTCCCATTTTTTCCACAATATTATTATACTTAATGTGAGGATTATTGGAAGCACTACTTATAAGGTGACATAAACAGTTGGTTTGGTCATTCAGTAAAAATCAATCAGTAATCTTTATTTACAGTGGTTGTTACGCAGGTAATCTTTTAGAGGACAAGTAGCTTGCAAACTAAACTGAACGCAGGGTTGTCGGAACAGCAACAAGAAGATTTATTCCAAAAATGAACGTAGTTTCCACAAAGTAAAACTCCACAACAGCACTTAACTCGATAAATTCACACGGCCTCTGCCAACTTGAATAAACACGGCTTCAGTCACACTTGACTAAACACGACTAACGTCGAACTCTCTTCGCTTGTGGTAAACTAGTTAAAACTCCACTCGAATTCGCTTACTTATATACGTTTACAATAATATTCTAGAAGTTTCTAAATAGTCTAATTATAGAAAGATTACAAAAAGATTACAAAATATTCCACTTTAGAAACACTGACACAAGATCCTAAAATAAACAAACTATGAACTCTTGCGAAGCTTCTAGAAAGTCACGCTAGTCACGCGATACAGTTTTTCGTAACAGTGGTCAAACGTGCTTCAGCTGATAATTTACGACACAACTTTACTTTCCAAATATTAGCAACAGTATAAGGGTACGAATTAAGTCCATAGGTTGTTGTATTTACTTTAGGCAGCTCCAAGATGTACTTTACCTCTAAGATAATAATATTAGTTTATCATGTTCATGAGTTTGTCTCTTCAAAGCACTGTCTATCAACTTTCGAGACAAAGTTTAAGAATCTTAATGATGTCATCCTGGTATTTTGGATGAAGTTGACTCCTAGGGACCTGCAAAACCATATTTTTAAGATGGGTAAATAATAATAAAGATGTATATGAAATTGCATAAGAGCTTCTGTGTTGTATGAGAAATTAGTAAAATCCAACTAGTGGTCTATTATCAATGCTGCGTTCTGATTGGTTGAGCTACTACTAGGCTATATGTTATAGCCCACTAGTAGCGAAAAGCGCGTCCTTATTGGCGGCAAAAAAGGATTAAAGTCTAACTTTAAGTAGCTAAAATTTTTTTATTCTCGATATTTTTGACCAACTAGTTGGATTTTACTAAAACAATTATTCCTCTTGCAAAAAAAAAAAAAAAAAAAAAAAATTATTCCTCTTGCCCTCATGGCCTCTGAGTCAATAGCCCATTCAGCCTTCGGCCTTATGGGCTATTGACTCAGAGCTCATTCGGGCTCGAGGAATAATTGTTAAATATCCATACCTCTTCTAAGGGTTTTTTTCTGAGAGCCCCCTCCCTCTGGAAATTCCAGTTAAGGTTTATAAATTTCATTTACTTGTTTAGTTCTCAAGACCCACTCCTTCACCCAAGGAATTTCCAATTTCCTCTGGGGGAGGAGTATGGAGATTTTATGGACTAAACTGTGAATGATTAAGTTTTGATGAAGTTCCTCAGCACCATTTTTGCACACTTCCACTATTCTTTTCCATCTTATGAAATGAAATTCTGAATTTTTTGTTCAAAGTTGGTTTTGGTTACCTGTGGGGGTAAACGGATTAAATTCAGCATTGTTGCTTCTCCCTCTGCTCATTTTCACCAGTTGAGCAAGGAAGCGGGGGTGGGGAGGGGGTTAGCTCCAAAGTACCAATCATTATTCTCTATTCTTACTTCCTCACAAAGATATCCTTGTTCTCTCATTGTCTTGACAAAAACGTCTTCTCCGCCACGATTCCTTCCCATTGATATGAAAATCTTTGACTTCTTGTGGGTTAACCTTGGAATACACTGAGCTAACAACTTTGAGTCTGTTGGCGAGTAAAGAACTTCTGCAGCTAACACTAAATCAAACAAGCCATCAATTGTCAATTCCGATGTGCTGTTACCCCAAGAGTATTCCACGACCTTGATTTTACTGCGGCACACTTCAGAGATATTCTTAGCCACGTTGTGTTCAAGAGTTTCAATACAACACTGTTGATCTGTAAGTACCGACATCTTAGCACCCAACCAACAAAGATAAATTCCAACCAGACCACAACCAGCGCCCAATTCAAGGACCTTGCATTTCTGGAGGTAATTTACAGGAAAGATTTCTCGACTGTCGAACATCTTAGCAAGAGCAATACTTCCGTCCCAAACAGTTGTCCCTAAGGCTGCATAACTTTGCTCGAGTTTCAGGGTCAATCTTTTTGAAAACCCTTGATTTTTTCCATCAAATCTACGAGCGTCAAGATCATCATCGATCTCCATTTCAAATGGCCTTTCAAAGCGCTGTTTCTCGGGTTTATATTCCTGCCTTAACCACATATTAAATGCTTTCCAACATGCAGAAACTGCAGAAACTACCAGGCGGCTGTGCAACCAAGTCAACACTTTCCTCTCTCAGGCTCAAGGAGGAAGTTGCGTGCGCGCGCGCGTAAGTCGCGTTCTGCAAAACAAAAGCATAAACAACGGCCTATTTTTACATTTTGTAAATTTATCTGATTTATGCGTGTATTAACTAATTTATTGTGTATTTAATATTTATTGTTTCGGTATTAATCCTCAAGATAAACAAAAGCACTAATCGTGTAGTGATAGCATTTTCCACAAAGTGAAACGAATGCCAGCTGGGTTTCCTTTCTTTGTGCACTTTCTGCAAACGATGTTTCAGGTAGCTTTTCTTTTTTTTCTATTTTTTTTTCTTTTTAATCGTTGAAACGTTTTCTCACATTTTTCATGCCGCTTATATGGATGAAATACCGCAAATCGTCAGCAATGCTGGCCGGTATTTAAATCCTGAGTGTGAAAAGTTCGCTTTTAAATATTTCTTTCTTTTTTTAATTTGCTCTTATTTATTTCGGAAATTTATCAAAACTAAGGTCGATATCTTTGCCAGAGTACTTTTACAAGGAAGCAGGAGGCGACTGACATTGACTTTTTCTTTGGTAGTGTATGGACAGTTAGGTCTGCTTTGGTTCAACTAGAAATCTCCAATCCTTCGTCATCATTCATCCTGCGGACTAAATACCGTCCTTTTCGCGTGCTGATTTTGAATATCATCATTTGTGACTAATTTGTTGGCTTCTTGTTGGTTTGCTTGGCTAAAAGGGAATAATCATCTCCCTTGGAAACCTGTTTTGGTGAAATTATATTTGCGGTTCTGTACCAGACGTCGTAATCTATTATCAGACTGATGACTGGAACCTTTGTCGATGAATTTCAACATCGGTCACCTTGGTTTCAAGTGTTTACGATGCTGAATTCGCGGGAGATTCCAGTAGTATGAGTAAGAATTTTCAGCTTCTGTTACTTCACTGAATATGGAAAAACTTATATGTTTCCATCAGGTGCTTTAAGCAGAGTACAGCCCAACCCAACCTACGCGCGTTCCAGCTGATTACACGAATACTATATGAAATCTTCTGTTTTTCTGTACAAAAAGGCGTTTCATTCTATTGCTAAATCATGCGATTTAGGTTGAAAAGAACTTGTAAATTCCTAGGAATTTTGGTAACGTGCACGATTGTATATTTTTTCGTAAACTGCGGGTTTGAAGGCTGCACGAAACAACAACTTGATCCTATACACGTGGCAAAGTCGCATCCCAAGCTCGGGAGAATGATAAACATTGAAGACTTCTGGACTCCTGTGAAAACGAAAATAGTGCCTGACGGAGCAGGATCAAACGGCGAACCTGTTCAAACGGCCCCGGAAAACCAGCAAGACAAAGATCGAGCTTACGCAGAGTATGGTTTTAATCAATACATCAGTGATAAAATTTCTTTGGATCGTACGATCAAAGATACCAGACATAATGCGTAAGTATAATATATATATATCATTCATGGCTCACTATCAATGTTCTGTTTTTGTGTATTTGATCACACTTTCTTTGTTTGAAATATTTCGGTCAAGGTTTCTAAAACTTTAATGAGTTAAATTTCAAGCCGTCTTTATGAAAGAAGGTATAGTAATTGAATTATTTGTTATTATATTTTTTGCGCCCTTTGAGATTCAAGCACTTTTATTATAAATACTCTATGATTTACTCAGTTTTTCTGTTGTGAGAGTTGAAACAGTTTGAAAAAGTCTCTTCTGGGATTGTGCTGTATTTGTAAACATTTTACTTTGGGAGTTGATACCTGATTCTGTGTAACTGATAGTTTTCTTGTTGAAATCAATTATTTATAAAATGTTTGGTGTATCATATTTAAGATGAAAAGCTTGTATGCTTTTGGTTTGCTAGCTTGTAATGAAAGTGCTCTGTGTCCATGGCAGTGTTGATTTTCAGGAAAAAATAACCATATTATATTTTCTTGATATTCCATGACCCTGAATAAATATGGGATCTAAAAGGAAAAGTTGTAAGTAAGCCCCATTTAGCATGTATTTGTGGCATTATTTCTTTCAGCTATGAGATGATTGTTAATATGTACAGGTGTCAAGTACGGCCATCAACATCCTTTTATATAATAGACACTGGACCCTAATAAACTGCATTCTTAAGAAAATGACCCCAGGTGCGGATCCAAGGGAGGTGAAATGGGTGAATTTTCATCCCCCTTTTTCTGAGCCCCCTTCTTTCTTTTTCTTATCCCTCAAATAGTGATGCACAGACCTCAAACACCTCAACCAGGCTTTGGTTCTATTACATTATTACAAAAATCCCCCCCCCCTCCATTTCAAAATCCTGGATCCGTGCCTGGACCCATCCCTTAGGTCAAGTTTAAAATATATACTGGCAGTATAGCCCATGGGGGTACTCCCTGATATAAGCCATATAGGTATGTACTGCTCCAAATGGTCTTTGAGGGAACACGGGAGTGTATGAATGTATTTATTGTGTCAACTCCAAATTAGTATCTGTTTTTGTTGGCGTTCTAATCTAAGTAATGAAGACATAATTTCTTAGAGGCCAGGTCTGAAAAGTGGTGTGAAAAATGACATTTTTTGGTTGGAAGTAGGGTCAGGACTTGGAGAACCAGGTGGCACAACCCCACCAAGAATTCCCAGAGGTACCCCAACCATGTCCCCCATCCCCTGCATGCAATACAGTGTATGTGTTTTCAGTCAAATTTAATTTTAAGTTAATTTTGATTTAACCTACTAGTAGGTTATTTGCAATTTCATAAATCAAGCTATCGGTAGGTTTATATGAAAATTTCAGTACTGAAAAACTCAAGATAAATTTTACATGCTGATTATTTTGGTCATCCATATTATTAAAATAGGTTAAACCAATAACCAATAATTTACACATTAGCAATAAATTGTTACTATGCTTTTTTTATGATTTTATTTCCTTTAGATGTAAGGAACGTAGATACCCTTGGAGACTTCCAAAGGCTAGTGTGGTAATTGTGTTTCATAATGAAGGTTGGTCAACGTTATTACGCACAGTACACAGCGTGATCAACAGGTCACCACCACATATGTTGCAGGAAATAGTAATGGTAGATGACTTTAGCAATAAAGGTCAGTAATTTACAGTAGAGTGACTCAGACTGCCAACTGCGTGGTTAGCTCAACTAGTTGGATATCCCACTTCAACCTTTTTAAGTCTTAAGAGTGATCAACGTCAATTTTCTCCCAACAATATTTAACAATGAATGAGGCTGAGTATCTTATGAAGAATTATGGAGATCGAGGAGGGTGTTATCCGTCGAGGCCGTAGTCCGAGGTGGATGACACCCTTCGAGATCTCCATAATTCTTCATAAGATACGAAGCCGAATTCAATAATAATAATTGTTTTATTATTCATTCATTCAAAATAATTCCTAGTTAAAAACATGGCTAAAACATGCCTACCTCTATCGATTCATCGATGTTAAGTTCATCTTCGATAGTGTACGTTTAGGGTTCAGCTCCGCAAATATTCTCCAAATAGCAGATGTTGCTCTTCGAGTAACTTGTCTTCTTGCTGTTCTTGCGATGTTTTTAGCTATTTTTTCGCTTAGTTCTTACTCTTGAAACGAGTGAAATGTCCACCATTTTTCAGGTTCACAACCAAAACAACTTAACCTCATCCCCAGGTCTTCTTGGTTAACAGTGCATTAACCTGCAAGAATGCTGCATTTTTGATGTCATTTCCTCGCTAAACACAAAATTCTTCCAAATTTGGTCATCGGTAACTGGTTAAACTGATATACAATTTTATACCAGTTGGCTACCTGAATCCTCTGAAGCTTTAGGGCTGTAGACCTACCAGTATGGTATAAATAAGAAAAAAAAAACCTTGAGTCAAGCAATGTGATTGGGTTTGACATCAATCACCAAAATGACCTATTAAAAATTACCCCTTTTTATCCTTTTTTTTCTGCAGAATTTCTAAAAGGAAAACTGGAAGATTATACAAAGAAATTAGGAAATGATATAATCAAGATTGTTAGGACCAATGAAAGAGTCGGCCTGATAAAGGCAAGATCAATTGGTGCTGTTAATTCAGTTGGAGAGGTTGTACTTTTTCTTGATGCACATTGTGAGGCTAATGTGGGTTGGTTACCTCCTTTGCTGGAACGTATCGCTCTTGATCGTCGCACTGCAGTATGTCCAACAATAGACTTTATTGATCATAACACTTTTGAATACAAACCTATGGATCCTTACATAAGAGGGACATTTAATTGGAGATTTGATTACAAAGAGAGACCAGTTCGACCTGAAGATATGAGGAAAAGGAAAGATCCTACTCAAGAAGTCAAGTATGTTTAGAAAAGAATATTTCTGTTATTGAACCTGTTTAAAACTGCTTATTGTGGGGTTTCATATTTTGAAAAAATTGATATGCTAAAGGTAGGATCTTGGAAACGTAAAAAAAGACAATGTTCAGTGGGGATTAAGTTTTGATTTGCAAGGTAAAAGAGAGCCTGCGGATTGTCTTGTTTTGGCTGGAATGATTTGGAAGGTTGAAATGGCGAGCAACTGGCTTTGATTCATCATTTTATTCATTCTCTCAAGATCTTAAGATGTTTTGGATGGTTTGCCTATGTTGTTAGAATGCAATGTCTGATACTGTGGTTCCCCCACAGTAAAGAATTTTGGTGTGAACCAATCAAAATCTATGATTTGCTGGTGGGTTCATGCAATTTCTAAGGAGTGCTGACAATGAAATTCGAATGAACAAGTCTGCCTTCAAAGCATCTTGTATTTGATTGGTTCTGGATTACATATGAAACCCAACGTTAAGTTCTTGGATCAATCAGTCAGATATAAATTATTTTTATTTCTTTGCAGATCACCTGTGATGGCAGGAGGACTTTTTGCTATCAATCGCCAGTTTTTCCATGAGCTTGGGCTGTATGATCCAGGAATGTTTATCTGGGGTGGAGAACAATATGAACTTTCCTTCAAAGTAAGTAAATTCTGCACCTTATTTACACTTCAATCACTTTACAGTCCCAAAATAAGAATGCTTAATTATGCTCATGGCATATTTTTCTTATTAAAGTACCATCTTTCCTTCAAAAAAGCACTTGAATGTGAACATCTAGTTCTTCATTTTGCCAGGCAATGCACATAAAATAACTCTGTTTGTTCAATGAGATAAAGATAAGTGGCTCAATGGAGGAGAAACTATTCCTTTGTTGATACACTCAAAAAACCTAATTCAGGCTAGAAAAGAAGGAGGCATACCTCATGAAAAAATGAAAAAGTGGGTGGGAGGGTAGGGGCAAGAGGCCCTCTTAGTTGCTGTGGTAAAAAGGTAAAGGTGACTAGAGCCCCACATGCCCAGAGCTGAGGTCAGTTTCTGTCACCCTAGCCCCCTGGGGGGAGTATTGCTACCAACCCCAGATCTGATGGTAGTAAATTATTCAGGATGAAATT
The DNA here is from genome assembly GCA_038088405.1 of Porites divaricata. Taxonomy (NCBI): domain Eukaryota; kingdom Metazoa; phylum Cnidaria; class Anthozoa; order Scleractinia; family Poritidae; genus Porites; species Porites divaricata. Next base: position 3,414,140 of record JBBMOI010000011.1, read on the forward strand.
GTATGACAGCTAACTCTCCTGGCAGCTATTTTACGATGAGAATGTGGACATGTATTTTAGTGGTAGTCTGAGGATTATCTTTAATTTTTTGTTTAGTTATGGCAGTGTGGTGGCCAGTTGGAAAATATCCCTTGTTCTCGTGTGGGACACGTCTATCGACATCATGTCCCATATTCCTACCCGAAGGCCGATGCTACTCTCATAAACTTCAAGCGAGTGGCAGAAGTTTGGATGGATGAGTATAAGGAGTGGCTATATGACAAAAAGCCCGAGCTGAAGAATGTAGACCCAGGAGACATCAGTGATCGGATCGCATTACGCAAAAAACTCAAGTGTAAAAGTTTCAAGTGGTACATGGAAAATGTTGCTAATGACACTGTCAGGTCAATTTATGAACCTCTTAGGGCTAATAGTCCAGTAAGTAAAAACTGAACAAAACTATATAAATTACTTGCCTGAGAAACCAGACGACATTTCGCGACAGCACCAACGGTTTCCCTGTGAATTGATGTCTGAGAAATGAGCGCAGAAATTCCGTACTGATGACACGTCACAACCCAGATCTTGGTAGTGCTTCTGATTGGTTGAAGCAAATTTCACAAGTGGCAAGACTAATTAGAAGCACTTTAGCCAGATCTGGGTAGTGACACATAAGAATGGAATTTCTGCACTCGTTTCTCAGTTGTCAATTCGTGGGGACACCATTGGTGGTGGTGTCTTGAAATGTCATCTGTTTTCTCAGGCTATATTATTACTATTAGAGCTATTTTAGTAAGACGGCGAAAAATGGTTTTCGGTAAGAGTTTGTTATGTGTTTTATCAGCCAAATTGGCTGAAAAGATCAAAGTACAGTATCAACAGATTTCTAGACAGTTCTTCGGGTGTGAAGTTTTTTCATCCAAGTGTTCGCTTAACCAACCAAAAGCCACGCACATTGGTATCCATTCAATGAAACCAATCAAATCACTCTTTTTCTGTTTGTGTGTTGTTTTTGTTTTGTTTGCGTGTTTTCATTTCAAGGTCACACAAAATTAAAATTGCTCTATTTATCACAAAGCAAATAATACTGATGTGGATATACTTCCTTTTACATGTTAAATACTAGTAATTTAAGACATGGTAAGAAGAAAAATGTAATAAATTACAAAATATCGAACAAAACTAACTAGCCATCATTACTAGCCGTGATAATAATAATAGTTACTTTAATTAGTTAGAGAGCTTTCAGTATTAAGATTTTGTAAGCAGTTCTATATGCATGATCATGTCACTAAATTATGTGGAATATAACTTACATTGTTAATGAATAGGTAAGATACTTAAGATATAACTTGGTCACATCTCACATAATACTGCTTCACCAATAGACGTGAACAAAAGAGACAGAGAACTTTACATGGCCAACAAATAAGGAGACTGCACCATTCCAGACCTTGTTACAGCCTAAACATGGGACTTGAATCAGGGGACAGGGACAGGCTCAGTCAATTGATTGCAATGCAGGCAGACTGTAAAAGCTAATTTTGTTAAATTTTACAGTAGATAATTAATGCAAAAGATGACTAGTTTCTTTTTCATTGTTCCTTTCTTCTGAAATAATGATTATTTAATAATAACTATATCAGAAGGAAGAAAACAAAGAAAGAGACGAGAATCTTGAGTCTCTGGCGGATTCAAACCTGTAACAGTCCAGTCCAGTCTGGTAACAGTCCAAACACAGGGTAAACCTCAGGCAATCAGTTCATAAATCATTAGAAAAGTAGAGACCCTCCGTGAATTTACAATCAAGCTAAAGCACTATTTTAAACACTAACACCTGCCATTTTTGCCAAATGACAAAAATCACAAAATTTAATACTCGTGAAATTGAGTGAGAATATGGTACTGATTTAGCCATTTCTTTTTCCAGATTCGCAACCCAGGGACTAACCTCTGCTTAGATTCTTTAGGAAGAAAAGCTGGAGGAGAAGTGGGACTCATGAATTGCCATGGAATGATGGGAAATCAGGTAAATTACGCACAAAACTGGACTGTTCACAGTCCCTTAATTTCCCTGTGAGATTGTTGTGGTTGATTGCTTTGCTTCCTTTGCGCTATGGCAGCCATGTTGAATGAGTGTCAAACCTACTTGATCCTGATGACCTTACGAAAAAATAAGAGACTGTGGACAGTCTTCAACAAAACCTGCGTTACAGGCATCCAATAAATTCAATGGACACCTTATACTTAAAGTTCCTTGTTCCTGGGGAATGCCGTTACAATTCTCTACAATGGACACTTTTTCAGTTTGTTTACACCACTCCTGCCTCTCTTCCTTTAACACAAGTTTAAGTGAAGTCACATCTATTCAACTCTATTTCATTTCAGGCTTTTCAGTATACACTTCTTAGTGAGTTTCGTCAAGATGAAGCTTGCTTGGATGTTAGTCAAAGCCACAGCGGAGCAAAAATAACATTTTATGCCTGTCATGAACTCAAAGGAAACCAGGAATTTAAGTACACTTCGGTAAGGGAAAAATTAATAGAACCTTGATAATTTTGGCAACTCACTCTTGATCGTAAGACTGCTGTCCATGGGACAAATTTTGTAATTACCTGTAATTTCAGAGTGTCTCACATTACTACAATACTGAATACTGCATTCTAAAAACGTGGTGACTGCAGCATTATGAAATAAACAAGCAGCTTTGCTTGCAATGCAGGCGAGACATCTTCATAAAACAGTGTTTCATTTAACGAGTGCCTTGCAGCCCCCCCTCCCCCTCCCTTTACAATGCTGAATCTCAGGAAACTATTGTGTTGACATGGGTCCAATGTTCTGTGCGGGGAGGGGAGAGGGATTGCGCATGTGTGGTATAAATAAGTGCCACCCTCGACTTTTGTTCATGATTGGGGGCTTCACGTAAGGTATCTCAGTAAATCCTCTTTTAAGGCATGGGTGGGTTGGGTAGCTGAATTCCCATTTGTTGCCCCTATTCATTTACTATAGACGTAGTGGGGAGAAGTTGATAAAATATCAAGCAAATTCATCTTGCGTGACCATAATTTTTGTAATTCTCATGACCACTCTTTTTCACAAAGCATTGATATTACAAGGAGACATTTGATACTGATCACTCTTAGGGGTACAAAAAATGTTTTTGACCTTATTTTTTATTTCCTTTTTTTTACAGAACAAGAAACTTGTTCATGTCATTACAAACAATTGTGTGACAGCAACCAATAGAGGATATCCAGTCATGGAACCATGTGTAGACAAGCCAGAACAAATATGGGAAATTACATTAAATGACCTCTCAAAAATAACAACTAAAAAATTAGCTTAATTAATCTGATTTTATTTCCTTCACAATAAAATCAAATCCACTTGATCAAAGCTCAAGGCCTGTGTATCAATGCAAAGAAAGTTTTTCAGCTGAGGGCTGATGTTACTGTAACATATCATGTATTGTAAAGCCCACTGTGAGTGAACTCACCTCACTACATTTATGCACCTATCAATGTTAAGCCCCAGGGTGGGGGGCGGGGCAGCCCCAGGGTGGGGGGCGGGGCAGACCCAGGGGAATTTGACATTTTAATGGAAGCCAGAGTCAAATTCCCCACCCCCAGGCACCTACTAAATGTCAATTTCCCGCCTCTGGAGTAACTTTTTCTAACAGAGTCAGGACTTAATAATAGACAGGTTGGAAAGGATATGTCTTTTACAACCTCACATAGTGTTCACCGCAACACAAGAGAGGCAGTGCCAGAAAATGTCATCCTCTGCAGGGCATAATAAAGGTGGCCAAGATGTGCTAACACAAACTTGATGGTACCACATGTCACATGTGTCACACTTTATCCACAGGACTTGTTCTTGGGCATTATCAGGATCCTCATGTTGTCTTGTTACTTTCAAGAAAAGCAGAGGTCATTTACCTCTGGTGACTTCTGGGTGTTACCAAGATGGCAGGTCACTCATTTCCAGTTTCTCTCAGTTTTCCAAGATGGCGGCCATGTCAAATTCCTGACCCTGGGGCAATGCTAAATGTCAAAATCCCTACCCAGGGGAAGGCACACTCCCCTGCCCCACCCTGGGGCTTAACATTGATAGGTGCATTACTTGACTCTCAGTTGTTTAAATAAAATGCAAAAAAGTTGAACAGTACTTGATTCTACCTTGTACAACACTTGTTGAAGAGGAAATGTTGAAAGATAAGTCTATTTCAAGGGGGGGGGGGGGGGGGTTACAAAAAAATTGTTAAACAGGTGATATATACAGCTATATACGGAATAATGCAGTGTACTGAGCTTAACAGTTGCCTCTTCTGTTCTTTTCTTCTTTTAAGGAAATACTTGGGATAAACACTTTCACAGTAGAGTAAAATCCACTATAAATTTTCAGCCTAAGAAATACTTGTACGTTGAATAACTGCTGGCCTTTTCTGCCATTTACACACTTAAAAATAAATATTATTTTGTGTCCTTCAGTTGGTTAGTACAATGGTTAAGAGTTGTATGTTGTTCTTGTTTTCCTAAGAAGCAGCTATTTCAGTGTCTTCGGTATAAAAAGAAATTTTAGTACTACCAAGTTACTTCCTAAACATAATTATCACAAGTTTTTTAAATTAAATTTTGGAACATTTTTCTTGTACAAGAAATCATTGACTTTCTAAAAGTCCATGGGTAAAAGTGTAGGAATTTAACCAAAAGCATGAGCAGAGCAAGCTTTCCTGGAGTCTGACTCCACTAAAATCGATTAAAAAAGGAGTAATAGTTCTGAAAATCTTTGCTGTTTATTTTTTCTGTTGGTGCTCTGTGACAAGTGGCCACCCTTTCATACAACATTCTAGCATCTTAAGAACGTCTCAAAGTCATTAATAATTAATCAAGAAAATACAAAGGAAATTGATGCAATCAGATGAAAATCTGCTCATTTTTGGCATTCTTAATTCCTCCTTCTAAAATCATTTTGTTTGAGAAGCAATATCAAGCATTCAACAGTGTTTCGTCACCACATGAAACACCTTGAAGTTCACCAAAAATGCATGTCAAATTTTCAACTCTCTTCATCTGGTGACAAAACACTGCATCTCATGCTTGATACATTACATCACCATAAGGTTGTTTGATCCAAAAAGTCTCCGTAGGAGATGTTGGTAATTATATGGGTGATGCAACAAAAAATGGCAAAGAACAGTAACAATCACACATGAGCAGGCATGTAAGTTTTTCATAAATTTCTTTGCCTTCATCCGAAAAACAGTGAAACAGTGTTTGAGACGGAGTGGAAATTGTGAAAGCATGGCACTGAGTTAAAAAATCTTTTTTTTCCTGCAACTTATACTCTGTTTCTATTAGTTCCATTTCTGGATACTTTGATTACAATGTACAAGCTAGATAGAGTAAGAATAATATTTTGCTTAAGTACTCAAGAAAAATAATATACAGACTGTTAGGAATGTTTTTTGATGCTGTGGTATTGATTGTAAATAAACCAAGTCCTCTTAATAGTGTTCCAAGAACAAAACTGACTACCATAAAATTTATAACACTGACAGAAACTTGCACCTCAGAATTTTTACACCAAGGCCTGGCTAAGATCATATTTGTAAAACATATTATCCTGGCAGGCGTGAATTCAATATGTGCTATGAAACTGGCATCGATGTCACTTGCTGTTCAGCTAAAGCAAATCTTCTTTCACTGCAATGACAATAATGTTAGGTTGTATTGTTTCGGCTTTTCTAGGAAGGAACTTTAAAGTGGAAGAGCATTAAGTTTTTGGGTAAAATTCTTCAATTTTAAAAGGAGAAGTCTTTTGCTCAAACAACAATCAGGTCTAAGTCTAGTCTTTAAGCCAAGTACAGCGAAACCACTCAAAAAAATTGTATTTGGCTAATTTCTATTGTTAAAAACCTCTGTTAAGAGGACACTGAACTGAATTGAAAATAGTAGTATTGGATTATGTCCTTGAAGTATGTACTGTAGTTGATAAATAAAGATAAATCAATAATTTAGATTAGACTGAAATCTGGCCGTATGATTGTCATCCGCAATCAAAGTTCACCTAAAAGATGTCCTAAACATCTTGCACAAAGTAAAGCCAGCTTCCTTAACAACATGGACCTCTATCACAGTACAGAGTAATCGTTGAATGTTAATCGTTACCAAACATTGTGCAATTTTTACAAACCCCTATTAGGTAGACAGCCCATATCAAGCGGATACTTAAGAAGCCCCGAAGGTGTCTGCTTAATAGAGGTTTCATTGTATTATGTAGATAATTAAGGACAATGATCGTCACAAATAATGAATGTGTCGCATAAACACTTCCTTTGCTGAACTACCTATTAATAATCAGTGCATACCCAGAAAATATATATTTTCCCAAAAAGATTATCAGAAATTCTGAAGGCCAAGGAGTCTCAACTTTTTACGAGTGCATGTGTGTGTAGGCTACACTGATGGTTGAGGTGGTGGTGGTGGGCGTATTAAAAATAGTTTTTTTTCAGAAGGTACACATACTGTTTGAAAGGAACATTCAAGCAACAGATCGAATAAGGTGTAGGATACGCTACCTTATGTGTAGAGCAGGAGAAACCCATTTTAGTGAGGATGGTTTTGCTGGATGAGTAAACGAACAGTTTGGTCTGGTACAGCTAAGTCCAAACCGACAAGGCTGCAGAGAGATAAAAAGGAACAAATACTTAATCAACACTGCTGTGATTTTAATTTCAAAGCAAAAGAGGTACCTATTAAAGAATTAAACACAAAATAAAATTAGGCAAGTTTACAACACAACTTTTCAGGGTGCCTCAAATATGCTGGCAATAATAATTATTATAACCAGCACCTGGTCCTTCAGGTTGTGGCTTGTGTGTAGAGCCAACAATACTACTACAGTGCATTCATCCCAGGCCTCGAAAAACAGCATCTTGTTACTAAACTGAGTCTACACAACTACAAGAATGTTGCCAAGCCTGGATGAAGCGCAAGTAAACTAAGTATTGACATTCAGCAATACTCAAGATTCTCTTCACATTTGACTTGAACAGCCAAAAATCCAAAGTGGCTTGGTAGCTATAAATTCTGCCAAGATAATTTGATTACATGTGCTGATAGTAGATTTACCAATCATTGGTCAATCTATAGTAGTTACTACTGTACCTTGGGTTGTGGATGATAAAAAGGACAGTCAGCTTTTGTACAGGATGGATAGAACTTGCAAGGAATGGGCTGGGTACTGGGTGATGGTGGCACAAGGACACTTGGTGATGGAAACATGAAACCTAGTGGAATTGAAAGGGAGTAAAGAAATGAAACATTTTGATTTTCATCAACAACAATAAGGACAAAATTAAGAAATCAATCAATGACTGTTTTGTTTGTAAAAGACATGGGCTTGATTAGTCATTGCTACAATGGAATCAGAATCAGACTTTATCGATGTATGTTGTGAAACTTCTTACTGGGAAAATGATCATTGTAACATCTTGCTTAAACAAGACGTGTTGTGCTGCAGGTGGTTTGCACAAATCGTAGCATACTTTTATGTAACATTGCTCTGCATTAACTACACACCTTATACTGAACTTTTATTTTTCAGGAAAATTAAGAAAAGTAAAAGTTTTCAACTTTCATTCAAATACCTGTGACTGGAGCTGGTATAGGAGATGTCTGTTGTTTACTTTTTAACTTGTGTGTATATGGACAAACTGAATTAGTACACCTATAAAATGCAAGATATACAGAAAACAATGAAAATACAAAAATTAATAATATGTATATAAGAGCAAGATGAGGAGTACATATGTAATTTGTTTTTGGTGGATAAATAAATAAAGATAATTATTATGAATTATGAAGGTCTTGGAGGTATTACCTGCCATGGCTGAAAGCCAAGGTTGATAACAGGCGGTAACACTCATATTATACTCAGACTCATCCAATAACATTACAGTTAAAACTTATTTAACACTGCTGACACTGGATGCTAGTTGTTGACTAGATACTTCCTTACCTCAGCTAAAATTTTATCAGTGGATGTATTACATAACCCATAGAACTATGAGGTAAATGATACAGCTTTTACTTTTAAAGTCATCTTTGCAAATAAATAAATGAGTACTGATAATTTAACAAGCTAGGTTCCCTAAAATGGGGAAAAATTCTTTACCTTCCATCAAATTTACATGGTGGATGAATAAATCTACAGCTGTCTCCGAATCTACAGTTGGGAAACGATCTGAGAAAAAAAAAAGAGACAAAAAATAATTATGTAACCTTGATTTGAACTCTAGTGAGTGAATAGAGTGCAGAAGAAGGCAAACTAAACCAAAAAATGATGCCAAGGAATCTTCACTTTACAGGGAAGAACCTTGTCCTAACAATGTTCTACTGTTAGATCACTAAAAAACTCCCCAAAAAATATTCATTTGACTTCACTCTTGACAGATCTACCATTGCACACTGACATGACTATCTACATAATTTAATCAGATCTGTCAAAACGTTTACAGTCTATAGCTTTCCTCTGATTGTAAAGAGTTTGATCCTTAGCAATAGTTACTCTAATAATTAAAATGACGAAGAGAGAAAAACAAGTCACAGGCAAAAAGAGATACAAGCATATCTAGGTAGGTAGGTAGGTAGGTGGGTAGATAGGTAGGTAGATGGGTAGATAGGTAGATAGGTAGGTAGGTAGGTGGGTAGATAGGTAGGTAGGTAGGTAGGTAGGTAAGTAGGTAGGTAGGTAGGTAGGTAGGTGGGTAGATAGGTAGGTAGGTAGGTAGGTAGATAGGTAGGTAGGTAGGTAGGTGGGTAGATAGGTAGGTAGGTGGGTAGATAGATAGGTAGGTAGGTAGGTAGTTAGGTAGATAGGTAGGTAGGTGGGTAGATAGGTAGGTAGGTGGGTAGATAGGTAGGTAGGTGGGTAGATAGATAGGTAGTTAGGTAGGTAGGTAGGTAGTTAGGTAGATAGGTAGGTGGGTAGATAGGTAGGTAGGTGGGTAGATAGATAGGTAGGTAGGTAGGTAGGTCAGTAAACACTGATGAACTAGTGGCCCCCTCTCTCTTCTTTGATGCCACAGTCACCTACAAACCACTGTAGTTTTCTTCTAACTACAGCTAGAACACTGAAATCTGTTTATAAATCACCTGCATGTTACTGTTGGATGATAAAAAGGACAGCTGTCTCCATTTTTACACTCTGGCCAAAACTTGCACTTCTCTGCTTGTTTGTTTTTGTTTAAAGTGGTATCCTCATCGCCCTCATCTAAAAAAAAAATATTCCAATCACAAAGTTTTGTGAAAGGCCAAGATTAAAATAACATGCTTAAATAAACTCTTCCGATCGGTGCATGGTTTTGCATTGCAGAAACAAACAAACAAAAAAGAAACATCACGGGAAAACACCACAGGAAAGTAATGGGCAATTTTGGTGGCAGGGGAGTGCTCAAATCTAGGGGTAAATGGACCAGGAGAGAGGCCTTCCTGGGGGAGATAAGATCGAGTGCTACCCAGGGTAGCTACACTGGACAGGAGTCCTGAGCAGTCTCCAGGGGGTGAGGCCCATATAGCATACTTTGAACCCTTTTCAGCCACATACAAAGGTTTTGTGATAATGGACATATTCAGCTAACTCAATGTTGTACCCAATTCAAACCTCCCAAGGTTCAGATTCTTTGTGTATTGTATTTGCATTATACTGTCTTATTCACATTTAAATAATATGAAATTCCTAATTTTTTACAAAACGTTTTATTCACAAAGGGTTTGAATTGGGTACAACTTTGAGTAAGCCGAATAGGTCTATGGACACAGCTAGTTTGTTCAAAGCATATTTTTTGGGTAAAATCTGTGAAAACTGCCATAATGGTGGCATACATTTAGTACAGTAATAATATTTAATTCTAAGGTCATGAAGATGACAAAATTGCAGGGGTTGCAGGTAACTTATTGTTGAGACAGTGGCCTTTCTCAGCCACCACTAATGATTTCTGAAGACAGGTTATGTACATGAAGCTCTAGTGACTGAGGTTGGAGGGAATAAAATAATAACTAAAGGAGGGAAAATGCAGTACATTTGTAGGGTGCCATTTTGTTTCTGCTTTTCCTTTAAATTTACAATGAGAACTATTCATTTTGCTTTTACTTTTATCTTGATTTTGACACCCAAAGTACTGAAAGAATTAGGTCTGTAATACATGTAAACCCTTTTATTTATTTTCACTTACCTTCATCTCCAGCATCAAGATCAAAAGTAATCTGTTTTATGAATGGTTTTTCAGGGACAGTTGTCTCTGCCTGTGATTTAACTTGTTCTGTCACATCAGATGTGTCTATCTCCTCAAAATCATCAACTTCAGTCTTCTTTTTTGATCTCTTCTTTTTTTGCTTTTCCTTTTTCACCTGGTCATCATATTTATCTTCCAAGTCGCTATTGGCACCATCTAGTGTTACAATAAACTTAGGACTTGATGGTTTTTCCCTATGAAAAAACATGCAAAATGTTAATACTGTGTTCATACTAAGTTGAACTTCAACAAAGAATCACCACCTTTTTTTTGTGTAAAATCTCAAAAAATAAAAACCTTGCAACATGCAAAGTACTGCTGCAAGGGTTTCTTTTGAATGACCACAACATTTCCTCTACAAACTCTTAAGACAGAATTGCACGACATCTGACCGTCATTTTTTCAGATTAGAAATTTTATTCCTTGAAAACATCGTTGCCTTAGACTGTGGCCTAGCCTCTACAAGCAAACTCAGAGTTGTTGGTCAATTTGCACTGATTGTTGACATAGCCAGTGGGTCAACCGTGAACATGTCAAAGCCAGGGTTCTCATTAAGTGCCGGCAGCTGCCTAAAAAAACGGCTACTTGGAGGTTTGAGCCATCTACTTTTGGAAGAAATAGGGTAAAGTGAGAGAATGAAAGCCTGAAATTGCCTACAGCACTTGAAGCTACCAAGCCTACATTTACATCATAGCTATCTGCTTTAAAACGTATTGAGAACCCTGTTAAAGGAGTCTTACATACTTTTTGGACTTGACAGCTCGTCGTTTTTTCCTTCTTTTTCGTCTCTCTTCTTCAGAATCTTCTCCTCCAGCCTGGCTGTCCGCAAATGCAACAATTCTGGTATCACCTTGTACAGGCTCTGTACTGTATTCCAGTGTGTCTGTCTCTGAGACATGAAGCTCAATTACTGGCTCCTAAAAACAAGACCAGGAAAATTTAACTACAGAGAATGTCTCTGATTTTCACAAATGCAGTTACTGTACATTTTAAGAATTTCAAATGCAAGAAATGGGAAAATCGTTACATAAAATATTTCAAGCTGTTGGTAACCCTTTTTTTTCTCAGTCTAGAGTGATCAAAATTGACTTTCTCCTGACATTGCCAACGCATAATCAGAAGAAAAGGTTATGAGAATTATTACAGTCAAACTGGGAAAACCGTGAACATCAGAAATATTTTTGGAACGTTATTGTCTTGCAAGAGAAAAGCCAATCAGGAGTGAGATAACTAAACTGCAAACAAGAAAGTTAATTAGTTTGTGGTTTTGTGGCTAGTTCATGTGTCCTGATCTTTGCTGTGATTTGTCATAACACAATAAAATTGAAGAGGAGATTGCATGACTGTCTTATTTCAAGTGTTCATGGTTTTCCTGGTTGCACTTTACAATGATCATCACAAGGAGAACGTTTTGATCTTTTATCAAGTTTTCTCTAATCTCAACTCATTCTTCAAGGAAACGTACGGAAATCAGTATAGAAATTTGCATGTGGATATTAGGCCTTAAAATAGTTGATGGGTTATGGAACAGTGGTCGGTGAGTTGTAAACATCTCAAACTTAGCTGAAACCACTGCTTCACCGTCATAAGGAAGTCAAGGACAGTCAACTCTCTTAACCCTTTAAACCCCAGTATCCACATACAAATTCTTTAAACTGATCTCCATATATTTTCTTAAAGAATTAGTTGAGAGAATTTGATGATAGATCAAGGCATTTTCTCTAGGGTGATCATTTTATTAACTCTCATAACTTTATCTCTTGACAGTGAATGGATATTGTTAGGAGAAAATTGATCTTGGTCACTATTGGGACTTGAAGGGTTAATAGACACTCTATGAGATGAAAAGCTCCCTAATACAGTCACCTACAATTTGGTCCCAATCATTTTTCAGAACAGTAATCTCTATCAGGCAGTTAGTTTTCCAAAATGGAAAGCTCCTGTGCATCTACAAGAGTTTGCTGTAAGCAAACTAAGAAAAAAACTTGCCTCTGGCTCCTGTACAGTTTCCACTTGTTTATTTTCTTCCTCTACTACTTGTTCCTCATTTCCTACATTATAATCCTGGCCTTCCTCTTCCACTGCTGTAGATTCCTCTTCTATTTCTCTGCTGCTTTCTTCTTCAGCATTGTCTTCATCTTCTACAATCTCGCCTACTTGCTTCATTCGTAAGAACTGCTTTTGTAGCTCTCTGTGTTGCAGTAACAATAGCTCTTTTTGTTGCTGTTTTTCCTCATAGCTGTGAGATCTGATTGGTGATGGGGGAGAAGTAGGGTCATATTTCAGACTGGACGAGAGTGCTGGTTTTTTAACAGAGTGGTGCGCGGCTGCAACGGCTTTCATGAGGAGATTGCCTGAAGCCTGCTTTGAAGGTGGAAGTGTCGGTCTGCAATAGAAAACTCAATCTCCTAAATATTTCTTGAAGAGAAATCAAATGAAGTCATTACTGTGACACTGATTTCTGATACTAATTATTAATGTTACAACACATGATTTTGCAAACATTGAAAGCAATTTGCAAACATGGGGTATATCAATCACTTGACAAAACGTTTCATCAAATATCCAGACACTAAGAAGTGGGTTTAAAAAACAAGAAACAGCAGACTTTTCTTCAGACCAACAACTTCAAGATGCCTGGACATCAAATGAAACACTGGGTAAAGTGCCAAACATACATGTATTAAAGTCATTTCAGGTAGTTCCACAATGTCTAATTTGGAAGCCTGGAGATGTGTGCCTTATGCATCCTTTCCTCCTTTAACCCTTTAAGTCTTTAGAGTGACCAACATCAATTTTCTCTCTCCATTGTCAAAAGAAAAGGTTGCAAGAATTTATAAAATGATCACCAAAGGAAAATGCTTCGATTTATCATACAGTGTATTCTCTCAACTAATTCTTTAAAATAAGTGTTACCGGTTCTTACTCCAATGACACCATGCTAAGACAAATATCTGAGGGTGTCCGGGTAGACAAAGTACAAGAATGGTACATGAATGGAATTATTTCCGCGTTCCATACACAATCATCGCACATGACAGTGCAATCTCTACGAGATAAGTTCTCTCATATTGGCTTACATGACGCCAGAAAGCACACAAACTATTTTAATGTATCTAACATGAACTATAAGCATATTGACTGAAGAGGCTTGAAGAGTGAAATATATCTAAAGAAGTACGTTCTTATTGACCTCAAATCTTTTTGCTGTTCGTCAACCTAGAAATCTCATACCTTTTCTCTCTCAGAAAAGCTTGGAATGAACCAACAAACATTTAACGTGGGATGGGAAACTTACTTTCTTTCTTTGACTTTCACAACACTGGGAAGATTGGATGTTCTAGTATCCTCGTCATCAGAGGACGAGTGCTTTCGCTTTCTTGTTGAGCCTCTTGATGATAAGCCAACAGTTTTAACAACATTACTGCCCATTTTTGGCTCTGGGAGACAAAACAGACTCATTCATGTAAATACAAAAATGAAAAACACACAAAATCACAAGGATCAAAAACTAATATTACAGTCAACTGTCACTTAACGGACACCTAGAAAAGGCCAGTGCCTCTCTTTACTCATTGAATTGTAAATTTTACTCACTTAACCCTTTAAGCCTCAATAGTGACCACCACTACTTTTCTCCTCACAAAATCAATACAGAATCAGGAGAAAAGGTTATAAGAATTCATAAAATGATCACCAAAAGGAAAATGCTTTAATCTTTTTACAAATTTTCTCAATTGATTGTTTAGGAATTGTATGGAGATCAGTTTGGAGAATTTGTTTTCTGACATTGGGGCTTAATGGTTAGTGACCATCCTAAAGGTGTCTGCCTAAGAGAGAGAGAGAGAATTGACTGTATTTAAAAAGAAAATTACAAACAAGTAATTGTCCAATGGCGATTCAAATCATAGGCATCCTTTTTAACAATTACAGGTGCTATTTCCACTCTTTACTGTTGGAAGATATCTTGCAGTAACAAAATTGATGTTTTTGGGTCACAATTCAATTACACATGTAAATACATGTAAGAACATACTTTCTTCTTTTTCATGCTTGCTTTTTAAATGTTCCCTTGCATCAGTTCTGTTAGGGCTTTGTCTTCTCTCTTTTGGAGATGGTTTTAATGTAGCATCTTTCCTTTCCTTGCTTTTGACTAAATCTGTTTTTACTGTTTGAGAAATGTTTCCTTCACCCAATAAATTTGACTCTTCTGTATTTTCTAAAATGAAATAGAATAATTATAATCATTTTCATGAATGACACTGCTTGACTAGTTCATACAAAAACCTACAAAATTAAAAAAACTGAAAAAAGTGGAGCTGTTGATGTATGTTCCACAAGGAGTATTGGTACACAATAACAGTGAACTTGCAAAATTATTGCTTCACAAGTCATCAAAAAAAAATATTTTATTTCGATGAGCCAGTCACTTTTTGGTCTAATAATTATTATGTCTCAGTTTTTGTTAGAGACGCTGCATGGTAGAAGAATGGCCGATTTGTACTATTGGCATTGTTTCCTAAGTACTGAATTTTGTTACCTTGTAAACTTGTGACATCTTGAAGCTTCTGTATAATATTTACAAGCCTAAAGATAAAAATAAATTTGAGCAACATTTTATTATTTATTTACTCTTGCATCTATCAAACAACAATGCTGCTTTCTTTCATCACAACATCAGCGCTTTATCTGGCAGTCCATAAAGGTATTGGAGGCAAATCTGACTGAATTAAATTTTAAAAAGCTTATAATTATTCCAAGAGACATACATTGTTCTCAGATCACACGTTTTGTACATATGTACTATGCTACTAAAACTTACATTTCCTTTTTTTGTCAAAAATGAATAATTTAATGATTTATTTTTGTATAATTTAAATAATCTATTTTTGTAAGTGAAATAGTTGCCAAGAGAATTTACTCACCATTCAGTGAATAATGATGTGTTTGTACCTAGAAATAAAACCAGGTCCTCTGTCATCTGTTCTTTGCTTCTTTTGTTGGCAAGCATAACCATGATATAGTCAGGAAGTTCATCATCTTTAATAAAACAATACAGTCCAGTCAGTACCATAAGGAACAGTGAATGAAACAGTAGTAGACAAAGAAAGCCCTAAGAAGGGGTGATGAATGGTCCATTAAAATTTTTAACTGCTCGCAAAATTTTACGTTTGCTCGATTTGCTCGCAAAATTTAAACGAGTGCTCGCTTGCTCGTGCTCCCCAAATTTTTGCATTGCTCGCAAGCTTGCAAAGCAAATTTTTTTATTTCTGCTCGTGCTCGCAAAAAAATCGCAGTGCTCGGCATGCTTGTGAATGCTCACAAAGACCATTCATCACCCCTCTAAGAGGATTTTTTTATAAGTATTGAATAGATGTCCAGTAAACATACAGATACAGAGAGCCAAGGAGGAAACTTATCCAAAACCCTAAAACAGTCTTACATGCATTGACTGACTGCAGATGATGATGATGATGACAAAAGATATTGAGAAGTTATACAATGACTAAAAAGAATGCTGGTTAGTTAATGGATTTCGTCAATAAAAGACATACAGTCAACTCTCATAGTGACCACTTCTTAAATTTCTTCAACAACCACAGCCACTTTTTAAACCAGAAATTTTCCATATTTTTTTTGCTTTCTGTTTCCCACAAGCACAAGCAACCACCCAACAAGATCACATATGATTGTAAAAAAAACCATTGCTCGAATGTCTCAAAAGTTCAGTTTTATGATTAAAGCAGTTGAATTACAAAAAAAGGCTGTAATATGATCTATAGGTAAAAAGTTAGATTGTAACATTGATGTGAAATGTTATGCTCAAAGTTTCAACAGTTTGAAGCACAATTCGATGTGAAAAAGTTGCCAGTTGCCTATTTGTTTCAGTTTGAGCTTAAAAGGTAACATTTCAATGTACAGTAATTACGTTAATCAGTTCAGTTTGAGCTTATTTTCTTGATTTTTCCAGTATACAACCACCTCCTGTGAGCGACCACTTTGTTGTGCACCAAGGGTGGTCGCTTACAAAAGAGTTGACTGTACAGTGAAACCACAGGGAGGCAAGTGGCAAATGAACGTTGACTGCTTAATAGATGTCCTGTCTTGATCCATTTTTAATGATTTTGTCTACAGGGACTCTGATAACTGGCCACTGAATTGAAGGTGGTCACCTAATAGGAGGCTGATTAGAGAGATTTAACTGTATGTTGCAAATTACCCAATACATCTACACTGCCAAGCACTCAATCTTAACTGGGCCTTCTCTCTCCATTAGAAGAACTGCTTACCTACATATGATCCTAGCTCTCTCAGCTTTGTCTTGATAGCACCCTGTTATGTAAAAAATAAATTATGTTACATTACATGTATTCTTGGTGTTCAAGACCTGGGTACAGTTGTTTGAAAGGTAAATTACACTACCGAGTGAATACATCTCTATCCAGTGGATAATGCAATAATTGGTTTTTCTCATACTTATCCACTGGATAGTGATTTATCCACTGAAGTGTGCTATCCAATGTTTGAACAACTGGGGCCTGACTACAGTCAAACCTGTATTAAGCGGTCTCCCTCTATTGAGTGGTCACCTCTCAAAGTCCCGAAAATCACTTTCCTTATTTACTGTAAACTTGACCTCCATTAAACAGTCACCTCTATTAAGCGGATGCGGTCACCCTTTCTAAGGTCCCAAAGTGCCAATTTTATTGTTTTCACTTGTATTAAATGGTCATTTTGTTTACAAAAAACAAATTCTGGGAGTCAAGTACAGCAAAGTTAAAATTGCAAGTGTAACTTGTTTCTACAAATGTCTTGAAATCAAATGTCCAACAGTGACGTTGGGTTATTTGTAACAGCAGTGTCAACATTGAACATCAAATGGATCTTTAACTAGCTTCTCTTTCAACCAATTGCACAAAAAATTGTCCCCTTCAAACTGATATTAATCACAAGGCACTTCTAAACCATAACCAGCTCCTCTGTTGACACGCTTTCAACTCCTAGAGTGAACCACCGACTATGTGAACTTCTTCATTAGAAAAAGGAAGACGAAAATACGTGATATTCTCGTCTATTTGGATATAACTGTACATGTGTTATTGCCGGTTTCTAACTAACATAACTGAGTACTGTACAAGTGGTTTCAGAAATTATCTGAGGTACAAAAGACCTCACTTACAGTTTTGGATGAACAAGTGTACTATGTTCACCCTGCTTGGTTTCTGTTTTCTTTGTATTATTATAGTTAGTGTTTTTTAACATCACCATGTGAGTGTTTTTAATTTAAAAATACAAATTAAGCAATAGAAAACGCTTTCCGTGTTTGCATAGCCTGATATAAACACGAGAGGGGTTGGGAGAATTCGAGACAGTTATGCAAACCCGAGACGAAGTCTCGGGTTTGCATAACTGTCTCGAATTCTCCCAACCCCTCGAGTGTTTACATCAGGCTATGCAAACACAGGAAAAAAGTTTTCTATTGCTTTTATAAAATAACTTTCCCCAGAAAAAAAGCAAAACTCCTCTGTTTAAAGCATTGATTAAAAGAGAAATTCTTACCAGTCGCAAAGTCTTGTACACAAAGCTTGTACGCGTAATCAGTCTTTGTTTTGCAAAAAAGATGCTTTCCAAAATACGGGTTTTTCTCGCTTAGAATGTCAGCTTAAGCGAAAAAAAATTGACACACCTTCTTTGTAATGATCTTCCAAGTTTCAGCAGATGAAGGAATGGGTAAATAGAGTAAACTTGTCAAGTTTTGAACTCGAAAACTTTTTCAAATTCGTGCTTGCGTGATTAGCGCGCGAAAAACAAAACATCTTGACGTCAAAACCATGTTTACATACTCTCACGCGAACACTCCTCTCGGCCAATCAGAGCGCGCGTACTATCTTAGTTATTTTATAAAGATATATCAAATAAAGTACCATTCCCACTAACCCTGATGTTGAATTTTATGATACCTGTATTAAGTGGTCAACCTTTATTTAGCGGTCACTTAGCCATTCCCTATGGGTGACTGCTTAATACAGGTTTGACTGTAATTTCACTTTCAAACAGAAATACAATACACATTTCTGGTTACAAAAAAATTGAGGTAATTTTGTCACAATGACCATGTTAACTGATAGGATCTTACAAAACAATGGATAAAAACAACAAATTTTATACTAAGAAATTACTTCAAATAGTTTCATCAGTTACCAGCCTCAGCACTCCTGCCCAAACTGGAGTGAAAAGCTGTCTCCTTGAGTTGTTAACTCCTCAGAGAGACGTAGTTTGCCAAGCACAGAGATGGCTAGCAGTAAACCTTAGCAAATTTATATGTAACAAGTTGTGAAAGAAAACCAGCTGTTACTACATGAGACAACAACAAGGAGTCAAGTTGATAAGAAACCTTGTGTTTCTAAAAAGATAATGTCATTGTGATAGGTTCTTATGTTATGTCAAACATTCAGTAAAAGACAAGACATTGTGTATTCATACAGTTGACAAATTATTTAGAATCAAAGTCAGTCTGGAATCCGCAGGTCAGATAGTCAATTAAATTTAGTTGCTTATTTTCAAATAAGTACCTACAAACTTATCGATGCACTTGATTCACAACAGAAAACAACCATTTCCTTTCACATGTGTTGTTATGAGAAGCGCTATAGACAAACAGCTGAAGAATTTTCTGTTTTATTTGACAAGTGACACATTTCTAACACACAATTAATTGCAAGCTGACCATAGTTAAGTATTAAAGAATAATTGTAGTCAAAATAATCCAAAATTCCAATGAACTTAAGACTTAATTGGTTGAGCACACTTACCCTTATCTTCTGGCTGATTTCGTTACCAATTTCCATGTCAAAATCCACTTAAAATTATGAACATTTGCGTAGCAAAATCGTAAAGGACCGAGTTACTCGAGAAGTTGTTGTACAACGCGAGGTCACATGGCTATTTTTTGGCGGTATACAGCTGGATGAAAAGATCGCGGATTCGATTGTAGGTCGTGACACTTCGTCGATTTTGTCGGAAATGTTCGGATTACGAACTTAGCGGACGCCACAAAAATAGACAACGTTAGCGTGGGTCGTTATGGCGGTTTGTAGATGCACCGCACAGGTCATCAGTTCGTCGTTTTACTTTTCTTTAAAAACCTCTATCCAGATTTAAGCGTTGCTGATTTGCAACTTCAGCCCCCGAGCTTTATACGTGTTGTTTACTTGATGCGAGGTAAGCTGATTTGAAAATGTTTAAGCGTCTGTTTTACAAGAAACGCCGAAGAATCGACATCTCAGAACCACAAAACTTCGAGCACCGATTTCACACTGGTTATGATAAGGAAACAGGGATATTTCATGGTCTTCCTCCTCAGTGGGAAGCTTTACTTGGAATAAAACGAGACAATCCAAAGAGACCCAAACCTATCGTGGATCCAGAAGTTATTACTCAAGTCTCGCCGCTGCGAAAATCGCAGTGGAATTTGCTTAATGAAAAAGGATCCGGTAGTAAAGTTATTTCCGTCTCAAGATCGAATTCTCTTCGAAATTCCTTTAGAGTCAATCCTGGCTCAAGACCTAGAAAGATTGAAAGGACAAATTCAGAAATTGCCGAAGAAGTCGATTCGGGGACAGCTAACGGAAAGGTTCTTAAAGTGGATTACCAGCGAAGATTCTCTCAAGGCTACGAACGCCAGTACTCCAATAGAAGCTACGATCATCAACAAAATGTACCTGTTATACAGAGAGATACTTCTGCCAGCTCGGATTATGGATCGGCGAGTACGGATTCTGGAGAAAATGCAGAGAACGGAGGAGACGATCTTCGCAGTTCCTCGAAGACAAAACTCATGTACTCCGATTCGCCTGTCACTCACCAACAGTTTCGCAAAGCTCTAGAATTAGTTGTCACGTCGACTGAGCCCCCAGAAAATCTGGACAATTTTATTAAAATTGGTGAAGGTTCGACTGGGGTCGTTTGTCTAGCTCGAGACAGAAAAACAGGCAAACAAGTTGCGGTAAAGAAAATGGATTTGAAGAAACAACAAAGGAGGGAACTTTTGTTCAATGAGGTGAGGGGTTAATATTGAGGGACAATGACGTTGATATTTTGACGTTGTTTTGACATTCTTGCAGCCTGTCAGCGTGATTTCATTCAGCGCGTTAGATAGAAACGTGTTATTCTTTACATGTAAGTCTCAAATTACATTTGATCACAATAAAATCAAAGTGATTATTTTTCCCAAGTCTTCTCCTCTTTCGTAAGGTTTTTTAGAACCACAGATAAACTTGTTTATATTGACTACAATGACTTATCATACTTTGGAATCTAAAGGATATCTTAACTGTTTGAAACTTGTAACTGAGCATCTCTTATTTTGATAATTCAATATTTTAATTTTCACTTCGTTACACAACATTAACATGATTTGTGATCAAATGGCTTGAATGTGTGCATATCTCATAACTGATTGTCATAAATTGTTATTTCTTATGTAAACATATCTTTGTTACTAACCATCTTTACTTTAAATAGTTTATGATAAATGTTTTATAAAGAAAATGACACTATATTTCT
The DNA here is from genome assembly GCA_038088405.1 of Porites divaricata. Lineage (NCBI taxonomy): Eukaryota > Metazoa > Cnidaria > Anthozoa > Scleractinia > Poritidae > Porites > Porites divaricata. The sequence goes on from JBBMOI010000011.1 coordinate 3,434,982, forward strand.
TGATAGCTTCTTAACTTTTTAATCAGCTGGTGTTTGTAGGTGAATCATTTTATTTATTGTGTACTAAAATGCCGTCATTTGGTATTTTTTAGGTGGTTATTATGAGAGATTACCCTCATCCCAACATAGTAGAAATGTATGGAAGTTATCTCGTTGGAGATGAACTATGGGTTGTCATGGAATTCCTTGAAGGAGGATCATTAACAGATATAATCACCCACACAAGGTGAGAGATCTTTTTTTACAGTTGAATTTTTAGGGTAAGGTCTATTAGTGCCATAAGGAGAGACCAAGAGAATTTAGACTGTTCTTTGGGACCCTACCCAGTATACGTGGCAGGTGTCATGTCAGGGGAGGAGAGGGGAAGGGAAAAGGAAGGGGGATGGGGAGAGAAGAGATTTGTGCCATTCTTTCGATCCGCTTCTTTGCACTGCCATGCAGGCTAGACCCTGCTACAAGGCTAACTCATTTACTTGGCTATATTGACAGGTGCAAAGAAAATCATTTTTACAGCTTGCCATTCGGGCAAGCTGAACCTAACATTTACTAGCCCAAACATCATTTCAACTAATCCCAAAAACATTTTCATGAGCAGATTGATGTCACAGTTCTTCTGTAATTTGAATTGCGCAAAAAATTTCACTTGCCCGTCTGGTAGGTTAAGAACAGAATTCACTAGCCGGGTAGCAAAACCTACTAGCTCCAGGCTATCAGACTCTACTTTCTTTGCACGCTGATTGACATTATCGTGGTTGTCACCAAGATTTCAAGTCGCCGGGTAAATACAGCACATAGGAAGAGAATCAAACAGCTAGGGATTTCTTTTGGTCCTATTTTTCTTTTATTTTCCCATGAAAGTAGCTGGGAGCCACGTTCATAGTAGCCGGGGAAAATCCCTGGGCCTTGCCTCGTAATGACAGCCCTGATTTTTAGTATGGCCACTTTGATTTCAATGTCCTGGTCAGATGGCAGGACGTTCTCTTTCAAGAGAGTTAGTTAGCAGATTGTTGTGGAGCTTAAAATATAGATGACCTCCCTAACATAAAAAATTGAATTTTTGCTCATTTAAGTCAACAGTAATTGCTACTCAATCATCCCAGAAGACTGAGATGAGGAATTAAAAGTAGAAACGTTTGCACTTTCTGTGAGTTACCTTGGACGATCTCATATGATCAGGGATGTCTATGTTTTGGTGATTCCATCATTCTGATCAACTGGGATTTTTCCACAATTTGAAAACTTGGCTAAGCAAAAGGGTGTCTCAGTGTTATAGCAAGATGACTGCTAGGCAAAAGTTAACTGACAAGTTGTCTTGTTTGTTTTTACAGTCTGACAGAGGAGCAGGTTTCCTGTGTATGTCGAGCAGTTCTGAAAGCCCTGGCATTCCTTCATCCCCAGGGAGTAATCCACAGAGATATCAAGAGCGACAGTATTCTTCTTACCACTAATGGGCAGGTAATGTAAACACTGAAGAGAGATTTTCTTTTCTTCTCATCATCATCATCTTCATCATCATGTAGAACATTTTTATTTTATCTCTAATTAATAGCTAATTTTCACTTAGGTTTAATCCTATTAATTTAGCCACTATCATCACCTCTTAGCCATCCATATTGGAAATGCAATCCTTACTTTGAAAGACAATTATTTTGATTCACAACTTGTGCAGGGTGGCAAAGGGTGTTAAAACAAGCTGAAATGAGAGTGATTTCATGGAATGGTCTAGCTATGCACACAGCAAAACAGTAAAGAGGAAAATCTGGACTTTCTCTTTAGCTCCTACTCCTGGTTAAAACGTTTTTGCTTTTATCTTTTTTGTTGTAAAATGTTTCTGGTAGTTTTGGAAATGACAAGAATAGAATAGTAGTGGACTATTTTATTTTGTTTTAATCTTCCAGGTGAAGTTGTCAGATTTTGGATTTTGTGCTCAAGTGACAGAGGAGATGCCAAGAAGGAAGTCACTTGTTGGTACACCATATTGGATGGCACCAGAAGTTATATCAAGGAAACCTTATGGTACTGAGGTAAGAAGAAACCTTTGAATCAACCTAATGTGTGCTCCCTCTTCAGCCTTGACTGTTAAAGGTTCTTTTAGCTTTCCCAGACTTTGCAGGACAGTGTTTCTCTCTCCCTATAAAACCCATGAAAGGTTCACAACTGCACTAGGGTCTATGCCCCCAGTTTTCTTTAGACCATGGGTGAGATGAGGTAAATTGAAACATAATCAACATTGTTACCATATCCTTCTCCATTCCTATTTCAATGCCTTCTGTATTTTTCATTGATGTTTCCTTCATAATGCCTTTGTAGTACATTATGTGCCATCTTTTACCTCTTGGGTAGAAAGGGTGGTGCAGTGGTGAGAAAACTCACCTCCTACCAGTGTGGCCCAGGTTCAAACCCCACGGTGTGGCCATATGTGAGTTTGTTGTTGGTTCTCTCCCTTGCTTTGAGACATTTTCTGCAGGTACTCCGTTTTTCCCGTCTCCCCAAAACAAACAACATCACCTGTATTACTTTTGAATAGAGGAAAATAAAATAAAATACATTGCAAAAGTCATTATCAATAAATTAATAATGTAGTTTTGTTACAAATGATAGGCTGATATTTGGTCTCTTGGAATCATGATCCTTGAAATGATGGATGGAGAGCCTCCTTATTTTAGTGAGCCCCCGTTACAAGCCATGAGAAAACTGCGAGACATGGATCCACCAATCACAAGAACGAATGAAGAGGTGAGTGCACCAGGATCATCCTTTGAATTTAAGGCTTGGTGATTTTAGTTTTGAAAGTAGAGTTGGATTGACCCACGTGAGTTTTCTCTTAACGATATGTAACATGTAATTAACAAATAACTAAGTTAATAATGGAAATTGTAAGCAATGATATTGTAAATTAGTATTACATATGTTGATGTGAGTAATTTCCATTTACTTTTTTTTGTTCTCTTTCCCTTTTAGTGTGTTTCTGTATTTTTTTTTTTTTTGTATTTCAATGTCATTATTGCAAATAAAAAAATACATTGCAAGAGAAAATGTTGTGAGAATAAATAACACGACCACCAAAGAGAAAATGCTTTGATCTCTTATCAAATTCTCTCAACTAGCTTATTAATGAAACCTATGAATATCAGTATTGAGAATTTGTATGTGGATGTTGGGGCTTAATGGGTTAGAACAGTTTGTTGGGTTGGTTATCATGGGAACATGCTCTGCAAGGGTACAGATTTTTTCAGGGACATGTTCAGTAGTGTGTGATCATTTTATTCAATTGGCTTTTGCTTTGAGAAATGAATTAGGCTGCATTCATTATGTATCCTACAGGGGGGGCAGATGATTTTAGGGGGGGTTCTCAAATTTTTCGAGCAAAAAAAGGGGGGATATGAAAATTGTTTAAAAATCTCCTGGGGGGATGCTTATTTTTTGTAAGATTCTGTCTAGCTTTTGTAATAGTTTTAAAAACTGAAAAAAGAAATGATAAGCAAGGATTGTAAGCAACAAGGGTACCTCTATTATTCTGAGACTATAGTACCTATTTTGAAGTTTTTCAAGCAGTGTGCCTGGCCTGTAGATGTAATGTTTCGATACAGTATAGAAAGTAAAACATCTAAAATGGAAACATTTAATGCAACCTCAGTCTAAGCAGTGCAACTTTATTGAATCAATGAATGCAAAAGAAAACAATGTAATTCGACAGTGCACAGTTTTATGAAATTGAACAACAAATGTGCACTTTTAAGTTTTAAAAATGTTCAATTGTTGGTTTTCACATGACGTCAGTCACTGAAATTCAAACTAAAAAACTATCCATCCTTCCGAGATTTTACTCTCATGATGCATTAGAGCAGCTGAAAACTAATTGTCAAACAAATTTTCGCTTCAAAAGGGTTCTTGGGTTTGTGATAGAGTACGCTTGAATTTCTAAGCTTTTGCGTGACGCGGCATTTACATGACAGCCAAGAGAGCTGTCATGTAGGTTAAAAAAATGACTTATTTCAGGAAATTTTGCCATCTAGAAACAAACAGTTCATGTACTGGAAAAAGTATTATTTTAATGTTTATGAGTTTCTCGAAGAATAAATTCACGCTTTTGTAGCAAAACTCGGTAACAGATGTTTCTGTTGGTTTCCGTCCGCCATGTTGGAGCTCATCCAGGTGAGCACCAGCATGGCGTCTCCATACAAATCTCTATAAATTTGGGTAAAACATTTCTTCGGATATCTCGTATATGAAATATTCCTCTGTCCTGAATCTTGGCGAGGGTCTTTCCCTATGTACCTCCTTTTATTTTCCAGTTATTGAATGGTTTTGATTTTTATTTTCATCTATTTTGAATGGCGTGACCGTGCTGAAAACTAGCAATGAATTTTCTGTACCAGTTTGAAAGGGGTCCACATGCACCCAGTGCACCCCCTGCTATATCTGCCACTTGTCAAGACAACAAATAATTAAGCCATTAAGGTTAAAAAAGAAAAAGATATGACCATAAAATGTAGAACATTGTCATTTTCACTCATCTTTGTCATAGTCCTCAACTCTGTCAATCTCATCAGTCACCAACATCATTGTCAATATCATCATCATCAGCAGCCTTGTCACCAGCAACATTGTTATCTTCATCATTGTCATCCTCATCATTATTGTCATCATCATCAATATCCTCCGCATCATCATCCTCCAGTGCACATGTCGCACTTGAGAGGAATGATGCTGAATGGCCGGAAAAGGAGGGTGAAGAGGATGGCAACAGCGGAGATGAATCCGTGGGTGAGTTTGATAGTGAGAGTGATGATGATGATGAGGTTGTTGCTTTTGTCGACGAGAGTGACAGTGAAACGGGGGTTCCTGTCAATCCTCCTGGTAGTACTCATACACGAGCTGGCAGGCTATCTATACCTAATTCGCGCTACTTAGACTGGCTGGCATAGGTATGACATAAACAGTCAAAGCTCTCTCGATGTTCTTATTAAACATGTCTCTTGAAATTTCAAACATATAATTATAGTGTACTATCATACAGATATTTATTTTGATATTTCTTGTGAGGGAGGAGGGGGGGGTATTCATTTTTCGGCTGATTGCTTGGGGGGGATTATGAAAATTTGTATGGACCTTGGGGGGGATATAAAAAAACGAGCCGCTGAAAAAAAAATCCTCTACCCCCCCTGTAGCATACATAATGAATGCAGCCTTAATGAAAAATGTACACTTCTGACAAAGCGGACAATATTTGAATTCCCAAAAGAGGAACTTAGAGTTTCCCACATTTTGTTCTTCTTCACAGATGTCTCCTCGACTGTTGTCATTTTTACAAAGAACCCTTGTACGTGATCCAGCACAGAGAGCTTCAGCATTTGAACTCCTGAATCATGCCTTCATACGCAGTACAACTAATTCTTCATCACTTGCGGATATGATGAAAAGCTTTCGCCACAGCGTTTGTTAGTCATGGACCTGCAGACATTGGATTCAATGAACCATACTTGTCAGTCCACACAAACAGTCATTGAAAGCATACATGAATGTACATTGAAGCATTGGGATTACTGCTTGAACTTGTATTGCAAGTGAGCTTGCAAGTAAAGTAGAACTAATAAAATTGCTCAGGGCAATGCCATAAAGATTGAATAATGGAGCCCTGTTAGGATTTCATACATGCAGTCATGGCTCTTTCGTGCAAGCCTTTTATCAAGAAGCTGAAAGCCGGCAGCTTGTTATATGCTTCTCTGTTCATCAAAGGCTTTGGAATAATTTTTAAACAGAAGATGTCCCTACTTTTAATTTTAATAAACTTTCAATAGAATTAGAAACAGTAGTAATGAAAAATGTAAGTACCAGTGTTTTATAGTATTATGGACAATGTTAGGGTTGGTCAGTAACATGTAAAAAGAATGTTTTACAACCAATAGACTGTTTTTACATGTGTAAGGAGATGTCTGTGTTGTAGTTAATTTTTTATCCCGGGTAAGTTTTGTTTTTCTCTTGGTTTTGGGTATGGTAATGTATGCTTATGAAGTTGAAACAAAAGAAGAATAAAAATTACCTGAGGTAAAAAATTAACTACAACATCTGCATTAAACTAGTATTTGCCACTTTAGAGATGAGAAGGAAACAAGGCCAAAATAACTTTCTTGGCCAATCGAGTGATTCTCGTATGACCTTGAAATGAGAACGCGTGAACAAAACAGAAACAACAAACGAACAGAAATAGAGCAATGCGATTGGTTTATTGAACGGATACAAACGCTCATGGCTTTTGGTTGGTTAAGTGAATGCGCGGGTGAAAAAACTTCATGCCCAAAGAACTTTCTAGAAATCAACAATACTTCACTTGGACATCATACTGCAACATGATTGGCCAATCAAACAATGCCTTCTCCATATAAGGGTTTTCTTTGGCGGGAAAAAGAAGAGGCCATGTTTTGACCTTTTCTTCCATTGGCTGATAAAACAAATAACGAACACTTACCGAAACCATTTTTCATGGTCATGCGAAAATCACTCTAGCTGACCGGCCAATCCCCAGCAACGATCCAAGAAGTCCTAGTGAGAGCTAACTTAGCTCAGTTTCCTTTTAGCTTCTAAAGTGGTGAATGGCCAGCCTTTTTATTTTTATAATTCGTGTATTCCAGTCCTGGAGGAGACTATTTTCACACTGAAAAGAGTGCTCAGGCCATGAATACAAGACTATGAAAGCCCTTGTAACAGATAAAGGCCTTCTAGTAGAGTGTAAAAAATATTAGGAAATGATGCATGATTTCCAGGAGGGTCACACTATGTCTGTGTGCAAAGCAAGTTGTGTCTGATAGCCTGAAGCTATTGGATTTTTTGACTTGGCAAGTGAATTCTGTTCCTAACTCGCCCAATATGCGAGTGAAGTTTTTTTAGGGGAATTAAAAAAAAAAAACAGACATACTGTGTAACAAATTGGGTAAAATACTAAATTCATAATAAATTCATGTGAATTGAAAGCTGGTTTCCAAAGTGAAATTATTGCAATAATTTTTATTATTACAATGATTTTAAGAAAGCAAGTAATAATTATTGTTAATATCAAATTATTAGTTATTAATCCTACAAGTCAAAAATTTTTTTTGGCTCGTTAAAATGACTCCAACTAGAATACTCTAGCTACAGCTTGCCCAAAGTGCAAACTTTAACACTGGCTATCTTTGCACCCTTCTTATGTGACAAAAATTAAGGTTTTTTAGGATTAGATTCATAACAAAGCTACAAGTTTCAGAGGCTCTGCACAACATCATTTTCCTTAACGAAGTATTTGTAAATTAGCATCCAAGTTTATTATTTTGTCCAGATCAAATTGTGCATGAGTTTCTCATGGATTTTGCAAACAGATGTGATAATCAAGTTAACGTTGCTTAGGTTAACAATGGATTGAACTGCAATTCAAATCCAATTTAACAAAATAAAATATCTCAATGTGATCATTGCTTGTAGGTTTGCTTCACTCATTTTGATTGCTCACTCTGATTTTCAAAGTGCTACACAAATGTACAGAAAATCAGATTCCCAAACCATAAGGCAACAATGTGTCTAGTTTACCCTTTGTAAATGTAGTACAGTCAAACCCTGTTAATATGGACATATGAGGGGGCATAGAAAGTGCCCATATTAACGGGGGTTTCTGTATTAGATGGGTTGTGTTTCTAGAGAAAATGTAAAGCGGACAAAGCAAACTGTCTGTAATAATGAGGTGTCAGTATTAACCCTTTAAACCCTGAGATCAAAATTTGAATTCTCATTTGTTTCCCCTATTCATTTCGTATAGAAGTAGTGGGGAGAAGTTGATAAAGTATCAAACAAATTCAACTTGTGTGTTCATGTCGGTAATTCTCATGTAAGTAAGTAAGTAAGTAAAGACTTTATTTTATGAGGGTTAGCACGAAATAGCCATGGCTAATAAACTTGTGGCCCTCTAAATAATAAATAAATAAATAATAAAATAATAAATGAGTATACTAAGCTATAAAAATACAAGGTAAAAACCAAAGAATACAGATACTATAGAATCTACTAAATGATGTAAAAGATAAAATATAGCATTATAATCATCTCACAATTCATCAATTAACTTAAATAGAAAAAAGATCAAGATTCTGCTGTTGCTTAAAAAATTCATTCCACAATGCTTTTTTTAAAGAGTCAACTGAGTCCCTTTGCCTTACAGGCAAAGATAGGCTGTTCCATGCTTTGCAAGTTGTTACGGTAAAAGTTCTACCTCCTTCTGTTTCGCGATTATACCTCGGAGAGGTTAGGTTAAAATTACAGTACCTGGTCTATCTACTGTGGATGTTACTGTTTAATTTAAGTAGATTGTTGAGATAAACAGGGACGTCACCTTGTAATCGCTTATAAGCAATGATACATTTAGATATTAAAGCGTCTTTATAAAAAGGCAACCATTTCAGCCGATTAAACAAGGGAACTGATGGTGCTTGATGAGGGGCATTCAGGATTACTCTAGCTGCTCGTTTTTGGAGCTTTAGGACCCGCCCAAGGCTTTCCTTATCACAATTAGTCCAGAGGACACTTGCATAATTTATCACTGGCCTGATCAAAGCATTGTAATAAAGTAATCTTTGTTTAAGGGGCAGATAATTCATAATTTTCTTTAACAAGCCGATGCGCTGTGAAACTTTCTTACAAACAGTCGTAATGTGCTCAGAGAAAGATAGCTCTTCATCAATCTCAAGACCTAGTAGCTTAACGTTCATAACGTTAGTTAATAAACTGCCATTGCAAGTAATTTCAGGGTTATGGTTTATTTTGGTCGAGAGTCGCTTTCCCTTCACGGTGAGGACCTTGGTCTTTTTTTCGTTGAGTGGAAGCCTGTTGGCCAATGCCCAGTTAAAAACTTCTGATACAGATGTATTAAGAGATTCCTGCAGTCTTCCCATGCTGCCACAATCTGCTGACGATGTGATTGTAGTATCGTCTGCATAAAGATCGATTTCAGAGGAGCTGACATGAAGTGGCAGGTCATTAATAAAAACTGTGAAAAACATGGGGCCGAGTATACTGCCCTGAGGAACCCCATGATTCATAAGCGCCACGTCTGAGACGCAACCACCCAAATAGACAAGCTGGTGTCTGTCCGCCAAATAAGACTGGAACCACTTCATTGTTTCGCCAGCAACACCATATACTTTCAGCTTATCCAGAAGAAGACCATGATCTACCATGTCGAAGGCTTTACAGTAGTCTACTAACACCATGCCACTAACTCTATTCTTATCCAAATTGAAGAGCAATTCGTCAATTATCTGTATGAGAGCGGTGTCTGTACTGTGATTCTTTCGAAAACCAGACTGGCGAGGACATTGTTTTACAATGCGTTGATATTAAAAGGAGAAATTTGATGCTGATCACTTTTAGGGCTTAAAGGGTTAAGCGGGTTTTCGTAAAGAGGGGATTGACTGTATAGCGCTATCCGTCGGATAAATTACTATCCAGCAGATAAGCATTGGGGAAACCGACTGCGTTTGGATAGCTTGATTCATCTTTTAAACAACTGGGGCCTGGTTAATGGTTCACAAAGATAAGGCATAGGTATCCGGAAATTGCCATAAATTTGTAGCAACTTTCATTTGACTTTAGACGTCTCTAAGAATTAATACCCAAGTTACGCAACCTGATTTAAAGAACTCCTCGTTTTAACAAATCATTTTAACGGTATCGGATGAAACTCTTCCTTTTTGATATCACTTTTTAATATATGACGTCACATAATTGACACAGTTCGTGAAGTGGTTCGTATCATAGAGGGTTAACCTTTATTAACCTTTAAATTGGTACATAGAACTTTATTTGGAAATGTATCTTTTATTTCATACAATAAACGTCTTCTAATGTTATTGTTGGTTTTTGGATGCTGTAGTTATTTTTGTGGTTTCCAGGTCTGGTCTGGGTCTTGAGCTAGCCAGTTGCGCGATGGAGAAGCTCACGTTTCATTCCGATCGCTTTTTTTTCCCACTAGATAGCAAGCAGTCGATCTTTTTCTTCAGATTTAGTGAAGGAGAGTGCACGCGCTCGCCAGCGTCGAGCGAGGGCGGTAAGTTTCGCGCGTGGTTATTTTCGTGTCTCACACGTTTCGTTCGACGGACTAAGAAAAAAGAGCGACTGCTCCAGCCTAGTCCCTAGGCGTTTTCTCTTGACCCGTTGTCCGCGCGAAGTCTGGGAAAGAGCGGGCGAGTTCTCGGCGAGTATCTCTCGGTGACGTCACAGCTCACGGTAGAGTCCAGGATTGACCGCGCCGAGAACGCCTAGGGACTAGGCTGCGACTGCTCGTAGTCTCTTTCTTCCACAAGACAGGAGGCGATTGGTTTTCAAGATAAACGCAGCGGATTGGTTATTTTTCAAACTCAAAAGTTGTTCATCTACAAGAATCATATCCACTTTCATATCTTTATCCTCAGTTCACATATGATTTTATTTCATATACTCTACATCATACCCTAGCTTCAATCATCAATACTTAAAGTAAAACGCACTATAAACGGTAGTAAAAGAAAACAGTGCTTTTGACACCGCCTCGTTCCAGGTAACTATTTAGGTTTCTTCCTCGCATCCAAACTTAGAACGGCAATACCATTCAAGGGGATCTTGACGGTGAAAATATACTAGTCAGACGAAATACTGTTATTGTATTTTGGGCTGGTTATTAGCAATTTACGCTAGGTAGGTTCTTTATTAGGTTCGTATTTCTATGAAGATATAGCTGTTGATTATCAGAAAAGTAAATAAACTTGGTATTGGTTCTTAAATATACGGCCGCCATGTGTCTCCTTCTCTGGTTCTTTTGGGGAGAAACGGACAGATAACGGCTGCACTGGAAACTATCACAATCTACGTAGACATCGAGTGTATAGGGAGCGGCAAGCCTTCAACATGAGAGGCCGACTTTTTCTGCGGGAACTGCAGGATGAATGCCAACTATGTTATCGTCTGGTTTTTTTCAGATAAACCCAACTTTGATGTTACCTAAATGACTGTTATGCCGCTGTACTTAATATCAAAAGATAGGTCCATAAGTTCCCGATGTTCTGTTTTCATCTTCATGATCTGCCTCGCCCTCGCCCTCGCCCACCTCGCCCTCGACCACCTCGCCTGGCGCCTCCGTCCATGTAACCGCTGAATATTGCATTAAGTGGAAGGCGCGGACATGGGTTGATCAAAAGCTGCCGGCAGTTTTCCAGAAGAACGTCTCGTCTAAGAGCACTGACAACTGCCAGGAGGTCTGCAAATGTCTGGTTGGCTAACATAAGTTTATTGTCTTGTAAATCTCTCTGCAAAGGGAAAGGAAAAAGGTGTAAAAGGGATGTAAAATAAGATTTGCTTTCTTGCGTGACTTTTATAACACTCCCGTACCCGAGTTGTTTGCAGTCTTCATAGCTGGTGGGCGCACCAGGAAGACATCCGTTCTTTCTTGTGTCCAAATTACTTTCAAACGCCGCATGCAGCTGCCTCGTACCCAGGCGCTTCTTGGGATTTTCGACGGTAGTCGCGGCGCAAGGATAATGGCAAAGCTTCAAAAACGGAAAGGCACAGAAAATCCCAAAAAGGGCCTGGGTAGGAAGCACTGCATGTAAGCTAAGTTGTTTGAAGGATGATTAGCGGAAATCTGGGGATAGTTACCTTGACTAGTCGTACGTTCCGTTCTTAATAACCAAGGACTAGTAGGGTTAACCGGGCTTTGATCAAATCGGTCCTTTTCGTGGTTCTATTACCATTCTTTCAGTGAGTGGGGAATGATTATGAAAGAGCTACATATGTACCGGGAACTACAGAGCAGGGAGACACGATTTGACTCCTGATAATCGCAATACGCGCTGTCAATAGGTTGAACTACATGGAAACAGATTTTGAGGCGTACAAACGTGGCTTAAAGCTGGTACCAAGCGCGGACAAACTGGCTCCTGGGGCGGGAAAACGAGCATGGGCATAACAAAACATATCAACATTTTATCAAATAATAAAGTGCGACTAACCTCAATTTGAATCTGAACAACACCATTATTGCTTGTTTTGACGGCCAACACGAACACACCCTCATGAGCTCTAGAGGAGCTAATCCGGACAAGGAAAATGCCAGGCGATTGATCTTCAAGGAGGTTTGCAGCCTCGGTCTCGTTCATGTGGCCTGCGAACCAACTGAAAACAAGAACAATCTGATGTTCCGAAGGGCTCCCACACAAGAAGTAAGACATATATTATGAATTTACGTAAACAGCGTTGTATACTTTTTAAGCAGTTTACTCTAGTCGAAAACTTCGATCTCTCAACAACTGAAGCCTGCAGACTAGTTCCTTGCACTTGTTTGCACGAACTTTGGGACCACTAATGCTTCATTTACTTTAATTGAGCCACCAGACTTCAGATTTTACAATATAATCAAAGCGAACGTAAGTCAGTTTTATAGTTCATTCCATTTAATCTGATTGCGGAATCAGCAGTCAATCAAACGCGCCTCAGAAAATTTAACCAATTTCAGAAAAAAAAAATGGTATGCTGCCCTCGTTATTGCCGGCAATGATCGGTGGATGAAACAAATGAAAGACAGGAGCGGATACTTTATCTCACCTTTCTCTTGTCCCTTCACGGACTGAAATAGAGTTCTTCATCAAGTCATGCATCTTTAAAAATAACAATTGAAAAAATAGGTTATACGAAAATAACGCTAATTTTTATACTTAGTATAAGGAAATGTTAAAGTACTGAATTAGTTGAGAGCTGTGAACTGTAGACCTTCAGGTTTCATAGGTTCTAGCCTCCAGTGCAGACGTTCTCAGATTCTGGGCGTGAAAATAGTGATTGGTCAGAATTAATTAAATGTCAATCTTCGACTCATACCTTTTTTCGACTGGTTGAAATCAACATCACGCCATTTGAGTTACTAAACATATGTTGTTTCACAGTTGCGTTATTTTTGTCATTTTTTAATTAGTAGGCGGGATGGCGAAAAGAATGGCTTCCTTGCAGGCGTTCCCCTCCTCCCTCGTGCCTGGCCTCGCGCCCTAATTCCCTTCCCCTTCCCTTTCGAACGCCTGCCACGCAGGCTAGCTTGTAGAAGGCAAGGCTAATCTTATCCCGTCCATCTGCAAGACCACGCTGGGTGCCAGAGACTTTTCTAGCGCGGTTTCCGGTTTCTTTCAAGTCCTTACAATGACCCGCGCGAAAATTTTTTTCCAGCGGCTTAGCCGCTCGTGGCTTCGGCCTACGGCCGAAGATGTGTCGGCCTTCAGCCAACACCGAAAATTCCCGCCGGACGCGAGAAAAACCTCTGGGCCCAGTTGTTCGAAGGCCGATTAGCGCTTAACCCGGGGTTAAATTTAACCCGGGTTTCTCTTTCTTGTGTTCAAAAGCATTTTCTCGGATAATTTTCTCTGTTATATTTAGAGCTTTCAATCATCAACTTGTACACAAAAAGAATTAAAACTGAAATTCTCTTTAAGCTTTGAAATCTGGATTCAAATCTCGCACTAACCCTGGGTTATCTTAACCTGGCTTTGAACAACTCGGCCCTGGTATCTGGGTACCCGGGTTAAGTACCCGGGTACTGCAAGACGCAACTGGGATCTGGAAACGACTTTGCATGCCGAGCGCAGGGAAGCGCGGGAAATTACAAACGTTGATGCTGAAGATTGCCGAGGGCCGACGTCCATTTTGTTAGATTGCTACACAGTTGGGCTTCGTTAAAAACCAATCGACAAGACGCCTTTTAGAATGCGTTCTATTATTCAGGCCAGCGTCAAGTCTGATAAAATGGTTTCTAAAACAACATGAGTTCGAGAAGACACTGATATATTCTGCTTGTCTGTTGTCAGAACTCGAGGTAACGTAAAACCTTAACCTTATTTTAAACTCTAGAGGCTTTTGAGTAAGCTTGGGGACCTTACTTAGCCGAAAAATATTGCAAACAGCTACGACAAAACTTAAGCTTGCAATATTGAAGCCCGGGGGGGGGGGGGTACTTAAGGAATTTTTGGGTGGAGATGTGTCGCTAGGTCCCTGGAACCCTTAGCCTATACGAGAGCTCGTTCAAGTGAACTTTGCTACCCTATACTAGACTAAACTCCCAAAATCCCCCCCTATTGAGGTCACAAACACAGTCCTGCCAAAACAAAACCGATTTGATTTTTCATATTTTTGAGTGGCAATTCCGGGTTTCCCTAGTCTACGTTACAATCTTCAACCAATTGATCAGTTTCCTGGAAAATGACAGCCTATTATAGATCCAAACTCTCTGATTTATATACCCTATCCAAAAGTAAACTGCTTGAAAACCATACCCTTCACAGCAGCACATACCTATACAGCCCATATATGGCAGTAACCCCCCCCCCCCCCCCCCAGATTAAAGCACACCCAGAGTTTTCTCTGTTTTGGATGGGGGCCGGGGGGTTGAGGGGATTGCCCATTCTTATAGGGTCAGGGCTTCAATTTGTCAGCATCACCCCTACGGTCTTTTTAATCTTGGGTCAGGCACTGAGCCCAGCACTTCCATTCACAAACAGACAGGGTGAATAAGGATACAGTGTTAATCAAAACAAGTATAATTCCCAACAACAACAAAAAATATGCCGTGCAAAGTTCTTGACTCTCACTCACTTTTCTAACTTTCTGACTAAAAATAAACTGCCACATTGGCTTATAAGCCAATTCACAGAACCCTGCAAGGTACATTATTATGTGTTTCTATATCGAGGTATATGTTAATGGATCACCTTCTGAAGACATCCATCAGGCCCTGGTTTGAATGGTCCAAAGAGAGCCACCAGAGTGAGAAAGTGCTCCAGTCTAACATGGCTGTCAGCAGCTTGTGCTTGAGAATACAAATTAAAAACAGGATGACAAGTATAGTAAGGTGAGTATTCTTTTATAATATTATGTATCATCAGCTGAATGCCTATTCTCTCACGCTGTAGCAGTTGTTTTTTTCTTGACACAGAACGCTCTTCCCCAAGAAACAGACCCTCATATTTGCGCCCCATGTCTTTCCCAATACCTATTAATACTTGCATATTTCCTTTATATTTCTGAGAAGTTACATTTTCTTGTACTACTATGAAAGTTGTTTACAAAATAACAAATTAATCACCAGATTCGATCTGCAACACTTTACAGAGGAATTTCTCGACATTTCCCTGTTGCATCTCTTGTTGACAACAATTTCTGGCAGCCTGTGAAAAATTTGTCCAACTCTGAAAAAAGAGAAACGTTTACTTCAGTCTATTAAACAACACTCTGCATTAAGTAAAACTTGACCGTCTTTTTGGTTTCCATATGTACTTTGAAGTAATCAGCAAGAAATGCCATTCTGAAGTAAGCAAATTTCTCCACATAATTTATACAATACAAACTTTAATTACACTCCCTAAAGAGGGCTTTTCGGATTTACAAGATAGTAAATCAAAATGATAGTAAATCTAAAAATTACAATGATACAATGGTTTATATAAAAAGAGAAAGAAAGCCACAAAAAAGTAGCTAGAATTACAAGATAAAAACTTTTTATAAAAAATCAATGGGGAAGTTTGTGGTGCAAAATTGAAACAGACCCTAAGATTATAAGCTAAGACCGACAAGAAAGAAAAGCAGCGAATAAATTGGCCCTAAGTGTAAAAATGCTTAAAATTAAGAACAGAGTTGAAGAGTATAAAGGAACTAAAACAGAGAGGTAACTGCCAGGGAATAATATTAATGAAATGATCATCCAAACTCAAAATTATTACAATATTAATATTAACTATATCACAATGTTTCCCACATATTCAATAAAAAATACATGAAGGAGGAAAATATAGAAATCTTCATTGTATTTCAGCTTGGATCTCATCAAATGAGATTAGCAAAAGTACCTTTCTGTCATAGTCACCAGGAATGTTCAGCCAGAACTTTTCAGACTCATCTGACAAAAAGTTTTCACCTTAAGAGATATCAAAGAAAAGTTCAGAAAAAACAAGACAATAACAAACAAAAATATTGATAAGATACTGCAAGCACAAATTAAATGATTTTTATTAAGCACAAAAGAAGTCTGAAGGAGAGTAAGGCAAAGGAGAAAATATCTGCAGAGTAAAACTGTTTTTTCAAAGACTGGTATAGTTAGTACAGGTTATAAATAGCCCAGTTGTGAGCCCTGCACTAAGTTAGGGATGTAAAAAGTCTGATAATTAATTAAGCCCTAGGCTATATTTTGCACATCTTTCTTTGAAACATTATTAAAGAAATACACCTACCAGTTTCTTCTGATTCTGATGGCCCCATTTTCAACTTGGAAATATCACTGTCCATCTCAGAACTACAAGCAACATATCAGTAAACAGTTATGACCAACTGAGTTATCTTTAACAACAGTCAATTTCATCCAACAGATGACATCTCTCTAGAAGGGACACCTACATTCTGCACTTACTACTCTCAGTCAGTTTCTTTGACTCTCTTTACAGAGGGCACCCCCTTTGCTGGGTACAGAAAGAGTTCATATGAAACTTTTTGTTACTGGAGGGGCTGGGTATCAGAGACAATGAAATATAGTAATCCTCTGTAAAGTGGACCCCAAATTAAGCACACAAAGGAGTCAATAAGTCCCAAACCTTTCTCCCAAGAGATTCATATTTCCTGTAAAATGTTTATTTCAGCAGAAACCATCCTATTAAACATTGCAAGGGTCCTTTGGGTGTCAGCTCAATACAGGTTTCAGTTTATTGCAGTGTTTAAACTAGGATAGTGCTCTCTTTTTCTAAATAAGTCCAGTTTGTTAACACATCAAAGAAAAGCCCAATGAATTTGAGTTTTTAACTTTGCTGCCTCTAAATGCATAAACATCTTAGTTTATGTTGCTTATAACTATGGGGAAACTGTAGATCTTAGTATTCAAGGCTTATATGGTACATGTAATTCCAAAAGAAAATTGGGGTAACAATGTTGTTTCTAAAAGAAATTATCGCAAATCCTCTGTTAAGCCCTACTGGGGGCTTATTTATTTCAAGCACATTTGAGGGGAACTTAATGGAGAGGGTGGGGCTTATTTGAGAGGGGGGCTTAATTAATTCTTTCAGGCTTTTAATTCACCAAAATGGGGCATCATATTACTTTTTCAAACAACTAGAAGATGGTATCAATTCTTCATAAAGAACTAGGACACAAAGTGGAAAGGCTCAAGCACATGACATAAGAGGTCTTGCAACTGAACCAAAGATCAAAACAAATCTGAACTTCTAGCTTATGAATTAACAATACCGGATCAGTCCATCTTTTATTAATTTGGTAGTGAAGAATAAGGAGGGAAGGGTGGTGGGCTGAATAGGGGGGCTTATTAGAGAATTTACAGTGACCTTTAATTTTTGCAACTTGTTGGTAGGTATTGTTTTTAAGCTTTTGATATTGTTTCTTTAGTCTGTAATCTTAAGCATATTAAGTAGAAAGTCACCTAGCATTTCCAGAGTCCTGCAGTGGCCATGACAGACTACTATCAAATGAGCTGTCACCAGCAATGCTTTCCTGTGTTGGATGTCCTGGTCCTAACTGTCTGGCATTCTTGGCAAAAAACTTTAATATGTCATCTATTACATCTGTTCTTCTCACATCCACAAGAATCTCTAGAAGCTCCTTTGAGGTGGTTTCAGTGCATTCTCTAAGCATTTCAACAGTTGGGTTTAGTTTTTGCTCCAAACGTTGAATTATCCATGAAAGCTGGAGCCGTGAGGCAACAATCCTCCAG
Source organism: Porites divaricata (assembly GCA_038088405.1). Lineage (NCBI taxonomy): Eukaryota > Metazoa > Cnidaria > Anthozoa > Scleractinia > Poritidae > Porites > Porites divaricata. The sequence goes on from JBBMOI010000011.1 coordinate 3,452,725, forward strand.
TCACAACCAGTCTCTTTTAGAGGGTTCAAACATTTCCCAAACTCATTCTGTACTTCCCAGGTGAAATCTTTCACTAATTCAGGAAGGTGAAGAACCTACACAAATAGCATTAAACAAATAAATGAATAAATATTTCTTGTACTTATCAGGATGCATGGTATGACCGTTTATTGACAGACTAACTTAACAGCTAAAACAAGAATTATTCTTGTTTTAGCTGTTAAGTTAGTCTAACCAAACATTGAATGAATAATAAAACTTTAATTGAATGCTTTTTAATCCCAAACAATGCCAAATGACCCAAATAATGACCAAATAATAAAACTCTGTTTGAATGCTTTCTAATCTCAAATGTCAAGCATACGTTGCAACAAAACTGTGATATTGAATTTATGGTTTTTGCTTGTTTTAAAACATAGCAGTTAAGTACAAGTCAGTTCCAAACAAATAATTATTAATAAAACTCTGTTTGAATGCTTTCTAATCTCTAATGTCAAGCATACTTTGCAACATAACTGTGATATTGAATTCACGGTTTCGGTATGTTTGAAAACATGGCAGTGAAGTACAAGCTGGCCAGTTCCAAACAAATACACATACTGAATGAAAATATACATGAATGGATTCCAAGAAAAATTTAAGAATAACAACAATAATAATAATTATACCACAAACCTTCAGCTAATGAACTAACTGAATCTGACCCATACTGTACCGTTAATCAACACTCACCAATAAATCAACCTTTGATACAGAGCCATTTCTCTCCATACTTCTGTTTTTAATCATTACTTGTGAAGCACATGATCCTTCGCTCAATCTGACATACAAGTTGAAAAAATTAAAGTAACACTTAAGAACTCACAGAATAAACAAGGAGTTAAAAGCAGTTTGAGCCATTTTTAAACCTCATTCATAAATCATTATAATTATTTACACTTAATGCTGTGCCCAAAGCTGTCATAAGGGTCATAACCCATCACACCTGTGACGGTTGAGCTGACTTAATGTTGTGGGTGATCAAAGTGGCAAGCTTGAGGTGACACTATAAATTTACCATATGTCTGCTTTCATCAAACAAGTGTGAAAGATTCCTCAATTAGCCAAATCGTTGATGGCCGTACAACAATTTTCGCTGGTCTCTAGAACTGGCAGAGAATCATGGAAAAATGTCCAGAAATGCAATGAAAAACTCTAGATAAAATTTTCTTACCTTGTTGATCTGTCATCTTCCACTCTGAAGTTATCACAATACGCCTGAAGACTACTCTGAAACTCAGCCCGGCCAGTGCTTGGGCTTCAAACCCTGACCCTGTGTAAGACAATTTAAGATGGAATCCACCAGGAAATTGAGTAATTTTAATTTTCAATGGACAAAAAACCTCATACCAGAATATTTTAAAGAATATTGCAATCTTTTTTACATTTTTCAAGGGCTAAAGATGCAATTAGTCATCTATAATAACACCAAAGAAAATTTCTCGGGCTCCCATGAGAAATTTTTTTTGGTGTTACTACAGATGATTTATTACATCTTTAGCCCTTGAAAAATGTAAAAAAGAATGCAATATGCTTTAAATTATTCTGGTACAAGATTTTTGTCCACTGAAAATCAGAATTACTCAATGTCCTGGTGGATTCCTTCTTAACCCTTTAAGTCCCAAAGTGACCAACATCAATTTTCTCTTGACAATATAAGTATATGATCATCACTTAGGAAAATTTGCTTTTATTTTTTTAACAATTCTCTTAAGCAGTCTCTCAAGAAATGTGTGGAGGCCAGTGTGGAAATCTTGTATGTTGATCTTGGGGCTTAAAAGGGCAAATCTGTTTGCTGTCCTGTTGAAGACAAGAGACTTTATGTCATGACCTTGAATCATTTGTTTTGCATAATTTATACAATACCGGTAAGTAATTTTTAAACTGACATCGTGGAATTGGATTTTTTTTGGGGAAAAAAATTGTTGGTACCACGTAAACAGACTGCTCATGGCCAATCTTTACACTTGTCTGCTCCAAAAAGATACCCTGTTCAAGGAGCTAAATAGTGAAAATGTACGCAATGGCACATACCCATATAGGCCAAATAAGGAAGTGACCGCCTCCCCACCCCCCAGTGTAGGGACACGGTAAATTAATGGCTGTCATTCTTGATTTTTATCTTCAAAGCAAAATTAGGGGCTCACCCAAATGACTCATTCTGGAATGAGGTCATTCAATTTCCATTATTATATTTCAGTCCCTGTATTTGTTTACATTTTTTATTTTTTTTATTTTTATTAGCTTCGCCTATTAATAAGCAATGAAACAAATAAATACTTAATAGGTAGGGGTGTCACAATAACGGTGAGCCAATTACAGTGGTCCCAGAGCTTAAAAGGTATGTAAGAAACAGTCAAACTAACATGAGACAATTAAAAACAACAATGGAGACGGACAGACGCGTTACGTGAAACGTTACATGACGGACAGATTGTTTTCCAGGATTGTGGGTTCTCTGGGTCGTAGTTATGTTCTAAGGCATCCACGTAGTACTTGTACATGATGGATTTGAATTGGCTGATCTGAAGGTTGCATGAAAGTTGAAGATCATTTGCTAACGTGTTCCAGATTCTGGTGGTTCTATTAAAAAATGATCTCTGTAAAGTGACAGTATTACATTTCCTTGAAATAAAGTGAGTGACATTACGCTTGTTGATAATGGAACAACATTCCTTTCCTGTTTAAATCATTCCAATTTTCATTCCGAATGAAATCTTCATTCTGGTACAAAATTTCATTCTGATATCATGAAGAAATGCAAAATTTTGGGGGACAAATAAGGTGCATTGTGGGAAATGTGGAAGTGGCGTATTTCGCGCCATCTTTAAGTGTTTTAATCAGGAGGGAAGCTAATCATTCGAATATCTGCATGCGTGAGGTAGCTTTGTTGTCACCACAAAATATCCCCAAAGGACTTCGTTAGCTTCATTGTTCGTTTTACAATACAATTTACAATTCGCTATACTCAAAAGGTTGAAACTGCACATTTCTTTTATGAACAGTTGCAATCGTATAGTAAAACCCTCATGATAAGATGCTGCGGCGAGAAGGTCAACGATCGCGCGTTTCTTTTCACGGTTCTAACAATAATATTTCTGCTACATAATATTGGAATGCACAATTTTACTCACCAAATGTAGATATCTTAAGTGTTACTCAGTCTAACGTGGTCTGGAAGAAATCGCAGTTGAGTTTGTTTCTCCTCCAAAATACGTCTTCTTCCGCTTTTTCACCACGTCATATCTTACATCAAGTTTGATTGGTTTAAGTCCCTTAGCCTAATATGGAGACAACAGCAGCTCGAAAACCAATGAAAAACGCTGTACTATCCAAAGGAATTTTCCGGGAATCCCCTTACAGGGGGCGGCCATCTTGATTTACAAATTCAGAGCTGAGTACGGTCAGTACGTAGTCGGTACCGAGTACGTACCTGCAACTGGCAACTGGGATCGGTTTAAAAGAATCATGACAAATTTGGATGATAACTTTGCAAGTTTATCGTTAAAGGATGTCGCGGGAAATAGGTTCGCATTATTAAACAAAATCCAGGAACAAGTCGATTCTGCAATCATCGCTCTTTTCAGTGGAAAAGACCTGTTATCAATAAAGAAGGATGTTGAGTGTATCTTGAAGCAAGTTAACAAGAACCTAGATTTGATCAAGGCTTCATGCAAGGAAGAAGGTAATTATCGACACTTGGCGGGAAACGGATCTTAAACATTGTCTGCTGTTAGGGTCATATCCGGGGGGGTACTCTTGGGAATTCTTAGTGGGGCGTGGCGCCCGGTTCTCCAAATCCTATTTCAGACCAAAAAATGTCATTTTTCACACCCATTTTCAGACCTGCTTTTTTAAGAAATTATGTCATTATTACTTAGATTACGACAACAACAATAAAGTTTTTTTAAAAAATCTATTTTGAATATGCATATTTCTCTTTCTTTCTTACTCATTTGTAACTGAAACGATAAATACGTTCATACACTCCTGTAGTTCCCTTGAAAACCATACCTGATTCTAGACCAAAATAGGCAAAGTTTGTCCTCGTTTTCAGACAAAAACAGCACAAAGACCCTACCCTTTGGGCGCCAGTCATACCTATATGGCCTATATAAAGGAGCACCTCCCGGGGGATCATAAAAGTGTCTCCGGCCATTTTTATACAATGGTCCCTTGGGCGGGGTTGGAGGGGAGTGTACCATTACTCTTTTAACCCATTCGCCCCTGAACTGCCCGTAACCGCCCGTGCGGATCCACGTCCTTTCCATTGGTAATGGAACAAGATTTTTATGGAGATTTACAGGTCAACCTTGCATGGTTTTCTCCGGTGTCCTTGACTGAATTGTGCTCATTCTGGTATGGTTTGAAAGATCTCTTCACTCTGCACAAGTTAGTGGACAAAGTTGGCCTTGACCATTAAAACTGATGACATCACGAGGGTTGGAAAGGCCATGAAGTGTACGACCGGTAAACGGGTTTGTGGCAAGTTTTAGATCTTTATAGCATGACAGTGACTAGAAAACCACTCGACTAGCTTCAAAACGCGTTTTTCGGCAAAATCTCCAGGAGCGAATGGGTGAAACAAGTTATGCCTGTGCCCACCCCTTTAGGACTTGAATCTTGGATGTTCAGTACCCTATAACCAAATATTCTAGCATCATCAGGTTCGAGGATTACAGGGAGAGTAAGCCAGAAGGAATTAGCATTATGGGAGCGACTTGGAGAGGGAGGCTTCTCAAGCGTTTACAAAGCAAAACTGAAAGGCAATGATGTCGCTGTCAAGGTTCTGAAAAATCTCAAGGAAACCAAGCCACTGCTTACAGAGGGAAATCTCTTAAGGTATTTCTGCTCATGATTCTCAGCAGTTACTCAGTTTCGTAGTTACAGGAGATGCAAAATATTGTTTTGGTTTTTCAATCAGGCATTAATGTGCAAGCCATTTTATTCCCAGGGGAAAGATTAAATTAACCTGTTATCAAGTATTTCAGGGTGTTAAAAATTCTGTTAACTATTAATATGGTGGTATCTGTAGTGCACCACCTCACACAGAGCTGGCCAAAAGTGTTGGAAAATATCATAACACTAACAGAAAAATATTAGAAATACACCCAATACTGAAAAAAGTGTAGTTATCAGTATAGTGCTGAAACTATGGGTCATTCCATCTGAAAGTGCCCCTGAACATCAGCATGATAATTATGCATTTTTTGCATATTATTGTCCCTGTTTTATATAGCTTGGTTCATGTTTTCTAACTAATTGTGCTAATTAGTTCTTCTCTTTGTATGTTAACAGGGATCTTCGTCATGACAACATTGTTGCATTTAGAGGAATGAACATTTTGCAAAGTGATATTGTACATGAGAAGTTTACTCTAAAAGCTGGCAGTCCTTTCCTAGTAATGGAATACATCCCTAAGAATCTGTACAGGTTTGTGGAAGATCACAAAACTCCTGAATCTCAGGGACTTCCCAGGAGTCAGGTGTGGACAATTGGCAGAGGAATGGCTAACGGTTTGATGTACCTGCATGGTCTGAATCCACCCATAAGCCACAGAGACTTAAAGCCTGATAATATTCTGGTAAGTCTTTCTCTTTTTAGGGCTTTGTTTTTATTTCTCTTTTTGAGTAAAGATCGTGTGATTGGCCCATTTGATCCACTGAATTCTGAGACTCTCTATGGCTATTTCTGATAGCTATTGATGAGAAAATGCTCTTAGAGATGAAAGTGGCAAACACTTACCGGGGGGTACTCCCCTATAAAAGTGACAGGGGTGCTTGTGGTACCTTTTAGGGGTTCAAATTTGTGGGTTGGTACCACTTAGGGTGCTAAGACCTAACATGACTGTCTCTGTACCTTCATATAATTTGTTGTTGTTGAATTGGTACCTCTCAGGGGTGAAAATGAATTTGGGACATGCCCATAAAACAAGATTCTGTTACCTTTTAGGGGTGTTCTCGAAATTTTCCGACAAGCACCCCCGTCACTTTTATGGGGGAGTACCCCCTCCCCCAGGAACCCTTTATCATTCTGATCACGTTTGACATTGTTAGTTTTGCAATGATGGCAAAGAATGTGCCAAAAAGTGTGCTGCACATTTACTAAGTAAGGTGTATTCAACAATGAATGAATGCTTTTTCCAAATTTTCTTGAATGAATAAATGCCTCCATGGTGCATTTGTACATGCTAGAGAAGGAAATGAATCCAGGGAAGTGGTATATTATTTTAAATATAAGCCATGTGGTTAAATGACTAATAATTTGAGTTTTGTTTATCTGATTGCATTATTAGCTGGATGTCAGGAGTTTGAGGGTTAAATTAGCAGACTTTGGTTTGTCACGGACAGTAGAAAGAACTGGTAATGATCTCTCTTTATTTCATGCCCGTTGGACAGCTCCTGAGGTTTGGGAAGATTACATGTACTTTGATGAAGAACCTATAGAAGGTAAAGGTCCTTGAAAACACAGATTGTCAATAAACTTAGTTACAATTCATTTAATATTATATGAAGGTGTTCCTTAATTTTTTTTTTGATTTGTAAAATTACTAATGATATCAAACACAGAGCACAATGTTTGGGCAACACTGTTTATTGACTAGCAAATCAGACTTGAGATCAATAAATGAAACCACTGGGGGTGGAGTGGATGGGAAAATGTTGACACACTCCAAACTGGCTGAAAGGGCCTGGGTGATCTGGAAGACGATCTGTTGAGGCAGCTACTACTGACAGCTAAGGGTTGTGTTCTCTATTGGTAATTACCTATCATCATTTCTGTGATTTTGGGTCCCTGAATTGTAATAATAGTGCACCAAATAACTGTAGGAAAATGTGCAACAATCAATCAATAAAAATATTTATATTTACAATACTTTCAGCTGAGAATGACTATGTTGGAGCTGGATTTAATATTTTATTTTAAATTACCACTTCACCTCCAGAAAATGAGGCTCTTGAAGACCAGCCCACAGAAGATTTTACAGATAGCCTTGATGATGAGTTATTTTTCCTGCGTGCTGACATCTACTCCTATGGACAAGTGGTAGCTTACACTTTAACAGGAAAGATGCCATGGCATGGCCGCAACTCTGTGAGTGTAGAAGGAATTCAAAATAATATGATTCAGTCTCTTGATCAAGTTGAGATTCCTGAGGAACTGAGTGGAAAACTGAGGAGTGTTATTCATGACTGTCGCCTGGAGGACCCACAAGCACGTCCTACAGCTGATAGATTGGTTCTAGTTTACTTTAGTGGTAAGGGCATCATTTTATTTGTATTTAACTGTGATGCTGCTTAAGGATAATGATCTTGACAGCAGATGTTATCCTTAAAGGTCGTTTTGCGTGGAAGTCATTTTGCCAGAGTCCTGTTTGCTAATATCTTAAGTTGTTTTGCTAAATGAGTTAATTCAGTTTCGTAGCTTCTATAACCTGATTAAGCTTGAAGAAGGGAGGTATACAAGTGTGTATCGACTTTTTTTGTTATGGCTACAACAATGAGGTATATACATGCATAGCACTTGTTTTGTTTTCTCTCCATAAGCCTAAAACACCAGTGAATGGGATCTTAGCAACATGACGCATATGCCAAACAAACGGACACTACCTTTTTTTTTTCGTCAATCCAATTGATTGAAAAAGAACCTGAAAAAAGTCAGGCTTGTCCAGGATCCTTGCCATGACCAAGCACAGCATTTTACCCAGAGATGGAACAGCTGATAAGGTTGTATTGTGAGTTGGTTATTTCCCTAGAAAAATTGTGAACTTTCAAGCGTAAGTTTTTTTTCTCAGGACTCTTTCAGCTTCTAAGGTTCATAATTAACAGTGAGAATCACATCTACAGTCATCTGTTTAATCTCCTGTTCACATTATCTGATTTATTTCATTTACAACCATATTTAGCATCATTTTGATTAGTTACTAATTTAAAAATAATCTAGTATTTCATTACACCCATAAATTATGTCATTTTATGTTTGGTGTAGGTGATATGAATCCTTACCAAGCTGAGGCTAAAAGTGCTGAATTCTTCTCATGTGGCTTCCTTCAGCACACTTCTATTTTTGTTGCAGAGAGCTTGGTTGATGAGGTAAAGATTGGGCTTAATGTTGATGCACTGTCGAGTGACACAAATTCTCCCTTCTGGCTTATCCTACATTACTTAACAGGACTACCCCCTGGGTAAAAGGGTCATTTATTGAAGTGAAGGTACCCAAATACTGAAATAGCCGTTTAAAGTGAATGGACACATCCAAGGATTTTGTCTAGTGACTCAAAAGTTAGAACCACCTTTCACAGCATCAAAAACGGCACTACAGAAAGATGCTGCTTTCATTTCTATGGTCACACTTTAGGATTTCATCCACAGACTGAAAAGAACTACCCTGTGCAGCACAAACAATACCACAGGAAACTGCTGCTCAGTAGCTTTCGTTTGGATGGTGACACTCAAGGATTTTATCCACAAACTGAAAAGGTGCAAGTACCTTAATACATGACTTAGTTATAATTGACCCAGGGAGTGGAATGGTAACTGTATCAATTCAATTAATTCATTGAAATTTTGCCCCGAGTCTAGTTTTGCTGCTTTTCAATTAATTAGTCCAGTGAGGGATTCTTCAAGACTGGAGTGCGTCCCCAGGGATTTCCTGCTCAGTGTCTTTTGTGCAAAGTGGAAGTGGGAAATGAAGAATATAACGATGTTCCCAAAGAATGGACATACGAGCAAAAATACCGGGAGTATTATGGTCACTTTAGACAGGTAATGGAAAATATAAATACACTGCATACCAGAACAGCCTACGTGGCTGTAGCATGTATCTTAGATGTTTTAAAGGGAGGCGGGAAAGGAACAAACTGGCACGCGCGAGAACGCAAGGGGCACGCGAGAAAAAGGCTCCCCTACTTTTTCCCTCCGTGCGCCCGATTTTTCCTTCCCCTCTCTCCCTGTGGTACAGGGACGTGAGCAGTGCAGTCGAGGAAGCCACCCTGTCGACAGGGTTTTTCACAAAGAAACCTTTTCTAAGGGAAAAGCCCTAGGTAGCCTGGGTACCAGGCGCCTAGAGGTAATGGGCACAAGAAAGATCGGGGCGCGCGAGGGAGACACGTTTTGGGAAATTGAAGACAGGTCTGCAGTAACGTAAGAAAACAATACTCGGCCTGAAGCTTTCCCAGCCACAACAGAATAGCGACACCTTAATTTCCAAATACGGAATTGGGGGAAGGGGTTTAAATCTAAAATTGAAGGTGAATCTGAGGATTATCTCCTCTACAAAAGCGAAAAAACTAGTCATAAGTTTTACTTTTTTACGCCGTTTTCTAATGATCAGGTGTTTTTTTCAGTCTTTTAACAGTTTTCTGTTCTAAATTAAATTCAGTAGTCTACTCGCAGGCTCTCTCAATCACCCACTCCTAAAGCCAAGACAGCTTGCCTGCAAGGTGAAATGACGAGAATAAACTGTTGGCTTACCGTAAATCCTCTATTAAGCCCCCCCTCTCAAATAAGCCCCCTCCCTCTAATAAGCCCCTCTTTTCAGGGGAAGAAAGTTAATAAGCCCCCCTCCCCACCCCCAATTATTCTTCACTAATAAATGATAGGCTGTATTAATCAATCACGACCGCAAAACTTCGTGTGGACTGATCCAGCATGGGTTATTACCAACTGGAAGTTCAGATTTCATTCTGATCCTCGGCTGCATGACTTAAAACTTCTTGTACTTGAGCTTTTCCACTTTGTATTCTAGTTCTTTATGGAGAACTGATACCATCGTCGTTTCTAAATTAAATAAGCCCCCCCTCTCAAATAAGCCCCCCGTCTCTATTAACCCCCCCCCCCTCAAATGAGGTTGAAATAAATAAGCCCCCCGGGGGGGCTTAATAGAGGATTTACGGTAGACTATGGCGTCGTAAGACCATTGGGCCTTTTTTTTTTCGCATGTCTAGGCGGCCATCGATAAGACTATAGAAGACCTTCCCGCCATTGCGCTTAAATCTTTGATCACTTCCCGAGAGGAAGAGGAGGAGCGACAGGAAATCCAGCTTTCATTTGGCCAGACAACATACTGTCATCACAGGGCCATAAGAGAGATCTGGAGGAAACTTGAGGAGTCTAAGAAGAGAGAGCTTGTCGTTTGTAAGAATGCAGTACATCCTGTTTTTAGCACCTCGTTTGGGCTCCATGTGGCAGTACTTACGGCGGACAAGCCGCAGAAATTTATATTTGCAAGAAGATCTAATCGAGGTAAGTTATTTTAGGGGACAGACTCGTGGTTCAACATGGCGCGAGACATTCTCTCTAAGTTTTGACGCTCAACTTTATGTCTTCACTTCTTCACTCACCTGAAACTGTTTTGTGCTGTCCCCAGGGCCCTTCTCGATTCACAGGGATTTTTGCAGGGAAAACCACCCTGGGAACTAGGTCGAAATTTCAAGGTAGACATTCGACAAAGGTTACTGGTCATTTCGCCCCGGTTAATTATTTCTCGTTCTATAATCCAGAAAGCAAAACAAGCACGCTTCAAATATAATATTCCTCATTCTAGAAATGGGGGCTATTTCATTCTGAAGAGCGCTAAATGACTCGAAAATAGGGGGCTAAGTAACCGAGCCGAAATGACCGGTTACCTCGACGAATGCCTTATTTCTGTTGCGAACGCTTTTGAGTTTGTCACCGTTTCCATAGTAACAGCTGATCAGTTATAATACTTGCTGACAATAAAATGAACCAATCAGATCTCAGATCAGTCAGGTGTACCTGGTGCCAAATAGCACGGGAAAAAGCGTGGGAGCAAGTCACGAGGCTTTTGACTTCCATGTGATTTGTTGAGAAAGTGGCGCGAGATTTTCAGCCAATCAAAAAGCGTAGCAATTCAAGGTAAAGGCATTGACATCGGCAATGACTTAACAATAACTTAAGTAGTGTGTTTGAAACTAGCAATACACTAAGAGAGACGGATCAAAGATAGTTTGACAGTTGTAATAGTCTTAATTTCTTTTTAAATTGTCCTCTAGATAGTAGTGTTTTTATTTCTAGCGGCAACGACTGCCATAATCTATTTCCAGTAAAGCGAACAGAAAATTGTTGCCATAATTTGTGGAGATCTTAGAAGAGTAAGATGTATTCAGTTTTTGCTGTTTCCTTAATTGCTTGACATGGTTTTCCCGGGATTTGGTTTTAGAGGGAATGGCAACTCCCGGCAAATTCACTTGTGGAGCCGTGGAAAGCGCTTCAGTAAAGGACTATGTCTGCAAAGATGGCCAAGCTTACGTGGATCTGATCCAGACAGCCGCACGAGGACTGGAGGAAGAACTTCGTGTCGAGCTGAAAGGAAGCGATATCGAGGCTCTTTGCCTCACAACCGTATACCTCAAGTTCGACACGCACGAGTGGGGTTGTTGTGGTTACGTCGACCTGTCGGATCCCCGAGTCTCGCCCGAACGCCGACTGACGTTCGAACAGCTAGGCTCTAGGTTCACCACAGGCCCAAAAGACAAGTTCGAGCACGAAGAAGTGGTTGCTGTGGACTTTGAGCTTTCGAGGATGGTCGAGTTCGTTCGGGAGAATTACGAGGATTTTGCCAGCTCTGCTAAGCTGGTGGTAGTGAAAGTTTTGCAGTCGTTTTTTGGAGTTGCTGCTGTGGAGAGAGCCTTTCGTGTTTACATGGAAGACCGCGAGAGCGTTTACCAAAATGCTCGTGATTCGCAAATTTAAGCCACCTCGTTCCGGGAACGGTTCAAAATTTTTTAGAGAGCAACTAAACGAAATAAAAATCTCACACGGGAAATTTGTACCCTTGATTTATTTTTTGAGAAGGTTACATCAAGGAAATGACATTTTCGCAATTAAGCTAGAAAATACAGATCACTGACCTAAGGAACAGATTTTAAGGGAGGCTACAGGTCACTGCCGATACAATCTTCTTCCTTGTTTTACAATGACTCTAAAAATATATTCAATTGAAAAGATGTTGTAAAAATAGCTTATTCGAGAAAACACCCTCCTCAAATGGTAAGAGCCGCATGGTAGCGAAGAATACCATACTTACATGAAAGAAGATCATCGCAGTTATAAACGCAACTTTTGCAGTCGCGAAAAGTGAGCCCGAAAAAAAATGCAGGCTTGTACGGGATTCGAACCCTTGACCTCTGCGATACCGGTGCAGAGGTCAAGGGTTCGAATCCCGTACAAGCCTGAATGTTTTTTTTTTTTCAGGCTTTCTTTTCTTTTGTTTAAATCCTTGGTTCATTTAACTTAGTTATTTTAAAACAATACCATCTATGTTAATGTGACTGCCAATAAAATTGTAGTTATTGTGTTTTGACAACAGGAGAATAGTTTCTTCTACATCTCCATTTTCTTTCTTTATACATTCTCGCATTCTGTTAGCGGAAGAGTTGTTGATAACCAGTTTATTTTTAGGAGGATTTTGGCGCCAATTTAGAGTAACTTGTAATTCCCACAAACCAATCACTGAAAATGGTATTTCTGACGTTTTTATGACGTTTAGTTCTCTTTATTCATATCTTATACTTCGAATGCATGCGATCAGACGGAGCGGAGGTTCCTTTTTCCTGGGAAAAACTGCCCAAAAAATGTATCTAAAAATAATCGAAAATAAACCGGGCCTTGAAAACGCCATGACATAGCACTAATATGGGAGTTGTTCGCTCCGGATTATGGGGAGCCTGCTAGTAGCCTACTAGGTTATGGTAGCCTGTGTACAGACGTTCCCCTCCCTCAGAAAAAATCGGGAGAAGAGACATTCCGGAGAAACGGGAACACGATTAACGACGGCAATTCACAGACGTCTCTTCTCGCGATTTTTTCTGTGGAAGTGGGGACGTCTGTACACAGGCTAAGGTTATAGGCTCGTAGTTCTTGCCTTTTTATTTCAAGTTTGGTGAAGGAAAACAATTAATGAATGTACCCCCCAATCTTCTCACCTAGATCAAGTGTTCTCCTCGGGGGCTGAACAGGCCCCACCCCATTCGTTTTGGACCAAATTTCACACAAGGGCTCGCTTACATGAGAAACACAAATACGGGTTTTATCATATGAAGATATCCTGGAGTGTTTTGTCTTAAATAATATCCAGCTGAACAATTTCTTCGGCAAACAACACGAATTTATCAAAACATTAATTGAATTAACCATAATATCCGTGTTAATTGAATGGAGATCCGCCAATGGGATCACTCTGTCTGAGCACCTGTCTCGAAAGAACGATTAATTATTGATAAATCCCATATCAACCTGACATTGGTGACGACTTTATACTAGAAGCTACTAGAGACACAAGAGTCTTCCACGATCCACGATCCTTTCGTTTCGTCAGTTTCTAAAGGCTCTATAAGTGTTTTTCACAGATATCAGCACCACACAGAATGCGGAACTGGGTGTAATTTGACCACGAAGTGACAAAGCTACATGTTTTAGTAGCTATCTATAACACGGCTGTTTTTAATAGTGCTGACTGAAGACGCTCGCTGTTGCCTTTTTTCGTCTACTTTGTATTCAGACTACTCATAAACACAGACGCCTCAGCTGATAAGACAGAAGGCCAAACTTGATTTTGTTTCGTTCAAGAGAAAGACAAAGAAGAAGAAAAAACGGTCTCCGACGAAGCTCTAGCTTCGTAACACGGAAAAACGGGGCTGTGAAACTGAAAGATCTTCGTCGGAGCTGTTGAAAGTGCTGTCGTCATAAATAAGAAGCTTAATTTATCAACCTCGATAAAGGTTACTGGTTTTTCTTAAATTTTGTGACCTATAGAAATTATTTATAACTTGCAAAACGGCACAAAGGGGGGGATTAAGTCACTGGGTGGCAGGCATAATTATTCATTCAAATATGATCAGGAGAGGTCAAGAAAGAAAATTCCAAGACAGCGATAACAATTGAATCTCAGACACATCACTTTCAGCCCTCTGATATCTCTGTTTAGTATCTTTGGCTTGTGTTGAAATGCAGACAAGTTAATTTGACTCATCTCCGGTAGAGCCTTTGTAACATTTGACGCTATCACAACCCTTCTTGTGAAAAAGTTTTTTGGCACACACGATTCTTTCGAATTCTTGGTGGATACAACTGTTTCAGCAATTATTAGAAATTCCTCCTGACTAGGCTTGTTGTCGTGCATGGACAAACTGCGAAAATCATTTCCGTTTGGTCTTTCAAGGAAACCCTGTCTGCAGAAGTCACATATACCGGAAGCACGGAAATTACTGCCTAGAAATTGACGCCTTTTGGCTGTATTTTAATACGTTAAGTACGTTAGTTTATGGTCTTGACCCTTGACACAGAACTATCGTGCCTTGTCGTGTTTTCATGTCATTGCGGGGGATATATAAATTTTTGATCCCGCGCGATTGGCCTTACTTTGCTGTATTGTATTCAGGGCTCGGAGTTACTTGGACCAGATTTAGCGTGTGTCGCAACAGAAGTGATGTCTCGCTGGGAGACATCGAAGTGCTAAACGATTTTCAAGCCTCCAACAAGCAGCATGGATAGCTTTTTTCAAGCTTCCTCTTCCGTTACATTGTGAGCAACCAGGAGAACACTTGGAAAAAACATTAACATATGCCTGGTTTATAAACAATTTTACTCAATATGAATTCAGCCAAAGTTAAACGTAGTTTATCTCACCTCGATCGATTGTTCGGAAGAAAACGAACACAGACATGGCCACCCGTTCCTTTGACAGACGATGGTAGAATAAACGGTTGCAGGAGTTCTTTAACATTGGCGACAATTCCCGAAAGCGACTCGTCGGTCAAATCTGCAAAAACGAACTCGCCCGGAAGACGTCGCGCGGGCACCATCGCCGACCTGCGCGCCCCGCGTGTACAAGATGAGCAACTCCGAACTATAATTTTAGACGTCTTGACATCTTATTTGGCGCAGTTTTCCGAATATAACCACAATCTTTTCGGTAGGCTTGGCCCTCTACTGAGTGAGCTGATTAAAGTTCGTGTCGAGGAAGAATCCCGCGAGACACACAAGAGATACAAAATCGTGTCCCAAGTATATATTGGAGCGGTCTTAGATGACGGTATCGACGCAGCTACACAATGCTTGTGGACGCCATGTTGTGATAAATTTGCCTCAGCTAGTTATGGAACAAAGACTTTATTTGCTGTTGGAATCGTCTTCGCCGTGCAATTGTAATTAAATTTTTTTTTCATTCAGACGGACTTTCTTGGGTAGTTTACAGCCTCCCCCCCCCCCCCCCCGCCCATCATTTTTTTTGAGGGAAGGAGACGGGTGTACACAGGCTAGTGTTAAGCTTTCAGTCCATGTTATCTTGCACTGGAAGGCGATCGAAACTCTATTTTTCTTTTTTAATTTATTGGCAACTTTTTGTAAGAGACCAAATAATAGAATTTTTGAAGTTGTTAACATTTCTTCATGTTTCATGTGGTATAAGTCAGCTGACAAGTAAACTTTAGAAATATCATGTCTTTCTGACCGCTGCGCATCTTGCCGCTATTATGATTAACTTGGATGTGCTTCCCCAGAACAAAATCGGGGGGGAGGGGGGGGGGGACGCCTCGTAATCTTCTTTCGAGTGACGACGAAAGAGTGCCAGTTGAGCTTATTCGGGTGGCGTTCATAAAGAAGTTTGTATTGCGGAGCCCAATAAGTGAACTTCTATTTCAAAATCAGACATCCAATCAACATCTTTGGCCAAAAATATTAATTTCCAGATTTTGAGAGCAACTTTTCGGCAATTTCGTAGCACAATCTGGGTTTCCTGCTTGCGGCCTTTACTTCGGTGACTGTGAAAGTTAGAACCTCGTTCCTTGGGTAATCACCTATTCGTCCCTACCAGGCTGACCAGGAGCCTGGCTCCTGTCCCTACATAGTACAATGGCGAGGGCAACCGCAAAAAAGCAGTGGGTGCAACCTCGTTCCCAGGTTCTCTCTGAGAGAACGGTGGGAAGGAGGTTGCAGTAGGTTTAGATTGGCAAAACAACTTTCCACGTGCATCATGCTTTTTTCTTAATTTTCTTTGCCGTCGTTGCACGACTTACGACATGGAACTTCCTAATTTCACGTTTTATGGAGGACGTGAGCACAAGACAGCAATTTTCTTCTTTTTCTTTTCCTGAACAGTCCTTTAGAATTCATCTCTAGAAAAATTCGCCATTATTTGCCGAATTGAACGAGGTGAAATAAGCGAGAAAAAGTTTAAAGCAGCGCGAATTCACTTTTAAAGTGACGTTTTTGTAGCCGTTGCCGTCGCCGACGTTGCCGGTTGCTTAAGCTCCCTAATAAATGTTATGGGACCTGGGGAACGAGGTGGTGAAACTCTTTTGGCTCTGTACTCCCGTTACCAGAGGGTCAGCACTTTTTAACACCTGTCGAAAGGCCCTTGGACACCTTATGAAGTTTACGCCACGTAGTATTCCTTATCGTTTACAAATTAGGGTTAAGCACTGCCTTTACTGATTAGGGTTAAGCACTGTTTCGAAACTGGTTAGGTTCTTTTTGAGCTATTTTGAAAAAATAGCTCATATGTCAGTGGTCTAAGCGTATGTATCTTTGTGGCTCTGTGGCTTTGTGGCTTTGTGGCTTTGTGGCTGTGTATGTTGGGATGTTTGTTGCAAGAGCCAATAAGGTTGAAGGTACTATGAGTTGATGCTTAGGAACCAATGAGATCTTGGCATCCATTTAAACATGGCATTGGTAAAGGTCGAACAAGGGCACTTTGAGACCGCCATCTTGACCCTTCACAATTTTTTCGTCTTTTATTACGGGTACAGGTGTTTGGAAGCATTACATAAAATATCTTCATGATTCAAACGCTATGAACAGTGATGCAACTGTTGAAGGGTTCATATCATTTCTACCTAATTCGGCTATCGGTACAACGCACGTCAGTATGAGTTCTGTTTCACCTGCTACAACTGGGTAGAGTATAAAAGATCATATATTTTCAAATCTCTTCCAATGACGCAATAATTGATATTTAGATGTAGACTTCAATTCGAAAGCATGCGCCCTATAAAATGTGGTTTTAGAAGTTTAAAAGGCAGGGTTTTTTTATGAAAGCTGTATCGAGTATTGTTAATCCCGTACAGAAGCTTTAAAAATATTATTCTCTCGCTTACGAAGTTCAACCGACCTTTTTCGTTCTATTTAGTAAAGATGCGTAACTTATGTACAAATAGTAGCGTTAGGGAATAAAATTGGAAGAAGCTAGTTGACACAATAATTAGATACTGTTAAATTCAGTGGAGTAACATGATATAAGTAGAAATATATTTCAGCAGTTTGATAATTTTCTTGGAAGTAAGTAAATGATAGGCTATCAACCTTGACGTTGCATGAAACATAATTTAATTGCAGATATTGTAATAAAGCCGAGGTAATTTCTTAAAATCGTTTGAGAAAATTTTGTAGTAAAACAATTTGCCTCTTTTTACGTACGAATTGTGAAAGGGCCAAAGACCAACATCTTCACATGCAAATTGTGTGCATGAGTTATTTTTATAATTCTGTTTACTAGATTACTGTGTGATAACTCGAATTCCCTCACGTACGAACCACGAAAGGGGGCAAAGTCCAACACTTTCACGTGCCAGCTGTGTGACTGTACATCTCATGCAGATTGGCTTTTCACAATGATAATAGTAACTCGGACGTATGGAGACCTGTTTCGTTTAGTAACCAATGCCTTAAAAAAGGCTCTTGTCCTTTAAGAAGCAATGGCTTTTAAAACATGACGAAATAAGTTATCGGAGTTAAAGACTGTTTCACAAATGTTAATAAATGTTAGGTTATCAACCTTGACGTTGGATGAAACATAATTTAATTGCAGATGTTATAATGAAGCCGAGGTGATTTCTTAAAATCGTTTGAGAAAATTTTGTAGTAAAACAATTTGCCTTTTTTTACGTACGAATTGTAAAAGGGCGAAAGACCAACATCTTCACGTGCCAATTGTGTAGGTGAGTTATTTTTAGAATTCTGTTTACTAGTTTACTGTGTGATAACTCGAATTCCCTCACGTACGAACCACGAAAGGGGGCAAAGTCCAACACTTTCACGTGCCAGCTGTGTGACTGTACATCTCATGCAGATTGGCTTTTCACAATGATAAATAGTAACTTGGACGTATGAAGACCTGTTTCCTTTTGAAACCAAATCCTTAAAAAAGGCTCTTGTCTTCTGAGAAGAAGAAATAAGTTGTCGGAGTTAAAGACTGTTTCACTGAGTAGAATCGCACGTGAAAACCTCGTGAATTATGATGATGCAACCATCTACCACAATGATAAAAATCTTGGTATTTCGTAGCTATTCAGTATTCGATGAGTCACATTTTGGCTTAAGAAACTCTGAGGAAACCTTAGAGTTTTCCTTCTAATCAACGTTTGGTGAGTAGAAATTTATTTCACTTAAACGATTTGTTTAACTTGCACCAGATGTAACAGGGAAAGACAGAAGAAATTGAATATATAGCTTGAAGATCGATTCAGCTGAGCGTTTCGCGTTTTCATTTATGTATCGCAATACGCAATTTCGCACAAAAACCCAATCTACATTTAGGATGAAAGAGGTAGATTCATCACTTTTGGTAAGGTTACACCGAAGCATTAAAGTTACACTGAAGCATTCAAAATAGCTCATGCACGTTTAACGTGCCTATGTTTTTGGGTTGGGGTTGATGCTATGTGTACTTTAATCTACCTTGTGTGAACTTCATAAGGTGTCCAAGGGCCTTTCGACGGATGTTAACGAGTGCTGACCTTACCAGAGCGCACCCAAAAATAGGACTCTTCTCCCCAGTCTCTCCTCGCCCGTTTTTCGACCACATGATTCTGGTAGACTAGCCCGCATACTGGCAACAGGTTAGCCTGATTCTCAGACGTCCGAGGTCGTTCGTGGTCCCTTTCGAAAGGGACCGCGAACAACCTCGGACGTCTGAGAATCAGGCTAGCAACAGGTTAGCGAGGGTACGCACATCGCGCGTCCTTTCCTTTCCCCTTCAAACACCCGCCACGCAGGTTGCGGTAAAAACAACGACTGAGAAGGCAACTGCAATTCATTTTATTTAGTTTATCCTCGTGTGAAAAATACTAACGACACAAAATTTAATGAACATCGTGCCAAAATATATTTCATTATTTATGCTCAAACAAATTGATTGAAATTGGTCAAGTTGTGTAGTCTCTAATTTTCTTAGATACGCGTGCATGGTAATCTTCTCTCTTGAGAAGACGTGACGCGCGAGGAGTGAGTTTTCGCGCGTGCACTAACACTTCTAATGTTGGCGGGTTGATTTCCCACGGAAAATATTAGCGCGAAAATTTCCTCCGTAAAACTTAGCATCATCGACTGACCCTAAAGAACGACAATACTGTTTTCGTAAGTAGGACAAATATATGTAACGATCTGATATTGTATCTTCTGACTTTGATTGCTTTTGTGGTTGAATAAACACAGAAATGTTGTATATTAGGGTGGATTTCCTCCCTCTAATTTTTACTTGCGTACGCACATAAATTTTAGGGCGTAGACGTAAAAGCTAAGCGAGGTTCAACTTTTTTAAGTTTACGCACGACCTTGGAGACTAATATAACTCCCGGTGAAACTTAATAAGAATGGCAAAATTTGGTTCCCACAAGAAGATGGAATCATCTATTCAGGAAATTTAACTCTCAATCACGCAAAAAAAAAGATGCTACACGAGAGCTCCTAGTCACCCAGATATTTGGATTAAAGATCGTGTAGGGTTTCAGTAAAAGAGAGATTAACAAGAGACAATGATGTATGACAAAAAACGGCATTATACCGTGAACGTCTGCGACCCAGGCAATGAAAAACCCCTGTCCTAAAATTCACAACTAAAATTTTGTTTGGTGTTCATGAAAAAAAATACTACTGTGTGTAGAAAAGAGACAATTTTTTTCTTTGACTTAATTTTTTCATCTTTTTGGCATAGACCACCTCTAGATTATAAAAAAATTACACCCATTTAATAAAAATTTCCCAGCATCTGTAAAATTCTATTGAAAATACCAGTCTGTATATCAAACAACAACTCGCACACTTTCTCAGTTTTGAAAAAAACTTCACCTTGCACAGTTAAGTAGTTAATGGTAACATTTTTCTCCCAAAGTTAATGTATATGGAAACAGTTTATAAAGTTCGTTCATAAACTTGAGCCTGTGATTGACTGCAATGTTGATCTTCAGAGGTACTTTCCAGTGGTACTGTATATTATGCTGTACAAGGTGATTCTAACTTTTGAGTCTTTGGATAAAATGCTATGGTGTGACCAATCAGATGAAAGCAGTACTTTCAAATGGCACTATTTGTTTTCTAGTTCCTTGAAATGAAAGGCTCGAGCTTCCGTGCATACCACAGGACCCCAACAAAAAAATAAATCAGAAAGTTTCGAGCGGCCATAACTTGAGTGTTGATATTTCTTTTTGCAACATGTCTGCTTTTGAAGTATTTAGCAAAACCAAAACATTAGCTTCCTGCTTATACAAAGCCTTTTTAGACCCTTTAAAAAACTAAGGCCGTGGATGAAATGATACGACCGCAATCATATGAACCCTTTTAGCAGTACTTTAAAAAAATGTATTTAGCTTTTCTTAATTGGCGTGATATCCGTTACTATGAATCAACTCCTTAAAATAGGGTTGATACGCGGACCCTATGCCCAGTCACGTTTCCTATTATTGCTGCTGCTGTCGTTTTTTACTGTTGTTGTTTTTTGATTTTGACTTGATGGCCAGCCTTAATCTTCGCTGGGTGCCCCGTAGTATAAAGTAAAATAAATCTATACGATGCCAGGCCAATCGCACGAAACTTTTAATCGACGAAGATGACAGATGACATACCATTTGTCCACTGACATCTACAGCACTAAAATCCTTCCTTTTTCACTACAATAACATTGTCATTCAGTTCTCCATTCATCACTGTAGTCGGCAGTTCCACACACACAAGGTGAACTTGAGTTTCGTTCGCGGGGTGAAGACTTGCGGACGGATAGAGGCAATTGTTCAATAATTCTTGCTCCGTTTTCGTCAGCGGTGGAGCGATTGCGTCATCGTCCGACTCGCCGCCATTTTCATCAGCGTTTTCTTCCAAAATCGTTCCGTGTAGCCGCGGAGAATCCGGTCCCATACTAGAATCCACTCTTTTCCTGAGCGTCTCGTCGCTATGCATGTTTTAAAAATGGATTACGGCGTTTTAGTTTACATTGGTGAAACATGAGAACAAATTTTGAAATTAAATGAAACGTAAATAGCATTCATTGTGTCAGGACAAGGGTCACTTTGAGACAGTTGTTTGGACCCAATATATAGACCACTGCCATTGAGATATATTTGATCAAATTAACGTGAACAAATAGACTCAAAGGATGAATATTAGTATCCCAGTTTATATCCTCGATCGTCATACAAGAAAGGTGAACGGCGAGATCGGAGCTGGCAAAGAACGTCTGCGGTTTGCGACCTATGTCCTTCTTTGTGGACGTCTCAAACAAGAATTTTAGCCATTAGTAAGATTTGGCTAGCCAGTGTAAGTTTTCATAGACCTATCATGGAATTAATCACAGCCGATTAGAAAATTACTTTGTCGGCTGTCACAGCTTATTCACTTCAAAATTTGGAGGGACGACGAGCTAGAAGAGTACACGCGAGGAACAAAAGAAATTAACACTACTTTTTAAAAATGAAAGCTACATCATGATCACAAAGAATAACAATGACTTTCATCCGACAACAGTCGACAGGACAGGGGAAGTAAAGGCAAACAACAAATAAAAATACGTGTTTCCTTGTGCACACATAAGAAGTTACCGTAATTCTCGTGTGATCTTACCTTTTGTTCGAGGGAATTCTATCGCGTTGTCGACGATTCTTGAACCAATTACTCACTTGCTTCAAAGTCAATCCAGTCTGTTTGGCGATCAGGCGTTTTTCTTGTGGGGTTGGGTAGCGATTTTGTTCGTAGCATTGCTTCAGTAACTGACGCGATTTCTCTTTAAAACAGTACACTGTCTCCTCTCCATCCCAGATGGTGCGAGGAAGAGGGTACTTCCGTCTGATTCTGTACTTGTCCACAGCTCCAAGTTCTCTACCTCTCAGCTTCTCGGCTTCGCAGTAATGAGACTTGTACCACATATTCTGCAACATCTCGTGCGATGAAGGATCGAATTCATGACTCTCGAGTATCGAGTAAACTTCGCGAAATCTTCCACGATGGAACGCCACGAAAGCTCGGGCTTTGAGTACGCTCTCTGAGCCATTCAACAGGTCGTTCGGGGGGAGTGACCAGAGAAATCGAGCCAATCTTTCAATGTCTTCTGATTGCCTGAGCGCATCACAAACACAGGCAATTTGATCTGCGGAAAAAGCAAGGTTTGTGGTCTCAACTTTTCCTGGCGTGACGCTGTCGAATGATTCCATACCGTCCCATACGAGAACATCAAATTTCTGTGAACATGAAGTGCAGTAATGCGTAGTAATGTGCCTTAGCTATTTCTGGTCTTCAATTTGCGATAATGCCTGGGCAGTTTGTTACTAATCAAAATCGCACAATCTTATTGGCTCGCGCTGTAACTAATCGACGGTATCGGAAATGCTTATGTCACAAGTCGGCTTGTCGCTATTAGAGGCGGACCTTTGACGAGTCAAGTGTCAAAACAGCACAAATTGTTTTGAAAGGCATCAAGCGTAAAAAAATTAAGGATTTTACACGTTTGTCGAATCAGAGCAATGGATTTTAATTAGTCAAAGGGATTTTATTTCAAACACTTAAGAAAACAAAACAACATGACAAATGTTGATCTGTGACTTTTCCCAAGGATAATATCGATTTGATCCGGTTCTTTTATCTGCATTTAACGATCAAATGACACTAAAGGAAATACATTTTGTTGGGGGTTACATCACGTATCTTCTCTCTGTGCCACAATCTGAGCACAGATTAGCAAGGGTTTAGCTTAGCCTAACAGTTTCTTTGTCTCAAGTGTACGCGTTTCCGGTTCCATTTCGATCGATAAACGACGTAAATTGTTTAGGTAAATGTTTGATTTGCTGTGAAGAGTGATATCATATGAAATTGCATTTTTTAGCCGGCGTTGCAGCCGGACACGTCACTCCAGTCCTAGTATAGTTCGATACAATCTACATCGGGGATTTTGGTAGGCTAGCATCAGGACCCATCAGTTTATGGACACTTTTAAATGTGATAGCACAGGCAACCCAATTTTACCTTCCAGGAACAAGGTGAAATTGGGCTGCCTCCCATAAAAGTAAGATAACAATGAACAATTACTGATTAAGTTCCAAAGAATACTGGGAACAAAAATATATTACACTGAAATACAAACCCACACTAGCAATAGATTACTACTTACAATAAAAATGTTTCAAGTATTCAATAACGAGAAATAGTTATAAATTAACCTGAAATTAAAATACTTTACTCCGCCTACTGGCAAACATTTCGCACGGAAGTTATGCGAGAGCCTGAAATACTGAAATACAAACCCACTCTAGCAATAGATTACTATTTACGATAAAAATATTTCTAGTATTCAATAAGGAGAAATAGTTATAAATCAACCTGAAATTAAAATACTTGGGTCTAAACGTTTAGACCCAAGTCAAATTTAGAAGGATTTGTATGGAGTCATCAGAGCATAACTGGGCTAATATCTCAGAGACAATTTGCCCCACAATGCTAGTTTTTGGCAAGAAGGCCTCTTGGATGTTTTTCTTTCAGACTATCCTGACGAATCCCATAATTTCACAAATTCAATTTCTTATGACGTCACACTTTAGTACTCTATTGTTACCTGAGCAACCTTCACGGACATATTGGCAATTCCAAGGAGCGATTCAGAGAGCTTGCTCCAGGTGATCTGTGACGTCACTGCGGGGGCCTGGGGAAAGAAATTTTAATGCCGTATCCCATAAACCAAAGCTGACGGGAACAGATTGAATTGAATTGAATTGGTGCGCGCGTTGGTTTATGGGATACAGCATTAAAATTTCTTTCCCCAGGCCCCCGCAGTGACGTCACAGATCACCTGGCTGTTGAGGGATTAACATTTGACATATTTGCTGATGTCGTCACCGCTTGATTTCCAGCTATTTGATTTGGAAAGGAAACGGAGTCTCGGAAATTTCTTGCCTTTTTGCTGAGCAACCAACTGGGAATTCATTTCTCTGAAGGAGGCTTTTCTTCTTAGTTATAATTCCAGCTGTACTGGTAGGTCGGGGCAAAGGCATCCTCGGAGACTC
This sequence comes from Porites divaricata, assembly GCA_038088405.1. Classification (NCBI taxonomy): domain Eukaryota; kingdom Metazoa; phylum Cnidaria; class Anthozoa; order Scleractinia; family Poritidae; genus Porites; species Porites divaricata. The sequence goes on from JBBMOI010000011.1 coordinate 3,477,041, forward strand.
AGGGGCAGTTAGTCGGGACGATACAATGTTCGTGCCCCTGGGTCTCCGAGGATGGGGCAAAGGCAGAATGATCAGAACAGTTTTGTGGAAACGTTATAAACATAAAAATTAGCCTAATGAGGTTTATTATCACTTGATCTATATAATTAGAGGCTAATTAAAGAGATATGGATAGTGTATCCGTATAATTTAATTATTTATTTATCATAACGTACTACTGCTTTTTCTATTATGACGCCTCTTTTATTATACCAATACTACGACAGGTGCTAGATAAAATAACATCGTGCCAATTCCAGACAAATAAAGAACGTATTTGAAAGTGCCCTTTTTAAAAGCGCAAAAGAGGTTATGCTCATTGAAAATACGTTCAAATTGACAAGGAAAAAATATTTACTTTATTACGGAAAGAATTCATTAGATGTTATTTTGAAATTCCAGGAAATAAGAGGTTACAATTGGCGGCTGACCAGTAATTGACGTGAAAATAGAGCAATTAACGAGATTTACCGAGATACCATTGTGTAACAAATTTTTTTCCATGGAAATGCTATGTTTACTGCAGACAACTCATCAAAATAGATTATAGATCACCCGGCAACGTAATATTTTTGACAGTAAATAAGAGCAGTTTGTTTCTTTGGAAATGCCTACACCTTTTATTTTTCATGCTTCCAAAAGTGGCCAAGGCGTATAGAGCTATTTCGGGAATGTTTGTCGAAAAAAATGTCCACGTGACAATCCCGAAAGATAATACCATAAATTCTGATTTCAGTCAAACTTAAGCAATCGAATTTTGTTCTTCACTTCTTAGTGCCCGCTTTAATTCTAATATCATTTGCTAGCTATATATGTGAATTTCTCTAAGGGTGCGTTCAATTGGGAAATCCGGATTTAGATTTTCAAAATCTAAATCTGGATTTCCCAATCGAACGCGAAATCCGAAAACGGATTTCACCTCCAAGAAATCCGTCCTCAGGGTGGGTTTCAATTAAGAAATCCAAATCCGGATTTTTTGGATTTCCCTTTTTGACGTTCGATTGGGAAATCCGAAAAAGGATTTGCAAAACTGTCCTTAGGAACAGCGGTCTTGCATGCACCCGCATAATTAGTAAAAAGAAGACCGCTGTTCACGAGAACAGTTTTGCAAATCCTTTTTCGGATTTCCCAATCGAACGACAAAAAGGGAAATCCAAAAAATCCGGATTTGGATTTCTTAATTGAAATCCACCCTGGGGACGGATTTCTCGGAGGTGAAATCCGTTTTCGGATTTCGCGTTCGATTGGGAAATCCAGATCGAACGCATCCTAAGGCTATTTGCCAAAGTAGAGGTGAATTAAAGATGGTGGACCGGACAATAACAAACATGCAATGTGGATTCTTCTGCTCTCTCCACTAGCTTTAATACCGTAACTACCTTTCAGTAGTAGCTGGCAGTTCTATAATTCATACCCGTTTTCAGACCGGGCAAGATTTGACCGGGCCTTAGGCAGATATTATCTTATCGTTTCGAATTCACATATTTCTCTTTCTTTCTTACTCATTTGGAATTGAAACGATAAATGGCGTTCATACAATCCCGTAGTTCCCTCGAAAACCATACCCGATTCCAGACCAAAATGAGCAAAGTGTATGCCCGTTTTCAGCCCACAACGGCGCAAAAACCCTACCTGATGGGGCGGCACAGTATATAGTTTATATAAGGGAGTTCCCCCCCAGGTCTTTAGGCCAATCGAAATTGTTGGCCTTTATTACCGTGATTACCCACCGAACGAGGCAGTCCACCATTTTTGTCTGTTTTGTCCCTAGTACTTAATCTCGTACCCAGATCTCACTCTGTTTTACACTGGGAGATCTGGGTACAAGATTACCTAGTACTAGGATCTTCCTATCAAAAGCACTTTTACATGGTGCTACATCTTCCTCATGCCAGGATCTTCCTACCTCTCATCAGCTAGGAAGATCCTAGTACTAGGGAAATCTAAGCGTTAGGGCCAATTATACCCTTTGCAAGTAAATTGAACACAGAAAACTTATGGCGCTAGCTAGGTTGATTCAGATAGTAGATTAAGAAAAATTTTCATGACTTCTTGCTCTCGATAATGGAAGCAGAGGACGATTATGTTGAAGTGCCCATTCTCCTACAAAAAATGGCAAATTCTGCATCCTTGACTCAATGTACTAATAATCACTAGTTCTGTTAGTAGTAAATTTGCTTGTAATATCATTCTGTAAGACTATATATTTTGTAACTTTAGCTTGTTTTTCAGTAATTTTTCAGTAATTCTTATTTATCCAGATAGCTTATTCAACTACTTTACAATTGTCATATCATCTGTTATGACTGCTGTAACCTTTCCTCTCTGCCCACCTCGTCTAGCTTTTGCTATTTGCGGGTAGAGATGGCAAAATGATGTTTTTATTTTAATATAAATTAAAATAAATAAAATAAATTCGCCTTCTAGGATTTTCACTAGCTCTTCCTCAGGGCTTTTAAGCCCTTAAAAGGGAATACTGACCAACTCTGTAAAGGACAAGAACTCTATTTTAATTGGAATTTTTTAAAAAAAAAAAAATACCCTCTCAACTTCTTTGTTGGCGCTGTTCTCCTGGGAAAGAGCTTGAATACAATGATCTGCTGTTTCTTTTAATTGCAAATTGAGACCCATTTTAGAACTAGCATGAAACAGAATTTAAGAGCTGCTTACTCCTTATGGGTCGACCACCGGAAAAAAAGGTTTGTTTTAAATTTCTAATATTCTAGAAAATTGTTTCATTTAGAAAATGCCACGCCTAAGGAAAAAAAATGGGTTTTCTTGCTGTTGCCCTCCGCGAGCAACCGCGCGCAACCGCGCGCAACCGCGAGCCAGCCTACGGGAATGACAGAGCGGGTCTGGGTCCGATATCCGGGGATTTTGTAGCGACGTTGCTCGCAGGCGCGAGCGAACCGGCGCGTAGTCTGAACCTCCAAAACAGAGAGATATGGAAAGTTTTTTGTCTGTCGGCATAGAAAATTCTACTTTCGTTCGATTCCTTGGGTAATCTACAGTTTCATGGCACTGCAAAAGGTATGGCCTTATACACAAGCAGCTTAAGTTTAATTTCTGTTTAATTTCGTACGTTATGGCATATAAACCGCCACCCTGGATCACAAACATTCACAGGCTACGCGCACCGATGTTAAAATATAAATCGTACTTTAAATTTAAAATTCCGGAATGTATAAGCCACAAAATTCCCTTAAATAGAGTAAAAAGTAAAGTCTAAATTGCTCATTTTAAAATCAAGGTCTGTACACGTTTATCATATCGGTCACTTGTCACGTGCTAGAGTTATAATTTGATATATTTTTCTGTGTTGTACTTTTTGTGCTCCCCACTTGTCTAGATCTATCAACGGAGGTACGATACATTTATTTCTCGAGTACTTTAAGTTTTCAAAATTTCACGCTGTATACGATACATGTTTATATCTGTTTGCCTAATCCTAGGGTTTAAAAGCTAAAAGAGAATTACAAAGGTATATATAGGGGGCTTGCTCTGTGTGAGAAAATTTTGAAAATGTTAATGTTAAGAAACAGTCAAGCATTGCTGAAATCATCATGCATCTATACAATTTTTTTATACACCATGCTAGCTAGCTCAGAATGCATTTTCAAATTTCAAATATCCTCCAGCAAAAAAACTCTGAGTGTGATACATTAGAGACTTGAAATAGGTAACAGAATCCCATCCCTGAAGATGTTCAGCTCCTTGTAGCCAATTATTTTACTGATGAGACCTGAGTCTGATCTGACTTTTCTCACTGTTAACCTGACCTGAGGGCAAATTCTTCTGTAGATCCTCACCAATTTTTGTTTATAATAACTGGCAAAAGTCTGAAACAGCAGCTTTATATTAGGAGCTGGGTTGAAGGGACGCAAAGGCAAAGCTAACTAAAAAGAAAAACCTATCTTAATTGCTAAATGATAGCACAGAGATAAAATGTCTTTTAACTATTATTAGCAGCTGGAGGAGGCTGATTATAATATGAAGTATTGTGCAGATTCAGAAGGGTATTATCCAACAAGGCAAAAAGCAGTAGTTCAGCTATTTCATGTTCTTATAATGTGTAAAAAGATTCTGCCATTTTTTCCAGCTCTGTACTTGGAAAACACCCCATGGCTTCTTTTGTGTGACTGCTAATTTTTAACAGCAAACATCTTGGTCGATTCGAGATGGTTATGAAGAATTAGCCTTGAGATTTAAGAGATTCAGAAACAGACAGATATTTTAAAGGATTAGGCAACATTTATTGCATTATTATTCTCAGATTAAAAGGATGGTGTAATGGATCATACAACAAGGGAACATCTTCAACCTTATGGAAAAATCTGTATCTAATTTAAGTGGTAAGTGATTTCAGTTTGAGAGACTTAATACAAATACAAATATTTTACATATCTTATTATGCACTCCACAAGGAGACTTATTAGAAATAATTTACATGTGCTCTGTGTTCCCTTTGGTGGACTTTGTTACACTGCTTGTGGGTATACAAGTAAAATTAACGTCCACATCTATCTGTCTATTTGGGTGCACCCACACAGATTTGATTGATAATCTGTCCCATTCCTGTCTGTTAGTCATGACAGATGCAACATCTTGCCTCTTAAGGACCAGTGTCACTACCAACAGTTTATTTATTTATTTCATTTCATTTTATTATTTTGCCACACAGAATAAATTACAACTAGAATGGCAAAGATAATAAATAGTTAATTTATATTAAATTTAAAATGAGCATAGAACTTTGAATGAGTGACTGTGGCGGGGAAATCTCCGAGAAGCAGAGCTTATGAGGAATAGAGATTTTCCCCCACAGGCAATTTAAATAATAGGCGGAATTTAAAAATAAAGAAAAAAGACGTGTATTTTAAGTATATATATATATATATATATAAGTGTGTTTAGAGAAAAACATAGATATAAGGTGTTAAGGTATTTAGGATGTATCCTGTCTGACCCTTAAAAATGGTTTGATCACTCTCTTGAATATATTAAAAGTTGGGGCGTTTTTGATTTTGGTCAATGAATGTTGTTCCTGGGCACCCCCCCCTTGAGCATCTGCTGTGTTTGGGTTCCCAAAGATGTAGTTGGCAAACAGTTCCACATTATTATATACTGACCAAAACTGGAAAGAAAAAAAGAAAGAGAGGTGAAACAACTGCAAAAAATATAAGTCATGGTTATACTTCAAGGTACTGTAGTTGCAACAATAACAAAACCATCTTTCTTTTGACAATCCAGTTTTTTGGGATGTAGTTCATGACATTTTCACTCCTTACCATAAGTCTTCAGGCAAGATTAAGAATACTAGCAGTAAGCAGTTGATATGTCACACTATACATATGCATCAGATTGCAACAAAAGTGCTGTCTGATAGCCCAGGGCTGTTGGAGGAACCTGTTGCGCTAGTATGTATTAATTATGAGCTGTCTGACAGGCAAGCAACATTTGCTAAGAAAAAGTAAATTTTAGGATGGGCCTTATAATTGCTCATGTTTGGCTTGCCATTTTAAATGCTCATACAGACGGGATCTCCTGACCATATTTTATTTGGCACTCAAGATAGTTTATGTGGTTAAAGCTACAGATTGCCTTCAGATGGTGGCAATTTATAGAAACAAACTTTGATGTGTGCACGTCCTTGTGATGGAGGAGAAGGCAAATAAAGGGACCCTCCCCTCTTGAGGAGATGGAGAGATCTCATGGTCAGATATAAACAATAATCAAGTCTTTAATTTATTATGCACCTATTGCAGACCTACCCAGACCCATATTGTGCACCTACACTACATCCCCAAGTCAGTAACTTGACACAGCATTAGTTAGTTATGATGTTGCATTCCTTGGTCAACTGTGATATCAGTGGATTCCCAATTTCCTTCCTTGTGCCTCTGTTCAGCATACTCTTACTGTTGATAATGTTATAAGCCCATGAGATTAGTGAAACCAGGAGGAACATGGGAGCAATTGTGATACACATGTGTGTACAGCATAGGACCTGCCATTGTTGTTCCTCTTCAGTTGGTTTTGTTCTGAAATACATGCAAGGTCAAGTCTGTTAGCTAAAACTTGCATGTTTTAACGACTGAAAGCAGCGCTTATCAACACTTACTGATGTCTCTCTCTTCCTTGCGATGCACATAGCATCCATTGCTGTCAATCTCTGTCTGTTCATGGATCCTTCTCTACGAGGTTTTTTTCAGGCATCTGGGTTCATATCTCCTTTGCAATAAACAACCACTGTAGCTACCCTCTCTCAGACTTATCCATAGTTCACTTTCGTCTGCTGCTGCTAGAGAAATCCATGTTAGTTTCTCCCATCAGTTCTTCTTCTCCTATTGTTCTTTCTCCATTTTCCATTGTGCCTCAGAGAATTGTTTTAGGGCTAGGTGATAGTGTTACATATAGACATTCTGGTCCAAGCAGTATACAGGGTAACTGGTCACCTCGCCACCAAAGTGAACCATCTCGCCACTAACACAATCGCCTCCATCCATTGTTTTGAACTTTGATTCAGTCATAAACGGAAATTTCTTAGTCGCTACTATATTTTCATATTTTAAAGATATGGCCAGTGTTTGTGAAACTTTTCTGCCAGCTTTTTAATCTCTCATATGCCAAAGTTTACATTCACTGAACCTATACATGTATTATTACTATTTGCATTATCAGGAGAATGAGACGTTCGACGCAAGGATCGTCAATTGAGGTCGACAGATTGGTATTTGGGTCGACTTTAAATTCGAGAAAGCTTGACGAAAAAGTAAAAATCTTAGGTAAGTAATCCGAGGTATTAAACTGTGTCAATTATTTCAGAGTTATTTGTTGGTGACGAGTCGACTTTTTGGTGGCGAGATGACCGTAAATCGTATGCAGGATACTTGTCACATTGAACCGCGAGTTTTCTGTAGCTCAGTGGTAGAGCATCTTGACTCGTAACCAGAAGGTCATAGGTTTGACTCCTGTGTTGGGAGTACTCGGATGTTTTCTTTCGAGCCGCCTGTGTCACTGACTTAAAAACGTCTTTCTCATTATCATCATCACCATTATTACCATATATTTGCCTCTTTTAAAATATATACAATAAATCTATAGCTATTGTTTTTGGTGAGGAGACCTGAAGATAAAACCGAGGTCATATATAGGCTTTCTTAAATTCCTTTATATGCGAGGCTTGCTCAATTTAGTTTTGGACACAGTTTGTTCAAAACTAAATTGAGCATACTCGAAATAATAAAGAATGGGGTTAAAAATCATCGATGTAGGCAAACCAGTTGGTTATTTACAAGGAAGCATGGCCGAGGATTTGACTTCGGGACTTCCGAGAACAAATCCAGCTAGCGGTCAGAGCGGGACTTGAACTCGGAACCTCCCGATTGCCAGTCCAGCGCTCAAACCGCTCGGCCACGTTGCCTCCTAGCGTAGTTAAATACATTTAGGCGCCTTCGAGCCGAATGATGCTGCGTGGTTCTTCTATATTAGTAGAATAAACTGGCTAACAGATCGAAGAAGTTGACGATTGCAGTCTTTTGCCCTCGGTCAGAACGGAGATTCAAAACTAAATTGTAGTGTTTGCGTTTTTCTAATGACGCAGTCATGGTTTGTTTTTGCTTTTATTTCAATATGGCAGTGTAAGGTTATTTCTTTGGAAGAATGATGAACATTGTACCAGTTGGCTTGATTGAAAACCGCTTTAACCTGATTTCATACTTGCATACGGTCGAACCTTTAAGAGTCTGAAAATTCATTACGTAAGTACCAATCGTTTTGCTAATGGAAAATCACAAAAATGGCTGGTTAGAGATATTTTTTCAAACCGTTGTCGACTTCAAACAACAGTTTGTTAGTTATCGAAGCTCTAACTGTCACACTCTACATACAATTCTCAAGTGCATCCATTGAAATGATATTTCGCATTTTGCTTGATCTTCTCAGCACTCAGTTTACAAAATGAAGATTTCTTGAAATATTGCTTGCTCTCTGCTACTAGTGACTAAGTTAGTTTCGTCATCGTCATCATCATCATCATCATTCATCATATCCTTTATTAAACACGATCGGATTTAACGCTCAATGCTTGTGGGTTCGTGTCAAAATATTTACAATATATAACTATAATAAAAATAAGGATAAAAGTACAATAACAACTCTTAAAAGATACAAAAGATTCTAAAAAGATACAATATGTAAAAAAAAAAAAAAAGAATTTACATTAGTTAACTGTAAGTAATTAACCACAGCATTAAAAACATGAAATAGTTAAACACATTTAAAATTGTGGTAGTGCCTGGGCAGCGACTGGACAGACTGTGCGCTTAAGTCAAGTTCAGCTAATGCAACCATTTAAACACTCTAGAATAACTTAAAAATGCATTATATCTAGAACCGGTCCAAATGGCCACCATCTTGAATGGGGTTTTTACCAATTTTTTAAAAAAAATATTGGCTTGCCCACGATTGTTTCATAAGAAACGTAGACCTTTCTTTCTCAGTGCTTTTAATAATAAATTGCACAACAAGAATAAACTATTCAATCCTTTCAAATTCTATGCTGCAGCAGTAACTGTTGAAAGGGGTCTGCTTTTCCGTTTTTTCTTTGATTTTAACTTATGTTAATGCTAAGTATACTTGTGAATTTCTTTGGAATAGTTCACAGTTTATTGTTGCTAGTGAACGAGACGTAGTTAACTGGAGCTCCGCTTTTAGCCTTAACAGAATTTATGTATTATGTCCACTTTTATTATGCCGGACTCTAAGCGATATAAATAATTAGTTCTGGTTGGAAGTGGAGTAGTTTCAAAGCGCGTGGCTTTCAAATAAAAGATATGAGATACTAGAACTAAATAATAAAAAAAATAAATGTCATTATCTATTGTCATCGCTAGGTCTTCAAAAGGCTGTCTGTGTATCAATGATATAATAACTTCTAATGGCTTAAATGGATTGCTGTGATATTGGTTTGGTTTTTGTGGTAAGACACACTAAAGCGGATATCAAGGCTTTCTTGTGTGGGGATTCAAAAGCCGTAATTAGCCCCAACAAAAGGCTTATTTTCTCGGTAAAACAAAGGCAGGAATCTACGCATCTCAGATAAGCTCGAAACTTCCGGTAGGTAGGGAAAATTGTTTGAAAAGCTTACTTTGAAGAATCTTTTCAGGGCAGGGTGTAGGCTTCTAAATTTAGTTCACTCTTATTTCGGTTGTTGCGATGAACTGCAAAAAACTCTCTTGTAATCAAACCACGGGTATAATTTTCATTTAGAATTAGATTACCCCTGTAATTTTACGGCCAAAGCAACTAGCAAATTATCATCTTTTTAAGTGAAATCAATTCGAGGAAAAAAACAAACATTGTTGAATGTTGTGTAGTGAACGTCCATGTTGACTAACGATGCTTTTAACATAGTTTAATTCCTTTTGAGATTTGATGTGCGAAGTGCTAATCGAGTCCAGCTTATTTCGAGCTGCTAATTAACGTATTAATGTCGTTGTGAAAGCGCGTTGACTCATGGGGCGGAGTGAAGGAGGAGCGAATTAATGGCTGCCAAAAATTAAACTGGTATAAATGTAAGAACTTTTAATCCCTTTGTGTCGTTAAAAGAAAGATACGGCGCCTTCAAGTCGCCTGAAAACCGTAATGAACTTACGTAGCAGGTTATCTATTAAGAAAAGGCTTTGGGTCGTGTTTAAGCTTGGCAAAATAGAACGTGATAAACGAACAAAGCGCGCGTGTTGTTTAGCTAAAGCAGGAAATTTACGGTTTTAGCAACGGAGAGGCGAAAAATATCAACATTTGAGGCTTTTTTTTTAGACAAGAATTGATTGCTTGACTAACTATTAGTCTAGTGAATCAGTTTAAATGTTAATTAGTTCCGTTCGTTTCATTTAGAACTAAAGGTAGTTAAAAGTGAATGTTTACACTTGACGAAAACGTATTGAACGTTGTTTACTGCACGCCGCTGTCGGTGAATAGCTAACTCTGCTGACCGCATGAAATTGATTTAAGGAATATCATAGTAGAATTTCTCTCTTTCAAATAAATCATTCACAGGCATTTAATAAACAATGAACACTCATCACTTGGTAGCGTATAAACGTTATACTAGTAGGACGTGTAAGAAAACGAAAAACTAGGGTTGACTATAGGTGTAACAACCTGTTTGTAGTGTCGATAACTTGAAATGTACTCCATGCTAAAAATGTATGTTTGCTATCAAACCGTGCGTTGTGAAAATCTGGGTTTACTTCGCTCAGCCTTTGGTCAAAACTCTGCTTTTTCCATTCTGTAAGGTACGTAATCCACTTAACAGTGTCATTCTAATACCTATATGTAAACCCTACACATGCAAATTTAAGAGAAACCCCAAAATTCATTTATAAAATGCTGCAAAAAAAAAGAACTATAGGAAAGTACTGCTTAATAGGTTGCATTTGAATGGTCACAAAAGAATTTTGCCAACAGATAGACCTACTTTTAATTCGTCGAAAATAATATCCCTGAAACTAAACGAACCAAAGAGAGGTATTACACCAACCTTGTATAGCTGGTTATTTTTGATTCGCAGGTAAAACATATTGTTGACAGGAACCTAAAAAAATAGCCTGACTCAGACTGGGATATTACAGGTCTGTAGTTTTCAATTGGATGGCTACAATTAATCGTTCATATACAAACAGTAAACGATGCCACAGAAAATTGGAAAGGCTCTGTAGCTTTCATTTGAATGGTCAGCCTTTATGAGTTCACCCACAGAATGAAAAGTTAGAACCAGCTTGTACAATCACTGAGAAATGAATGAATGAATGGTCACACCGTGATTTCATTCACCGACTCAAAGTTAGAACCACCTTGTACAACATAATAAACAGTACCACAGGAAAGTACTGCTCAGTAGCTTTCATTTGTATGGTCACACTTTAGGATTTCATCCACAGACTAAAACTTTAGAACCACCTTGTACAGCATAATAGCCCAAACTGTACCACAAAAAAGTATAACCTGTTTGTATGAAAGTTGCGAAAATGTTGCAATATCACGTGTGGTATACTCAAATAACTCTTAACACGTTTCTTTAACCTGTCCTACGACCTTCTAGATTTTCATAAGGTTGTAATTGGCCCTTTCAACTACTTTCAATCATCTCTAAGCTTTCTCAGGTGGTGCTTTTTGTTAATCTAGTAATGAAGTTAGTTAACATAACATTATTGCTTTAGAAGTTTTTTTTTGTCGTATCGAAAAGGCATCCCCCTTGTACATATGCCCCTAACGCTGACCTGTCATAATGAAGACACTTCCAGAGCTTAGATCAGTAGTGATAAAAGCTGTGGGCTTTCTTAAATTACTAGTATGTCAGGACAATAGCAGGAGATAACCCTATATTTTCCCTTCGGGATGACTGCCTATACCTTGCTTAACATGAAAAATACATCACACAGTTGTAGTAACCATTAGCTTTTGTTAAAAATAATCGCATCCAAAAATGCACCGTTAGAGTTGCTAAACTAGTTTACTGGTTGAAAATAATTATTATGAAGGTGTAATGAAATAAAGACAACCTAGACATGACATTAGAGTTAAAAAAAATTAAGGTTTCCTTCCTCGTTACAACCAGAAAAAGAAAGGGTGAGATAAAATCAGTGATTTCTGTACTGTTGATTGTTTTCCTCTTAAATATATATAGGAGGTAGGAGTTAGTTAACTAACTCCCTTGATTGTTCCTCTTTCATACATATAGGAGGTAGGAATTACTTCAATCAAAGAAAAGGGAAAGAAACAGTCAGTAAAATAAAGGATAAATAAAGGATCTACTACTAGTTAACAATTAGTCGCCTCAGGCGACGTGAATATTGGCGAATAGTCACCTCGACTTCGTCTCGGTGACTAATTGTTTTAGTACAATTACATTGATAAATTTCCGACTCCGAAACATCAAAAAATCTGGCTCCCATTTTGAAAACTTCTACCCTTCAATGTTATAATCACCGCGCGGTGATTATAGCGGGATAAAGCGAAGCTCCTAGCCAATCACAGCGCTCTATTTTCGATAATCATCAATGTAATTATACTAGAAAGTTCTATAGTAATCGACCGCAATCTACCTGTTAAGTAGGATTGATCTGGGGGGATATCGTTGAAGTTAACCGTATATCTGTATTAAGTAGAGCGATTTTCGTATGACCTTGAAATGAAAACGCGCGAACAAAACAGAAACAACAAACGAACGGAAATAGAGCGATTTGATTGGTGTATCGAACGGATACAAACGCGCCTGGCTTTTCATTGGTTAAGCGAACGCTCGGGTAAACAAACTTCATGCCCGAAGAACTTTCTAGAAATTGCTTTGACGTCATACTGCAAAACGATTGGTCAATCGAACGATGCCTTCTCCATATTAGGGTTTCTTTGGCGGGAAAACAAAAAGTCCATGTTTTTTTCTTTCCATCCATTGGCTGATGAAACAAAGAACGAACACTTACCGAAACCATTTTTCAAGGTCATACGAAAGTCGCTCTATTATTTCGTTACATTGTATACCAGTTGTCTTGTATAAATCCCTTAGGAGAATGAACACAAAATTTTAAAGATATTTCCTGTATAGTTATACATCAGCTGTCTAATTAGATATTATTTACGATTTCCTGAGGAAAAAAAGGTTTGATCTATACATTTGAAAATTTAACAAGCAATGAAAGTACTATTAAAATTTTACACACATTTTGAGTCCATCTATATTTCGCACTTTAAGTTCGTTGGTCTTTCACGTTCTGTTTGGGGCGGCCATATTGGTTATTCAGTCTGCCCTAGGGGGCAATTCTATTTAACTCTCCGGGTAGTTTGTTCTTCATTTCATAGGATTTCATGTAAACAAATTAAGTATGGATATAGAAAATAGTTCACGCGTGCAAATGCTTTTCCAGTTTTCTCAAACAGAAAGACTTTCCTTAACACAGTTATGAAAGCTGAGCACTTTAACGAGGTTGCATTACGGATGTGACCGACAAGTCCTCCCCGTTTTACAACGCTAAGAACTTTTTAAAGTTACTCGTGAAGTGTCAAACTCTAAACAGAGAAAATGATTGCTTTAACTTCAAAGTACTTTTGCTATTTTTTTAACCACGCTTACCATATATAGTTGTCATATCTCTTCGAATTTCGCTCGCTAATTTTCCAAGATGGCGGCATCTAGATCAAGTGAACTACAAGACAGGCTATTCACTGTCTTGTAAAATTTGATGTCCGTATTGAGAAATTAAGGACACTAAGAACAGCTGCGAAGGACAATGGACTTCCAAAAGTGTTAACAAAAATACAAAGTGTAGGTTTGGTGAAATTATTTCCCACTTTTACATCGAATATAAAAATGCTGACTCGATCTGTTCTTGCTTTGATAAGTGAACAGTGGACTTCATTCATCATCCTTAATTGTACCAAAGCGTGCATCTGTGTGGATTAAGGTACGATCATCGCGTTTTTACTCGGTACATTCGTAGAAGAAATCAATTCGTTTTAAAAAGCTTTTATTTTGTTTTGATGAGATATTCAAATCTTCAGTAGAAGCAGGCGTAAGTAGCACCTTGCTGTAGTTGTGTTTGTTATGCCGTGAGATGGTTCTAAATTTTCAATGAGTCTGTGGATAAAATATTCAAGTGTACCATTTAAATATGAAAGCTACTGAGCAATACTTTCCTGTTGTACTGTTTATTATGCTGTACATGTACAAGACGATTCAAACTTTTGAGTCTGTGGATGAAATCATGTGGTGTGAGCATTCAAATGAATCATCAATCAACTGTTTAGACCTATGCTAAGAGGCAAGATGGTTCTATGAAATCCTATCTTATGTAGAGTGTCTGATTGGGCGAACCTGGCGAACTTTAAGTGAAAGACTGAGTAGTACAATTCAATTGGTATGTTTTAAAAGCCAATTTTTCTTCTTTTACTGCAGTATGTAGCAGTTCGATTTTTTTATTTTGAAATAGAAATCTTGAAAGTTATCCAGTGCCAATTCCTTCTGGATTTTTAAAAGACCTTTATGTGGCAAGATCGACCTCAGTTGAAGAGTATCTTTGTACTTGAAACCAGGAGACTGCATTGCTGCATTCAGAAATGCTGTTGAAAGAAATTGATGTAGGAAACAATTTGCAGGATAAGTTTCAAGCGTGAAATATACAATTCATTAGCGGTTCAAGTTTAATGTGATTTCCGTTTAAATCCCTCACCAATGACACTGGCCATGCGGCGTATTGTTTGTTTGAGTCAGATAACTGTTTATCAACTGTTACAGATCCCATTGCTCGTATATGATAACAGTCTGTCATTTAAAGTGCCAGCAAACGAAGAGAGTGAAATAAAAGTGATATCTTGGTTATCTTCACTGCCTGTCAAATATAATTTGTTAATATACAGGCAGAAAGGCCTTGAAAGCTATTCAAACCCTCGTTTTCTGAAAAAACCCCGTATGAGAAGTACCAATTATACTATTGTGGGCTAAAAAGTATCCGGCAGACGAAGTTAGTTGTTTCAATGCGGTAGGCACGTAGCCTGGAATGGAGACATGTGGTATTGCATTCCTCCATCATAAATAAGCCTTTCAGGGGTCAACAAGTGCCAAATACCAAAAAAAGAGATTTTCATTGCCAAGTGTAATCGAGTCCAAATTTGTGCCAAAACCTTTAATGTCTTAGTGAGTTTATACTACTTATCCCGGAACCCATCAGGAGCCACTGGGATTGAGTAAATACGACGTGATGAGTATCACACCTCTTTGAAGTTCCTCTGAAGCAACGGTATCATGCAAAACACCTGCTGCAGAGTTTTCTTTCATGTAGTGACACCATAGGATTTTATCCAGAAATTTTTTTGCCGTACAAACCAATTCGAACCATGTGAAAGTAATGCTGAAGAGGTTTCGTTTGAATCGTAACACCATAGGGATTTCGTACATAGACTCAAGAGTGAGGTCCACATTTCGTGTCTCCATAATTTCTTGCCACCAAGGAGTTGTCAGTTGACCCAAAACCGGGCTGTTTTATTTTATTTGACGGTCGAATTTTTTTGTTTGAAAGCTTAACATTTTTCTGTTTTATAAAAAACTTTAGATTATTATCACGAATTAAGATACTTATGATGTACTTTTCAAGTAAAAAAACCAGTAAGCTTCTTTTTGTTATACACTCTTTGAAATTATTCAAAAGCTTTTGTCGTTTATTAGCCCTTGGAATGTCTTTATTAGCAAGCTCTCAAATCCCTGAGTTACTTAGACACTGTACGTCTTTTCCCAATGTAATTATCCTTTAAATATAGATACAGTCTAGTAAGGTGGTCCCCGGGGGGTGGGATACTCCTGGGAATTCCTGATGGAAGTGTGCCGCCCGGTTCTCCAAATCCTGACCCTATTTCAGACCAAAAAATGTCATTTTCGACACCCGTTTTCAGACCTGCTCTCTATAAAATCCATACCCATTTTTAGACTTGGCTTCTATGAAATTATGCCATCAGTTACTCAGATTAGAACTCCAACAAAAAGATTTCTTAAAATCCATAAAGACAAATACGTTCATACACTCCCGTAGTTCCCTCGAAAGCCATACTCGTTTCCAGACCAAAATGGGTAAAGTCTTTACCCGTTTCCAGACCCAAACGGCGCAAAAACCATACCCTATGGGACGGCACATACCTATATGGCTTGATAAGAGAGTGCCCCCCGAGGGTGGTTCGTAAACGACATCCCATGGAGTAACCGTTTATTTGAAAGCTCTTTGGCCGTACTTTCACATGGTACTATATTTCCTTTTCAGCACTTTGTAAAATGACAGTTTCAAATTTTGTTGAATTTTAACTTTGGCTACTTTTGAGTGTGCAAGGGTCATCTTGCAGAATTGAAACAGCCACACAACGGCCTAGAAAAATCGGTTGCGATTGTATTCCACAACCACCACTAGGAAACAATAATAAATCATTTTTAGGTTAAACTTGATATAGCACTGACCACTGCCGACAGAATTTTTGGGAATTGTTTACGGCGTCAAACCTTAGCAAAATTATGCCACCAAAATTTAAAACATTACTTCAGACACAAGTTCTTCTAAACTCAAGACTATCTGTACTGTGAGGACGGCGTATGAGGTAAGACGAATCCAACACCAAGCAAAGTGGGGTCAGTCCTGAATTCTCTGTCTGTAACTCTTTTATGTACCGTAGCATTGAGAGGTTTGGATGGGTCCATGAGACCAAGAACCCATGCACTGACTATAGTTTTTGTTCTCGTCATCGATATTTCTGAGTTAGGTTTTATTGTTTGGTTCGATATTCACTGAAACCAACGGAAAAACAGGTAAAAGTCCGCCGCTTGATCAAAACTTGAGTTAAGTAGGTATTAAACGATTTAAGACAGTCACTTAATTGATTGAATAAAATCGGCTTTGAATACATCATAGCATAGGTTCTTAAGGCATTAGAGATTTTCTTACGTAGTTTCCAAATGCGAAGATTTTGTTTTTAATTTTAAATAGTGATTTCCAGTTACCATTTTTCTACAGAGTGTTGTCTATTGTGTTGCGGAAAATCCCCAGTAAGGTCTTTCTTGATTTGATTTGTTTTAGTAATCTGCAATGGTGAGTCACTAATATTTGTTAAAGAAATCTTGGCACGATTTTCCGACACGTGTAGTAAGTGGTTAGGCCTTTAGCTTAAGAAGTCATTATGAATAAAGATCCATGTGTAATTCCACGTTTTCAGCCTGTGAACGATATTTCTTGTGTAACCACGTTTTAAAGAACATCAGCAGTTATGAAAAGATCTTTCTCAAATTGTGAATTTGGTTTTGTCTAGGACCAGTGACGAGGTGAAAAGCTTTTTTATAGGACTTACCTCAGATCCGAAATTTTATAGCCTCCTTGTGGATTATTAATAATGATTTCCGTTACTGTAGTTGTTCGCAAATGAGGAATGATCTAATATAGCAAATACACTTATCTTGTAAGTTCAGAATCACCAAAAAGTGAAAGTCTAGGCTAGATTATTGGTCTGTCGTGTTTTGTAGCACGTCTGTTTTACCGGGTGGAGAACAGGAATCTCTGCACTCATTTGGTCAAACTTGGTGTTTTAATTCAGTAGTATGTATTATACACACCACTGGTTATCAGCAACGTTTGTAATAAGCAAGTATTTGTTTTCCTGTGAGCAATGGGAGTCTAGTTTTTGGGCGTATCGTGGTCTTCCATATCGAGAGGGTCATGAATCGCTTTCGAGTTATTCGCATCAGCGAGCTAATATTTGCAGCATCAGTTTGAAGATTAATTTAGCCCATTCACACTTAAGAGTACCCAGCTTCGAAACTGAGGTAAATTGCCAAATTCCATTTTGTAAGATGCTGGAAAACAGATGTACGATGCAAAAGAACCTCTACAGAATATCGATTGAATGATAACACCATAGCATTTTGCCCAGAGACCCAGAGGTTAGGCGGAACCCCCTGGTACATCATATCAAACAGTACCACAAGGGAAGTACGCTCGGTAGCTTTCATTTGAATGGTGACCCTCTAGGATTTCATCCACAGACTCAAAAGTTAGAACCACCTTATACAGCATAATAAACAGTATCACAGGAACGTACTGCTCGGTAGCTTTCGTTTGAATGGTAACACCCTTGGATTTCATCCACGGACTCAAAAGTTAGAACCGTCTTATACAGCATAATAAACAGTATCACAGGACGGTACTGCTCAGTAGCTTTAAAATCATCGAAAAAAAATAAAAATAACATAAAAAACGCTGAACAGCCCTAAGCTTAGTGAAAAAAACCCGTTGTTTCCTTCGCATTTTATTTCACTCCTTGTCGGTAATGTTCAACTTCGATATCTCCTGATCACATGCCTGCCTTTTGTCGTGGACATCAGACATCAACAACGGATCATGATACCAACACCAAACAGAAACTACATGAAAGAGTAAATGTAAAGGCCATTGTAAAAAAAATCCCCTATGTAAATATAAAATCCTTACATGCCTGGCCTTTCCGGCTTTGTCTGTTGCACAAATGGCTATAAATGAAACTTCCAATTAAAAATGAGTGAAGTGAAGGAAACTTCTGTCATCGATATGCTATTACTATACTAGACTCACAAACGTTTGGTTTGAATTACGACAGAGTCATTGAAACCACAGCTAAACAAAGGTGTAAGCGTCGGTCCTGAAACCTACAGTTATCAGTCTTTGTTCAAAGATGCTGCATCATGCATGCACCCGTCTGGAAACATTTCAGCTGTTTTATGGACGAAAAGACGGATCGCGCGCAGAGGCAATTTGCACTGAGCTTTGTCTTATTTTATTTTGTCATTATATATTTTTCTCCATCCTTTCGCACTGTATGTCAGATAATTAAAAAATACGAGCAAATGTATTTAAAACGGGTGTTAAAATGGTTTTCAGTGTCATTAAGTATACATCAATTCGTTTCATATCAATTTCCCGTTTTTGAATGACGCAAAAATGGTATACAAGGGATTCAATTCTAGTGTGTGGTAAAATAGGATTGTTTTTTAGTTTTCTAGACACTGATTTGACGCGCACTGTTATTTAAAGGTGGATCGTAAACTGAGCTGGTTGAATATGTGTTTGGTACTGCCGAACTTATTTGTGTTTAAGAAACCAATGGCTGCAGAACGCGAAATAAAAATAAAAATAAATAGATAATACTGAATAATCCAAAAAGAAATCCTTTCTCTGTTTCGCTTCTTGCTTTTATGGCATACCCGGTTTCATTCACTGACTTGTGTTATGAATGGATTATAGCCGTTGAATACGTACTTTTACAGACTTGTGGGTCAGCTGTTGAGTTGAATCAGCCTTAACACAAAAATAACCGGTTATCTATCAGGGGCACCCAACGAGGATGTAGTTCAAAACCACTTAACATAGCATTGTTGAACGTATTTTAGTATTTAAATGGTAGATATAGGCATATTTTTATCCCCTAAAAACTTTTCATCTGTTCGGATTTCCTAGCTGAAAATCTAGTGATCCGAAAATTATAGGGATCAAAATTTACCTTTTCGAAAATTTCAGCCAGAAAAAGGCTTCCGAAAATTCTAGGTGGCCTTTTTTAGGGTAAAAATCCGTTAAAAATTGGTAATTAAAACATTTTTTAGACGTTCGAAAATCCTAGGATGGGCAGGCAAGCAAGAAATTTTACAACAAATGTTCCGAAAATTCTAGATCTCAAATCGTCTTCCGAACAGATATTTTTCCGAAAATTGCCGTTGGGTGCCCCTGATCTATGAAATACAAACTACATGTGTAATGTATCGAGGTTCTTTTTCATAGTATATTTTACTATTACTGGCGTAAAGAAAATCGTTCGTTATAACGAGTACTTCGTTATATAGAGGTTCGTTATATCAGTCGAGGTTCCACTGTATTTGTATTTCTATGGTAGAAAAATATAGAAATACAGTAGCTCTCTTCTGGTTTAAACACGAGTTGAAAAATAATTGACCCATGTCGGTCGAAGAGGACGAGTAAAATCAGAGAGCTTTCCACATTTCTAAGTCTTAATTCGATGCTTTTGTAGTCTTGCATTGGAAATTCACACAGAGCCAACTTTGAATAGTCAATTAAAGGACTTCTAATGGCGCTTTAAAAAGGCAACCATTTATTAAGAACCACAACAATATCTTAGGCCAAACGCTAAAAATTCCACTTAAGTAAGTGGTTTTCTTGTTTGTTTTTGCTATCTTAGACCGAGATAAAATCAATATCGAACGTGGTTTTACCCTGATTTTACGAGTTTCGATAAACAGCAATTATTGAATTTTTAGCCAAATGCTTTACATCTGTTTGGAGACAGCCAAATAAACTATTTATACATAGTATGCAAATGTTAACTGATAAACGCTTTAGAAAAACTCGACACTCAACCCGATGGAGGCTGAAGGTCACTTTTGTTTTGCGAGTACCTCTTTCTTGGTTAGAAATGGTGTTGATTTTCCAAAATGAAATTGTTTACTTCTCCTTTTTAAAACGCTTTATGTGCATATCGGTTTTGTTTGGTTTCGGACGTATTACAATAAATTCCTCTCTTCCGGTGCTTTAGGTGTCATGAAAGCTTTCAGAAAGCGATAATCTAATGATACGACAGTATATCAAACACTAGGCTAGACACAATGTCGTAGCCTTGCACTCTAGTGACGGTGGGTCGCCAAATCCTAGCAAGTTTTTCTTTCCCTGGAAATTTGCCTCTCCTCTCTTGATCTCTCCAGCAATGGTTATTTTAGATAGCTCGGTATTTCGAAAGAGATAACCCCACGAAGATTAAGATAACTATTTGCGTTATCGGGATAGTTGGGCAAATATTTGGACGATGTCTTCTGAATGACAGATCGATAAGCTTTAAAGTGTTTTCTTCTATAATCGGATATCGAGAATCCTGTCGCATTCCAGTGAGTTACTGAGCCCAACCGCACATGACAACATTCGATCCAATACGTTTTTCACGCTGATAGCGTATCTTTTACAATACTGCACTTTCCTGTTATCTTTGAAAAGCGTTAGATTTATAGACATCTGGTTGTTTGGGAAGAAATATCTATCTTGGTTTTAGTTCTCCGTATTAGAACAAGTTTTAGAATGCCAGAAAGAAAGAAAAAAGAGTGCTAAGCGTATTTATTAACGACTTGACATAAGTGACTGTAGTGATTGCAGAACATTTAAGGTATTCTTGGCCTACGACTTTTTCATGATAATCGCTCTGTTTACAGAGACATTACACCAGGACATTATGGTAATTGACCATTGTTGGGTGGCAATCAGTAGGAGTGTATTTGACATAAGTCTGACATCTTCGATCGATAAAGGAACCCTTACAGAAATGTAATGCAAAACGGTGTCCTTGTCTTTGAAAGCACTGTTTGGACGCCATTTGTAGCGAAGGATAATAGAAATTGCTAGCAATTAGCGCGCTTTTCACGGGCCCTAAGGCAAAGCGCTAATCGTTCTAACGCGGCGCTGTCACTTTCAGGCTGTCCAATAAAAGATATCTACTAGCATGTTTTTTCTCTTTTTCAAATGCTAATCGGCCAGTGAAAATAGTTGGAAAAGACAAGGAGCTAGGTAGAGAAGTGTGAATAGCCAAAGACAATAGATAGTCCATTAATGTAAAACTGCAACAGCTGAATAGAAGATGACACCAACGCCAAAACAGCACACTTAAGATCAGTTCAATAGAGAAAAAAAAGCTAACAGCTCCTAAAAAAAGAACCCAGGATTTACGTACGTGCAGTGAGTGTGCCGATCGCGTATTACTGTCATATATATTACAGGAAAACAGTAAATATCATTTATTCTCGACAACTTTATTCTCATTTTATCGTTCCTTGTCTTGTAACCTCATGATAGCGAAGCAACGACGTCGCATAATCAAACCTTAAAATGTCAGCCACGTCGTGTTGAATGTATTTTTTAAAAATTGTTCTTGAGCCCATTCAACAGGGTAGCCCTGTACTGTGAAAATTTTATGCTACAAGAACTGCGCTGGTCGCAAATAATATTTATATAGTATTTGAACATTTACAACAATATTTTTTTTCTTAAATCTGTACAACAATTCAAAATTTGCCAATAAACGTTTTTGTAGCTTTTAAAGTTCTTTGCTGTTTTGCTTTGTACAATCCTTTTGCTCACAGAATAATTACTATATATAGGACTGAAAATGGTGTGGAAGCAATAGTTTTTTGAGTTGGGGAACGAAATTCTGCGAAATTGGTACAGTTACATAAGTGAAAGCGTTTCTGAGCAGTTTAGTCTCGATGCGTCGTTATGATGTTTGCCAGATGAACTTTGTTCTATCGTTTCTTCAACTTGAGTTTCCTAAAGATAAAAGTGTTGACCGAGAGTCGCGTCGCTTCAGACCAGGTCGGCCACAAGAGTTCCGGCCGAATTAAATATTCACCATGGAGATCGATACTCAGAAGTCGTCTGTCTCTCTCTCGCTCTTTAATACAATTGTTCAAATCCTTATTTCCTGGTTTCTTCTCTAATCTCATTCCCCTTTGTGTAAATCCTCTGTTGAATCAGAAATTGGTGAATTTTTTAGCCCGCGAAAGTCTTCCATAGCTTTTCCCTCTGGCGAATAGCCCGCCTTGCATTGAGATATGCCCTGTTGGTTAAGGTTCATTCTGTGAACAGAAAAGTAGGAGAGCATAACGTTAGAGGGTTCATGACGCTCGTCAGTGAATCACAAAGGTCTCCATTGAGCTGAAAGTTGATGGTGATAGCTCCCCTGTAGGAAAAAATCCTGCAGGCTGTGCGTCAGTGTGTTTGCTTAATTCGTGCTGTTGAATAGGTTTTTGATTTGTGTTGTTTTTAAAAAGAGACCAGTGTATCGTGTTTGATAACTTCGTTGACGGGAGGTGACTGAATCTCAGAGCTTTGGCATTATAACATACAATGCATCTGTTCTAAAAAGGTATACCGTATTTTTTCTGGTCTGGTAAGGTGGACTGATTTGTTTTAGTACCCTCAGTAAATGACAGAATGAAGAGCGTTTATCTCTAACCAGTGTATCCTTTTCAATCGTGATAGTGTAAAAATCCTAAGAAAATCCTAATCCCAAAATTTCTGCAAAACAGGACCCATTCGAATGGTGAGACCGTAGGATTTCGTCCGCAGATGCAAGAGTTGTACATCATAATAAACAATACCACAGGAAGGTACTGCCCAGTGGCTTTCACCTTAATGGTCACACCATAGGATTTCGTCCGCAGATGCAAGTGAAGTTAAAATGAGAAGTGATCTAAACCGTGACTTAGAGGAAGGGTTTATGCTTTTCGCATTGTCAATGCACGGTTATCAAAGGAGATGGAGTTGTAATGTGAACATGTTTAATGCACAAACAGTAAGTTTGTAGCGAAGTAGAGTTTTTAATTATAGAAAAGACAAGTCACAATCTCATCGTTAATGACATTTGGAGGCCGAAACAGTTTTCTACAATGAACGCTTCCACTTTTTTAATACGGTGACACTGAGGTTTACTAATCGTCCAAAAATAAGAGAAAATAAATCGTTACAGCTGCAAATGACCAAAATTACTCCTTATAAGACACCTTTGTGAAATCAGGGTGTAAATACGGGGCTTCGTGGGGTTCGAAAACAATAATTTAAGAAAAAAAAGAAGATTGTATTTGACGACTGATCGCAAGGAAGTTGATAGGAACAACAGTTAATACGACAATGCAAAGGTTTTACGTTTGGTATAATTTTTTGGTACAAGCGCTCCCACTCATCCATTATCAATTAAAACACTCAATCATATTGTAAATTTGTTAGCCCATTATCGGTTATTTTTCAGTTGTTTTCATAAGTGATATTGTTGAAAGTGTCCTTAACTGAAAAAAATGATAGATGTTGAGCCCTTTGCTCTTAAAATGCTCGCTATTCATATACTGATTGTCGAAAGGCAACCTCAAATAGCCAGAAGGAAAATTTCAAGAAAACGTTTTGACGAGTTGTTTCCAGATCAATTATGCTCTTGAAAAAGAGGCAATAGGCCTTCAGGACAGGAAAAGGCTAAATCTTGCATGTTACATAATAACAACGCGATTGAAAGAATTGATTCTGTTCATTACTAAATGAAAGAGACAGTTTTTCCACTTTGTTCTTGTTAAGTTTGATGAATTTGGGCGTGAAATTTGTGGATAGCCGGCCCGACTAATGGCATTAATGACTCTCATTACTGCACCGTTCTCTATTCCTGTGCAAGGTGTGAATGGTTTTGAAATGTATTCATGAACTATTTCACCAAGAAGAATAACCGTGACCATAGTGAATATCCAGCTAAGATCTTTGTTAAAAGCTAACTGTAATCACTCCATCAGATTACATTATGTTCGTGAAAACGTAAACTGAATTGCTTGGAGAAACCGACAAAAGAAAATCTAGGAGATTTGTACACAAACATGTGTTGTTTAGGGTTAGTTTGACTCTTTTCTAAGAGGAAAGAACTCGGTGGGTCTTGATGCTCATATCAATAAAATTGCATTCAAATAAATACTTCATTAGTTCTCAAGACGGTCTTACTGTGCGATTTAAAGATTACTATAACCTGAAATTGCATGCAATAATAATTACGTCGCAAACACACAGGGCAACCGAAACCAAACGGAACAACGAATAAATAAACACTCGAGCTGCTTCTCCTTCGTGTCCAGGAATGTCTAGTAGGAAAAGGAAATGTTTTTCTTCTCTCGCTTACTGTTTATAGATAATATTTGGATTTGCAAGGCAACGCTTTAAATATCGCTCAATCCGCTTCGTCTGTTCGTCTGCACCGTGCAAATGAGTTTAATTAATATTTGAAGCTTTCTACGTCATTTACTTTTAATGTTTGCTCGCTAAATGTGAAAGCTTGTTATCGCCTGTAAAAGTTGGCTGCTGTGAGGACGGCCCACTTCACACCTAATATCACTGTTTTTACGTTAAAAGGATTACATTTTCTCGAGCTTCCTTTCCCGCTGCTTTGCCCAATTTTGAATTTTTTTGTATCTTTCCTTGTCAACGATTAAAAACAACTTAACAAAGATAGGATTACACTGATTTCTGGCAAGCCATCAGCACTACGCCCGCACGTGAAGGGAGAAAATTCAAACCGCCACTAGCCTTCGTAATGCCTCCAAATAGTTATTAGATGAAATTTAGGTAAACAAATAACCAAAGACGCCTCATAATCCTAGCTAAGTACCTAAGAAAATTATCAAATATTTCTTGCGCAAACAAGTCATTGTAGAGTGGAATTTAAGAGATGTTCTGACAACTCCGGATGATCTCAGGGGGAAACGGTATCTCGATCAATTTCCTTCATTAGGACGAGTGTATATAGCCCGTCGATGATATGGATAAAAACCATATGTACAGCAACCACATGCGACCGGCAAACTGCTGTTACTGTACACGCTTTGGCGCCAGATCCGAAGCAATTGAGCGCTTTTATTCACTTAAAGAATGAAGATAAAGGGACTGAAACAAATGCATCTCTTCGAAACAATTTGTATGTTAACCACATGCATTCATAAAATATATACTCTGTCACCGAGACCGAATATCAATAGACTTATCCGTGTGGTATAAATTTCAGGATTAAACGCTGTTTTGCTGCAAACGACCTAAACCAAATTAATAGACTCGTGAAGTGCTGAAGTCTAGAAAGTGACTTCGAAACCCTCACAATAACAAACACGAATCGTCTCATATGCTACATTTTACCCTCTCGATCCTTTGCCTATTTCCGTTTTAAACGAGCTGATATGTGCCCCGATGCGAGCGTTTGGAAGGGGAAATAAATTTCTCGAGAGGATTTTCACGTTAAGTTTTGTGTACACCAGTAACATCAACAAAGGCCACTGACCCAGACGGAACGAACGCGCAAAGCTGTGACTGCGCCAGAGTAAGCAAGGTGAAATTTGTTTTTACCTGTTTTTGGCTGCTGCTGCACGATCCCTTTGCCGTCTGTTTTTAAACCAGTTGCCGACTTGTGTCGGTGTGAGGCCTGTAGCCTGCGCCAGCTCGCGCTTTTTTGTCGGGTTTGGATACGGATCTTGAAGATACCATTCTCGTAGTAGACTTCTTGTCCTTTCTTTGAAACAGTGCGTCTTCTGTTCTCCGTCCCATATTGTCCTGGGAAGTGGAAACTTCTTGCGAACTCGATACTTATCGACAGGCCCAAGGGGTCTCCCTCGAAGTCTCTCAGCCTCCTGGTAGTGAGCTTCCAACCACATGGCTTGAAGTTTGGCGTGCGAGTCTTTGCCGAAGCGATGAGTCTCCAGTATATGATACAAATCCCGGAAGTTGCCCATGTTAAATGCCACAATAGCTCGCGCTCGAAGCACGCTCTCATGTTTGCTCAGAGCCTCTAACGTTCCAGGGGCAACTGGCAAGGACCAGAGAAACCTGGCCAGTCGCTCGATGTCTCCGCTCTCCTCTAAGGTCTCGCAGACCTGTGCGATCTGCTGCGGCGTGAAGCTCAGGGCTGGAAGTGGGGCAAACATCGCGGCGGTAGTGAAGAGTTCCTTCCTCTCCTTGTAGCAGTCTCTTAAGGCTAAATACAGGGGTGTGGTGACTTGTCTCTGCAAAGTGTCAGCATTTATCAAGAGGGTTAGAAACATGGGGTATACATAATATCACTGGGATCGAGTGTATAAAAAACTCCAGCTACCTGATTGGCGTGCGGAGCTCTAATTACAAGGCTACCATAGCAACCCCGTCAATCAACAGAGCAAGGTGTTATTAACTTGGCCTAAACAATGCTCGGGGCAGATGGGATAGAAAATATAGATATCGGATAACATTTCTTTTAGTTGTGATCGAAGTCATAAGTGTAAAAGCAACCAGATAAAAATTTTCCTCCAAGGCATATTTTAAAATTTCCAGTAATATTGTCTTGAAAGAAACGCTAAAAGACGGTCAAAGATCGACCTCTCTTTTTAGTTTTCATGTGTGTGTTATCGTTTATATTGACAGATGTTAGGCAGAAAGTCACATATCATCGTACAAAAGCTTTGCTATGGGATAACCTCACCATCTGAAAGACCCATCGTTCGCAGTTATATACAGGAATAGAGATTCTACGGTAGATAACAAAGCGCGAAAAAATTCTTCCACTGCAGCCGCCGCTGACAGTACTCGTCACCTTCAATGGTTTTATACTAGATATCAAAATACAGTACACGATCTCCAGTTATGATCGAAGCAACGTACGGGATTAGAATTTACGTTAAATGCGAACTCAGATTGATCGGCCCAGATTGATATTTAAAATCTACGAATCACGATCGTTATGTATTAAGTTGTATTAAACTCGATGGATTAAAAAGTGTAAATTCGCACGGACTTAAAGAAGTCTTCGTTGCAAGTCAGTACCCACGCCCCCTCATATGAATTTCGCATTATACCCCGTCTTTCCGGTCAAGTCAATTTAGCTAAAATCGTGGTCCACACGCTGTGCTTATTGATCTAAACTGACCCATGTCTAATAAACATCTCTTCTCATTTTTTTTTTCACGGGCCGAGTGCTTTCTAATTGAGTGAGTCTAATTGTATTTTCTGCTCAGAGTTGCAACTTGAAAAACATGGTTTAAACGCGATATTTGTGCGAGACAATAGTTAATTGTTATGAAAACTGATTTTGGGCGACTTTGTACAGCTCTACAAACATGGAGTTTTTCAATCAACACAGACATAATATGCCTAAATCTGGCGTCTTCTAGGTTGCAACGATTGTTTTGCATGTACAAAAAAACAACATTGTGTTATCAAGCTTATCTACGGGTCAGGCATATATACACTGTTATGAGTCCCTGAGAAATGACTGACAGATTCTTCATGTTTGCCAAGCAAACAGAGGGACAACTATGTCCAATAATACTTTAAAAGATATAAATGTTTAAAAGTGCTATTGGTGCTTTTTACACGAATTAATAATGAAAAGAGGTCAACGTTTTCGGCGATTAGTGACGAGCTGGGCATTAAAGAACCTTAAAATATATTCCAGAGTAGTACCTATTCGGTGAGGGCAAGAACACAGCTGCGAAAGAACCGTACATTAAATATGCATCATGTCAAACAAGGAAGAGAATTAAAAGTGAATTGCCTCATAGTAAAAGAATGGTCGAAAGTACTGTAATGTCAAAAACTTACTTCAACAATTCTGTTTGAGCAGTGTCGCTTTCGTTTTAATTTATGTCGCCGTACATTTGTTATTATTGTAGTGTTTATTTGCGAAGTTTAACTTTACGATATGTTTAGACAAAGACAGAACAAAAAACGCGAAAGCTCATTAGCGTGGAAGCGCTCCTCGCGAAAAGAATCCTAGACTCTTTAGCCACCTCACTTGAATAGCGTGAAAGAAATTCTTGAACTTTATTGTTTCCTGATATGAAGTACAGTAATGGTTACGTCAGGAGAAAACACTTTATCATTGCCCGATATAGCTGGCAAATATGCTGGGCAGCTTATTGTTTGTTCACCGAGAAAAGAAATATTGGCCCTTGTTCAGCTGTTTAGCCGCGACTCACCGAGCCATTTACTATACGCTTTGTAACCTCCCCAAAGGCCAAAACAACCATTTTATGTCTAAGTAAGCAAGATCCGAGAAAAAGTCTTGGCCTAAAGCAGGCTTATCTCACGGACGGATTAGTACTAAGGGATTCAGTGACCAAACTTCTATTCTCTTTGAATAGCTTACAGTTGAGAGAATAACACAGCCGAGAGTATAAACACCTTATTATTGTCACTAATGATTTGCAAAATGTGTCATCTGCGAATGGAAAGTAATTAATTTACGAGGAGCGAAGCCACACCAGAAACACACAAGGCCTACATTTGCATACGATCTTTCACTGATGCTCTAAAATGGCGATTCGGTTTTTAGTGGCTGCATTGGTTACATATTCATGATATTCTATTCGGTGTTGGCGTCTTTGATGTTGCTCCCTTAATCTCTGTTTGGCGAATCGAATTTATCGATCTTAAGTATTAGAAATATATACTGACAAGCCGGGCGGAATTGGTGCTGTCGAATGCATTCGTGTTATTTCGTGCGAATATCTGATACTGGTTAAGTACATTTATAAGGACCGATCGTACGCCTATATACGGTCGTGACTTTAGCTGGAAATAGAAACGATTTATGAGCAAGTTAAACACGAGTAAAAATACTTCAACAGTTTAGGAAAATATTTACAAAAAAACCCAAATATACTGAGACGCATGCAGTCAATGACTGCTGATCAAAAAAACCACAATTAAAGCTCTCGCCAATTCGCTGTTTTCTTCCTAAGAAGAACCATCTAGTCACTGTACACTATAAATAACTTTTTGACGTTGGTAGCTTTAATGAGTTCAACAGATTTGGCGCAAGAAAAAATTACTCAAGATTTTATGAGCGCAAATTGGTAGAAGAAGACCAAGTTCAGTTTCGTGAATTTCTACATTTTCAAGTACTTTCTGGATGTAAGCTTTAGGAATAAGGACGTCTTTTAATCTATAAAAACCCATCGAATACAAAATGTAGATGATTAAATGAATCACAGCTTTCGTTTTTTCAACGATAATCACATATAAATGAACACACACCATTGAATCCCACACCGAAATGACTTCAACATATATGTGATAAAACAAGTCCATCTGGCGATCCACTTAAACGCAGAAAATAATTATCGAAAGCCCAGAGATACGACTCGAATAATCCGGCAGACAGCTAAAAGCAATCTTTTCCTCAGAAAATGAAGAAATGCTGTACAGAAAACCAACAGTACAACAACACCACTAACAAGCAAATTTTTAAAACGAAAGCCATTGTGTTGTTGCCCATTTCATAAATCATTCATGGAATGTTTTCGTATTGTAGTTTAGCTTTTTAAAGAGAACTTATCGAGACCAAAAGTCAATTACTTTAGATCCAAACTTAAAGACGAAGCACTAGACTTGGCAGAAACTCGATTCGTTTTTTTTCAAACGTTTCTCAAAGTTTTATTGAAGAAGTGCCGCGGAAAATTGCCAGAACTGATTGTCGCTCTCTACGTCAAGACGGGTAATCGCAGCCTTGTGTAACACATGCAATGTTGCTTTAGCTTTTGCATCAGGATAAAAAGTTCCACCAGTTTAAACTGAGTCATGAAGCAATGTTTTCCCATCGCGGAGTTTATTTTTTATCGTTCTTTTTCAGTTTTTCACGATTACTTGGACGCTCAGGTTTAAGTGCATACCACTGAGGACGGTTACACGGAACTAGGGAAACGAGTTGAGAGTACAATTAATAAAACGCGCAATCAGTGAATGCCTAGCTTTTAACACATAAACTTGGAGTTGAAATTCTTTCAAGGCAATGTAGTAAAATTTCATTAATAATCGAAATGGCAAACGCGCTTTGAGAGAGCAAGGTGAATTATATTGAGCAAGGTGAATCAGACAATATACAGAAGTTTGTAAGGCCCCTGATTGACTGCAAAATCGCCATTTGTCTCGGTGTATCGACTGGAGTGCCCTGTTTAAAGGACACGCAAATCCGTTCGAGAATCCAGCGACATTGGCCTTCACAAATATTCTCAGTGTGTAAAATTAAGTCCCATCTGCCGGAGGCGGGAAAGCAATGCACTGGAGTGTTTGGAAACTTCTTTAGAACTAAACACTTTACTCTCAACTAGGAACAAAGCGTGAATTTGTGACATTGTTAAACGGATCCGAGTTTGTGCTATTTTGGCCCCAGTGTAAATAAATAACGTAGATGAGCTGAGCCGTGTGATGAGACGTTGGCTTGGCATTTTCCCTCGTTTAATTTACATAGTGTTCAGTTAACAGACTTCCGATTTCACTTATCGGAGTGCATTTCAGTCATCCTATTGAAAATACCTAGGGATTAAGGTTCTTCGATCTTCTACTGGTTATAAAACACCTTGCTAAACGTGAGCCTTATGACCAATGTCTTAAAGTAAGATAAATCGAAACGGCACAACTATACGCCACTTAAAAAACTTGACCCGACGATCTAGTATTTGTTGACCGAACAAGTTGAAGAATTCGTCGGTGTCAAAACAACTTATAAAACCACGCGGTTGGGATTTTGTTTCGCTGTGTGCTGCCTACGTGGAAGAAAATCATAGAAAAGTTGTGTTGAGCCCAAAACACTATTGATCTGCTTACCTCGCCTGCCGCGAGTTAGGTTCACTCGTCTCTAGCACTTGTAGGTCTCTCACGTTGGTAATCGTTTCAGATAACGTTTCCTTGATTAGCTTGCGAGCCGTTCACTTCACTCGTTTGTGACAATGGGCAAATGTTTTTAGGGCGTGCTACGCTACCAGGAGATAAAAGCTCCGAGCTCGGGGGGTTTGCTTTTAAACAATGACTATACAAACAGACTGAGAATTAGACAAAATATCGAACACAATATCGGGCCGTTCTATTACACCTAACTACCACTTGTTACCCTCCTAATTGCTTTTACTGTCATATGTAAATGATAGGACATAATAGAGCACGGCTTGCCATTCACCTTGCGGATTATATAATTCAATCAGCCCTTTAGCTTATCAAGGCCTTTGTGCCAACACAATGGGCCGTAATGTTAAACAACAAAAGCTTTAATGTTGTTAAGCATCCATCGTATCCAGAAGCTTTCCTATTTGCAGGTTGTACCCTACTGGGAGCAGTAATATATCCCAATAAAGAACAAAGGGTGGCTCTTCTAAGTCAAATGTCATTTCTATTACTAATGACTTGCACTGGCGTGCCAATGGGTTCGTTTGAATTAACATTTAAGGAACGCTACGCCCACCACATTATCAAGCAAATATTACTTCTTTCAAGCCGTTACGAGGATTTTAACGGGATTAGCTAAATTACTGTAAAAATAACCCGGTATGATAAGAGTACATATGGTCGATTAATACGTGCTGCGCAAATCAGGAGCGAATTAAGAGCTCGTTTACGATTCGTCGTTTCGTCGTTTTTGCCATTAAATATGACAGCCGTGAAAAATCTCTCGCGTAGAAATTCGTCGGTAATTATAGAGTAGTGAAGAATCTCATTAACCCTAAACTACTGTGTTTTTAAGGTTGGAGAATGTGCTGCCAGCTGGCCAAAACTTGAGTTAGTAAATATGGTGTTTTGGCAGATATCTTTTTTACGTTCTCATGGCGAGATAATATTTTATCATGAGCTATCATGACTCTGTAGCGATAGAGACAGTATAAACGAGTCTCATACGTGAGGACAGTGCTGACCGTGAAGATAAATAGCCTTATCGATGACTCTCGTCATTAATAAAACTAATCGAAACATTTCTCACACCACAAATACAAGTTATTTCTATCACGCATCGCTACTGAAGCGGGCGATCACGCAAAGTTATTATTGACAACAGGCTGGTTTTCAAGATGAACGTTGAAACTTGAACAAACTGCATCAAACCATTAATTAAAAGTCAAAACCATGTTTTTAGTATCTCCATAACAGCTGCGTTTCTCTTAAGAATGATGTTAGAAACTCAGAGCTTACCTACGGGAAATGAAGTACTTGAAGTGATATGCCTTGCTGGCGTGATTTAGAGGCACGCGAGTGTAAATAGAGGAATTGATGACTCAGAGTATGTATTAGACCTGGTGTATATAGGCCGTACTATTCTCGCTGTAAGATTTGACCTTTTGAATGGACTTTTTAAAGCCAAAAAAGGAGATTTGAAACAGGTGCTTAAGTTATGCGTAGCTTATTTTGAGTAATTAAGAACCTTTGCTTAGGTACAAGTCGTACAACTACCCTTTTGAAATTAACGCTCCTCCGTGAAGTTACCTCAAAAGGAGTTTTTTTTTTAATTTAAAACGGTCAGAAACTGCTTTCACTGTCTAAAAGCACCAACTTATAGTTCGTGATATCTCGTGCGAAGACAATAACTTCAAAATCGAAGTTACAACGTGAATTAAACATCAATTAATTAAACTAATATCAAGATCCACGGACACGGCGGGAGGCTAAGGGGAAACCATAATAATGTTTAATCTGTAAAGATATGTTTAACTATGTGGTTAGAACATCATAAAATAAGGGAGACTATCAGTTGATTCTAATTCGAGCCCAATTTCGATAGGCGACTTTCGCTTAAACTCTAGCAGCCCTAAATGAACTCGAAATCCACTAATTACTTCCCAAATGCGTGTAATTTTCTACTATCAAAGATCTCCCCATGTAGCCTAGCTAATTACGTTAGGAGGAAAGCGACTTCCTACTCTTGTATTTATATTTTGTCTATTTATTATGATACATGAAATAATACTACGAATATGATACATTTTGTTTCCATGATTTTATAAAATTGACTTCCCGGGGTTTTGAGTCTTAATAAATGAAAGATTAGACAAAACCGTACTCCGGCCCCTTGGCGGGTCTTCTAATTATACTTTTTCTTTTTTACATCTCTCGCCACGTGCGATTCTGTTTGAGGTTCTTGATCCCAAACAACTGCTGAACGTATCACCTTCAAAGGGAAGTGAATATATAGCGTTTCTCGTTGTTAATCGGAATTATTTCTCCCTTGTTCTGCATGGGTGGTAAATTGCTTAAGGCGCTAAACGATTTCACTGGCTCAGTGACAGTAATCTTAGACAATTTGTTTCATTACTTTGTAATCTATTTCCAATTCTTGTACAGCTTGTTATTAACGAATTCTTTGCAGTGTAACGGGCTAAAGTTTAATAAGTAAAATAAGCGTTCTGATTGCATTAGCCTCACGTTGAGAAGAAATAATAAAGATGTTCACAGAGTTCCTTTATATAGTTTGTATATATTTAGGAGGCCGTTATACGCAACGGTAGCCAATGTAGCTGGAACCAGATTGTAAGGCTCAAGTCAAAGGCATGGAAATTCAGATTAAGCGGATAAAAATGGAGGTGATTACAGACAGCACTGCGGGTGTATATCTTGAACGTTGAAAACACTTCAGAAGTGGTTTGCGTTTTTCGTCATTGAGACCAATTTGCATATGTGTGGTTGAGAGTTTAATACACTTTGTTCACTAGGGTTGATTTCTGGTAAAAACACCCGGGTCGGCACGAGCAGAAAAGCTAATACTTATTTCTGAAACCCACAATATTAAATATATATAATGTGAACTGCATTTTTGCGATTTCTATGGGTGAACGAAAAGGATTGATCGCCTTCCCTTCTGTAACTTTAAGCTTATTCATTGATTTTGAACAATAATAAAACTGAAATGTTTATTTTTAAAAACCAGATTGTCTTCTTTGATTCCCGAAAACAAGATAACGCACATGTGTTTCAAAAGGAAAATGATCCTGTTTAATTAGCTTAATAATACAGATGATTACATTTTGATGCTAAAAGAATTGAAGTACTTGTGTTCTGAAAAACGTAGTCAAATTGAGAAGTTATTGGTTGTTCCTTTTGACAATGAAGGAAATTTTTTTCCTGTCTCACTAGCGTGAGTTATTCATAGATGTTAAAAAAATGAAGGTCACTGCGGTAGATAGGATGATAGTTAACAATAGTGGTCGTAGATCATGGTATATGAAGACGTCCGTGTATAGAGTACTACTTAGGCTACTTATAAATAAGTGATTTTTCTTCTTCCGTCAGCGAAATCTGCTCTGTTGAAAATGCGGGTAACGTTTTGCGCCATAAAAACCAGCAACTTAGGCATCCCACGTAAAATACAGTGTTGTTCACGAAAGCAAACAACAACATTCTCGGAGGATTTGAATCAAAGCAGGGCAAGCGTGATAAGCATACACTTCTGAGACGAGAGAACAAATATGCTTGGTATATTTGACAGCGTGTATTGCAACTTTGTCGGCCTATGATAGGTTGTTTTAGAGCGGCACGCGTCATGCGCCGAACATTCTGGCAAAATAACTGAGATAAGTTCGAAGGAATGACCTTGTAGATGATCGAGATTTCGTCCGTGGTCACAAGCGCATTCAGTTAGTCGTGGTGAGAATTAACAAATCGTAATAAAATACAGATTACTTACCAGAAATGACGATTGAAGGTAACAGTAAAAACCTTGATGAAGAAACTTGGTGAAAGAAAAACAAACTCAGTGAGAGAGTATCACAATCGCTGATGGTCTCCCGGTGTACTTGCCAGTTTCCGTAGCTGTTTTAAACTCATCTAGTTCTGAATAACAGTGGACTATTAAAAGGAAATATCTGCTTAAATACGGCGTGAGAGGGTCGCTTTCGATGCGGCTTATATTGATTCGACATGCACTTCCCGTTCAAAGAGCCATGCAATCCGAAACGCCCTTCGAGAATCACTGTTACTTCTTGTTGTTTAAGATTGTTTTGAGATTAGTTTGACGGTGATCAATTGCCTCAAGGTTCTTAAGATAACTTCTATAGGGAGATAATATCGTTGAATGGTCTTTAGTCAAGGTAGTATCTTGATGCGAGCGATGTTGTCTAAGAATGAATGTAGTTAAATGGCGTGGGAAGACACACATTGTCGGTCAATATAGGACATATCGCACGCTAACACATACGTCATCGACCTGGTTGTTTTCTCTCAAGGTCGAGAGGTTGTTGTTATACTGTTCTCTGTTTATTAACTCTTTCCACATAAGAACGACAAAAGTAGAAATTAAATAATGTCCCATTATTTTTTTGTGGGAAAAAATTTAAGGCCAACACAAACACAGAGTTGCAACTTTTTCACACAAAGTGTTGCAAAAAAATTCAAGTAGTTTTTGTAACTGGGAAACACCCCAGAGGTTCAAAAATTTCCACGGATTGAAAAGTTATCATCCGAATGTTAGACGTTTTATGGAAAGCTACATCGCAACTGACTCGACGTATATAAATCGTCGGAAAGAGAAGCGGAAATCCCCAAATATCTCTAACTGAAAATATACATTACAAGAATAGTTTCTGCATTCAAAGAATTATTTTAACCAATAATGAGACTGACAATTTTAAGGTAAAGCTGAGATGGACATTAGAAACGGGAAGTAAAAGAAAGAAAGAAACTGAGAAGAAAAAAAAAACGGAAGAGCTATTTAAAAAATCATTACTTGTTTTCAATCTAACAATGAGAATAATAATGGTGAAATAATAAAACTCAAAGAGCTTTGAAAGGTACCCTTCCTTAAGGGTTAAACGATGCTTAGTTTTCATTGGAGTTTATGACAAACTAATCCCAATCTCACCTATAAATTTACAAGTTTGCTGGTATAGTAACTAATAATGAAAGAGCAATATTTTTATATTTCTTTTTTTCACTGATGTCGACAGTGCGCAAAGTGTTGAGTATTCAAGTTAAATTTGGATCTGCGCATTAAGTTACTTTGAAAGCAAATATTAATTTTTATGATTTATATGTAACTTCAAACATCGTATTTTAACATGCAAAGCTGTTGTATACCTATGTCGTATCCAATTTCGGCTTTGTTTGCTAATTTAACCACAGTAGAAAGGCGGATTTAGTTGTTCTAATAATTTTTAAGGTGAATGAACACCGAATTTTGTGTATTTTTATGGACCACTACGTCATCGTTTAAACAATTTTTGTTTGTTCTAGAAATATTTCTAGAGACTAACAATGGTTCATATGTATCAGAAAAATTAAAGGTTTTGCTTTGATGAAATAGAAGACTCTATTTCAATGCAACTAAATGTCTAAAGTAATAGTGAAACAAAATGAACCTAAGTAAGTATCACAATCCTTTATCGCGAGCGATATTTGCTTTTTGTTTCTTTTTTAATTCTTACCTATTTGAGTTAACTACATCGAAAGTCAAAATTCAAGTCGTCTAGTCTACCAAGCATCCAGGAATTTTATAAGAATTGCAACCTTTTATTCTATGCGCAAAGTTTTGTCTTTGTCTTTTATTGAATCGTCTCGAAAGTTCCGAAGATAATTTCGTTAAGTCTTTTTCCAAGTACTGCCGTTAGGTTGTGGTACGTAGTTGTGCGCCAGAATTCTTTTCAGAGGTCGGCTGGTTCTCACGGACCTGGTATCCGTGACGCACAAATCATAATAGGCTACTCAAACCTCTCGATCGGCCAAAGCCAATATTTAGGTCCTGACGAAAGCTACTATTTAAAAACAAAATCAGTAAACAGGGGGTGAGTAAGCAGAAACCCTCAGATACATATATGAGGCTGTGATATCAATATCAATTAACTGGTAAAAATATAATTGCGAGTAGAGATCGAACTGATATTATCTGAATTAAAAAAAAGCGTGAAGCGGACAAATTATTGAAGGCAGCAAGCGATCGTTGGTTGGGTCACGAATCGAGAATTTGACCTTGTTCTAGTTTCCTAGTGGGTAGTGTCTCTCTGATGTGATATTAAGCCCCAACGACACGGATTCAGAGGATCACATGACGCTAGCGCCAAGTCATGAAATCTAGCAATTATATAATTAGCACCGTGTACACTAAAGCTTTGTCACGAATCCGGACTCACCAATTTCATGGCTTAAATACCAATTTATCGAAGCTGTTAACAAATATTTAGGCATTTCATAAACCAACACCTAGAAAAATGTTCAAAACAAAAAGCTGTTTAGAGACGGGCTATCTCGCTGTATTTGTGCTTGGTTGCGAACCAAAACCGAATTGCGTTTAGAACTTGTTTTGATCAAAACATTTCAAGGGCAATACTTGAAAATCCTTTTTGTGGTTAAACTAATTGGCATAGATCCACTTGCCAAGGCTTGCTCGTTAATTCAAATGAGCCACGCCTCGAACCCTTAATTTTTTTTCTCTTGAGGTTTTGAGTTTAAGTAATTCGTCCTGTAGGGTCCCTCTTTTAACGTTTCATGCCCAGGAGGGTTTGAAATAACACTTAATGAAAATGTTTTGCAAAAGAGAGACCATGTACAGCGTTATAAAGAGTACCAGATGAGGATACTGCTCAGTACGAACTTTTTTTTGAACTATAGACTCAGAAGTCGAAATCTTTTTACAGAATGAAAAACAACACCACAGGAAATTACTTCTGAGTAGCTTTCATTTCAATAGTCACTCTTTAGAATTTCTCCCTCAAAAACAAAAGCCATAATCAACTTGTACATTATAATAAACATTAGCAGAGAAGACTGAAGCACTGCTGCTTTCACTTAAACGCGCACAATTTAAGATTTCGTCCCGACTCAAAAGTGAGAATCATCTTATACAGCATAATAAACAGTATCACAGGAAAATACTGCCCAGTAGCGTTTATCTGAATGATCACTATTTCATTTACAGGCTAAAAAAGTCAGAAGCATCTTGAACATTACAACAAAAACCGTATCAGAAAACTACCTCCGAAGTGGTTTTGAACGGTCACTCCATAGGAAAATGAGTTATGTCGTTGAGTTTTTTTGCTGCGTATAGGGCTGTGCTGTTAAAAATTTTCAAGAAAAAGAGCTTTTCGTTTTTAAACTGTAACATTAGCATGTAGATTCACTGTTTCCAGTTTGTCTTAAAAATTGTAGGGAGAACTCATATCCACAGCGATGGATAATCCCCTTTGTTATCAGGTTAGATTTAGAAACTACAGATCAAATGAATTGATTGTCTGAAAGCCGAATAAGTCTCAAAATATGGCTTTTAAAATAAAAGCAACTGAGGAGTTGTTTCCTGTGATATTGTTTGTTATGTTGTATAAGGTGGTTCTAATTTGTGAGTCTGTGGATGAAATATTAGTGTAAAACTTCAAATGAAAGCTACATTGCAGTGCTATCCTGTGGTACTGTTTATTATGTTGTACAAGGTGCTTCCTTTTTTTGAGTCTATGGATAAAGTACTTCTGTAAATATTCGGTGAAAGCTACTGAGAAATATTTTAATCCAGCCTGAATAACAAGTTCCGAGGTTGCTCCTGCTGAACAGCTCCCTTGGGAAAAAGGAGTTTAAGATCCTGTAACATTGCAAAATGAAATTATGAATTTCAAAGAGTCAAGCTTTCTCAAGTTCTCAACAGGTCAAGTTACCGGTAAGGAACAGAAAATAGTTATGTGGGTCTGTTGGTTGGGTCGTCAATATTCTCCACTTCTCAATCCAGAATTACTATGAAAAAAACTCCATAGTGTAATTCTAACTTTGGAGTGTATTGTAGAAGTTTCGTTTTGCGACCCATCACAAGTGACCACTTCAGCAGTATTTTCACACGGTCCTGATTGTTTTTTCTGTAGTGGTAGCTTTTGAGTCTGAAGGAAATGCTACGGTGAAATGCTAAGGTGCGACCATCCAAACAGAACCTCTTCTTCAACAGTACTTTCGCGGGAGCAATTGGTTTTTATTATTTATCAAAACAACATTTTGGAATTTTTAGGTTTGGCACTCGGAAAGAGGAAGGATTAAATAGAGTACCTTTTATAACGTTGACTTTTTCGTTTTATTATCTTGTAATGTTTTTATTCTTTCAAACGATATCCCTTTCTTAATGAGTATATGGTGCTTTTTAGAGAGCAATTGTCGATGGAAAATGTCGTTTAAACTAAAAAGTGCAGGCATCTAACAGTAAACTGTTATTTAATAAGTGTCAATTTATGTTCTGCAGCTGGTTAAACGAAAACAAGTTATCAAAATCATTTTTCAATTTTTTGTGTTTGCGATGCATTGTGCTACCTCGTGTCTCAAATTAAAACATTTATTAGTGAAGAGGAAAGTTTATTGGATTAAGGTGCCTAACGTTTCTTGGATGGAGAAATCATAGTTAAAAGACAGGTGAGATAATTAACGAGTTGCTACGTGTTCCCGGCAAGTCTATGGATTCGTTCCTGAAGTGTGATATCAACCTACGCGCTGAACCTATTAAATAATGCTTTCTTCTCCTGTTGTACACTGCTAATATTCTGTTGATGACCTCTAAATGTTCAACTACTATATGAAAGCTTGTTAGCAGGTCTGTTACTTATGCCTTAAAAGGCATCTTGTATTAAAGCATGATATTGCCTTTGTTAATTTCATATTAAGCGTTCTTCGAAGTGAATTTGTTCTTCGAAACTAACTCCGTCCTTTCTATTTATAGGGTAGGTATTTTTAATAATAATTAAAAAAACCTGGCTTAATCATAATTGTACGTTTATTGCAACAACGGTTAATTTCTTTTAGGGCTGATAAGATCTAAGTAAATACTTAAATTTGAAGTAATTTCAAAACTGAGGTATTAAAAGGCCCTGTTCAAACTTTCAGATGCTAAATTCTGCCGATAAAATTAGTTGTATGTGCGTAAAATACGATATTAATTCAAGTGTAACAATTAAGAGACTTATTTCTGCTAGCTTTTTTTTACTTCTTTCACTGGCGTTTACTTTTTTTTCCCATGAACCTCTGGCCCAGCTTGTCAACGGGACATGTGTAATGTCTCGCTGGTACACGTGTTAGTTCGAGTCAATGATTTACCTCCTCTTTAGACGTTTTCATAAATTTGTTTGTATTTGTGAGGGAAAATGTCCGATTTTACGTAATTTTGAGCGGTACTGACCCTTCGGCTTTCAGAGTTTCAAAAGCGAGAAGTCGAACGAATTGAAGCGATTGAAGGTTTCTAATCTCCTACCTACCGCCCACAGCAGCCATTTAAAAAAGTTTCGGAACTTTGAAAAAGTAAGTTGTTT
Source organism: Porites divaricata (assembly GCA_038088405.1). Taxonomy (NCBI): domain Eukaryota; kingdom Metazoa; phylum Cnidaria; class Anthozoa; order Scleractinia; family Poritidae; genus Porites; species Porites divaricata. The sequence goes on from JBBMOI010000011.1 coordinate 3,517,194, forward strand.
TTCCTACAACCAGACATGTCTAATTGCTTATCAGACAAACAACACAAAACACGAAACAGCACCTGCGCCTGAAAATCTGCACGCTCTTAATGAAATGTATATAAACTGAAAATGATTAACTCTAACCTTCTTTGAGTTAATCATAAATTACGACAAGAAGATTCAAATTTTAATCCTTTTGACAAAATACTGCGGGATAACCATTCGTATTAAACCTTTTCTACAGTTACTTTCTCATTCTTCTTTTTTGGCAGTATTTTGGGAATATTTTTCTTTAATTTTGATTATTAGATCTCTTTGGTTTTAGTGATTACAGACCGCAGTCCCTGACAAAGGATTCACGATGAAGATCCTCTCCACCCATCTGTATGTAAATCTGCATTTTCCAGAGATTCCTTTTAATAAAGTACCTTTTGGAATAAAATGAAATCTCCAAATAGGAAATTTCTTGGTTTGCGGGCCTACGAATGATGCAGATAAGAACAAGGTTACCTGTGAAGGGTTAGATGCGCCTAAGAGAAAAAGACGAGACACTGTACTTAAATATACTGATTTCTACCGAAGTGTGGTAAAAGCGCTCGAAGCAATAGAAAACAAATAATCAGTTTGTTATTTTTTTCAGTTTTTCTAAGTAGGCGCATGCAAAGTATTAACGTACAAAGGAAATGTTTTTCCTAGCTTAGCTTGTAGTTCTGATTAAAAGAGCGAGAAATTAGAAATCAGAAGACGAGTTAGAAGTGATAAATAAACGAAAACTTGTTGAAATTTATCCATCTCTTAAACTTCTAGGCCCAGGTATTTAAACGGAGTTTAGCCCTTCTTTAACAAAATTGCGTTCTAAGCCATTTTCACATTACCCAACGATTTCATCTAAACACCATTAATCGTGAACAATTTCAATAACAGCATATAGCATACACTGAAAAGCATTTATTTTCTTAAATTAAACCACTAAGAAAGAAATCTGGAGGTACAACGATTTCTTAAACCGTGGCCTAGGTTAGACTTCGTTTAAATAACCGACCCTACAAAGTGTCGTTTTATTTTCTTAAACCCGAATCGCTCACGTTTGGCCTAATAGACGAGATAGTCAGCTAAGAATTTGAAAACTGTGCCGTTTTCTCGGGTTTTGCGCTGCTAAATGTGCACAACAACACAATCAAGGGAGTTCAAGATGGGGCGCACGGTCTCGAAATGTTGAAAACAAGGTAGTGTAGTTTGAATTCTCTCGTACAGATAGGGCTCAATTCAGTTATCCTTGTTTTTGGGTATGGTAATGTAGGATAACGAGTTTAATACAAGGGAAATAAAATTTAAACCAAGGATAAAACTGAACCACAACATATATACCAGAGCACACGGAACTATTCACGCAGATACAGGACTACTTAAAAAGCCAACAGAAGTGTATATCAGTAGAAAATCCCTTTACAGTGGCCGGCCGGCTCTTCCTAAATATTTACCAGAACTGAACATGACAGCTGTCCATTTGTGTCTTTCGTTGAGGAAGTGGGCTGAAACTTGAAAACGACCTTTCAAGTTTGACTGTTTAAAATGGGAAATTCCGCGATCAAAACCATTGATTATGGCATCCTGCCACCTTGGGAATTAATTTAAAAAGCGGGTTTTTCCTGGTTTTGGCTTCTGGTGTGTCTCGTTTAGTTAGCGCATATAAAATTGCTAGTCAGGTTGATGTAGCCTTTCTTCCACTTAATTTTTTACTTGAACGTGTAACTAGTGAAGGGAGAGTATTCAATAATAGTATTAATATTTGTACTGAACAAAGTCATTCTTAGTGATTAGTGATAAGGGAAAATTACCATGAAGCGCTTTAGTTTTTTACTGTATCTCTCAGTCTTGAACATTTCCGCCAAGAAGAAACCTGAATTGAATAGGTCAACTGCTCTGGGTTTTACCTAAATTTGGCGATTTAATCTTAATGCTTAAGTTTTAGAATTCGTTTTCAGCCAGGCTTATAAACAAGTATCCTATCCCTCTGCCTACTCTACAGTTAGTGAAAACTAAATGATTACGCTTTTAAGCAGCTCTTAGACTTCAAGGGTATTTCAGTTCCTTCCTGAGAATTGACTTGGTCAGGTCGGTTCAGCCTCGTGAAAAACTTTCCGATGGCCGATTATGGGTGTGTTAATTTGGGATGATCCGGATCCTTGTTTATGAAGCACGATCACTTGGATCATGGTGCTTCAAAGGCATCGATGAATCCTTGTCGAGATGGGATTTCGTTTTTCCTGTGTCGCACCTAAATTGATCCCAGTGATCATCAATCCTTATCTTTGCGGATCAACTTAAAGAAACACGCGACCTGAACTTCAATTAGAAAACAAAATTGCCATTTAAAACCAAGTTCAATGAAGGAAGCGTAATGGGTTGGTTATGCCTGAAATTCACCAAAATAATCTTTATCTTTTCTACAGGTATAGGACTTTAAAAAAACAATTTCCTGTATCTAAATTGCAAACGATTGGATTTGGTTTTGGTTTACATCAACGCGAAAGTTAGTTCATACATTGTACGACTGGCTTGCAAAAATGTCACAAAGTTTAAAAAGAATAACTTTATTGGTCAGCATATAGTTCCGAACTATATTCATAGGCTTCTACCGATGGGAATAAAGTGATTAGTTTATTTTTCTTCTTAACCTTTTACACTTTCTAACAAGTGAATTGACCATCGTTATTTTTTACTCCCGCCTTCACGCATTCATTCACTGTGTTGAAAATAAGGAAAAGAAATTAACAGAGTGAGGGTCATGATGGTCTCCTGTAAATTGTTTTTAACTTTTGATTCTGTTGATGAAATCCTTCGACGTGATCTTTCATATGAAACTCTTCTTTGGCAGTTCTTTAACATTTTTCTATTTGTTTCTTAGTATTTTACTAAATTAATTTTTGAGTCTTTTACAAACTTTTCGTTGGCCTCCTCTGGGCGTAAAAATGGCTAAATTGAAAAAAATGTTTCTCTGAGTTCGTGGTTTTGCTTTACCTGTCGTAGGACATCGTTTGAAATAACTTTTGGGTCAAGCAGATATATAAATACTAAATCCAATCTTGCCCAAAACTCCTAGGGTCTAGGGTCGTTTTTTTTGTTTCTAACAGTGTTTCCATATATGGTGCATTCAAGCTAGAAGCCTATAAGTTACGTTTACCTGGACGAACTGAAGCCACCTTGATGACATGTAGGGGTGACAAATGGTCTTATGCCGAGTACTGCGATTTTTTTGCGAGCACGAGCAGAAATAAAAAATTTGCTTTGCGAGCTTGCGAGCAACGCAAAAATTTGAGGAGCACGAGCAAGCGAGCAATCGTTTAAATTTTGCGAGCAAATCGAGCAAAGGTAAAATTTTGCGAGCGGTTAAAAATTTTAATAGACCATTCATCACCCCTACATGTGGTCACTAGAAACGAACGAGCGAATTACTGACTGACCCACTGAATAACCAACTGATAACTTATAACAAATAACAAATGGCTGACAACAATACCGGGTTCTAGGTCCCCTGCTCACTCTAATCGAACAGCTGTGTGCGAACAAGGGTCGGATTTTTCGGGAGCGTAGTAGCAAAAATGTCAAATGTAGGCAAATTTATCTGGAGTTGAATTCTTGGGTACTGCACTCAAGTTAAGAAAGAGAACGAAGAACTTGCCGTCGTCTTGTTTTACGTCCTCTATAACATGCCGCGCAAGGAAATTTCGCGTCGGGTGGTCGTGTAGTGATGGCAAAGAAAAACACCAAAAAGTGCTCTGCACGTTATAAAAGGCTTTTGTTAGAGCTTGTATAGATTTTAATCAGTCAAGTCAGGCTGTAAGATATATGCTAGCGATGAAAGGTTCAACATTTTTTGTGAAACAGTTTTAAGCCAATAAAATATAGATCGTCCAAAATCCTTGTCGCGAACGATGCCTATGAAAACTTTTATCCACTTTGTTTGTGCCATTTTTACTTCATTGTGACAACGTATTGGAAATGTTTCGTCTCGATGCTTTCAAAGAAGAAATATCGTTTCGTTGTGTTCTGATCTTCATTAATTTTTAGAGGGGTAAGATGTAGTTTGGCTGAACATAAGACTGACACACAGTCCAGCTTAGTAAGTGGCAATCTCTATCAAGTTGATCAGTCTTCATTTTAGCCGTGCACCCATTCATGTGACTATATATGTCCATGACAAAATCATTAAGAGATGTGTTGAAGCTTTTTAAAGATCAAGTGATTAGCTTACGTTGGGAGCAACTGCAACAACGACACAAAAACAAATAAAAAAAGATCTTTTCTGAAGTTTCAAGTTGAGTTACCTGATTTAAGAAATCAGTTCGGAGCCTAAATGTATCTACAACTTGTGAATGCTTTTGGGATATGAAACTTATATTTTTCCGGAAAAGTCTCACAAAGAGAATGAATTAATATGGGTGTTACAGGATGTGAACATATTTCCTCTATTTCCTTGAATATTCTCACCTGTTTCCAAGAATAATGAAGATTGGACGTCTTTATCTCTTGTCTCGGCTTTTGAATGGTCACCGAGAGATATCAGAATTTGTCATCAAATACAAACGAATCAAGCTTGCCCAAAAGGGGATCCACTCATCTGATGTGGTCGCCCACGCTGTGCGACATAAACATTTCGTGACAAAACAGAAGTGTTTCAACTCTTGTTGCGTCAGTTAGGGTACTGAGGTAGGCAAACAGGAGTAACAGAGTATCCGGCCTAGACGAAAACACTTTAGTAAACACTGAACTGTGAAGGTTACAAAGCATGCCCTAAAATAGCTTTATTCAAAGACATTGCAGCATCGCGTGCAAAGCCAATCATCTATGTCATTCAGTTATTAGCATCTGAACACTCCGTGTTGATTACAGACCATTATTCGCAGTTATTTGATTGTCCATGAGGAGAACTCTACTTCAAAACGATGCAGGTATTAAAGGGCGTTAATTGCTCACGAGTAAAAGGGTACAGCATCGGAGAACACGGTCTTTGTTTACATAACGTTGCCGTATCCATTTCGTGACTTTCCGTTTGTGCATTAGTTACAGGTGAGGGCCCTGGTTAAAGACCAGGTGGAGGTAATTGAATGGCTTCCCGAAATAGACAGTTTTAATGGCCGTTAAATCGCTGAAACCAAATTGTCATTCAGTGACTAATGAGACTCAAAAATGGATGACCACACTTTTACGGTGGATGGAGATGTGTGAATCACGCGATACCGCGAGAACATTCTAAACAAGTGCCCATTAAAATAAACGCAGTACCTCGGTTAATGCTTTTGAGAAATTTGGCTGGAACGCAGAAGAAGCTATTGTAGTTCACACCCCTACGTGGACACCGAACAGAGTTTTTTCCCAGTAATTTGTCAATCATCAATCATCAACCGATGAAACAAGGAAAATCCTTTAGGAAAGTACGCCCACTAAACAAAAGTTTTCCATGATTGTTGATTTTGTTTGATGTAATGGATGTGTTTCGTATATTATACACTCGACATCTTTCCAGCCCAAGATGTGACCCAGAGCTGACAACACCCTCGCCCCTTTCAAACGTCTTGGGTAGTTTCTCTTCTTTTTCAGTGACATTTTAATGGCGCTGAAAAAAGAACATTAAAAAAATATATATTAATGATTACATAGAAGGTAAGTGCGCGTGGATGTTTGTTTTTCTAAACTAACTGAATTCCATTGTCTTTAAAATTTTCTCGTAACCTCGGAAATTCTGCGTTGCCAATCAAGTGACGCTGACATGACTGCATTTCCTGGGTGTCCAACACTCAAAAATTTAAAGTAAGGCTTAGAAACGCACTTGGTCGATCAATTGGTGGCTGATAGCTTACAGTTATGGCGTTGGTTGTTGCAAATTTTTCTTGATTGAATGCGTGGTGTCACTCGCGTTTTCAGTAAGTACGGGGACTAGATTGTGGGAGTGAAATGCATGAACAGGGCATCGCCGAGGCATCGCCAAGCGAGGGTGTGAGAAAAAACCCTGGCGTGGCCAAACACTTAAGCGTTCATCATGACAAACTCACTGCAAAACACCTACTTAGCAAATCAGCGCTGTTAAGAGATCCAATAATTGAAATTCATAAACAATACCAAAGTTTCATACTATTCGAAACAATGCCTAAGAGTTTCATTTGAATGGTTGCACTAATAGATTTCATCAATAGGCTGAAAAGTTAGAGCCACCTTGTTAACCATCATAACAGGGGCTTAAACAATACCACAGGAAAGTCAAAATTCAACAAAATCTCCAAATTTCATTTTGTTTAATGTGGAAAAACAAACAATACCATGCAAAGAACTGTTAATTAGTTCTCATTTGAATGGACGTACCTTAGGATTTCACACAAAGACTTTAAAATTAGAACCACCTTGTACAGCATATTGAACAGTGCCACAGAAAAATACTGCTCGGTAGCTTTCGTCTGAATGGTCACACTTTAGGGTTTTATCCACAGACTCAAAAGCTAGAACCACCTTGTACCGCATAGTAGACAGTACTACAGGAAAGTACTGCTCAGTAGCTTTCATTTGAATGGTCACAATTTGCGGTTTCATCCACAACTCAAAAGTTAGAACCACCTTGTACAGCATAATAAACAGTACCATAGGAAAGGACTGCTCTGTACCTTCATTTGAATGGTCACACTTTAGACTTTCATCCACAGACTCAAAAGTTAAAACCACCTTGTACGGCTTAATGAACAGTATCACAGGAAAAAAGTTCTGCTCAGTCAGCTTTCACTGGAATGGTCACTCTTCAGGACTTCACCTGAGACTCATAAAAGTTAGAACCACCTTTTACAGCATAATAATCCGTAGTACCACAGGAAAGTACTGCTCAGTAGCTCTTACCTGAATGATAACACCCTAGGGATTCATCCACAGACTCACAAAAAGTTAGAACCACACTATACAGTAAGGATTAAGGAGCAAGGATTTGCGCAGTCGGTTAGTGCGCGGCCTTCTGTGGGGGGAGCTTCCGATTTCGTGTGCCAGGTGTGACGACAAAATCTAGTTTTGTTGTATTTTCTTTCGGTTAGCTTTGAGTAGCTTTAAATACCTTAAAACAGAACACTGATGGAGCGATGGGGTAAAGGAAGCGCACCGTCGTCTTCAGCTAGGTTGGTCAGTTTAAGCACTGTTACGTGTTACCGACGTAGAACAAGGAGCTTTACCTTAACATTTTAGCATTGTAAACAGTACCACAGAGCAGTGCTGCTCAGTAGGTTTCATTTGAATGGCCACGCTTTACAATATGATTCGCAGAAAAATAAAAAGTTATTATGGTTGATGCTCTCTGATGGAATTTCTTTGACTTCTTCTTCACAACTAAACAGGAGCATTTTGTGTGTGGGTAAAAGTAAAAAGCTTAAAACAACAATATCCTGGTGAAAAATCACTATGTGCGACAGTATGATAGTAGCCTTAGACTTCATCGATTGGTGAGTGAAAAAAACTCAGGCCAGTGCTATGCTACTAAGTAACGACCACTTGTTTCAAACGCCATTTTGTGAAAGGCGAATGAGCACAAGACCAATTGCGTTCAACACTGCAAGACACTTGGCTCTCACTGAGTTGGTTTATTTTCGTATTGCATGTTATCTAATTACAACACATTCTCGAAAAGGTATCGAAGGAAAGTCCGGCTCAGTAACTATCATTTGACATACCCAAAGTAGATCCTCTTGCACAGCACAAGAAACAGTATAATAGACAAATGCTCCTTGGTAGGTTTTATGGTAACAAATTAAAATTTCATCCAGAGACTTGCAAGGTTCAATTACTTTGTACAGCAAAAAAGTCGCATTACTAGTTACTCCGATTTAATCCATGGACGCAATAGCTAGAACAATGTTAAGAGCAATGTTAAAACAATGTTAAGAGCGAGTTAAATTGTAGCATTAATGGAAGTATTACCAATAAATGTACAGAAGCTAGATTAAGTTCTTACGATGTGACTAAATCTAAAAAGGAAAAATATCAGAGTTTCTCACGTTTCTTTAATTTTAATTTCTGACTTGAAATCAAATTAGCAAACAAGACGTTGCATAGTCAGTTTTTGATATCATGACAATGCAGTAGTGTTTGTGCACCGGCAACTTTGCTCTGAGCGGATATCAACTACAGTTGCTGCCACTCCCTTGGGCTGAATACATCAATAGAATATAGGTTGATTTTGGCCCTGCCTGCCAGATAGTTACCTTGAGAATTTATGATCTCAGTTTATCAGCAAGTGTCATTAAACAGGCTCCCCAAATGTCCTTCATATGAAAAGAACCTTGTTGTTTAACTTGACAGAATGTTGCATATTTGACTACGGAACTTAGTGCACCGAAATGAAAACGTAAAACCACAAATTCAATTTTTAAAATCCCGAAAGCATGGCACCACGGGAAAGTACTGCTAAAAAAGGCTTCATTTAAAGATGTTGAATGGGTACTCCATAAAAGTACATCGGTAGGTTAAAAGATGATAAGTGTAGTTAATGTCTCCATAAATTTGACTCTAGAAGAGAGCAGAAAATTAGGGTGAATTCTCATCAGCAAAAAATTGCCCTCAAACAGCATGTGCCAAAAATATAAGCAAAATATAGTGCTTGCAGTAGTCTCGAATTATCATATAAATAATATAATTAATACCTTAAACACTTTCTCGAGATGATATTTGCTTCTTCTATTATGGCAACAGAGAACCAGCTCAACATTAAAGATTATCGGATAACTTTATTCACTTTTAATAACCTTTTAGTTAATGATCAGCTGTTAAGTGAAATATTCAGATTGAACATCAGTCACTGAGTTAATGTGTGATTCCGGCCTCAACTGAGTTTTTTCATCCATGTAGAGTTTTTTAGAGTCACACGTTTTCCTAAAATGAGAAGCAATACAATTAAGAAGTCGTTATTATTACGTTAGGCTCTCCGCTCCCGAGGTTGCCGTTATTTAAACTCGAAGAATAATTTGGAAAATGTATATTATAAAAACCAAGTCGTACATTGTTAATGCAGTGCTAGAAAAAAGTTGGGGTAACACACCGACATGAGCCAACAATGTGAAAAGAATATTGTTTGACCCCTATATTTGAGAGCAAAGGGTTAAGTATTGATCTGTCAAAAACAAATGAGATGATCATTATCGATTAAAAGAGTAATTATCAGAGTTTTACGTCAGTTGCAAAGTGAATACTGTAAGTACCACCGAAAAACGACAAATATATAACACACAATTTTAACTTAATAATGAGCACTTACTTTATAGGTTCACTATCACAGATCGATGCGTATATACCTTTTCACGCTACCTGTTTTCACTCGTTATCTTAGAGCTTGAGGTACTTAGCAGCCATATCAATAAAACAAATACGTAGACAGCAGTAACGTCCTCAGTAAGGTAGCCCTGCCAGATATTTTGTTACTTAAACGTGCTTTGAAATAAGTACATTGAGCCTGAAATATTTTAATTGAAAATCTTGGAATAGCGCTACACAGGTAAAGTGAAATTACGACGCCCAAATCCTCGGTTTTTTCAAAGCTTTGATGTTCATAGATTTCCAGGTTCCGTAACGCATCCTTTACTCGATTTACCCAAAACTGAAGAAAAATAACGAGCCGTCAGTTTCAGTCTTCATGAGTTATTATGCTCCATGACTCCGATTGGTGAGATTTGAACTCTCTGTATTTCGCACAAAATCAATCCGTTTGTCGATATTTTTCCCCACAAGCTGGCTTAATCTTTAAATTTACTTTCCATAAAGGTCCGTCCGAGTTGTTACAAAATGTTTGTTTGCCAGCTTGGTTTAATTCTCTAACCAAATATTCCCCAATTATTATGTTTTTGAGCACAGTCTGGTACTGAAACTGGGACTCGACTTGATGCGAAATAGAGTGGACACGAGTTTATTGTAACTTCCGGGATGCGGGTCCACAATGCAATGAGGTACTTGACCTTCTGTGTGTCCATGTTGTATATATATATACTTTTTAATTGTCGCATTTGTAAACTGGAATTTTTTCTGTACCATATTGAAAGTGCCGATCTAACAAACCGGGTTCGAGTCCCGTAATATTGTAAAAGGCGAAAAATGAGGAGGAAAGTGGCTTCCGATCCGAAGTCGGACGCCTTATCCATTAGGCCACGCGGCCGATATATTTTAGACTTTCTTAATCTGATGTTAAATATCAACATTCTTAAAACAACCTGATAGTGACCTGGATGTGCAATTTAGAGATATTGTTGGGAGTTTTGCACAATGGATTCAAGGGTATTAGCTTAAAAGTCAAGTGTAAAGAAACTACAAACTTATAACTTGCAGAACACAGAGACTCTTGTAAAATATTATTATCTTTAAATATCCGAAGATGTTTACATTTGTAACCATGTTTGGTCTTTAGTCGCGGGTGTTAAAAAAATTGTTGGTCAAAATTCAAAACATTGTGGGAAAGTCCGTGGCAAACTTCGGATAGTTTCGGTAACATTTGTCTATTCGAATATCTTCGGAAATTGCTTCTGTAAAGTGTTGTGATTACTGAGTTGTGTTTCTTGTAGATAAAAAGTTTTTTTTGAACCAACCAACCATTGTGAAAGGATACAACTCACTTTGACTCTGAAGATGACTACCGCACAGGTTGTCGAAACGTCAGTCACTGTCAACAACAACAGTCCTATTCAGGACTACGTTCACCCGGACGATCAAACTCAACCTACTTTTCAACCAATCATTGTTACTAATAAATAATAATCAGATAATTGACGTCAAGTATTTTGTAACAATCAATGAATTTCATTTAATAGTTGCACATATTTTACCGTTCCTGACAAACGAAAATCTCGTGTCTCTGCGCGCGTCGGTCAACCTCGTTTCCAGGGTTCTCTAACCCGTCCCTGTGAGAGAGAACCTGGGAACGAGGTTGCGCGTCGGTAAGATCATCTGTTTAAAAGGAAAACATGTAGCTATAGCAATGGTTATATTTCACACGAGAAGATAACGTGTGAAGATGGTTTCGTGCGAAAGCTCATCTGGCCCCAGTTGTTCAAAAGGTGGACAGCGCTATCCACCGTATAAATCTCTTTCCAGTGGATAGTGCAATTGGCTTCCTTAATACTTATCCACTGGATAGAGATTTATCAGGTGATTAGCGGTTTCCAGCTTTTTAACAACTGGGGCCTGCAGGGGCCCGTTTCTCGAAAGTCCCGGTAACTTTTCCGGCCCAAAATCCAATATTTAAATCGAAATACAAAGAATAAGAGCGCGGGTCCTAGCTAGCAAACTACTCCATTTTGTTTCATTAACTGATAGTTTTATCATGTTACATGCAAAACTATTGAAACCTCGATCTTTAATGAAAACGGAGACAGCTTACCGGGCCCTTTAGTCATCGGGACTTTCGAGAAACAGGGCCCAGCTGGTCTTTTCTTGCTGGTTATGAAATGGAATCAATGAATTACTCGCGAAGGTTGCCACTTCAGATTTTGAAAACGCCCGTCTCCAGCAAATCCACACTGCAAGAAGCCCACCTCATAAAGAAGAAAAGAAAAAAACTGCGGGAAAAAGTAAGCCCCTTCCCTTACCGGGGGTGGGTGGATGGGGAGCCAATTGGAGATTCAACGTATCGATCATATGAGACAAAAACAGTTTTAAAACGCACTGCGCGCCTTAAGGCTGGTTTTCACTAGCGACGTAGTCGGAGTCGGAGTCGTAAGCGGAGTCGTAAGAGCGCTTATGACCTAGTGAAAATCAAAAATCGGAGTCGTAAGCGGAGTCATAAGCTTGACGGAATCGGAGTCAGAAGAATCAGAACGTTTCCATTTTCTTCCGACTCCGTTTACGACTCCGTCGCTTGCGTTCCGCTTATGATCTAGTGAAAACCAGATTGTCGGAGTCGGAAGCAGAAGCGGAAGGATAAACCAATCACAATGCACGTTCCCACGCTTTGTGATTGGTTTGGTTCTTCTGCTTCTGCTTCTGACTCCGACAATCTGGTTTTTACTAGATCATAAGCGGAACGTAAGCGACGGAGTCGTAAGCGGAATCGTAACGCGATTTTCACTAGATCATAAGCTCTACGCTTCTGATTACGACTCCGACTCCGACTCCGTCGCTAGTGAAAACCAGCCTTTATTAAACGACTTGTTGCAAGTTAGGAGACGCAGTCTTTTCGCACGTGACGATTAGCCATTCAGAACTGCAAACGTTACCCGAAAATGGAAGGACCCCTAGCCTAGTTTTTTTTGTACTTGAACACACAAGACATTTCAGCGAGCAGCTGATCTCATATTACATTCTTATCTGGCCACCATCACTGCATCACTATACGTACATACTCTGCGCAACTCCTGAGCGGATTTCGCTTTTACGACCTATATTTGGATTTAATTGTCCAGTGACAAGTTTCTGAACTGCTAATAGATGCATGGTATCATGGTTGAAACGGTCTGCTTTGGATTCGATGGGCTGTCCTCGGTTGAGAGGTATAAATTATGATGCTATGTAAATTTAACCCGTGTGATAACCATTTTTCAAACTCAAACATCATGATGGTTGTTGAAAAGCCTCAGATCTTCGACGAAAACAATTCTTTATATGATAGTTCCACAGTATTTTTTTCGGTACAAAGCGCGCTTGGTAAAGCGGCCTGTTAAACAGCGCGCTTTCACTGAAATGTTAAGGACAATGTCTGTTGTTCCCCAACAAATTTAAAAGGAATGGATAGGGTTTTTTTTTCATACAAGCACGATTTAATATCGGCAAACAAAATGATAGTTGCAGCTAATAAGCAAGAAAGAAGAGAAGCGCTTATAGTTCTTAGCGTCATAAACCGTTCCTTCACCCAGTTTTTCACCATTGTTTTCTGGAATTTCCTGTTGTGGTCACCGTTCCATCCAAAAGGCCCGGTTACTTCATTTCCATAAGACGCGTAAAACTGTCGCATTCGCTTGCTGCAATAATCTATTGTGTTTAAGGGGGAATTCATTTGCAGCATAAGCCAATAGCCGTCGCTTTTGCCGTCGCAATTTTCGATTGTTATCTGGGCGACGGGGAAATGTTGAAATGTAACGGCGAATGCGACGAAAAATTCCAGCTGGCAAGTACGACTGCCATTGCCATACGCGAATAGCTCTCGCAAAGGTATCCACCACAAAGATGAACACACTCGCACACATCTCCGAGATCTGCATATTTGTTCATATCATGTGGAAGCCAAATTCAAAAATTGTTGTATTATTCACTCAAAAGCTTTCCAGGGGTCTAAAGTTGAGTTTGATATAGTACTGGTAAAATACCTCAGTGAGGATAACGATTGACAACATTTTCCACGAAAATACTAAGAAATGTCTTTTCGTCTCATATAGGCTCTGATCTGCCAGTGAAGTACTATGTCGCACGTCCTCGATATCAAAGCCGGCTTTGGTTATGCTTTGAGCAGCTGATCGACAGTGACACAATGCAAGTGTCTGGTGCCTTAAAACATGTATACCGGATTCCGAGAAATGCAGTTTCATCTATTACAGTGGTTGCAACACGATTGGCTCGTGAGAAATCTTTCAACAGCTGATTTGACGGCGGAGTAAGGGCTTTGAGAGAATGCGGTAACAGGGACTATAAAAAGAACATAATAAAAGCAAGACAAGGTTAGAATTATTAGCTAATGTATTTTAAAATGTAAAGTAGAACCTCGATTTAAGGAAACCGGCGAACGTATTGTGCCAGACCCTTGACCCCTCGTTATATCGAGGTTACATTGTATTTTTGTAAATCAACTAAACCTTTAAAAGACATTATAGGTAGAAATAAGTTGATATTATTAGTATGAGGACACATTCATCTTTCTACCATCGCAGTGTTGCCGTTGGCAGCAGCTGTTGTTCGGTCTTCCTCATTTACAGCCTACCGTCAGTTTTTCGTCAATAGGAAGCTTATAAAGCAAGGACGTTTTTGAGCGACGCATGATAACGGGAAGTTGACGTTTTGCATTATTGGGTAGCAATTTTCGATAATTTTGTGGCAGATCGTCGTAATAAGAGTAAAGACTCCCTTTGCAATACAAATTTGGTATAGTGTTGAGGCAAGTTAAAAAGGCCTCACTCCCTCTTAAGCTTCCAGTTGTCCATATATGATTGTGGATGATAAAACGCTCTCGTAATGTAGTTATAATTGCTGGTTGTGTAGCCGTGAAGGAGGCAGCATAGTTGAGTGGTCATGGTGATGGACTTGTAATGCGGTGGTCCCGGGTTCGAGTCTCGTCCCGACCACCCTCTAGCCTCGGTCAAGCTTTTACATGGTTAACTGGCTCAGTTGCTTCCTGGCAGCAGGGATTGTTGTTGTTGTTCAGATCGTTCGACAAGCAGGAGGCAGCGTGGCTGAGTGGTTGGAGCGGTGTATTTCAACGCGGTCGCCCCGTGTTCAAATCAGCTTTGCTCTGACTACTAGCTGAAGTTGTTCCTCTGTCAACTCTTCGGTCATGCTTGTTAATAGCCAACTTTGTCCCCTTCTGGTAAATTCTTCTAGTTTCTATGCCCACTGCACTACTTATAGTTCAGGCTCCAGTTGTTCAAACGTTGGATAGCACTGTCTACCGGATAAATCACCATCCAGCGGACAATTCTTAGGGAAACCAATTGCGCTATCCGGTGGATAGTGATTCATCCAGTGGATAGCGTTATCCAGCTTTTGAACAACTGGGGCCAGATGGATGCACTTGAATGCGCAAGTTTGGTTGCTTGATATAATATATATAATAGTTCACGTGTGAATGAAAATCGTTGACGCGTCTATATACTTCAACGGACTCCAGTGGTCAAAAACGTGACCACGTAGTTTTCACATTTAAATTTGTGAAGTATTACAGCCTTTGTGTCACATATGTATCAGAACGAGTTTTTGTTATCTCGCAAGTGCGGGATTACTACACGCTGTCGGTCGAATTTTCGACCAGTCGCAAATTGGTACGTTTAGGTACGGTAATCCGTATTCGTTCAAAAATGTGAACGCTAAAATCGAGGTCAAATCTTCGACCGGTACGATTGAAAATTTGACCGGCTAAATTTTTGAACGTTAAAGGCGCGGTTGCTTGGATGCGTGGTAACTCAGCTGGGAGACACCATTTTGGATTTGCTTGAGTAGCGCTCTGCGCATGGGCAGATGGTAAAACTTGTGAGAAATTTTTCAACCTGGTTCGACAGATCCGTGTGAACAGTGGGAAAATATTGAACGGTTCCGTGTGAATTGTTTCAATCGGTGAAAAATTCGACCGGTACCTTAGAAACGTAGTCTAATTATAAGCCTTTCTTAAAATTCGCTTTTCTAGATATCTTATATTTTCCATTTACGTGTGTTTGTTTGAACCTGTGGCGGTTTGTTCGGAGTTGTATATCGTGCCATTATACCGAAAGCTCATTATTTCACAAATACATGCCGGAGGTACTTACTTACAATTCCACCTAAAAATTGGGCGTTTAGTCGATAAAATACGATAAGACATGAGCCGCGTAAAAATTTCAAAAATACTTTTGTATCAGGAGCCAAAGTACTTAACCATAAATTAACACCAGCTGTGCTAATAGCCTTTAACATGTTAGGTGATAATGATAATTCTAAAAATATCTACGATAATCATGGATTTTTATCAAAAAATGCAGTTAATAAAAAATACACACAATTAAAATGGGAGCATTATTAACTAATTCAGCGAATCGGAAGTCTTAACTATACTTGGCGGGTGCCAGCGTTCTATATCTCTGACGGAATTACCAGTCGGTGATGGGCCTTCCTTACTTTTCTGGGATGAATCCTTTTTTTTTTATTGGGACAAAATTAAGTAGAAGTGCTAAAAAGTGATCTAAGATTATACCGGAAGCTATAAAAGCCTCCAGGAACGTGTTTATTGCTTCGGTACATACCAAACTATTATTAGATGTGATTAATAGGTGAATTGCATCAAAGTAGCTATCATTCATCGGACGAGGAAGTTTACCCTGGGGAAGGGGGGGAGGGTACTCCCCTATGTAATCCTCCCGGGAATGTACCGCCCCAAAGGGTATGATTTTTGCGCCGTTTCGAAACGGGTACAGACTGTTCCCATTTTGGTCTGGAATCGGGTTTGGTTTTCCAGGGAAGTACGGGAGTTTATGAACGTAGTTGTCGTTTCAATTCCAGCAGATGAAAACTGGAAAGAAAGTAAATTTGAAATGGATTTAAGAAATATTTTAGTTGGCGTTCTAATCTAAGTAATGATAACAACAGGTCTGAGAACTAAACGGGTGTGGATTTTAGAGGCCAGGCTTGAAAAACGGGTGTGGGAGATGATATAAGACAAAAAAGCAAGGCTGATTTTACGGTCGGGAATATATTTTCTTTTGACCAATATTTCGGAAGGCACGGCCTTCCTTCTTCAGGGTTTTTTGTAAGCAGGTCCTTGCTTAAAAAATTGAATTTGTGGAAGATGACAATTTTAATTTTGTTATTTGGGGAAGCGGGCGGCACACCCCCACCACGAATTCCTAGCAGTTTCTAGCCGTACGTTTGTGAAGTAAAATAAAAAACAAAACAAAAGCGAACGAACAAACAAATTCCTCGCCTTTGCAGTCTTTGCGCATGAATATTCTTTCCAATCTATTTATAACTTGAAAACAAGGCTACTCGTCTGACGTAGACATGCATAAAGGCTATTGTGCATCATTATCATGCAGTGATCTGCAGTATGAAGAATACAAAGTAGAAACGAGCAATTGGCTTACAAACAGACGGATTATATTTGATCGCGTGCCCTTCATCTATCTAAAAGATATTAGCTACTACTGTATACGGAAGTACGACTTCTAAGGCGATCATTATTGGCTATGGCGCCGTGTGTGTTTTTCTAAGAACAAATCCTAAGTTTAATGCCTTTGATTTCTTGATTGGATTATGTCAAACTATACAAGACTCAAGGCCCTTCTTCCTAAAGTATTACAGGGTATTATCGCAGTAGATCACAATACTGTCAACAACGAGGGGTAATTCTAAAGTACAAACGCTAGGCTTAGAACACGCATTGGAGTCTATTTTTGGTTTGTGTTCGATGGGTTCAAAGACACGGCTTGAAAGGTAATATAGATTCGATTTTTATCAAATAAACCATGATTTCTTTTCTTACTCTTTTATTTTTCTTTAAAACAGAAAAGAAAAACAAGCAAACAACATCACCACTAACAATACAAAACTATTCTGCAAACGGGAGTGTTAATAATCTTTTATATAAATCTCCGATGGTCGTATTCCCGAGACGTTCGAGCTATTTATCTGTCTTATTGCATGATACTATTCATGCGATATCTTCTTTTAAATCCTTGGTTACGATTTAGTTAAGTCTGCTTTGATTGTCTGCATGGTTCGATACATTTTCTATGCTGATACTTGTTCAAATCTCATGATGTGACTATTCAGTAGAATCCTTTCTTGAAGTATTTTGGCACTAGTTAGTTTTCACTATTTCAGATGGAATTGCAAGCAGATTGTTTTAGTTAAGCAAACAAACTTCTGCCAGGTTGTGTGTCCATTCGCTCAACCTTGACTTTGTTGACTCTGCGTAAAAATATCCTTTTAAAAGTCGTAAATAGCAAGTTGGACACCCCGTCCAAGACAGAAGGGTTCCTCGAACAATTTGCGTCCAAACAAAGTAAAAGGAATGGTGGAGAAAAAGGAGAATCGAATGACTTCTCTTTCAATGTGGGTGGTAACATGTGTGTTTCCCCCGATTTTCTATTGATTTACTAAAAAACTGACCAAAAATAGTGGAGTGTTCGGCTTAACAAATAACCTTGTTGTCAACTAAATGGATTGTCAAGTACAGGCAAATCGCGTAAAAGAAGATTAAAATGAGTATAAATAACAAATACTAATCATACTTTAATTAAAAGAAATTGTAGACGCTGGCCGACGAAGGAATTTGGATAAAGGGATTAGCAGATAGTATACGTGATAGCGTGTAAGCGAGTGTTTACTTTGCCATAATACGCTGGAAATCTTGGTCATATGCACTTGTTTATTTTATTAATATTTATGTTGTTAGCAGTCACGCAAGATACTCTATACGCTTAGTAGTAAACGTTATCTTTAAAAAGATGTGAGAAATAATTGCAACTTTTTCCTCAAGAAAAAGTGAATAATTAGCTTGACCCTTGTGTTTGACGAACACCAATCACGATTCTAACCGCAAACGAAGTAATTAGTCTATACTAAGTTTCTTTAAAAAACTTAACGTGAGGAAAAATATAGGTTAAAAGCTGGGTCGATAAAATGAGAACGTAGACTGTGAGTGCAACTTAATACGGTAGTTGATTTATTATTATTGACTAGCCTGACGCATTGAAACTAGGGGGTGGACGTGAGTAAGGTTTGTCGTCGTAGGAACCCAAATCTGAAATCACAAAAGCGCAATCGCAGGAAAGCGTCGCTCAGCCGGCGGTTTAATTGAATGATGATACTGCAGGATTTCACTGATTGACTCATTAAAAAGTAGCATGACCTTAAACTCTGCTTGTATGATCAATAGCATTAAGGGAAATGGTAAAGCTATAAGGCATGATACAAAAACACGTAGAAGTTCATCTCTAGTAGCCAGAGCTACCTTGGCTGTTGTCCAGCATATTAAGCAGTACCGCGGAAAGTTTTGCTCAACAGGTTAAATTAAACTGACCACCTGCAGTTAGAAATCCATTTACAAACGCTTAGCCCACAAATAATGGTGTGTGGTGTATACACCAACGGAAGTATTGGTGAATCGGCATAGCAGAGTCCACTCTTGCGTGGACAGATCAAAAGCCTATTATTTTGATATCGTAAACTACCGTACATTTCCCTTGCTTTTTGGTAAAGCTTGAAGTGTTCGTTGTGTAAAAAATAAATAAAAAACAAGCAAACAAAACGATTCACATAATTGTTGGTTTTCACATGACGTCACTAAAATTCAAACTAAAAAACTATCGATCCTACCGAGATTTTACTTTCACGATGCATTAGAGCAGTTGAAAACTAATTTTTAGACAAATTTTTGCTTCAAAAGGGCTCTTGGTTTGGCGATAGCGTACGCTTAAATTTCTAAGCTTTTGCGTGACGCGGCATTTACATGACGGCCAAGAGAGCTGTCATGTAGGTTAAAAAAAAATGACTTTTTTCAGGAAATTTTGCTATCTAAACAGTTCATGTATTAGAAAAAGTACTACTTTAATGTTTATGAGTTTCTCGAAGAATCAATTGACGCTTTTGTAGCAAAACTCGGTAACAGATGTTTCTGTTGGTTTTCGTCCGCCATGTTGGAGCTCATCCAGGTGAGCACCAGCATGGCGTCTCCATACAAATCTCTATAAGTTTGGGCAAAACATTTCTTCGGATATCTCGTATACGAAATATTCCTCTGACCTGAATCTTGGCGAGGATCTTTGTATATATACCTCCTTTAATTTCCCAGATTCTGGACTTTATCTATTGAACGGTTTTGATTTTGATTTTGATCTATTTTGAATGGCGTGACACTGAAAACCAGCAATACTTGAAAAGACCTTTTAATTTATAAGTTTCCCCGGCCTTAGTTGTTAGTGAAATTTAAACATTATGTTTAAAATTATTTCGAGTGCAATGATATCAGTGCCGAATTTAGAGAGAAATTGCCAGTCATTTCAAATCGTGTCTTAAGAGCGCAACCACGTTTGTTCCTCCAAAAGGTCAGTTTGTGGTCACTCATAACTAAGCTTGTTTTGGAAAAGAAGAGGCGAAGAGAAAGAAAAGTGTGATTGCATGGATAAGATCAGTATTTCTGTTAGGTGGTCAAGAGGATTATGGGTCTTAATGATTTCTTGGATAAGAGATCTTTGGTACCATTCCTTCGTTTGCATGTCTGCTCCAAATTTTATCTCTTTTATTTTGTCTAATTCTTTTTTTCGATGTCGTTTTTGTGATTATTTTGTTGATTATGGTGGTTGCGATTGCTAACTTTGGAATCTGTGGACGAAATCATGCGGTGTTGTACTGTTCAAATGAAACTTGTTTGGCAGAACTTTTGCATCGTACTATTCCCGACACGTCGATGTTTAGGATTTCACAAAAGGAGATTCAGGTGTTAAGGTTAAAAATAATGGCAACGGAAGTGCGGCATGGAAAATAGATGACCCACGTCCAAACAATCTTCTTGTTTTCTTTAATCGATAATCGCTTTAATTTACTGCCGGTCGTATACAAGAATGTGTTATAGGAAATATGATCATGTTGGACACGACTTCGGCATAATAAACAACCAGCGACTTTTCAAAATTAAAGCAGTTGCAAAGTCGTGCCGCATAGCGTTAAAAAGGTTAAAGAAAATAAAACAGAAAACTATACCAAGAGGTTACACACGCTGTTAGCTATTAATTGGAATGATACCTATGATCTCATTTGCCATCATCAACCGCATCTTAAATCATTCAGAGAGGGAATAAGACTGACTACTTGTGGGCAGACAAAGATTGAATTTACCTCCCGCAAGACGAGAAGACAAGAATACAAATAAAACCGCTGTTTCTTCCTATTTCCGTTTCCATCACATAAAACGATTTTAGACTGCGCGCAGAAAAAAATGTTTTTTTTTCAAGACGTGCTGGCATTTCTGCTAAAACCGACGTATTTTTTTCAGTCGGTTTGTGGGAAGGCATCCTCACCTTGCCGCCCAGTTCATAAGGAAATAAAAAAAACAACATCGGTTTAGAAAACTTCGTTTTGTTATATATCAAACAAATTGAAAATAAGTGTTAATTAGGCAGTGACAATCTAATTTGGTTGTAAGCACATCTGCCGGTACTACGTAAAAATTGAATTTTAAAATCGCTTGCTAGTTCTCTAGCCTAGGCGTAAATCACGCACACATTCTCAAGTGCTGAGAGGGCATCTTGGCATATTTTCAAATGACCCAAATCCTCCTTTAGAGTTTTTAACCCTACAAGGACCCACCCAGAAATAGATGGTTGTTTTTTAAAAGTTACGGTTCAAAGATTTTTAACCAAGAGGGAGGTTGTTTTTTAGGCGTAATTATGCCGGTTGGTGCACTGAACAGGCAAAGCAAGAATGTAGAAAAAAGCAAGAAGATAAAAATTTAGAGGGCCGAACTTTGGTTTGAACTTTTAGGCACGTCGAGTTAGATGTCACATGACAGCCGTCACATAACAGACAATGTACTATATGCAGAGACCATGAAGTCACCTGTCGGCCTAGTTAACCCTTTAAGCCCCAATGTCCACATACAAATTCTCAAGACTGTTCTCTATACAATTTCTTAGAGAATTAGTTGGGAGAATGTGATAAAAGATCAAAGCATTTCCCCTTTGATGATCATTTAACCAGTCCTCATAACCTTTTCCATTGATTATGTGATGATTTTGTTTGGAGAAAATTGATGTTGGTCACTCTTTGTAGACTGGTTCCTTGGAATGCCATGTGCTCGAGTCTTGTTGGTTTTCCTTTGTCGCACTCTCCTCAATATCAGCACGTGTATTCTCCACAATTTGTTTCCTCTTATAATAATAATCTATCCACCTTCATTGCGCAAGTATTCATAAAAATAACAATAAAATGTGCATTGCTGGTAATTAAAAATCTCTTTACAAAACGATACACTAATATGATAATTAACAGAGTAAGAT
Organism: Porites divaricata; assembly: GCA_038088405.1. Taxonomy (NCBI): domain Eukaryota; kingdom Metazoa; phylum Cnidaria; class Anthozoa; order Scleractinia; family Poritidae; genus Porites; species Porites divaricata. The sequence goes on from JBBMOI010000011.1 coordinate 3,538,853, forward strand.
AAGAATATATGAATTAATACAATAAAAGATCTACTAATATCAATACGTAACGAGTAAAAATTCAGTTAACTATTGGAAGTCTTAAAAATGAACGTCTTCTGATGGCGTTATAGAATAAGCAAGAGAGGAAGGTCGCGTAGTTCGCGCGGCAAAGCATCCTATAATTTGGGTGCAGCTTGGTTCTAATTGTTGGCAGCGCTAGCAAAATACCATAATACGTACATAATACGTAGCCACATACGAATAAAATTGTGGCTATGTCATTATTAGCCTTGAATCTAACTAGCAAAACTTAAAATCAATGCCTTGCTTTATCCGAATCGCTACGACACTGCGGAGTTGTTTAGCAATGATTTTAAAAGAAACATTTTTTAAAGCTTTGAATATAGGCAACTTTATTGTATTAATTTTGATTTTACCACAACGCTTTTTCACTTCTTGAGCATTCTTTTTTTCTGACAACCTTTATATTTGATTGAGCAGATTTACTATAAGAAGAATTTTAATTTTGGTCGCGCTCAGCGGTTGAAGGGTTAATCATTTCTGCCGTGTTTCTTAAAAAGAAACGTGACCATTTTTGGCAGAGCCTAGAGTTAGTTGATTTATCATGTTAAAACCATTAACGACGTCCTATTCACTGATATGATCATTTTAGCTGAGATTTTACTGGCTCATGTCACATATATTTATTCTTTTGATGAAATAACATTCACCCCTGAAAAAATCCCTTAGCTGCCAGCTTGTCAAGCCAGCCAGAGTATGAGGTTTCATTTCATATGATATGCTCAAATTCAGATTTTTAAGTAAATATACTATGCTTTGGATATCCGATTTCATAGAACTCATGTTGTCAGATGTTTTTGGAGCTTAAAAACTGCATTTTGTGCGTTTTCCCCTTTTGGTACCCCCGTGCTTAGTGAAATTCAAGCTGAAGAAAAATCCCGAAAATTTTTTGTTTCCTAAAAGGGTAAACTATGCGAAATTACTGCAAAGAGTTCCGATTTTGAATTGTAACATCACAGACAATAACAGGCTGGAAAGTTAGGACTACCCTGTGCAGCAACCTAAATTGATCCGTATAATTAACAGGGCCACATGAAAGTGCTGCTTTAGCAGCTTTCATTTGAATGATAGTATCATGTAAGGTTACGTCCACGGATTTTTAAGTAACAATTGCATTTAATTTCTCCATATCTCGCTTCTTTAAGTGGAAAAGGTGTTTTTGAAATGAATAAACTAAGAAAGGCGCTATTTCTTATGAAATTTGTAGTGGTGTATTATTTTTCTTTTTTATATATAGATCCAGGTCTTGATTTTGTAAGTACACTGAAGAAGCCCGAAGGGCGAAACGTCTGTATTAAACAGCAAGACATGTGAGGAAGTTTGTTGTAGATTTTTTCATGACAAAAGTTGTAAAAAACAGTATACCACCCGTTGACCATTGTATAAATGCTGTATTCTACGGTCTATTGTTCCAAGGGGCCTGGGGGGTACTCCTGGGAATTCTTGGTGGGGTGTGCCCCCCGGTTCTTCAATCCTGACCCGATTTCAGACCAAAAAATGTAATTTTCCAAACCCGTTTTCAGACTAGACCTCTAAAATCCATACCCGTTTTCAGACCTGGCTTTTAGACAGAAATTATGTTATCATCACATAGATTAGAGTGCAAACAAAAAAATTATTCAAATCCGTTTCGAATTCGCATATTTCTCTTTCTTCCCTTACCCATTTGGAATTGAAACGATAAATACGTTCATACACTCCCGTAGTTGCCTCAGAAACCACACCCGATTCCAGACCAAAACCGGCAAAATCTATACCCGTTTTCAGACCAAAACGGCCCAAAAACCCTACCCGATGGGGCGGCACATACCTGTATGGCATATATAAGGGAGCACCCCCCGGGCCAAGGGGCTTTCTTTTCAGAATATGAAAAAAGCCGAGAAAAGTCGTTGAATGAAAGATTACTTGCACGTAGTTTTCACCTTCACTTGCCGGACAAAAGTCGTTGTGGCTACTGAAAAAGGTATATATTGCAAGAGCATGATTGTGTACAAATGTACCTGCCCGCCTACAAACAATTGCCTGGTGATGAAAAGCGGAAAAGAATATGAGATATCCTGTTTGCATGATATTTAGCACGAAACAAGAGAAGAGAAAATGGTATCCTGTATTTTTGGCTCTTTTTAGGAGAAACAAAAGAGGGGTTTCGGTTGAACATAGATAAGGGCTGAGTAAGATTCCACATATCAGCCAGTATGTCTCTTTCGCACTACGTGTACTCAAGTATCGCACCCTCTTTGTCGTGACAAATTTTGAAGCAGAAAATAAGTTTATGGGACAATCATTATTTTTGAACTTTCAATATCAACTTATAACTAAACTTTTTTTATTCCTTATCATATAATGTAAAACCTTATAACTATGATAATAGTCTTGTTATGGCCTGGCTGATGCATTCAATTAAACCATGCGACACTTGAGCAGAAAATGCTAAATGAGCTGATTGATTCTTTTCCGTTGATTGATTACAATACCACAACATTTGCTAGAAACTAAGGAAATATGATCTTGTATATTTCTTTTTCTACCAGAAAAAGATTAATATTAACATTCGCCATGTAATTGGGACGTATTTCCTGAGGAAAATGTGTCACTTTTAAAGATTATGCCACAAGGAAAAACAAACTTTAATTTCTGAAAAGTGGAACTTTATATTTGTTCAGCGGCCGTCTTCCTTTTCAAGTGAGATGAAAAGACAATTAGACACTGTTTCTTTTTGTAAGGTTGCACTTCAACACTTTCTTAATCTTTGTTCACCTTTTGAATACAAGCACAGGCGGGCGAAAACTGTCACACTAACTATCAAAAGCTCCTCTTGATTTATTGAGCCATCTCTCCTGTCACTATGGACTGCGGAAGAAAAAGTAAATTCTTGAAAAAAAGGCGTGTTTCTAAGACAACAAATCCACTTCCCAACCAAAACTAACTTGTCGTTTTCAGAGATGATATTCAATACGAACAATGGTTGATCAAGCGTAAAGATATCCAAAATTATGTCATCTCAGTATTTGTTGTAGTGGCTCGTTGCTGATATTATTTAACGTGCATAAGGCCCCGGGGGGTACTTGGGCTAATTTTTTCTGGGTATCTGCCGCTGGCCTCTCAGAACCCCTACCCCATTATAGTCTATTCTGTGGCCATATTATAAACCCATCTTAGTCACTTTGGGAAAAAAAGTAATTTTCGCAATCCCGACTTAGTCACTTTCTTTTTATGCATGTGCTTTAAAAAGCCTTTTAACTTGATCATCCTGAAATTAACTGTCACATTTGTTAAACTTAATGTGGTGTAAGACTTTCTATTTTTAAATCGCCCTACATACCTGAATTCTCTGATCCCCAAAATCCTGAAAATTTGCGACCCCATTCTAGTAAATCATAAAAAGACAACCCCATAATAGTCAATCCAGCCGTGAAAATGCGTCCCCATCCAGGGGCACATACCCATTAGCCTACTACTAGGATGTCCCCCCCCCCTGGGAAGGGGGCTTAAGGGAGGACAAGTTTTCTTGTCAGAGAGTATTTACCACATTTATGCCCATGCCTAGCAATGAAATTGCAATTTGATGAAATGCCCACAAAATGTCAAGTTGGTTAAACAAAGCGTTTTGGTTTAACACTTCGCTCTGAACACGCTTGCATTGGAGTTTTATTTCTCTATACATTCATTTTATTATTTTGGAAATGGAAGTGCAGACAATGCCAATATTCTTTGAATAATCCTTAGTTTAATAAACGTAATCCCTGATAAAATGTAAATACAAGATACCCAGATTCTATTTGCTTAAGGTTGAATCCACCAGTTCTCAAATTTCACTTCCACGTCAGAAAGAAATCATTATCTTTGATTTAGTTCCTGGATAATATTTATTACTTTTCTCATTTATTCGCGTTGATGCTCATTTTTCTAGTGTAAAAAATGATCATACTGTCAGAGTTGATCAAAGAATTCACGTAATTACCCCATGGATATTTTCCCAGGGGCTGCCCAAACGTAAATGAATTTAGTAACACTGAAACTGATATTGTTGGTTCCAAAAGGACATTTAGTTGTCTTACTTCAACAACGAGAATCAGATCGTATAAAGATGCTAATAAAACTAAAATATTGATTTCGGTATTGCCGACACATGGAGGAAGATTCTGAGAGACAAAGTCCTTTTTTGATGAAATTTAGCTTTGAAACGCTGTATACTGTAGATGGAAAATATAGTGTTTTATGAAAAGTGTCTTGGAGAACTAATCTTGCCCTATGTTTTCTTCTTTTAACTATACTGCTAAGGAAATCTCATCATGTTTTTATTGGAATGAACCTGATCTGTTCTATTTATACTGTTCTTGTTTTTAAATATTTTACGAAGTGAAATTAAGTTTTTACTTCTCAAAATTTGTGTATTGGTTCTATTGGGATAAAGGGCTACTTCCATCCAGCACTTTTGCTCTTGGGTTTTGCTGTAAACTACTTTTCCTATGCTTGCCAGAGTAAAAGACCACATCAACGCCGTTTTTCGTGATAAAACTTTACCCTGCTTTTTTTGTTATTAGGCTACTATCGTCATTGGGTCTTTTGTATTAAAGATTTATTTCTTGTGACTAGTGAAAACGAGTGGCGACTGAATCTGTCTACTAAGCTTACAGGTAATAGTTGGCATGGTTCATCTGCTATTGTTCTCAGCCAAGTTGCTTTCGTAGAAGAGGTGTGAGCAACATTTTCAACAAATTTTAGGCCAATTCTACCCACACTTAGTGTGTATGAGGTGTGGTATTTCCAATTGCGCTATGGCTCAGAATTTCGCTCGAATTCCTTTATTCTTAGTATTCATCAATTTCCTCAAAAACTTAGGTAGAGTGGCTGGTATTCACACTAATTGACCTCTTTACACGTGACTGGATTCGACTAACAAGTCAGAAGTCGCAGGTCTGTAAAGAATATGGAAGTGACACTGAAATTGTAGAATCAATACAGATTGCATTCGTAGACACCGTCACTGATATGGTCCGTGAGTGCCATTATTGTTTTCAAACAGTTGTCACCGTAGCTGCTGGATTGACCGCATTAGGTTCAACTAGTTTCCCTTTCTCTATGACTGCTGCTTTTGCGAAGCATGGGAGTAGAGTCGGCGATTTTTTTAAAAGTAATTCCAACTAACCGCCACACCGTTCTTACCGTACGGAAAGGACAGCCAAACTGATTCCCGCTTTTTCACGGAATTTTGCTAATGCCGGCGTAAACCTCATGGTGGTCTTGAAGGTATCCGCCACTTCTGGTGGAAATAGAAGAATCTACTCTTTCGGTCAGTGAGTTCCTAAATGCAGCTTCCTCTATCGTGTTTTCTTGGGATAAGTGTGTTTTTAAATTCAGATGAGCCAAACTTGGTAGAAGATTAGCGTTATCTTGTTGTTTAATACCCATTTCACCCAATTGTGTTTTTTTTTCTTTTAAAGCTTTTAAAGAACATTACCTCCCGATAGACCTCGGTTGTCGCTGCAAAATGAGCTCTATCGCGCTACCTGGGACATAATCGACAACGGGTACGGTTGTAGTGTTTCCAGTTCCTGCAGCGATGTTTTTATTTTTATTGCAAAACGAAATTTGAGATCATTGGTTTGAAATCAATATTAAAGAGGTTTAAACAGCCCAGTTTCAGTCCATCGTATGATATGACCAAATAAAACCCCTTTGGCCGCTTGCGGTCCTTTCGACATTGTTTTAATTGTTTTATAGTTTTAGCGCTCAAGAGTGTACATCCAAAACTTAAATTTCACAGTTTTAACGAAACGAGCCCTTTCGTGTAGCCTTTGCCGATCGATACAAAATAGAGTCAAGTAAGACGCATAGAGGCATAGTGCGAAAATTGTCAATCTCCACGTGGCTTATGCTCGCACTTTCGGACTGTACCGCTCCGTCAAAACGTACCCGCCAATGTTAATGGCTGCCATCGATATGGGCTATTCCTTTTTAGCAGTGACTCATTATTAGTGTTTTTGCGAGCATAAACGGGCATTGTTATCGATTCTCGGTCTTTGACCGGATGTTATTTTCTGAGGAAAAAAGTATGTAAAAGCTTCATGGTGAATGTGTTTTATAATAAGGCCGTTTAATACAGGAAATAAAACATCAAATTTGGTTATTTGGTTTGTAATTCAGGGTAAGTCGATTGTTTTTCCATTTTGTCTTGGCAAGTTTGAAGATTTTAGCTTATTAGGGAGCAAAATATGTTGAAATGTTTATGGGACGAAAAAAAACGCGTTTATCTGACAAAGGTTTTGAGTGACTCAGACACCCTGAAGAAAATCTGAGTTTCAGACCTCTCCCCTGGGAGTATCCAGGAAACCTCTGTTTGATTACATCAGTAAGAGGAATGCACTGTGCAAACGGGCCGACTGTCTTCTTATTTAAAACAAAAATCATTAAACATTTAAAGTGAGCAAACAAATGACCAAGGAAGCCAAATGTATGTTTTTCTTTCATTCTGTCTCGGATTAATTTATGTTATTGCTGTCGAAAGCCGGTTCCGCGCTCGCAGAGCAGTTCGTGAACCACATATGTATTTTATAGCTCGTCTCTTATCGCCTCTGGACATTTGTTTGTTTGCGCGGGGGGAGAAAAGGATACTCGGGTTTCAAATATGATCATGTGGCTTTTTGGAGTTTCCGCTATTACCACTCAATTGAATACACAAAGCTTGACTGGTTAAAAGCCTCGAGTTACCGAAGATCTAAAACGCAGACCTCGAGTCTCCTGAAAACAAATTTCCCCGTTTTAAACTCCAAGAGTGTGTCAAACGTTTTCTTTGCAGATCAGTTTATGCATTAATTCTGTTTCCATTTTCTCCTTAAAAAAATAGAAATCGTCCTCTGTGTGGGTAAAAATATTATTAATATGTAGAATTACTTCCTTTGGGAATTATGGTACAGGGGCTTTTTCAATCAAGTGCCTTTCCTGATTTTCGATCCTGGCTATCTGTGTGTTTTCCTTCATTGCTGTAAAAACATTTCACTTCGCGGTCGATGAGTTTTAACATGGGACCCAACTGTGTAAGCATCGATGCTTTTAATTCCATTCACTCGGTTTTGCGTGCATCAAAACCCAAAATAGTAGCTGCTGTTAACATGTGTTTTGACATGTGCTTGGTCGATAAACGCTATTCATCGCGTACAATTCATCTTTTGTGCTTTAATTGCTTTATTTAAAGAGACGTGAGCGCAAGACAAAAGCGCTAGATACATGTGAATTATGATGCTTTTGTGCGAAATGGACGGGATAAATAAATAACATTTTCGATCGAGAAAAGGGCGCGAGATGAAGATAAAGGCCCGTTGTGGTTTGAACCTCCTGGGACGCCAACGCTTTTACTGGCTTAACGCCACTGGCTGTCGTCGCTAGAGATTTTGACGTTTGATAAAGTGTTTGTATTCACAAACCCCCACGCCCAAGTCACGAAATTGTAAAGGTCTCATCGGTCGGAGAGCCTGCTTTACATTTGAATAGCGTCCCTCTTCTTTTCTAGTGTCGGTCTTTTGTCGGAACAATAAAAAACTCATTACCGTTGTTCGTCCCTCTTTTTTCTTTTCTTTTCCCACTTATTGAGTTTCTAAAGAAAGGGCGAAAGGTTGAGCTTCGCATTCATCTCGCGCAGCGCAGAGGCCTATCCGCCCGATCACCTTGGACCTTGACTGAAATCGTAATGTATATAAACTGGAAACCCAATCTTTTTATTGCCCAAATTTCCTTCTTAAGCACCGCTCATCATGTATTATTGTAAAAATAACATTTTATTAGAATATCCTTGACTCGTCGTGTTAACCGAACCGAGCGAGTCCGTTCTGTTGAATTCAAAGTCACAGAATCTGTCGCTGGGCTAGATGATGAACAGGCTTCTTTGCTCGTCTGGACGGTGGTGTAAAATTAAAGTGGTTTTTCTACGGAAGAGAAACTTAATTCTCGACTCACGCATATACAATGCAGAGTGAACTCAATGTACTTAAATATATTGTGGGATCTCTTTAATGGTTTTCAATTTCCTCAAAGTGATATGGCGATATTTGAGAAGATGCCCGGGTGTAAAACGAGAAACCACTGAATATATTTAACGGAACATTCGAAGACTTGTAGAACGTAAGGTCGTACTGGCTTAGTTACCAAACTAAACTGACCGGCGTTTAGGATTGTTTGGATGTTTATTTTCACTCTCAGTGTTCAGGAATACAACGTAGCGTTTCCGTGCGTCCTTTACAAGAAAACGACGAGTAAGCAACTGCGTTGTCGTGAGAGATTACTTTACAAGATTATATAGGGAAGTATACATGGTGAAATGCTTTAAAGATGAAAACAAAAGAAAACGTTTGTCTCGTACACATAATTTTGCTTAAGATACTGCAGCTATTTTTGTGTGTTTTTGTTGTTGTTGGGGTTCTTAATTCGTTGAAACAGAAACTGGTGACGTTTAAGCTATGCAATTTTGCCAACTTCGCGAATGAATGAAGTCATCATTATGTAACAAGAAGTATGTCGAGAGAACTCTTTTCCTTCGTAAAACTTATTTAAGTTATCGTCGAGTCTAATTATAATATAGCTGTACATATACACTCTATGCTAAATATCTTACTAAAACGAAAGAGATATACCTTGGACTGTGGAGTTTTGTAAAGGCTTTGGCCAGTAGATAGGAAGGGCAATGCGTTTTGCCAGCTTTTAATGGATAAGCTGCAAACTCAAAACACACTAATTACAGATTGGCGTGAGCGTTATCGAGATGTAATTTTGACTTTGAAAAGCGCGCTGCTGTCTATAGTCCTACTAACGAGTTTGTTAATGTGGTAAGCATGTGATTCTCGTGAAGTCCATGTGTAAATTCAGTGGCCGATACAGGCGCCATTGATTCCTGCGACATCGCGGCCATAAGCGTTGGATCGTCCACCTCCAGTTTAACTGGCACAGGCGTGTGTGACCCTGTGATATGGCCGCCATTCATACAGTGGGAAAAATCGGGAATTCCGCACTTTTTAACGTCGCCGAGCATTGTCTGCTTCTCAGGGTTCAGCATCTGCTTGGTTCTAATATCCACAGTTGATTCTCTGCTCACAATCAACAGAAGCAACGGTTAGGACATGATAAACGAGCGCGAACCCCCTTACACTCACTAATGCGCGACTTCTGACGTGTAAACGTCAACTTGTTTCTCGTCCTTTGTTCATTCTAATCCCAAAAGTGTCCACGTTTCTTTAAACAAAATCCTAAATTTTATTTTACAAATAGCAAAAAACAAAAGAAGTTTGTCTTGGAACAGTTCACTAAAAGTTGCCCAGTGTTCCCCATTTAGGATGACATCATATTATAGTACTAAAATTTAACACCTCAGCGTCTGGTTGCATTAAATACACGACATTAAATGGGTGTTTCAGGCCCAATATTATTGCGACTTAGTACTTAGTTTGATATCTAGTGATAGGCTAAGCCGCAACTATCAGACTGAAGTATATCTCTGCCTTGCCGACCGGCTCTTCAACATTTGAATGACTCGCGCGAGCCATCACCCATTATGATTTTCCATCACTTCAAGAGCAGGGTCAGGCTAAATCTTTGAAAATACTCCCGTATCCGCTTCTTTTTGGCATAAAAAGGTCGATCAAGGAAGAATCGTGGTATTGCTATCGGTAATGTAGTCAGTTCTTTTACGCACGCAGATTGTCATGAACTGATATATATATATATGTATATTTGATGTGTGCTGAAAACGATCCCCTTTCTTGAAGGAAAATTTAATTTACATGAAATGAACAGCTAGTTACTGTTTATGTCGCTATATCAACTTCCGACTCTCAAGAAGCTCAATAAATATCCTAAATAAATCTAAAATTTGCGAGGGGAACAAAATATATAGACAGTCAAAGTGTAAGCCCAGAGTCAGGAGTCGTGCATGCCTTCTCGGACTGGCTAATTTACTGTTGTATGACAAGCTACGCTTTGTAAAGTGATTTGAGGTGAAGGTAAACGTTTGTGATCGTAAGCCATAAATAGATAGCAAATATCTCACGAGCATAGGCTTACCTAATTTTAGCTTCCGCTGCTCGGTCTCGTTGCCTTCGATTCTTGAACCAGTTGCTAACTTGTGTTGTAGTTAGACCTGTTGCCTCGGCCAGTTCTCTCTTTTCTCGAGGTGACGGGTAAGGGTTGTGCGAGTACCACTCTCTCAATATGTTCCTTGATTTCTCTTTGAAACAGTAACTTGTTTCCTCGCCGTCCCAGATCGTTCTTGGTAGAGGAAATTTGCGTCGAACACGATACTTTCCAACAGCTCCTAGAGGTCGACCGCGGAGTTTCTCCGCTTCGATATAGTGGGCCTTTAACCACAGCGACTGCAGCTTAGGATGCGAGCTCGGTGAAAACGAATTGTTTTCCAGGATACGATACAGTTCTTGGAAGTTTCCCTGGTGAAAGGAAACTAAAGCTTTTGCTTTTAGCACGCTCTCGTTCTTCTGGATTGTTTCGCATTCTGGGAGAGACCACAGAAACCTCCCGAGGCGCTCTATATCTCCGCTCTGTTGAAGGACTTCACAGACGCACGCCACTTGCTCTGGGGTGAAGCTGAAGGTTGGCAACATTCTGCGTTGCTCGGATCAGTTGTGCAGCAGCGGCGGGGTCGGTTTATCCTTTCACGATCACTTCTTTGTATTGTCTGTTTGTCTGAACTTAAGACGGCACTCGCACTCTTTATAGCTGCTTGGAATCAAATTGCACACACAGTCAAAAAACAAACGTCACCCAGAACTGATCAGGCAAATTTTCATTCACTGGCGTGACAATGTCATTATTAAATTAAGATTAGAACTTGAACCTTAGTCTGTGATTGGTCAGCTAGCGCTATCCAGATGGTCTATATTTTCTTAGGAGATGTTAAATCAAACACCATAGAAACAATGTCAATCCACTTCTTTGCGTTTTCGAAAAAGGCCACTTCCGCTCAAACACGGGTCCTTGAGGAGAAAGACTCACCGCCGAGCGCCAAATGCAATTACCTTTGCTTCGCGCCTTTTCAACTCATTAGTTGATGTTAATGAAACGCGCCATGATGAAACTCGACAAGTTTGAACTTAGTACTAACTGACTGCGTGTAAATTATGTTTGAAACCCAACACACAGATCGTGTTTCTTTTCCCAGCGACTATTTGTTCGACCACTAATAAAACCGAGACACGAAAAAAGTAGCACTTTAATGTTTACGTCGAGCTATTACCCCAAAGATGCTAATTTAGAAGGCTAATAATGTTATGAGAGACGGGCGCGAACAAAGGCGCTGTTTGTTGATTTTTCGAATTTATCGTTGTCGAAATGACAGTCAAACCAATCAGCGAAATACATATTAAACAATAGCATGTCTTCCTTGACTTATCCAGGTGTTAGCCAGATTGTTTCGTGGACATTTTGCTTTTCAAGACAACAGTGTACATTTTCCAATGGAACAAGAAGTTACTTTAGACATGCACTTCGATGTCCTTTTCGTTTTCCATCTCAGTGTTCCGCTTGTCATACACAAACGTATCTCAATTTAGGATGGCAGGTGAAGTTGTGATTAGTCTGATACAATTCCCCTTTTTTAACATGGTTTCTCGCCACAAGAATTAGATGAGCCGAAAAGAAAACATCCCTCTTTATAAAAGAGAATTTCAAAATTTTTAAAGTGCAAACTGAAGAGTCCCATCTAGTTATTCCTGCGGACTATCTTCTCCAGATCATCAGCCAGAAAAAAAGGAGTCCTATATAAAAAGCACACTTTTATATTTTTGCACCATCACATGTGTAATAAAGTTTAACCGCATCGTAATTAGCAATCATTTCAAGAGACAAGTGAAACGACTAACTCTCAAACTTGTCGAGCACCACAGCTGGCCATTTTTTGACACCGAAAATGGAAACCGATACAAACTTTGGCTATTTTCCATCGATTTGGAAACTATGTAAGTTAGAAGTTTCAGTGTTCAACTGAAAATGCGGCTAAAACGAATATTTAAGCAGTGACAAGTTTTATCTCTCCTAATGCGCCCTTCACAGCAATTGTTTATCTCTGCACTTAATTTTTTGTTGAAGATCAGATATGCATGTTGAACCTTAAGATTCATTTGACAAATTGACGTGGACATTGAAGAATGTTTCTCATAACTCTGACTGACGTTAGATTTGAACCAAACGATTTAAACTGGACACATTTTTCGTTGCTTAAAGTGCACCTACATATTTTTCTGTTTTGAAAGCGCCATAAACTTCTGAAATTCGAGATGTTCTATTCTTACTTGCTAAGTGTGCCCCTCCATTAAGCGCGAAAAAGAAATGAATAATTTATTGGACATTAGAAGCAGGTTGTTCTGACAGCTCAACCTAGGATTTGTGATATCTCCAGCTTTTTTAACTTCTCTAAATAATATTTCCTTTAAAGAAAACGTCTGCCGTTTGTGGTGTTTTGAAATTGTATCAATCATCCACGGATGTGGATTCCAAAATTTCCTCTCCTCCAGGCATCGCTAGCTACTTTCTCGCGCTTTTATTTTTGCAAACAGTGGCCATCGCGGAACCGGACGGTATCTAAGTGCTGCATTGTTCTCCACATGTAAAATATAAACAGTTAATTTTATCACTCGTATTTAAAAGATCGCTATCGTAATGTAATTATTTACGACTAAACATGGGGCTTTGGAGCAATCTAAAACCAGTAGCCAAATTTTCAAAGCTGGTAGCCTTTTTTAACCTATCTAGTCTAATGAAGGCTTTGTTTTAACCACAGAATACCTTAATCTATATAAAACGGTTGTTTTTAAGCTCTAGTCGCTCCGTTTAAAATGAGATATTGCAGTTTGAAATCAAGGTTATGATAAACTGATGTATCTTTTATTATTTTTTAACACTGTCAGTATCGAAATACCTCAAACCGGAAAATTCCTAATCTCCTATCGTAAAAATAGCGCCATAAAAAAGTACCCTCGAAGAGGTTCCATTTGAATGGTCACATCTTCTGATTAGATCATCTTCTTTTACATTTTGAACTCTGGGATTCAACGCTTTAACGACCTGCTGGAAGATAACTGAAAAGAAGGAGGAAGTTTCGTTCTAGACTAATAACCTTTTTTCCTGTGTAGGAAACGATCCTTCATAATAAAAACATCCAATTTGATATCTTGATGATGCTGTAAAATTCCTGACGTAATCAACTCCATTTGTACCATAACCGCACAGTATATCTTTCTACTCAACAGTTTTTATTAACTTTTTAGCCTTTTTCTAGACGATAGGCTACGTATATGGTTATCTCAGTAGGTACACAGGTGATTTATAATATATAACAAATGTGTTGCTTTCAGAACAGGCTTTCATCAGTATTTATGTTTAAGATTACATTCTGATAAGCGCATGCTGATGATAAAGAAAATCATTAACTACCATCGTGCAAAATTAGTTTTTGGTAGTAAAATGGTTCCACAAAAATGATTCATTGCATAATGAGAATGTAGAACCACTGTCCTGTTTTCAAAAGCGGCTTTCACCAGAGTACTGATATCAAGATAAACGCCCATTCACGATAAAGGCATCATAAACATCCGTAGCGCAGCAAAATAAGCCTTTTAGTCGAATGCGTGGTTGCTCTTCAACGTATCAATCCTGAAGCTAAAAGAACGACAGACTTCCGCCCGCTTTTGTTAGAACCAGAAGTTTATAGCGTCAAGAATTATAGTTTAAATTAAAACAAACTGCAACAAAGTTTCCCTTTCTTTGCAAAGCCGGATGTTTTCATTTCGGTGCACAGGTTGTGTTTTTAGAAATATTCCTGTTTTGTCGAGTGTCTTGAGCCTTTTAGGGGGGCCGCTTGACAGTATGGGTTACCATTCAAGGTGCACAATTGATAAAGTTACTATCAACTTCAACACACCTTTTAAGGAAATTTATGTTATTTTTATTGGAACGGGTTTATTGTGTCAGGCGTGTCTTACGAAATGGTGTGTTCAAGGGGAAAGTGGTTTACTGCGCTGACCTAAGTACCGTGTTCTTTTCTGTATGCACGCCTTCCTTAACTTCAGTCTTCATGTTTTAAAAGCAAAAACAAGTAGTTCTAGTTATCAAGCATCTATGAACCGTACAGTGGCATATTATTAGGTTAATCCTATTTAAGTTTGTGGAACATATTTTGTAGAAAGCCTAGTAAATTCAAATTCATGTTGATTGAGAAGAGTCCGTATCAAGAAAATTAATAGTTAGTGTGTTGTGTTTTAGCCAAGTCTTTGTTGTATGTGGGGCTTGGAGTTAAGCTTATGAATTAACAAGACGCGGGCTCTCAGCAGTTATAAATATCTATCAAGTATATAACTACTTACTAAGTAAGATTTTCTTATGAATCATAAACAGTACTCTGTATCTGGTAACATCTGTCAATATAGGGACGGGTGACCATGCATGTCTTGCAGGTAATCCACGAACACTTTTAAAGCCATTTAACGTTTGAACGGGTGGTTCATCTTTTTACTATAGATGGGAGTGTGACATCTCAACAACCTGCCGTAGTATGGTAAAAGCTTAAGATAAAACCCGTATAATTTAAATTGCAGTAATGTTTTAGTTTAAGCTCACTTCATTATTTTAGAAACTTCTTTAACGTAGGTGCTCACTATTTTTCAAGATCTCTACTTCAATAAGTCAGTGTTATTCGATACTTTACTGTATCTTTGACCACGACTTGAGCTGAGACTATTCGACAGAAATCTCAACAAGTGAAGATCGAAGGCACGGCTGATTGGATGGCTATGTATGGGTGATTTATTTGCCCGATATTTCGGTTAGGGAAAATAACCTTCATCGGGGCGAAAAAAGCTAAATCTCAACAAACTTCCATAATTCGTCGGAGTTATTACCTTTTATAAAGACTCATAACATATCTTTGCCTGGGTTTATACAAAGAGATACTTTGCTTCCTAATAGAGGCTGTAGTGTGAACTTAAGGACATACAGATATAAAAGTAAAAAGGTCATAACAATCTTTATGATTTCTAGTCCAGTGTAAAACCCTTTACTCTTAAGAGTTCGAAAGGTACTTTATGACTCCAAAAGTGATTTTTGCAAAATACTGAAAAACTATAGTACGATGTTAAACATTACCTGGAGAGATATCATTTGAATGATCAAACCACAGGATTCCGTCGAGAGACTCGAATAAATTTGTCTCCCTAACTTGCCCTTGGAAGTTTTCGTTTTACATTGAAATGATTATTTAAAAGATGTGTTCTACATCGGCATGAAAGGAATAATAATTTGTCTGTTTAACCCTGTCTCACTTAAAATTACAAGAAACGCAGTTAGTCTTCTTTTGAAGTTCCCTAGGCGTTGTTATTTTTTATTAAATTCTTACTCGACTGTTGGAAAACAACACATTCCTTACACCTGTGTTAATGGTAAAGTGCACGGCTTATTTACATAATCCAATTTACTGCCAATAAACGGTATGGCTTTTTTTCCCTATAGCTGCCAGCATACAATAATGTGGTAAGCGTATGTCGCTTTGAATTTACAAGTTTGCGCCTGATATGAAACATGTTAAAATATAAGTAATACACAGTTGAAGAATTGGTCTTTATTTGGAACGACAGTTTTGCCAACTTTTGCACCTGTGTGTTTGGAACAGTGACAGAAACCTTTAAGCGATTTCAAAGTATTTGTCTACCATCGCCAGAAAGTCTCTGTCTTGAATGGTTCGTCGCAGAGGATATTCTGGTCAACTACATATCGAAGCAACCCTGATCGAATCGGAAGTGTAATTCAACCTTTTTATCGACTTTTAAGTTTCTTTAATGGCCTTGGTATCTTTTCCCTTGTCAATCGAATTGCTAAATCTGATATCCATATTAGCTGAAACTGAAAACTTGAGAGCTTTCCCCATTTACTCTAATTTTAAATCAAGAAAAAAATAATTTTCGGAGACATGCTGTTTAGATACATGTCAGTGGCTCAGACTACAACAAAATCCTTGTTTTTTCACATTTTCGGCCCAGCAGAAAGTGATGTCCTTCACAGAATGATTCTAGAGAGAAAAAAAGCTGATCCGGAACACTGGTCTCTTCTTCACTAGAAGAGATTCAATTTAATAGTTACAACATAAATGATACCTTCCGGTAATATTTAAATAGGCGCACTTTATTAAGTGGCTTCCTCAATGATTTTATCTGGTCATGACTGAATCTATAGATCCGGGTAATGGCTTTCTCGAAGGCGCTTATCAATGGTGTTCAATTAGTGAACGTCAATGTACCGGTTGATACCACTAATCAGCATCGGCAGTTCATAGAGGCACGAATCAAAGGAAGCGAAGACAATACACTAGGGCACAAGTAACAATTTGATAATCCACGGAACTAGTATTACACCATTTCAAAATCGAACCAAGATTACAATGTAAAATCGAATGTGACAAAGTTTGTTCTCAAACCTCACGTTTCGAAACTGCATCATCATTGTGTTCACTTTAACGCAGATGTTAAATGTGGATTTTTATTTCATATTTTGCATGGACCATATGCTTTCCCAAGCCGCCCCTGTGTCTGTCAATATAGCCTTCCTTATTTTTCGGCCGTAATGTATCGATATAAAGTTACCGTGACATCATTTGAGATGTTTATCTTGTGTGGGCCGGTTTGGTGATGTGGTCTCCTTTTAAGTTCTCCTTTTTACAAGACGACAGGAAACTTGCGTTACGACAGTTTACAGATCTCAATCGTTGTATTTATTTAATTTTGCAACTTTGTTTCTTATTTTTCGTTAATCTCGTCTTGCTCAACTGTTGCTTTAACCAGCATCTCTTAAGGTTCACCGAGAAATGCCACAGGTGCAATTATACCCAGCTCTCGCCGAAGAAACCAACCTATGCTTTGTCTTTTTGCATTCATACGCACTTAGATCGATTCAAAAACATCATTTTCATTTTCTTTGTGTTCCCTAGAGTTGAAAACGTGCTTTTAACGGCACGTATTAAGTTACATCAAAGGAACGTTTTAATGTTTCATACTCCTGTTTTCAAAGTTATTTTTAAGATGGAAAAACATACTTCCCAGGATTTGTTTTTCGCGGGATTTAGTTTAAAGAAGTGTTAACATTTTAATAATCCTAATTCTACATAAGTCTTTTTCTCTGCTTTTTTTAATCAAATCCCATAATAGAATGATTTTCTCAAAAGTATTTAACTATGTGTTAATAACATTTTAGACTGCTTCCTTTTAAAATAAAGATCCTGCATAGTTCCCCTTTCACTGTTACGTTTTCTACTTTCAACGGTCACGGCAAAATAAAACCTAATGTCCATTAATATATGTTACTATCTCTATTCGCGGGTATCGCCAAAAAATAACCCAAGACAGCAAAATTACATCGGCATTTGCTTGGTGCGAATTTTCATATAATGCAGTGAAAAAGTTGCACTGAAAATGTTTATGCACTTGGACAAAATTGTTCAACATACACCAGCATAGGTAAACGTTATCTTATTTAATTTTAAACCCTTTGACTCAGTAAACGGCGTCTTTTTACTGATTTACAATTCTGTTACAAGGGATTATTTCAAGTCAACCCCTTCTCTCTGATTTTGTATTGAAGACTAGAGACAACCGCAAGTTTAACAATTCTGTGAACAAGTAAAAGCTTCTTCCGAGTAGCTTGTTCCAGATATCACATAACGAACGAACCGTAAAGTCCGGGAGTATACTGGTAAATAATGAAAACACATCTCGAAAATATCGTTCAATTTCCTCGCTGTTTTTAAACAAACTTATTTTAGTCAGTGTTCAATGATATTATTGCGCTTTTATCTTGGCTTCGGACTTTTGGGCGTTATAGCCTCTCAGACAAGATTAACTCAACTTTTCCTTCTTGACGTTGTAGTTGATTTCCAGCCTCTTCAAGTGAAAAGTCAAGAGAGTTTGGTGGGATGTCGGGGTGAGTTTCGTGGATGAATAAGCTCGGCTGTTGGCACGCTACAATTGCGGGCTCTATGTCGCGCAACTGACCCCGGCTCCGTAACTGATCTACAGATTCAAATCCGCGAATTAGACACTGCTAACTTATCACAGACTAAGGTACTCCAAAACCATTAGTAACCATCAGTGCATCTACCACCGATTTTTCAGAACCTTTAATTTCCAATGATGTAACATTAAGGGAATTAAGGGACTCTAGTGAAGCTTGGTTATTCGACAACAACTTCCCTTTGATAGGATGGCGAATGATTGTAAACAGGATATTGCAATAGGAAAAGAGTCTATAATATTGGAAGATTTGAAAATCCGTATTAAACCCCAGCTTTGGCTTTTCCTTAGTAAATCAAGCGCGTCACTTTCTCCACAATGGCAGACTATTGAAGTGATAGGCGAAGGAAAACCAGAGATGGCCGGGATTAATTCAACAATTTCGTGTCTAGAGGAAATAAAAGCTTTCAGTGCAGAAAAACCAACTGTAAGACACTGCAGTCTTTTCATTAAAATCTGAATCGAGTTCGGCCCCGTCGCGTTGTCATGTTTCTACATGATTGTAAATACCTTGAAACCAAACCTTGGGATCCCAGTCTCTGAAGATTGTGTTAGTGTGGTTTTAGCTTGCGTGTTTCATAATATGCATGCAAAACCCGTTAGGTGATATTCCTTACTTAACGCCTTCGTGCGTAGCTCAAAACAACTTCGCCAGCTTGAAACCCTGGACCTCAGCTACAGATTGACGATTAAAAGAGGTTAAAAGAATACGAACATCTTACCGTTTGTGACTTGTCCGTTTTGGAAACCGATAGCGTCTGTCCACCAGTACAGTGTAGCCTTAGCTTAGCGGGGCGGCTGCTCGTTTGAGCGTTAAGTCCCTTTGACGAATCGATGTCACCTGACAACCAAAGAACACCCTTCAATCAACGTACTTGGTTTTCAAGGATAATAAATAAATGAGGTATGGCTATTAATTATGACACGTTTAAGCTTGAAGGGGTTGTTTGGACCCTTAGCTAGGCTCCTTGTTTAGCTTTCAACTCCCCAAACTTGCCTAAAATAGAATTAAAATTACAATATCGAGATAATCGTCGTTATTACTAGATTTACAAAACATGGATCGAGTTTCGATCCATTCGTGTGGCAGACTATTGTTTTCATATCGGATGGCTCACACATTAAAGGAAAACTATACACTTTAATAGATTGATTCATGTTCCTCGTTTAGATTAAACGGTTTGGAATTCGAATGAAAGCAAACCTAGCAAAGTAAGAATCTTTTAGATGTTTTTTGGGATAAGAAATATACAATGACCAAGAATTCTTTCAGATTTCCACCCTGGAAAAGTTGAAGAAGTAACAGCAATAACAGCGCCATGCGAGCACCTGACTGGTTATTTTTTTATAATACCCCGTATGTTTTTCCCAACGACCTCGATCGACCGAACGTTTTTATAACAACATATGCTCCAACAAATCTAACAGTATGTGACGTAACCTGGGCTCACATGCTGATCGAGTGGTAGAGAATTATCTAAGATAATCGTCACTTTTCACAAGTTTTTTCATGTACTGCGAGTTGCTTTTCAAACCATTTAGTACGATTTGACATTTGTCTTGAGGAAAGAAAATGAATACCCGCTCGGTAAAAATCAACGCGCGGGTGTAAAGTATGGCCATCTAGAATTACCAAGGGGACATTGTGTCTCCACTTAAGTATTCGATCTGTCAGCAAGGCTCTGCAATAATTTTTTTGTATCAGTTTAAAAATGCCAAACAGGCATGAAGGGAAATACCACAAAATTTGATACCTTGAAACACGAACAAAACAAAACATATCAACCTTTTAAGGCACACGTGATCCTTGTGTTGCCTTGGTGGCGAATATGGCCGAAATTTCTACTGTTTACAAGTGGGAAAATTGGGGGAGGCTGATTCCCATATCTATTAAAATATTACGTTTATATTGTTTTTTCCTAGGAGTGTACGTATCTTTTTCATTTTGACCATAGGTGTTGATCATATTTTGACAATAACGAAAGAAATATTTCTCAGTATATGTTGTACTTTCACTTTTTATCTCGCTGTCTTTGAAATTTGCCATCTGTGGAATGAGGAAAGGGACGGCAAGTTGCTTAACGACTTGGTCTCTAGGAAACACTGAGACAGATAATTTGCAAGGTCAGGTATTCTCTTGGAAATCAAAGCACATGTTATTTTCCTGTGCAAGTGCAATATAATAAGTCCTGCGGTCGAGAATTACGTTACAAATTATCACGAACCTCGAACACAGGTTACTCACACGGTTCACCTTAACTGAAGTGCTCTGCCCCAGGATACCTCCCCCTTGCTTTACAAAGATCCAGCCTGTGTTATAGAAGTTCTACATTGTCTTACCTAACTTGAGCTCACCCTGAGACCGTCTTGGCCCTGCAGTTCCCTGCTGTTACTTCTACGTCTGTTGTGCGTGAGGCCCTTTTAAAACAGTTTCTTGATTGAGAGTAAATCGAATTAACACACGCAGCGTCAAGACATTTACCAGGGATGTCGTGTTTATGATAAATTTTTTATCAAGTTTAAGGGGATTACCTTGTAGTTGTTTGTTCATTGCCTTGCGATCACCTCGTTAGCATTCCCGAATGTTTTTTCAGCGAAATCTTTAACGTTATAAAAGGGTTTTGGGTTTTACTTCTAAATGTTGTACTGCTAAGGTAGCTAATACTTGGAATTGGTGAAAAAACTTATTCATCATCAATATGATTACTATTATTATTATTATTATTATTATTATTATTTAATTATTATTATTATTATTATTTGTTAAGTATCAAAAACCCACCGCATCGTTAAAGAGGCGCCTATTTCCGTCAATCTGATAAATTTTTCCACTGACTAAAACGTAGCATAATTATCTTGGAAATACTGTTATAATTAAGTGAGAAATGAAAATAGAATAAAAGGACTTTGTCAGCAGAATTAATAAGTAGAACCTAGTTATTTTTAAGGTGTACTTGATCCGAAACATTTTTTGCCGTGATAATAACCTGATCTGACAAGGTTCAGTAAGGACATTTTGATGAATTCCATCCGGCCTTCATCGCAAAAAATAAAACACCTGGTGCAAGCTGGTTTCACTTTACCATCGAAAACGAAATAACAAGTAACATTTTTTAAAAAAATGAAATATCTACTTATACAATCGTCTACTGGATGAACTACGGTATGGGATAATCCCTATGTATGTATTTAACTCAGATGAGCCTTCTGCAAAATGAAAAGGGCCTTTCATTCACATCAACAAGTGCACACATATTCAAAATATCCATAGCACTGCTACAACTCTTAATGGCATGACTCAATCCAGCCAATTTTCCCTCAAGTTATGTCATTAATTCCTAACCCATTGTGTCATCAGTCTGGGTCAGTGAATTATTTGTTACAAACGGATGTTATTATAGAGTCTTAACCAAATCAGGAACTGTCTGGTATGGTTTAAAATATATTACACTTTACCTGTCTAGCCCCATATTATTGCTGATGGTTTCTACGTAATTTGGTTTGAAACTCAGAAATAACCAGTCGAGAGTTTAGCTACAACTTCACGTTTTTGTCAAAGGCAAGTGTATTGAAATCGCAGCGAAAATAGATAGAAGAATGCTGAAATATTCAGGATTTCTTTTATTGTATTCCCGAAACGTCTTTAGATATTTTGTTGATTTATGGAGTAACCCGTGAAAATCAAAATAAAAGTTAGAAAGTTAAGAACGACCCGACGTTGCACCCTCATAGTAGATTTCTTGCTGGCTATTTTTTTCAGAAGGGTTTTACAGGTATAAAGTTTCCTTTCAGACAAACTCCTTAAAGGAGCTTATTATTATTAACAAAATTGCAGATAATTCTTAGTTTAAACCAAAAGTAGGGATTAACGAATTAAAGAAGAAAACGAATGATTTACTATTTTTAAATGGAGATAGGAATCATAGCAAATAATCGTTCTGTTGACTTTTTTAATTTGTCCCCTTTGTGACCAATAGGCCGTCACTTAAAAACGGTTTGATTTTACGAATAGTGAAAGCTACTTTTTCCGTTTTGATCAATACTTTAGATTTTGTATTCATTAATACTTATCAGAGATGTCTGTTGATATCTTTTGCACCAGGTCAAAGCGTAGAGCCCGGCTCCTTGTAATAGAGTTGACATGAAATCATTTACCTGATTAGCGTGCACTGTAATTGATATTTGCCAAATTTTACTTTGTCTTGGTCTTGCTCAGCACTAGTACTGAAAAAAGCATCCACATCCTCATAAACCCTTTTAGTAAAATCCAACTAGTGGTCTATTATCAATACTGCGTTCTGATTGGTTGAGCTACTAATAGGCTATATGTTATAGCCCACTAGTAGCGAAAAACGCCGGCTTTTTGGCGGCAAAATAGGATTAAAGTCTAGCTTTCAGTAGCTAAACTTTTTTTATTCTCGATATTTTTAACCAACTTGTTGGATTTTACTAAAACAATTATTCCTCTCGCCCTCATGGCCTCTGAGTCAATAGCCCATTCGGCCTTCGGCCTCGTGGGCTATTGACTCAGAGCCCATTCAGGCTCGAGGAATAATTGTTAAATAGCCTTAGAAGTGACCAGCACCTAATTTTCCCCTTACATTATCACGGCGAAATCAGTTACAAGGGTCATAAGAATAAAGAAAATCTTGAATTGAAATATATAGAAGGTATGGAGTTTGGATGTGGAATCTACATTTTGTGACCCAGTACCTCTCGCTTTTTTGTAAAAGTTTGTATTGGCCTGGATAGAAATAAAGATGCGATGAAAATTCTTAACCCAATTCATGCACCAAAGTGTGGAATAAAATATAGTGAGAAATAGCGTGTTGAGCTTCGATTGTTTTGTTTCTTAAACAAAAACAAAACCATAGAATGGAAATTTTCTGGGCACCTGTAATAGCTTTTAGAGTGCTTCTCGAGACTTTTTGGCGTTTAAAGGCATTTTTGCCCTACGGTCTTTTATTTTAAATTAATTAGTAGGGGTGGATCTTTAAGTCTTTCAATAGCCATTTGGTAACCGAATAGGCTTGCTTTGTTTTCATCTTGATGACAGATGCGAACCATTTTGTAAATGCGACCAAAAATGTGTCTTTAGAAGAATTATATAACTTTAATTTCTCGTAGCGTTTTTTAGAAAAGTCTCCATAAGTTTGTCATTCGATTCATTTCAGTATTCTTTGATTTCGTTTAGATGCAGCAGCTCAAGTTGGTTCTCCATAGCTTATTACTTCTCCTCATAGCATCTGCACTTAAAAGCAGTCGCTATTTTCAGAATCAAATTGACGCATGCAAAATTATACCACCAGCTAACCCAATTCCAAATGGTGTTATCTAATATTTAAATGGGTGGGGGGGGGGGGGTATTTTTTGTTAATTACCGACCTTCTAAGGGTATCTTACGGAGGATTTACGCAATTATTGAGACCTTCACACCCGTTTTCCAGCTGAAGGAATCAGTTTTTTTTTTTCGAATCTGGGATATATCCCCCTTTATCCTTTTTACGGTAAACAAATTTTTAAGATACATGCACAGGGTGATTTAGACTGCAGATTTTTTAAACATGGTTTGTAACTCACTTTATAGTGTGAATTTATTTTTTTTGCGATTATTTAGTCTGCAATTCAAGTCCCATTAACACTACAGAAAAAACCGGGTCCGGATCCATTAAAAAGTGGTTCGGTTAGGCTTATGATTGAAAGTGCAATAGACCACATCGGCGAAACCACCGCAAAGCACGGCAGGCTCACATGAAGAAGATGGTACGGAAAGAAGATGCGTTTACACATCTTTCGAACAGCAAAAGGGGTCCGGTCCGGTTTTTTTTTCGGTTTTGGGGCCATAGGCGGCTATGAAGAAAAAGGGGAGTCCTGATCCATTTCATGAAAACATTGTACGGAAGGTTTACACGGCAAAAATATCTGGTCCGTACCAACTTTTTTATGGGCCGGACCCATTTTTTTTTTTTTCTTTCTTTGTGGTGTATATGGGACTTTAGGTAAATTCTTTTTTGCGAAGATTCAACAACCTGTAACAAACCAAACAATAACAAGGCTTTAACTCCCTAATTATCACGTCTTCAGCGGTAACTGCTGGTTGGAACCTGTAGCGCAGCACGCTCCTTTTTTAGAGTGTTGCTAAGCCCATCTTGATGCTAACGAGTTTGTTTTTTGAGAAAAAAAACCATGTGCTAATTATCACGTCTTCAGCGGTAACTGCTTGTTGGAACCTGTAGCGCAGCACGCTCCTTTTTTAGAGTGTTGCTAAGCCCATCTTGATGCTAACGAGTTTGTTTTTTGAGAAAAAAAACCATGTGCTTACTGGTGTGTTTCGTTCTCACTGAGTGAATCAATTATTCGATTAGACTTTCTCAGCTTACTCCTCGTTAGTTAATTTATTAGCGCCCGTACATACATTCCGTTTCTCTCAGTTTTTGGTACCACGGTGAAGTCCGAATTGAAGACCTCCTGCATAGTGTCTTTTTATTGAATATGAATAGCGGTCAGCATTGTCTAGTAGTGCTCTCCTGTAGATTTCTAGACCAGTTTGTTTGCATTTCTTTCGGATCAGTTTTTTATGAACGTTTAGACATAATTCATGCTCGTTTATACAAACCACGCAGTGGAACTTGTGCAGCGTATCAAGAGGTCGACAGGCAGATAACAAATTAAATGGGTTGCGAGAAATGAAAAGGCAATGATCTAAAACAAATCCTTAGTTATGCTATTGACTATAAAGCATGCATTTTAAGTGGCTATTTTCTGAGCACTTTTTAATCACTATTTTGGAAAAAAAAAAAAGATTTAAGGACAGAACTGTCTTATTTATTGACCCGAGACAAGCACTAACTTTTTTCGAACCCTCATTCCATGAGTACAGCGAATGTGGGAAACTTACGAAACGGTGCCTCTCTGTACAGCTGTAAAAAATTATCTCACTAACGGATAGTTTCAGATCTGATCATAAACTCTTTCTTGCCTCCTTTCTTTCTGGTAAGCCTAGGTAATGAGACAGAAAAAAAAAAGACTGCGAAAAGAGGTCCTCGAGATACCGTCACAAAACAGGTGTCATCGTTTCCGATTACTTATTGTCTTATTTGGGTGAAACTGTGAAATCTTGCCTAAAGCCTACCAGTATTAGGGAACAAAACTCGCATTCTTTATACTCCTTTCGATATCTATGCAAGCCGTGCCAAATTTTTACAAATTGTTACAATAAATTTACTACCACACCCTTCTACTGTTGTTTGCTTGACACCCTTAAATACCTTTTGAAGTTCTACAAGCCTTAGACCTACTTGAATATGAACGTTTGCCTAAATGAGGAATCTTGTAACGGGTTGGCCATACTTAATATTCATATATTCAGTAAGGACCTCTAAGTTAGTCTTAGATGCCACTGCATTAACTAGGTAAGAAGACTGACTGAAATTGGGAAGCCTCTCGCCGTTTTTAAATGACACTGTCATCTTCTAAAAGAACCCAAAAGATAACGTTTTGGCTTTATCAGTTTCAATGAAAAGTATGGTCGAACTTTATGCTATAGAGAATAATTTATCGCAGATGACTGCCGTCATGAATGGCTATGATGGCCTGAGATGCTGCGATGTGTTGAGATATTAAATGTTTTCAAGTTTTTCCTTTTGTTTAAAGGTAAAGGTGGTAAACTGTTGTGCTCATTTTTTCTCACCGGCGATCTATAAACAATTTAGATAGAGAAAGGTGTGTGCTTTTAGTCCGTATTGTCCAATAATAATCCTCTGACATTTTAGTTTAATTTCTGATATTTAGGTTTTGACACGGGCGAACAACCACTTATTAAATCTTAAAAGATTTCCAAATTGTCTACTGGTGTTACTTTCAAAGGGGAACTTTTGCCTAGCTTCCGCGCCGAGACTTAACACCGCCATAATAGGAAGTGGTTATTGAAGCCACATGTTTTAAGTGGATATCTATATACAGGTATTTGATTAGGATGTGTGACGGGATGCTGTCTCTTTTACCTGTGAAAGTGCCTGTGGCAAATCTGTGAACGTTATTTACAACTTCCACCCAAACTGGTGTTCATTATAACAACATTGAAGTTACCTCTTTGTGTGTAGCAAGATCAAAGCAATAAACCATGTGGCGCACTTGAGTTGGTCGTTTCCGCTCGTTGTCAGTTCAATAATGACTTCTTCAAGCGGGTTAAAGGAAGTCGATGGTGGCAAAAGTTGAAGAAAGTAATGAAATTAAAGCGACCCCATTTTGTAGAATTTATGACTGTTTTCAAAAAAAAAGATTTCGTCGTTGGCCTATACCCTTTTTCTTTCTCCTAGACCTCAAACAAAATCATGCTCATTTTCGAAAAAAGCAAAACAAAATACGAGAAAACAGTTATTACTGGCGAGCTGTGCCATGAACGACTTCTCATTATTTAGGGATTGCGGGTTTAGGGAAATGATAGGACCGAAATTTTGTTGTAAAAAAGAGTAGAAGTTTTAGTTAAAGAACAATGGAGACTTTTGTGTGATCAGTTAAGGATAGCCTGGAAAGATCTACAAAGTTTGACAGTACGAGGAAGTATTTTTATTCCAGAGACTAATTTTGTCGCAGCACCTGGTATATTTATGGCTTGGGCTTTGTTCGCACTACGCGAAAATATTGTTTGTTTTGCCAAAAAACTCGTCGTCAATAGGACGCCTTTTATTTAGGCTAGAGACTGATCGAGTTTATTTTTAGGATTTCCCTTTGTGTATTGGTGTTTCTCTCGATCCACCGCGCACTGCCCAGGACCCAGCGAAAAACCTCAGTAAAGTGCATCGCTGAATGAACTGCGGAATCAGTCTAATTAAATTTAGATTTAGACTCTGGCTTTTGATTCTAGTTTGCCTGAATCCACACTGATTATTGAAAATCGGGGCCATGCTCCAGGGCATCAAACAATAATTAGATTTGTAGACTTAATGACTGACTCAGGTGTTGTGAGCTTTGTTTTTCTACAAAATGGTCAGCTGGCTGGTAAAATAGTTCAGTGACGTGTTGCCTTGGAACTCGAATATCTACCCTCTAAAAAATTACCTATTATCGACTGAAGTCCAACTTCTAGGTACAAGTTATTTTAAAAAATTTTAGCAATTAGGCTGTGTTGTTTGAAAAAAATCTTAATACGATTTGTGAATGGAAAAAATTCTTTAATCTGAATCCAAAACCGTATCATGAATCCATCAAGTTTGTGCTCCGGTCTCACATTCATGGGTCAAATCAACGTATCTTTAATTCGTAATATGAGCGTTTTCCCCCTTCATTTAATTAAAATCTCAGCGTTTACTTGATTAAGGCTTAATAAGCAGAAAATGTCGTCATCATATCAGGGATCATTAATTCGAGTTCATTAAAATCAACACCCCCTCCCCCTTCAAAAAAAACATCTTTGCTCCTATTCCACATCTCGAGTAAATAGAGTGGGCTAAAAACATCCTCAGCAGGGTTTGATCGTTTTTCTTATATTTCCAGAGACAATGCTTTTTTTATAATCTCGAGACGTATTCCTCTACTGTTTGAAAAGTAGCAAGTATGGTAGCTTCGCTGAATGCCACCAAGGCGGAATAAAATTATCTATTGCGCACTATATTCGTTGTTAAAATAGGAAGTACCAGCTTGCGGCTGGGTAACTTTGGTGGACTTAGCCTGCTTCATTTAGCAAACCATTTTGTAAACTATGCAGGCTCCTCATCAAAGATATTTGAGTCGAGCCGAGAACTTACGGATAGAGCGAGAGAATAAGTTCTTTTCATTTATTTGAAAATAAAATCATACAGGCAGCAGCCACTGAAAGGAATCAATTAACATAACAATTAAACAAGCAATTGTTGAGTGTCCTTGACAAAAATAGAACCAAAGAATTTCATGTTCGTAGAGACTCTTTTCCCGAAAGAACTCGCGAATAATAACCGGAAAAGAAGTCTCTTTTAGCATGGAATCGACGAGTAAAAGCCAGTTTCACAAATTCGTTTATACTGTTTATACTGCTTGTAAAACACCTCAAAGCTGGAGAAAGAGTCGAGTTTCAGAAAAATGCTGTTAAAGGAAAAAATATAGCATATCGCAAATAGTGAAGATTTTACATTGCTATCAGTGACCGAAACGTTTGTGTCAGATTTCTCGCATAGTTTTAAAGTTAATGAAAAAGGCTTTTTGTCAGTAGTTTGTACTGTCAGTGATGCCAGCAGCTAGTAATTCCGTGTTTCTTAATTTAATCGCACACTTGGCCTGACGAACTGCACGAAATTGAATCTGCAGTTTATTCCGGCCCGAATTTTTAAGAAAGGGCTTTGTGTCTCTTTCTGGACCGCCGTGTATCTTGCCCCTATGCGTTTGCAGAGCACGTAGAAAGGGGAGTTTTTCTCCTCCCTGAATAATCGCCGAATACTAGCAGGTCTCACCATAAATTGTCAGTAGTGTAGGAATAGATAAGCGTCATATATACGTATATACTTTCAATGTTCTTTTGTTTAGGTCACAGGTTTTTAAAAAAGCACTGCGAGTTCATCTGTGTCACCCTTTCCTCGACTGCCTTGCTTCTTTCATAGTTCGATTTTCCAAGTCGACAATCAATGGTTTAATGTTATGCTCTCCTTTGTATTTAAGTAAATTGCCCCAAAGAAAAGCAGTTAAGAATCATACCAAACGGATACAAAAGAAATTCTTACCTCAGTTGGACAAAAATAGTCTAAGCACTCTATTCGCACTATATGGACGCTGTTTTCTCAGTTGCTGAAGCCAAACGTATGAATTAGACGCAAAATATACCCCGGCTTGTTGATACCTGTTAATTTTGCGTCATAAAGACTCAAGTTTGGTACTTCAATGAAAGCAACCTTGTATTTTGTTTTCTTGTGCACTTTTCAAAGGAAAAAGCTGTCAAACAATGGAAGCAATTTACTGCTAATTTGAACTCCTAAATAACCCATTATTGCTCTTTAAAAGTTGATCACTTTTCTATTTTGCAAAAGGCATTTTATTGAAGCGTTACTTTTGAGTGCTTTTCCATTATTCAACCAACAGATATTTTTAAAATCCACTTTACTTTCTAGCATGTTAAAGTGCATTTGCCAGGTGAAGAAACATTTTATTTAAACAACCACTTTAAATCAGTACTGTTTCTTATTTACAAAATGATATCAGTGACTTGATTTGCAGTTATTTTAAAGTATTCGGAAAAGTTTTTTCCCAACTGAACGTGAATTGTTCTAATTAAAATCATTTGCGCAGACCAAAATATTAATAACAGTGATTTCCTTCGGTTTAGTACAGGTGATTTTCGCAATTAATCTCAGTTTTCCATGTTTAAACATCCTGTCAAGAAAATGTTCCCCGAAAGCCAAAAAGACAGTTTATAAAAGAAATTTAATAACCATATGTCTAATGAATATAATCAAATTGCTTAATGAATACTGCTTACTCAAGAACTCCTCCTGTCCAGCGCTTTTCATTTTTAAAGGAGCTTAATCTCTTTTTACAAATAAAATAATATAGCAATAAACAATTGCACTTACCCGTGTTAATTAAATGAACGCATTTAAAATTATTAAGTGTTCGCAAAATGGTGAAGAGAACAACATGCTTGTTTTTATTTTCATTTTTCCTTTCTGGTAAAGCAAAGATAAGAACGTATTCTCCTCGTGGACTCCGGTTGCAAAGTCGCTGGGAAGAGAACGAACTAGCCTATTAAGGTCATGGTGATAAATTACAAGGATAACAAACTGAATCTTCGTCGCCTGTCCTTTCGTTGCAGTCCCCTCTTCTTTGGTAATCTCTCAGCGCACCTCAGGAAAACTATAAACTTCATCCCCTCTCAAGAATGGTTTTAATAATTTAATAGTTTTTTTTCTCCTGAAAAAAAAAAAAAAATTTAAACTATTTTAAAGTGCGACCACTTAACCAGGGCCTTTACAGGCCACCTAGACAAAGCTGATGACAGAAAAATAACAATAGAGAAAGTTAGTTGTCAATCATCATTACCACGGAACGAAATCAACCAATTACAACTTACAGACGTGAACTTTTAAACCCGCTGAATAAAGCCTCTGTTTCCCGAGAGGTCCCTTAGAGCCGTTGACGGAGGCGGAAAATGTTAACTTTAGTCATTTTTGATTTGAGGTCCCATGTTTATTGCAAAGTGCGGCAATGGTGGCTAAGAAATTGATGGTAGATGACTAACTAACAGCTTGTGTCAAACGAATATCGGTCTCCTGGGTGTCATATGTGAAGTTTCAAATAGAAAAACATTGACTGGTGAAACATTTTGCTTTCTTGAAAAACGTTTGCTGTCAGGATTTTAATTTTGTACTTCGAGTAACTCACTGGCCCACAACCAACTTTCTTGCAGTGTATTGTTATTTCCCCGTAATCCGATTGGTCAACTTCGTCTAGGTGGCCCCGGTTACAGTAATCGCACTGTAAGTATTAAAATACAGGATCAATTGAGGTTTCTAGTCAACTGCCCACCTACCCATCCCCTAAGTCACAATTTGCCCTAAGTGAGAAGTAAGTGTTAATGTTCACTTAGGGGAGGGTTAGGTGGGCAGTTACCCAGAAACCTCAATTGAAAAACCGCCCTGTTATCATAGGGCTGTGATATAGAATAATCTTAAAACTAGAAGACAAAACAACTACTAGAGAACAATGAGTTTATGACCATTTCTATGAAAAGGAATTGGATCAGTTACATAAGACAACATTAGAGAAACAAGTACAGTAAACTGATCCTCAAAGGGAAGAGAAAAGAAAAGACGAAAAGAAATAATTCTCCTTAGTAACATTTATGCTAATATTTTGCTTTGAAACACAAACCTTCGTTAGGGGTTAAAACAAAACGGACTACGTACGTCTAAGAGCGTAACAATCCTAAAGTATATACTCTGTTTTTTTTAGCCCCCAAATTGGGTTCGTTTTTCAGATTAAAATCCGGATTTCAACGCTGAGATATCTGTTTTTGGATTTTCCTTTTTACCGTTCGATTGGGAAATCCGCAAAAGGATTTGAAAAACTGTTCTTAAGAACAGCGGTCTTGCACGGGCACGCATAATAGCAAAAAGAAGACCGCTGTTCACGAGAACAGTTTTGCAAATTCTTTTTCGGATTTCCCAATCGAACGGTAAAAAGGAAATCCAAAAAATCCGGATTTGGATTTCTTAATTGAAATCCACCCTGAGGACGGATTTCTCGGAGGTGAAATCCGTTTTCGGATTTCGCGTTCGATTGGGGAATCCGATCGAACGCGCCCTAAAGGTCTCTAATAGCTTCAGGCTGTGTGTGACGGGGTAGTTAAGGAATTGGAGTTGCGAGAAAACATGGAAAATAAAGTAAAAGAAACAACTTTTTTTAAGCGAAATATTGCAATTGAGTAAATGAGTAGGGTTAAAGGAGAATATTCTCAAAGACAATTTTGCAGCATTTAAAATACACTTATTTCCATCTTCGCCACTTGGTTTTCTGTCCATTTTTTGCATAAAAGGAAGACTGAAATTACAAACTGCCAGACGAAAAAGACGATTTTTTGTTAGCAAATCGAAAAAATCCGTGTTGATTTATTGCTAACCTGTCCATTCGAAGGAGGAAGGAAATTATTCTGAAAGTAATTGCATTATAAAACGAACAATAATCTAAAGACCCAGAGAACAATTAAAAAAAACCAAATCACCAATTAAATTTCGTTTTCAGAATGTTTATGAAGTGTCCTTGGAGACATAAAGGCGGCAACGTTGGATTTGTAGGTTTCCCTTGTGATAAACGTGCGCTCACTAAATTTGAACTGCTATTACGTCTCTTGAATTTGGGTAAGGAAAGTGAATTACCATTCTTTTAGAGAGCTTTTAAACCTATAAGCTAAAATAAAGCCAGATCGTTACCAAAGCCAATTCATTTAAAAATATCATCTTCGATTTAATTTAAAGGGTCAAAGATTTTAATTTTCTCTTCAACATATATAAGTTCTAAGTCAAGTTATAAGTTCTGAATAATTTTGAACATACTCACGAACTTCTTTTAGCAAAATGCATGTCGCCATACTGAAGAGCAGACAAGAGCATCCTATAAATGGAGATATGTATACACCTTATTTACGCGATCTTGAACTGTGATGCAATTGGAAAATTTATGTTGGTCAAATTATAAGAAATATTGACTCGCACGTAGTATTTTGACATGAACCTTTTTTACGACCTATAGTGCACTTTAGGTGTGTTCTAGGACTCGAACTCACGCTGCAGAATATTAAGTTATCTTCTGATTTTCGCGATTATAATGTACAAGTAACGTGTTTTTTTAAATAGGAAAAGTGGTCTTGTAATATTTCCTTTGGGCAAAGACGAGGTTTGTAAGCGTATCAAGTGACCAAGTATCTGCCCCGCGCCCAAATCTACTGGCAATTAACATAGTTATCAACGCGAACCTTTCATTCGGACACCTGCGAAAACACAAGCACTTCCATCTGCTTGCAATCTTCTGCATATATGAAAAATGTTTTCCTGTTTAATAATGATAATAACCTTTCTTGTGCGTTTTTTCTTTTGTCTATAAGTAATAAACGACAGTATGTTTAGATTGCTTTGACGCGAAATAAAAGAAATAAAATTCTCTTTAATATAAGAAATCTGTACTGTCAAGTCCTAAGAGTGCTTTTCAGTTTTATTATGTAAAAGAAGTAATAAACTTTAGGGAGATATGGTTCGAGCATTGCTTTTTTGGTTCCCTGTTCTACGATACCCTTTAACCCATCACTGAATTACATGCTGGGATCAAAACTACAGCACTGTTTTAGTTGTTTTATGGATAAATGTGAGCAATAAAGCGCACTTTAAATGCATTTAAGTAGTTAAATCTCATTAACAGGCAATATAAAGGTTGTCTCTTAACAAAAGAGAATAATTAGGTTAAATGAATGGTCAAAGACGTCTTGGGAGTCGTCCTTTAACTGAAGCACTTTGCTGTTTAATCTATATTAAAATGTTTTTCAAATGTATTCTCAGGACAATTTTTTTCACACTTCATGGAACGCCATAATTTTCATTTCCGCCAAGGTTTCGCCACATCCTTTGCGAAGCAAATTAAAAAAGAATGAAAAGGAGGTGTCGTATGACTCAAAATAAACTCTGTCACACATGCAAATTGTGGCCTGCCTTCAGCGATGACCAAGAGTCTTTCCCGGATACGTCTGTTACAGTATGTTATAGGATTTAACTCGTCATAGTTTTGGAACCCTTGTGAGTGTTATTATTTTCTGTATTTCAAGATAATTTGTTGCTTTTGTCCAGCCAGCCTGAATTGTACAAACTGACTTCTGCCCCTTTCATTTCAGTACATTTCAGTACTGATAGAAATTTGGACAAGTTATTGTAATTCCTGTATAAATCAGTATCAGCGACACCACCTTTTACAGGATATTTCTCAATAATCATTTTTTTGCGTTGCTTTCGAGTTAGCTTTTTTCCGATAAAATATTCAGGGTTGGTATATACCTACCGTTTTGAATTACTGCCTAAAAACAACGTTCTAACTTAAAGTGATGTTGGTTTCGTTTAGAGGACATGGATCTATCACTACAATTAGCTCGCAACCAGTACACCACAGAGAAATGTGGCTTGCCTCCTTGCTCTAGTCCGTCTCGCGAAGAGCAACTCCCTTTATTTGTATCTAAAAGGTTAAGGTTATGTCACTATTCTTCACTACGAGGCAACGCCTCACACATTTGAGGAATTCTTTTCTGGGACTAAGCAGGCAGCTTGGGCTTCAATTCAAACCTACAAACTCCATCACATTTGCACGAATATGTACATGGCAATGTACAACCCCTGTATTGTGTGTAACAAAGACCTCCGTTTTTTTTTTTTTTTTTGCTTTTTAATGCTAGAATCAACTATGGGGGCCTATCACCAAGTGTTAAATTTTTTATCTGTTGACCAAATCCTATGGTATAACCATTCAAATCAGGGAGACCTCTTTAAAGAGAATAAATACAGTTTTTGATATTCTTAGATTTAACTACGAATGCTGAAGTTACTGAAAAGTATCGTTTAATATGTGCTAAATATAGTAACTGACAGCTTAATGCAGTTGAATGTGAGTGAAAAAGTAAGAGTTTTTAGGGGCACAGAATTTTTTGTCACATCAAGGTACTGTTGCTTAGTCGGCAATGGTTACACAGTGTTTTGGTTACGTTCAAGCACAGCAGTTCAGTAACCAAACCATTGCGTCGTATACGCTGTAGGAAAGTTTTTGCAAGTTATTAAACGAACAGGCTGGTGTCTAAGTAATCGGATTTGATATATTAGATTAAACAACTTATGGGGTACAATCTGCCAATGTAGCGTTGTGAAACTAACATACTGATGCTCAGTTGGGACGCATATATATTCTGCAGAGAAAGTTTTAACAAGTTATTAAACGAACAGGCTTGAATTTGTTATGTTTGATTAAACAACTTATGATCTGCTAACGTAATGTTGAGATACTAACATGGGAAGCATGTCTTTTGTGCACAAAAGTACGTACATTCCAACTCTTCTGCACCCGATCTTACACTCTTTCTGTTACCATATCGTCGCCAATCTTTCCGTAGGAAATGTTTTCAAGGCCTTTGTATGCGTCCTGTCAAACCAGTGGAGTTTTGTCAAACCTTTTTCTGATCGGGTTTTTTGGAATTACAGTTTAATACAAAGTACAGCTAACTGTAGAGTAAGGGATTAAATCTAAAAACTGCATCTTTGCTCATCGCTCAGGTTCTTTGAAGTAGCCTCTTTTTATTCACCCAGAACTATATTTACTATAACTTCGCACATATTGATTAGTTAGACTGATCGATTTTGTTTGGTGTTATTTCTCGAGTATAGACGAGGTGCTTGAGGCGTCTTTGTTCAAGTGACTGCTTGTTTTTAGAACTGAGCCAGGCAATCTTGTGATGCGACCAGTGTTATATCAATGAGTTGTAAAAAATAATTTAGCGACAAAATTAATAAACAAGAAGGTTTCTGCATGCAAAACAGTCATATAATTTACCCTAGTTTTTATTCGCAGAATGACGTAGGTTTAGTACAACGGATTTTGTACAATAACTCCTTTGTAATATTCACACTTCAGACCAAGGGAGTCATCTAGGTCTGTCAGTTTAATGTCTAATATAAGGAAGTTCGACTATTTTCCCTTTAAATTATATTACACGTGCTTTTTCTCATAATAGATGTTTTTTTGTTGCACTCTTATTTTTCCGCGTTTTCTGGGCTCCTCAGCTGCTTCCATGTGTACCGTGGTAATTGGCGATTAATTCTAAGAATTTTCTCCATGCTGTTCGTTGCTTAGGTGTGGTCCTTAAACTACAAGAACTGTTAAATGAGCAAGGGAGGCTGTATTTTGTCAGCTGCAGTGATGAATAGCAATTTTGGAACAGAAAATGACCCATCATTTCCCCAGAAATTACTCCCCCAATAACGTAATCAATTTTGAACACTGCTTTGTAACACCTTGCCTTGGTTGATTATTGAGCACTTTCAAGAAAAGAGAAAACCCATGTTTTGAAATGCAATAAAAACTGGGTCCATAGAGCTCTTAAAACTATAGCCTTTTTTATCGTTGAAAAGCTGTACTTGTGGAAATAACGGAAGACAAGGTCATCGTTTTGGCTTGCTAAGCTGTGGGGTATGGTCAGTTGTATTGTATGGATATGCTAATTAACTATAAATTTGTTCGTCGTAACAGAAAATTATATCCACTC
This sequence comes from Porites divaricata, assembly GCA_038088405.1. Taxonomy (NCBI): domain Eukaryota; kingdom Metazoa; phylum Cnidaria; class Anthozoa; order Scleractinia; family Poritidae; genus Porites; species Porites divaricata. The sequence goes on from JBBMOI010000011.1 coordinate 3,574,715, forward strand.
TCGTCGGTAAAGGCAATGTGGAATGATGTTACCGGACAGTATATTGTCGAATGTTAGCAAAATATACCCTTTAATCGTTTTCAAAGTTTTGGTTTGAAATGGTTTTTATTTGTTTTGTTTTTTTTCAAAAAAGTTTTCACTTAGCAAATACCATGCAAATTAGGTGTACAGATTAACTGTTCACCGAAGGATTTTCTCAGTATGGTCATTCTGTAGCATTTTCATTCCCCCAACGTTCTGGTGGAATCTTATATCTCATAAGTAGTTTGCTCTATTGCCTACTCTGCGCAGCTTTTGAAGGATACTTATTTAGTGAACGATCTTGTATGGTACCATTTAAAGATGCCACTGTTAGTAGTATTTCCTCTTAAACGAGTTTTTCCGCCACATATAATTGTGAGAACTAACAGGACATATGTCTTGTAGCTCTCATAATATTTCATTTAACCACCCTACATTTCGTACAACCTTGTACAATGCACGGTATTATACGTGAATTTATGCTCAGCATAATTGACTTGGATTGGATGATCACGCTTCGAGACTTTTACCTCCTAGAAATTAGGAACTAGCTTATGCAGATCAGAGGGTTTATTTTGAACGCTGATGATTAAAGATTTTGAACAAAGAACGTCAAAAAGAAGCAATGCAATTTACTGTCATAAACAGAGTAATCTAAATGTACTGCTCGCTAGCTTTCTTTTGAACTAATTGACGTTCTTCAGGGTCAATTATTTACTCAGAATGAGGAAGAGTTATATTTTAACTCCAGAAGCGAAAAATGTGTAAAATAGTGTTTGGGTTCAAAAGGGATTGCTCTCCTTATGAATTATAAAGTCTACCAGTTCAAAGGTTAATTCCTGACGATTTTTCACATATTGCTACAACAACTCGTAGGTAACACTGTGAAAAAAATTCGTAAACTTGCCACCTCTACTTGCTTTAAGTGAATAATTTCATTTTGATGATTATAATTAAATTTCTACCATTTTCAGAGAATTTATGAATTACACACCAGCGTTACTTATGGGTATATGCTAATTTTTTTTTACGTTTGAAAAATTAAGACTTTTCAGCTTTTGTTGAACACTTTAAAAGACTTAAAAACATTCACAATCCAAGAGCTGAAAGCTGCTTGGTAAATAACCGTTTCTTTCCTTCTTTTTAACCTGTGAATACCTCCTGTCAGCAAATTTCTGTTCCCTGTTGTGTAAATATCACCATCACTATTTTAGGCGCAATGATTTGTTCTTTATAATTACCGTCAATGAAGAACTTTCGTGAGTTTGTTTGAACTTTGTCTTTTTTGTAGAGTTTCCCCTCTTTCTGGTGTACAAGTAGGCCTTCCGCTTTTAACCTAAATGACACCGTTTTTTGCATCAATATGCTGGTACATTTCGTCAAAGAAAATGCATTGAACTTTCTTATTACAGCTATGCAGAGTGGTTAATGTAGTTAATTGTGCTCCTATTAGCAAATCATGAATAATAACAGAGTTTTGTGCGATTGTATCGGTCGCCATAACATTACAGAGGGAAGCCCTAGAGTGAAATGTCACGTCTTGTAGAATGACTGCGAGACATGTTTCGTTGAAATTTCCCACCATAGAGATAACGACCTGAAAGAAGTTGAAAACCGCTTTAACCGCGGCAGGATAAGCTCAGTCGGTAGAGCGCTTGACTGCAGAGCGGGAGGTCGCGGGTTCAATTCTCGGGACTGGACCAACGCTCAGGGTCTCAAAATGACTGAGTAATGAAGGTACTGCCTTTGCCCTGCAAATGGCTAGACCTTCGCGTGGCTTGGATGACCACGTAAAATGGCGGTCCCGTCTCCAGTAGGAGACGTAAATAGTGTCCACAATTAGTGGTTCGTGCTAAATACATTGACACTCAAATTAATGTCCATTTTATTTTCATGTCTTCTCAAGTGAACGAGACTGTAAGATGGTTTTAAACAGAGATTTCGTGCAATTTTTATTCTTTCTGTTCCCCGTTTTCTAAAATCGCAATTTGAAAGAGAATCGCCCCAACTACACTTTCTTCAACCTTACATCCTAGCTACAAAAAAATGAAACTGAGTTTGAGAAACGACGAAGGTTTATTGTACCTTGGTCACCATAAGATTACACTGGCGGGGTAAATATTTCTAATTTTTTCGTCAAATTACAATTGCAGTTGAAAAATTGTTATTAGAGGGTTGCAGAATCCTTCATTCATAAGTTACATATAAAAGGGAAAATAGGACAAGCGAAAGTTCAAACGGACCATGATAATTAATGCCCAAAATTGTGCTAGTTTGTTTTGTCAACAGCAAGTCTAAATAAGACAAATGAAAGAAAAGTTGTTTGAACAGCGATTAATTAAAACTCACAAGTACTTTAAGTAGGAGAAAACATTATAGACGGCCCCTTTAGTTTTTACTGCAAAGACTTAGCATACTTTCCTTTGCATCTTTTATTTTGTATCTTTTGTGCGTGGTTGGCATAGTTAAACAATTTTCCTTTTTTTTGCTTTTTCTTTATGTTCACTTGGATGGTACTTGTTATTAAATATTTAGCTGTTTGAATAGCTTTTGACTTTGACAAATTGTTCTGGTTCTGTCTGTTTAAGCGGAATTATTTTAATGCATTTAATTTTGTTTCATTCCTGGTTGTATGTTTTTTAGCTTTCTTTTTATTTTGAAAAAAATAATAATGATATTATGGCCAAACCCAGTGGTGTGAAATATGTTAGCAACGTCAAATTTTTTTTTTTTTTTTTCATTTAGTCTACAAATCAACAATTACAACTGAAAACCCCTGGGAAGAACACAAGCACACATACACAATTAGATCAGCAGATACGATCTTTAAAAATGGCAAATCTGCCGCAGCGGCCTCGGCAGTTGAAGTTTAAAATCTTTGTTCTATGTTTATTCACGGTTGTTCAGTGGTTTCTTCAGAAATTACATGCAAGATACTGTCTGACTAATGAAACCCTTTAACGTCATTTAACTTATTTTAAGGTGCGAAACTAAAACTTATGTTTACTATACTTTGAAACAGTGACTATTTTACATTAGTAAAATCCTACTAGTGGTCTATCATCAATGCTGCGTTCTGATTGGTTGAGCTACTACTAGGCTATATGTTATAGCCCATTAGTAGCGCAAAGCGCGGGCTTTTTGGCGCCAAAAAAGGCTTTAACAAGCTGAAACTTTTTTATTCTCGATATTTTTGACCAACTAGTTGGATTTTACTAAAACAATTATTCCTCTCGCCCTCATGGCCTCTGAGTCAATAGCCCATGAGGCCGAAGGCCGAATGGGCTATTGACTCAGAGCCCATTCGGGCTCGAGGAATAATTGTTAAATAACTATATATATACTCGTATAGTGGTATGACTAAAATGAAAGCTTCTGCGCAGCACTTTCGTGTGGCAACTACTCCCTTCAAGTAACTTATTTCAGATTTGAGGAGAACAACAATGGAAAATAATGGCCAATAAAGTTAAACGAAGTGGATTTAGAAGAAGTATCTTAGAAACCATATCGTCTTTTAAAACATAGGTCGTTGTTCTGCCCCTTTAGCTTATATTACTCATCATATACAGTAGAATACTGGGTCTTCAAACCGGCTCTTCGTTTACAGACTTACGGCTACTTCCCTTCCACAGTCCAACATTATAATTTCATTCTTGATTTGTCAAACTTTGAATTTTAGGAGCCAATTCTATTTTCTAGAAGGATCGCAATGATGCATCTATGCCATCTATTATTTCATTTAAAGACCAATGTAAAAATATAGTACCGCAATTTATGTCGCTTGAAATGTGTTGTATTTTTTGAACCTTGGTTAATTCATCTAAAGATCTTTCCGTGATTTTTTTCCTCTCCTTTCAGTTATGTCAATTATGGCGATTTAAATTATATTCTTAAAAGCGTGGATAGGTTTTTCAAAGTAACCAGCGTTTTAATCAAGGTTCTTAATCAAGTATTTTATTCATAAAACAATGTCCCGCGAATTCAGGTTACTTCTTGACTGTTAAATAAGGAAAACGTTTCATGAAAAAGATATAAAATTTGTAACTGGTTACATTTTCTTGAACCACTAACACTTATGTACTAATGCGATCGTAGATGGAGGGTTGTATCGATTGTTCTGTTAAAAATGAGCACAATTTTCGTATACGTAATTCCAGTGATTTACGTACGTCTTATGCACCGCTTTCAACGTATCTATTTTGCTTGGAAGTTAATTCATCACTTAAATTATTTTAGATTTTTGCCTAATTCACAAGTAAAGGAAGTCTACAATACAAAAGTTCATAGGTACATGAATAGTGATGACATTCATTTGATGAGATGGTCATATGCAATAAAGCCTGAAATCTGTGTTCTTACAATAATCACTCATAGTATGATTAGACGGTTTGATGCTTTTAGTAATAGGATCAATTTTGTTACCTACAGAGTGACGTAGGTGTAGTAGCTTTTTATGTGTCTTGCTTGGTATCATAACGGATTATTCTACAGGCAACACTTAAGTCCCCTTGTAAGTTTTTGAGCGTACCTTTATAACACCACTGCTGTAGCGACATGGTCTTGTGTCATCAACTCCGGAAAAAGTCATTCAAACTGGAAAAAACTTGTACACCTTTTTTTTCAGCTTAAGCTTGTGCAAGGAATGTGCTTTTAGATCTTTAATAACTGCTTTGAAACTGTTAATTTCTACAATAATAAAAGAACGTTGCATTGTCATCAATTTTACCTATCGATTCTAGAAGCGAATGAAGATTCTTTGTGTGTATGTTTGGGACAACTATACCTCACTGATTCTTTTACGAATTCTATAAATTTAGGCTCATGAAATCCTTAAAGCCCTAGATTAAAATAAGACGATTTCAGGATCGTAGGAAGATACGCATATTTGAATTAAATATTGTCGAACGACCTTTAATTGACTTTTCCCTCTCGTGTTCTGTAAAGGAGACTTCATTTCTGTTAATTCTAAGGGGATAGATTACAGACTAATTTTGTTGTTGCTCGTGGAAATATTTGAACGTCGTAACTGTTCATTAGGATTCCTAAAATGTGTGAAAGTCCACTGATGATTTCTGGTCATTAAATCCTACACCAACTGCGAAACCTTTTAGGTGTTGTAACTCACAGCACAGTTACCTGACAAGACACATTAGAGAAAAAAGATAGGTAGACTTTTTTCCCACCGTGTTTTAGAGAGATGTAAAGTAAGTGACACTTAAGAAATGGTTCAAATAAAAAAACGGTATTGGGTGAAGATCTCAGGAGAGCAAAATCCTCCTCCAGAGCACCTTACACGAGAATGAAATGGTTAAGAATCTTTGAATACAGGCGTCAGAGTAGATTTAGGTCGCAGTTAGATACCTGATAGCAGAAATTTGTATTGCTAACTATGAACCATTTGAAAATATAGTATTGTGGTAAGACTTTCTCAGTGTTCTATCGCACATAGTACTTTTTATTCCTCATCAAAATAGTACAAGGAAACATTTTTTAATTGTTAAACAATTCCCTAGACAACATAACAAGTAATTATTAGGTTTTGCCTCCAGCGATCCTACCTTTGGCTAATTGAGTCTACGATGGGCCACGATGCATTTAATGCCTCTTATCGATGGACGTTGTAACCTCATAGGGGAATAAAATTACATAAATTGGATAAAACTTCAATTAAACAACAGCAATGAAAGGCAAAAAGGGGTCTGGCGGCTTGGTCTTCTCTTGCCTCGAGAGAATAGAAAAAAGTAAACACAGAAGAATTATCGATTAGGAATTTCCTTTTATTTTGTTATTTTTCCTCTTTCTGCTCTCATTGAAGTTCTATTTTCTGTCTTGTTTCAATCCACCATAACGTGAGAAAATTTGTGAATAAAAGGCCAAAAATTCCAAGGCCACGTCGAAAACACAAGTATCTTTTACTGAGTTGATGGTACTCCGAAAATCTGATAGGACAAAAAAAAAATTCTTTAGCCATCAAAAATACCAAAAACGGTGTAAACTGGGCCTTATCAATCGTGAAACAAAAAAACCCATCCAGTTTCGCTTTTTTTTTTTAAAGGCTAAGGCATTGAGAGAAACCGATTTTACTTGTCGTGACTTTAATAACGGGTAGCTGTATACAGTGTATCTTTGAAATCAAGGGATTTAGCATTCACCGCTATCAAGCGAGAGGAAAAAGTATTGATTTTAGCGTAGAAAATGTTGCTTGAAACATTACACCTACCATTTGTTTTTATCCGTGATGAAGTTCTAAATCTAATTTGTCTACTTCATTTTTATATAAGTAAATGAAAAATTCCCTTTTTAGCACCCCCTTTAAAACAATTAGCAAGGATTCTGTAACTTTCTTTTCGCAATTATAACTGGTCCCTTTACAGGTAATTATCATTCCAAATAATTACTCGGTATTCCGTATTTGCAAAGCGGGTTGTTCGCGCCATTTTGGAAATATGATGTCACCTCTTGGGGACTGAGCCTCAAAATGAAATATTATTAATGATACTTTTGACTGTTACGTTTATTACACCGTGGCGTATTCACGACCATAACAAACTCATCTTGCGCACGGCCGTACACTAAGACCATAACTCACTTATCGAGGGCAATCTTGCCACTGTTAGCAACTCCTATGCTTAGCCACAGCGGGAGGGAAAACAACATCCCTCGTTTCTTAATCAACATGAGTTCAACAAATATATTGAGTTTAGCACCCCGAATATTGTAATAATTTGATATGATACGTCAATGGGGTTGCTGCGGGAACCCATTCAACAGCTACTAGCCATTGTTTGATTTGTTGACAGAAACAGCAGATGTAGAAATCTCAGTAGACGGCAAATGGCACTTTGTTTTTCTTGGACCTGCCATTGTGCACGGCAGTTTTGAAGCATTAATTCTACGATTTTTGAGTAAATACAGCTGCTTAAAAATTCTAACCAACTTTTCTTGACAAAAATAGCACTAAAGCTGCGGACAAGTTTCAGACGCACTGAGCGATGTATTTCTTAAACATTTTGAGGTTTTAACCGCTTTAAATCGCTTTTTCAGTGTCATAGTTGATTGTCACTTTTAATTGGTTAATTTATTTTAATCGGTTATACCGCCCAGCTCTTGTTTTTGTATGATAGTAAGCTCATGTAAAGAATGTGTTGTAATTGCAGAGCATTTTTCTCATTCTCTTTGCAAAGTTGCAAATAGTCGCTAAAGATAGTATCCTCATGTTCAACGAACTAGGTCATAATTGCACCAAGAACGTGACAACTGCTTTAAAACTAAAGAATTCCGCGTCAAATTAAATACGGTATTAGGTGAATGTAATAATGGACGCATGATAATTCTTTGATTCACTTCTCGCCCATGAATTAAAAAGTTTACATTTATTGAAAAGTCGTTATCTGTTGATAAAATTCCTATTCTTAGTAACCGCTTATTGACTATCGATGTTTCAAACTGGAAACAATAGAACAGTTAGTCTATTGGGCATGATTGCCTTCAAATTGTGAAAAGTGGAAATGCATAAATGATCATTCATTTTGAGATTTGAAAATTAGACCAGGCTCTCGTTTTGTACTCATATGAAAAAATCTAGAAGGCCGGCAAGTTGGTTTCAATATCGAGCCACAATTGAACGCTTAAAACACTGTTTGTTCAGGCTACAGATACTCCAAATGAAATAGGCCATCCAAGATGCTTAAGCAAACAAGTTTGTCTGAATCTATTTCATGCTAATGACAAACTAATTGAGGTACTGGGTCACTTGATGCTACTCTGACATGTCTACTAAAAGGTGTTTTGTTCGACTTATGGCTCGGACAATATCATATTAAAAGCGGAATGTTAGTCAACAAAGCCCCCGACCACTAGTGAAGCGGAACTTGCCGCGCGCTCAGTCACGAGTTACCAAACCGGTGTATTTAAGGAGGGTGTGCAAGGTGGTAGCGATTCATTCTTGGATCACAGTCGTACAAGACACAACAAAGAGCATCCATATCACTCCAAAATGATCCCTGTGTGCACATATCTTCGGAAAACCGGAGAAATTGAACGCTCTAATGTGCTTCCTTGTCCCTTCTCCTCAGACCAAATCGCTTCAGTGTGCCAATTTCTCCAAAATAACGGAGAAATCGAACGTCTTTCTCGATTTCTGTGGTCTTTACCCACGGAAATAGACTGCGATGCCAAGACTACCGAGACGATACTTGTATCAAAGGCGGTGGTCTATTTCTACCAGAACAACTTCAAGGATCTTTACGCCATGCTGGAGAATCACAAGTTTTCTAAAGAAAACCACGAGCGACTGCAGTGCTTATGGAGGACTGCGCATTACCTCGAAGCCGAGCGGCAACGTGGTAGACCTTTGGGAGCAGTCGGAAAGTATCGCGTTAGAAGAAAGTTCCCTCTTCCGCGTACGATATGGGACGGCGAAGAGACTACCTACTGCTTCAAGGAGAAATCGAGAAATATTTTAAACAAGGCGTACGCTGAGAACCCTTATCCTACCCCACGAGAAAAGTATGATCTAGCTAAGATGACCGATCTAACTGTGACGCAAGTAAGCAATTGGTTCAAGAACAAGAGACAGCGTGTTCGAGCTGCTGAGATGAGGAAGGGGTAAGTGAGAGAAACGTGCCTTTATCTTTTATTTTTCATTCAAATCCACCCTCGTGTAAAAGTTATGGAGCAGTGTTCCCCATTGTTTTAACCACTATATGGTCTTGTAGTGATGGGAGTCTAACTGAAAGTTAACTTGGAGATGAACGTTCCATTCAATGAAAAACTCATACCCAGTGATATTTCTCTTAAATTCGCCTAAATTTTCCTTTCCCTGTAGTAACTCGCCTTGGCCAATTTAACTTCTACTTCACACACATAAGTCGTATACTTTCTTTCTCCTTTTATTATATCTCCATTGAAGACAAAGTATTTTGATACATTTTTTTTATTTTAGTCGTTATGTGCCCTTTGTGATGCTTCCGGGACGTTTACTTTTATCGTTCCAGCAAAGTCATTTTACACTCTACAGTATTCACTGTAGTTACATGAATAGCCGAACCGTGTACCTGGCCTTTTGGGTAGATTATAATCCTTATTATGTATTCCATGAATAAAATCGCAAGGATAGAACCATTCAAATAAATACTCTTTTGCAGCACTTGTTTATCACAATTTCTGAGAAATTTTCTTGAATTTTGACTGACTATCGGCAAGACAAGAAGCTTCAATAGTTGCCTTCCTTTGTCAAAACTCCACTAATGCATTGTCGTTTACACTCGGGTTCCAAGCATTGGTATTCCCATTTTTTATCATAATCAGAGAAGGATTTGACCACTGGTCCTTAACTTAATTCGGTTGTTACCCAAATCGACTCTGAGTAAGTTCCAACTTTATTATCTCTGAAAAATGGAAAACAAATCGTAGCCTGTGTAACAAGTCTTGGAGAGGCCGTTTAAATTCTAAAGGCATGACCACAGGGTTTCTTCTACAAACTTTGAAGTCAGATGATGATGTTTCGCTAATTGCCTCTGCAAAGGAAATTTTCAAGGTTGTTTGAAAAACATGTTTAGTATTTATTCACTTTACTTTCCAATTACATATCTCCTTGAGGAATCTTCTTTTATCATACAGATTATCTCTCTTTTTATGTTTTGGTTAACACTATTTCAGCTGATTAGCTGCTAATGGGAAACGATTATCACCTGCACAAGGATTGAGACACGAGTCGTTCTTTTTATGTTCATGCTTGTGCAGTACTCTATCTTGATCAAAGGCTTTAAACTAACAGAGCTGAGCAGGGAAACGTCCTGGTGTCAAGTCCTGTTTGTTCGTGTTGTTTGGTTTTATTCTCGGTTTTTGTTACCCAATCGCCATGAGTTGGAGAGCAGGAACTAAGATTGCGGTGAAGGAGCTGTTAATGAGTGTTTAATATTTTTTTAAAAGATTACCAGTAGGAAGGAGCCTTTTACTACGAACTCTTTTCAAGTAGCATCTTAACAGCCGATTGTCGAGAATAAAAGATTCACAGGAACGAAAATGTAACTAATTGCCTTCGTTCTACGCACGTGGAGAATCGAAACCGACTCTGTGGTTTAATGTAAAGAGCTCTTTTTTAATTTATTGTAGACCTCATTTTGTGCCAAATGTTTAATGAAGATGTCATCTTGAATTTAAAAAGCGAAATTCATTTTACTGCATCATTGATCACACCACGACTTAAGAGCTACTCTCACTTAAGTGAACTAACTCGAAGTTAAAAAGCACAATCAAAATATGTCGCAATTATTTCTCCTCATAGTTTTACCAAACTTTAGTCGATATTAGCCACTTCCTTATTTCCTGTGGTTAGGGGATCATGTTTCATATTGATGTATGCTTCTGCTCGACAAACTTAATGGTATTTGTGTGCGGGCAGAAGTCGTGTCTCTGAATCAATAGCTTTGATACTCTTCCTTCAATCAGTTATCTTGCCCAAATGGAAAAAAGGTTTTAGCGTTGTTTGTTTTTCATTTTAATACCTTCCTTTTATTTGAGCACCTGCGAGGTGAAAAACCAACCGAAAATATTAGCTAATGGGCAGAGGGATATTCCAAAATGAAATATCAATAGCACGATATGCGACACCGATTGATGTCAATCATGAGGTGACAGATATGTCCAAAATCATACATACGCACTTGAGGTATCTCCGTTGATTTTAGTTTCGTTGAGTGGTTCATTGCCTCTTTAATTTGTCCTTTTTTTGTAGTAAGCATCCATCTTTGCTTTTACGCGTAAAAGAGAAACATTTTGTGAGACACAGAATCAATCTCTGGTTTAAATGTTAATCACTTTCGGTATTGTTTGATCTCTCTGTCGCTGAAAAATATTCGAAATGTCATTTAAACCTACATTGCCTCTTGAAAACGACTGGTGGATACTTCTGTCCCTTGCCTAAACAAGTCAGGAAAAGGTAGACGACACCATGCATTGGGGTCATGACGTTTGTTGAAGAATAGCATGCGATTTTTAGCCTCCCATGATACGTGATAAGGATCATTGGCATCACGAACAATATCATAGCATAGTATATATATTTAAGAAAACCCTAAGATAGATCTCACAGTCAAAAGAAACTTATTGTTGAACGAAACAGAGCATAGATTTTAGCCTGGGGATAATTTCACGTAATGTTGGGTAACGTGTGTAACTTTTGCAGGCGTCGATTTTAGAGCGCTGGCTATTATTGCTTCTTAGTTATAAGGTGTACTTGTAAGAGCTCTTCTATTCAAAGAACAGATAGAGATTCCATGTCTGTATACCCCTGAGCCTGGAAATCAAATAGCATGTAATTGCAGCAATTATTTTTAACCAATAGGTGAGAAAAGTGATGGCGTCAAAAAAACTACATTTTTGTAGTTATGTGATTGGTTGGCACATCCAGAAAGAACAAGATGGAAAATGTTAACTTGCCAAATATGAGTCTCTTTGTGCAAATTGGCTGGGAGATGTAAGCATTATTATGCTCCTATGAATCCATCCTTGCAAAATGTGCCTGGATAGTAAACATTAGCTTCCATGCAAATTAATCATGTTTATAACAAATGTACTTTTGTAGTGGCCTGGATCCAGATGGTATGATGAAAATGAAAGGTCCCGGACGATCCATGATGTTCAGTTACGACGAGCTGCGTTCTCACTTTCCCTACCTCATTCCTCAACCTCCCATCCTGTCAGCGCCGCAAGCTGCCTCACTGCCAGCAAGATACCTTATGGACATACATCCACGAGCGCATTCTCAAAATCACGCCTATTTCCCGGTTCAGACTTACCCTGCATACGTCTCGGCAAGTCCACATCCGCTTACAAGCACATGTACGAGTACGCATGCGCCAGAGAGACCGGCTTTGGAGCTGTGTTCCGAAACGAGTGCGTTTGAGCCTATCTATACGAGTAGACTTGGATAAGACAAATTGGAAGCAAAATTTTGAATCTGTAGATAGTGAAAGAAGTAACCCTTGAAATGAAACTTATCAGTTATGAAGATAAGAGGTCTCATTAGAATATTTGCATTTTCAATTTCCACGGGTTTGGCTTTTGTGCGGAAATGGTTAATTTTTTTCTCTATTAACTTTACTGAGATATACAGTTATTTTTATTTAACTCTTTAACCCTTTAAGCCCCAAGAGTGATCAGTGTCAAATTTCTCCTTCTAATAGTAGTGCTTTGTAAAACAGTGTTAATGAGAATTAAGGACATGATCACACAAGATGTATTTGCTTGATATTTTATCATTTTCTCCCCACTACTTCTATAGTTAATGAGCAGGGACGACAAAGGAGAATTTTAATTTAGATCTTAGGGTTTAAAGGGTTAAGGCCCAAGAGTGACAGTACCAACATCAATTTTCTCCTAATAACACCAACACGTAGTTAGGATAAGAGATAATAAGCATTAATATAGCAATCACCCATTAAAAGGGAAAATACTTTGATTTTTTATTAAATCTTCTCAACTAATTTTTTAAAGAATCATATAGAGGTCAGTCTGGAGAATTTGTATATAGATATTGGGACTTAAAGCTTTAAAAGTTTCCATTGCCTCCAAGGACCTTTCTGGCGATAGGGGAAAAAGGCTGAAATGAGGTCATCAGTTCATCATTAAAGACCTTCAGATTCCAGGACGAGGACGATATTTGACTTTAGCTTCGATGTCTACTTTCCTTTTGACCAAAGTTATCAGTGTCATTTTTATTGAAGGAGGTTAAGCCCTCTCCCGATCGCAAAATGATAAAACTTCTAATATTTGACTCAACGAGGACGATATTGGACTTAAGCTTCAGTGTACTTTCCTTTTGACCAGAGTTGTCAGTGTCATTTTTCTTGAAGGAGGTTAAGCCCTCTACCGATCGCAAAATCATAAAATTTCCAACATTTGAGAACTTGTTTCCGCCAACATGACATTCTACCTAAAACTCGTGCTAAAATGGCGCATGTTCACGCGCGCTCACTACTAAGTATTAAGAAAATCTTGTTTCCGTATAATTCCTCCTCGTCTTGGAATCTTAAGGTCTCTATTGAGACTCTCAGACAGTGTATCTTCCATAATTATTCTCCGAAAAGATGCGTTAAGTGTTCGTCAATCTTAAAAATAATCGGAACCCTCGTATGTGTCACAAACTGAGGTGCCCAAAGTCTCCGTGCGATGACCCTCTTAAACTAATCTAATGTTACTTAGGAATCATACACAGGAAGCGAAACGGGTGTTAAACATATTAATAGAATTCATTAAAATGGAGCAAAAAAAATTTAAATGTAAAGTAAATATGTAGAAAACAAGGCTAATGTAGATGTAAATAATTATCGCTTAGAAATGCCACGGAAATATTTTAAGGTTGGGAGAGATGGTTTCGCTTTATAACTAAATTTGTAGCGCTTTCTAAATCGCTTTCTTGCTCAAACCCCGGCTTAAATAGTAAAGTTCGTCCTATAATGTGGTCATATATTTTAATAAAGCATGCTTTTAGTGGAGCTGTAAAAGTAGAAAAGTGCTATAAGATCATAGAAAAGCTAATTCTGATAGCCTTTTGAAAATGAGAAGCGAAGTTATTTCAAAGGCCGATAGGGTAGTAACTGAACATAGTAATTATCGTTCGTGACCGATTTATCCCGATTAACTTTCATCCCAGTACCCCCTGCCCCCGAAGTTATCTGTTTTCGTTGCTCCAAAGTTGTTACAAATATCGATTGTTGTGAATACAGCGACTGCAGATCACCCGTAGATATTGGTAACTTGTTTCCCGAGAAAAGTAACTCCAAGTTATCGTGTAATAACCAGAAAAAAAAGGTTTTGAGCACGGGATCTTACGCATTATCTTCTGTGGTGCTTGACTCCCCTTTCGCTTCGGTAGTACGTGGAAATGTATAAACATCAACGATAACAGGTTTTAAAAGGTTTGGTCGCGATGGGGGCGCGTGTTCACAAAGCGCCACGTGGATAAGAGTCTTTCATATGCAAATTCTAACAAACAATAAATTTGAATGTAGATTTTCTTCAACATGTGTTATCTCGCATAAACGAGAAGTCAACGATCGTTGTCTTGATAACAAAATCACTGGGAAAAAAAAACTTATTTGTGACATTACAGCTTTGCTATTGAGATTGAGTGAACATGAACTGCCATTTGACCGTGATTTTCGTTTTATGTTTACTTCCGATACCAGCTAATGGCCGCCATTTGCAATTTTGGCTCAGCGGCTTTGAATGTTTTTACGATGACCTGATTGAAAATACAGAGTGTTCTTTGGAATACGCGCCAATTACAGGAGCTGATCCGCGGGTTGACGTCCACATCGAAGACCCGGACGGCAGCATTATCTACAGGGAAGAGAAGAAAGACTACGATCTACACAAATTCACTACCACAAAGAACGGAACCTACACCATTTGCTTCAGTAATGTATTTGAATTTTCCATCGGCGAAAACCTTGTTTATTTCGATTTTGTGAAAGGCGACGAGGATGCCTTGGGTTACGAAGGGATAACTGGGACCCAGACAGCTTTGACGCACTTTGAGAAGTCGTGTTTTAATATCCACGAGAACTTTAATTTGGTTGAGAAATACCAGAATTATTACAGACTAAGAGAATCTAATGGCCGTTTGGCCGCAGAGTATCTCTTACAGCGGGTTCAGTGGTGGTCTATAGGACAGTCTGTCGTCATCGTTTCTTTGAGCATTATTCAAGTCTTTATTTTGCGAAGATTTTTCACTGTTCCAAGAGAGGAACTGTAGCAATACTGTTAAGCAATAATGTCGGGTTTATCTGCATTTGAAAAAGATTGATCCTGGTGTTTTGCATAAATGTGAGAGAGACGATCTTATAAGGCTGGTAAAGTTTTGATTGAAATTAATTTATTCAGAGTTATTTATTACAATTTTCCAGACTGAAAGTGGGTATAAGTAATTTATTATTAACGTCAAATAGAAGAAAGCTTATTAATTTTCTCAAAAACACAAAGGAAAACAGAATCTGATCTTAGAGAGGGTAATTTTATCAGAGCCAATTTATGGCTCCAAACTGTGCATATGACCAACTTTACAAGGTTTTCTTCAGAATTTCAAAATTTTTATATAAATGTCACTTCGTTCGAGGATAGAGTATGTATACCGGTTAAAAGAATTAAAAAGTGATTAAGTATTGAGGAACTGAAATACTCCATGAAGGATAACTTGCACTAAAACGTGGAGGGTGTTTTTGTAGAAGGATGATCGAAATCAACTTGATTATAATGATAATGATGACGACAGCACTATATGGTGATAATTATGATAATGATGAATGATTACATACTTTAACATACTGTGTAAAGCGGACGTGATAACAATAAACTAGTCATTTTCTCAGTCGATATATGGGAGAACATTTTTAAAATTTGAAGGATAAGGCAGTGTGATTGTAGTCAATCCTGTGTTGAACAGCACTCACTGTAAACTAGACCTTCATTAACTGGCCATTCTTGCTTGTTCCTTTTGTTTCATGGGTTAATTTTATTGCATTTTCTTTTATTTAACCATCTCTTCGTTCCGTTAATCGGTAAGGGGGTATGCATCAAACACTACGACATGCTTTTACAGTTGAACTCTGTAACTCTTTTTCTCGCTTCGTAAGAGGAATAAAAGAGTAAAAAGTTGGCGTCCCTGATTTGTTTCGACAGATGCATCGTGTATATATGTTGTAGTTAATTTTTTAGCTTAGGCAATTTTTTTTCTTTTGTTTTTGGGTATGGTAATCTATGCTAATGAAATTGACACAAAAGAAAACTAAAAAGTATCTGAAAAAAAAAAAAAAAAAAAAAAACTACAACACATATAAAACACCGGGTCAACTCATCTTGTAGCAGTTCACTTCACCAGTCCAGTCAAATGTGTACCTTTGTTGTTGTTGTTGTTTTTATTATAATTATTATTGGTCATATATGTATTAGGGCTTCAATAAGATATTCCTCATAAGTCATCTCTTGTCCCCTAACAGCCTAAGTGGTGCTGATGTTATCCACACTTTTCTCCTAACCATATCTTTCGCATTCAATAGACCGAGAGAAATGTATCAAGGTTTATGAATAGTTGGGATACAATGTGCTCGTGATATATATGTCTGCTATAGTGGTGATACTACTACATGTAGGAAGCAAACCCCGCACTCCGACTCGCTTAAAACGGTGCTTTCTATCAGCTCATGGATAAAAAGCGGAGAAAACCCCGAGCCTAACCGAGCCGTGTTTCTGGACAATATTGCTGGTTTACACATTTTAACGTCGTGGCCATGTTTTGGTCAAGAACAAAACCGTTTCTCAACCTCGCTGCCAGGTTCTCTTTCCTACTCTGGAACTAAACTCCATTTTCATGTAAATTCTTCGAGAAAAGATTCTGTTGTATTGATCACCAACATGGCCGCCTTGTCACGTCGATGCAAACGAAGAATTAGGTGGGGAATAAACAAAAAAATATCTCTGATAATCCTTTAACTTTTGAATATTACAGCAATGGTCACGCCAGATTACGGTGACAGGGACATAAGAGGCTTGCTGCAACTTATCCGATAAGTCAAACAAGTATCGTGAGATACAAGTAAGTGTTAGCAAACACTGGTACGTTGTTGTTGAGCTAGTATTTTTTTTATTTTAGTTTTATTTGGTATTTTGTGTGTGTTATCTCTCCTGTTAATATTTGATGTATTTCCCAGTTGTTATATTTAATAATTTCTTTCAGTTTATCCAATATGTGGATGATTTTTATCCTATTTCTGTATTTACATTCGATAATTTTATTCATATTGTGGCTGAAAAGACCATATAGCTAGGGAACCGGAATAAAAGTAGATCAGAACTCGGTCCACTTTAAGCGGTACCATATCTAACGCCCTTACAGCAAACCATGCACGCTACATCCATATGGCGGACATCACTGTAAGGAGGACACTTTGATCCTTTGTGCCCATATCAAGGACTAGATTTACAAACTTGCTATAGGGCTCTTTAAGGTGGTCCGTAATTCGTGGTCTCGAATATAAATTTAAGACCACTGAATTGCGCGTTGCTGCAGTGCTGTTAATTTTTCCGTATAAGTTGGCTTTAACGTTTGCGTTGGGTAGGATGAAATCCTTACGCCTGACCATTTGTTTGGAAGCTCTTCGGAAAAATAACGGCTACGCTATACAATGGGAAACTGTTTCTCTCTTTCTGTTATCGTATACATGTATGTTAATAAAGAAACCATAGCTTAGAATTAAATGATTTTTTTATGTATGCCTTCAAGAAACTACGCGCGTATATGCTGTTACTGTTTACCAGCTGCTCTATTTTAATTAAGAACCCACTGCTGTGAAATACATTTTGGTTTTTTTAAATAACTTTGTGACAATGTAGCGGAAACTGTAACAGTACAAGTTTATCTACCAACAAAAGACGTCACGATTTTCTAGACCTTCATGACGTTAAGGGCTAATGTTACAGCTTGCAAACAGTTCAGTTTTTGTTTTCAAGTTGCTCTATTGCGAATATCCCTTATAACACGCTAAACGTTCTTCAACATGCTTTTTATCTTCTCGTTGCTCGTGGTGTTCATAAGTTTATTGCCATCCGGATCCTCACCATCAGGGTCTGCGCCCTAAAAAGTGAAATATGTCAAAATTCAGGTTTTATCCGCAGGGTATTTTTAAAGCTTTGAGCCGACGAATCGGGAAATAAACCTCTAGTTAATAATTGTTGCCACGACTAACGGTGACTGTTAAAAGACCCACCACGAGCCCTAGATATTTGCAGTAGGTCTTGAGCATTAGAATGAAACATGATTTCCCCCATTTAGTATTCCTCCTCATTACAGTTGTTGCAAACTCACCATTTGAAGCAAATATTGAACAACCTCTTCGTTATTGTCCAGCACTGCGTAATATAGAGGTGAGCAGTCATCTTCGTCAGATAGCTGCAAAATGTTTAATGCTTTATTGTCAAAGAGAATATTGACCTTAAAATTCACCCAATAGAAAACAGAAGTATCGCCTCATGAGCTAATCTTGCGTATGTTGAGAAAGATCTTTTAAACATTCAGTATTGACGTGTAATTATTCCTACTGTCACATGTCAGACGCTGTCTATTAGACGGACGCCTTTCTAGGGTCAATATCCGCGGTTGGATAGAGCGATTTTCGTATGACCTTGAAAAATGGTTTCGGTAAGTGTTCGTTATTTGTTTTATCAGCCAATGGAAAAAAAGATCAAAACAAGGACTCTTCGCTTTCCCGCCAAAGAAAACCCTAATATGGACAAGCCGTTGTTCGATTGGCCAATCGTGTTGCAGTATGACCTCAAAGCGAAAAATCTATTTTTTTCTAGAAAGTTCTCGGGCTTCAAATTTTTTCACCCGAACCACGCGCGTTTGTATCCGTTGGATAAACCAATCAAATCGCTCTATTTCTGTTCGTTTGTTGTTTTTGTTTTGTTCGCGCGTTTTCATTTCAATGTCACACGAAAATCCCTCTAGCCTCCGCTGAGTTTCATTTGTTTGCCCGTGTCTAAGCTCGGTGGAGTGAACACCGCCCTAAGGTAACATCAGTGGTTCACTCTCTCTTAAGGGTTCCCAACAGTTTTTTCGGGATCCGGGATTTCTCTTGTTTGAAATTCGGGATTGTCCTACTTGAAACGCAGGATTTGAGATTGAACGAATGCGCGGGAGGTGGGATGCCAAAAATAACCCTCGGGATTACGGGAGTGCCCGAAATTTTGGGTCGGGATTTCGGTTTTGAAGAACGCTATTGGGGACCCTCTCTCTGTGTCTGAAGTCCCTCTTTGGTAGACATCATTGGTTTTCTGATGTGAGGCGAGTTTTATCTGGTCAGGGGTTTGTCTATAATTAAGCTTTCTTGGCTTTCTGTAATGAAGCAGACATTAAAGTCACCCGGTGCCCTCTAAGACTTATTTGTGTGATTTGCGTGGTTTATTTTTGTACTAAGACTCTTTATAAAGCATTCACCACCCTAAGGCGAACGGATGATCTCAGCTGGGTTTCATTCCCTTATTTCTAACTTTAGGGTCCAACTCTCCTAAAATGTTAGACTTTAATATAGCAAAGAGAGCTCACCGTTGTAACTACTGCATGCGTCATTTAAAATACGCTTTGAAAGTACTGTGCTTCTTTTTAGTATATAGTACAGTTGAAAGATTTGTTAGCATTGTATCATTGTATGGTTCATAGAGAAAAAGCGGACCCAATAACTTTTTTTAAACGATCTTTACTACGGTAAGTTGTCCAATTGTCTCGCTTGGTTGTTTAGGTGATAACGTGATTTTAGCAAAGTCTCATAATAATGCATTATTCATTGTGATGCTGAAAAGTAAGGAGTTATGTCCTGTTTATCCCAGGAATCTCCAAGAAATGCGAAATGTGTGTCAAAGAGCCTAGGTGAAAAAAAAAATTGGACAGAAATTTAGTAGGGATTTCATCCCTCATTGACGCGATATAGGTTTCATCCACCCAAGTTAATACATCAGTAATTAGGTAACATATTTCACTTTAGCGACATATAGTTAATTAATGACTGATCGTCGGTGATAGACATAGGTTGTAGGTCGTTAAACGTTTCTTTGAAGGCTAACATGAACTGATAGACTTTGAATCTATGGTTCCTGCCGTAGTTAACAGTTTATTTGAATAAGAAATTGTCTTTATTAATATGCGTCGTGAAAGGTCGACTAAGGGTCATGATGTTAAATGAAATGCAAATTTTATCTGTTTAGAGTCATGTTGACAAAATAATTGCCCTATTTTCAAGATCAACAGTTCCATTTTTCCCTTCAATTTGTGTTTTCCTTTACTTCAAAGTACTGTTCAAAGTTCTCGGCGGGGTAGATCGTTATCAATTATCGCTGAATTAATCCGCCTATCAAAGGCACAACACTAAGATCATTGCAGTTTAGACAGAACCTGAAGTGGTCGCTGTTGCGTTTACTGTTTCTAAAGCTTTGCAAGTGAACTCTAGTGAAACAACTTACGTTCACGTCCGCGCCTTTGGCTACAAGATATTTCATCACGTCCATCTTGCCTGCCTGTATAGCAATATGAAGGGGGCTGCGTCCATGTTGAATGGGTGTGTTTACCTGGCTACCCTAAGCATAGAGAAAAAAAGTCTAAATCGTGTCACGGCCGTTCTTTTTAATATTTCAAATTCTTAAAGCTGGTAACCAAGGATTATAACATGCAACGCCTAAAGATTTTGATTTATTGTATACACAGCGCAATCAAAAAAGCAATCGTCGTCTCAAGATTACTTCACATTCTTGAATATACCTCGTGTTTTAACTGAAAATAGTATTGTCTTTATCAAAAGCAATTGATTTGTTATAGACAGGGGAAGAAGTATAAATGTTTAACTCAGTAACCATGAAATTCGCCATTCAAATTAACTTTGTGGCTGCTTAAATTCTGAAGATATATGCGTAGTCAGTAAACTTACTGGTTTGGCGAATTTTTCCTTCACCACCTCTAAATTTCCCGATCTAATCGCTGTTACCAAAATGCTCATTTCGTCTTGAAGAATCTCTTCTACTTTTAAATAAACCACTCGTGAACTGTTGCACGCGTCAATTAATTGATTATTCAGACAATTAGTAGGCAAATGCAAGACTAAACCCCAGTCACGTGATTAGAGCTGTGAAAAACAAGGAAGGGTGTATGACGAAAAGCATTTATTTTATTGCAGCGATATGGGCTGAATTACTAAGCTGGTAACACCCAGATTTGTTAAGTCTAAAACATTTCGGGATTGGACCCGTTTACATTTTATACAGGATTTTTTTTCAGATGTGCCTCTGAAGACGTTTGGAAAGATTACAATAACATTTTCACGCCGGTACTTCGCTTTCAAAATTCAACAAAACGTGCAGCAGTCTCATTATTGGGTTTTCGAAAAAGAAAAGCTGAAGCGAATACACCGCGCTCAATAGCAACGTGAGGTTATCGAAGTTTTCTGTTTGGATATCCAAGATTAGTAGTAAATTTTAAGCCAGCAACAGGAGTAAAACACATGAGGCTTTATGTGATTATCAAAACACAGGGGAGGGCATGGGGGTTGGGCGTAGTACATTTAAGTAGACAGATTTGTGGATTTAAGTCTTAGGATGCATGCTGAGAATTCGCTTAATTCTGTCTTTACAAGCTGGTTGGAATAGCATTTAACAGGTATTATCGAAGTAAACTTGGGAGAGCTATCTGTCAGTTAGTAAGTGAGTTGCTACACGTTCAACAAAGGCTTGTCTGGTATAGAATCGAAAATCTGTCTCACTGTTCAGTCTTTGCCTAATCCCGAACATGTTTACGATTTTACCCCTTTCCTGTTAGGTTTTATTTGTCGTCTGTTAGTTTTGTCAGTTACCAATTTTAAAGTTCAACTTGCTGCTCTTGAACATAGTTTTAAAGTATATTTGAGAAATAACGCAAAACGAGAAGTTTAGTACTCTTTTACTTTAGAGATCTAAGGAACTGGATAGCCTTCATCGCGTCTTGGATCACTCTTAGGGTCTCTCTCTCTCCCTCACCCTATCCCTTTATTTTTCTTTGCTTTTAATTCTTAGCCTGCATGTTAGGAATGCCTCGACAGTAAATTAAACTTTCTTGACTCAAAAAGGTATAGGTACTTCATTCGATGCCGTAAGAATGTCTCATTTTTTATCTCTGAAGGCACGTTTTTGAGGAACTCTTACATGTCAGTGTATATTTAGCGTGTCAATATACGGATGAGCGTGTCAATCCATTTTCATGATGGATGTTTATTTGGGGTGCTCCTGCGGTACCTTGAATGAAAACAGGTTTTGCTAAATTAACTACATGTCCCCTTTCTAGTATAGTTAATTTTGTTTCAAAAATAAGGGTGTTCTTGTAAAGTGCATTTGTAAAAAATTGCGAAACTTGATGATGGTCTTATGCTGACATGCTCACATGCTTGTAAGGAAAAGTTGCGAAATACTGAAAACTTTCTTGTTTATAAGGAGCACTGTGAGATTAATTAAAACGTCGACACATAAGTGCATTGCCTTTGGTGGTATATTATCTATTATATTTACATTTCGCTACTTTCGACATTTTATAATTAATGTTTTCCACAAACAGGTATGTGTTAAGCACATTTATAAAACGTTGCGAAACTGTCAAAACATGGTGGGATAACGTGCACATGCTTGTTAGAAAAAGTTGCGAAATACTAAACAACCTTGTGGTCTTAAGGGGCACGCGATGAAAATAATTTTAAAACGTCAAACTTAAATGCATTACCTGTGATGGAAAATTGTATGGTATATGAATAGTCTTTTGATATTTTATAAGCACGTGCAATAGTGTTGTTCGATAACTTCAACTCACGGGGTTGATATTAACTACAAGCCGAATATTTTATCATTACCAGACAACAACTTTATTATATCCTCTACCTTGTATTGCAAGTCTTTGGTTAACTATTTTTTCTTTACGCTAATTAGATCGGATATTCTGAAGTAACCTACACCGTGTGTACGCCGTATAGATGAATGAATAAATAATTAGATAATATCAATGATTGTAGATTAGACTATCAACAGAAGTTCGAAATTTCGTATTTATACACCAGACATTCTTTCCCTAATAAAAATAAGCAATATATCGGAATCTGTAAGTATTGCTCCCTTTTCAATTTTTAGTGCGTTGTTCTTTTAACTGGTCAGGCCTGTAGTTAAATAACACCATATGTGTAGAATACACACGCTTTTTAATCATTTTTCTCTTAACAAGAGCGGTCTGAAATAGGGTAAGGTCTCCACAAGTTTGTCGCAGAGCCCCACCCGAATTTTCAGGAGTGACCCCCAAGACACAAGCCCATAAGACTTAACAAAGGTGCGGAGAGAAGCTCTCATCAAAGGAGCACACCTTCTTCCTCATTTATCTCATATTCTCTCTAACGCTTATATAACCCAACAGCGCACTCAACACGTTTATTTTCTTCTTTCATGATTTTAATCATACTTTTTTCTTCGCGTGACAGTTAACTGAATTACATTCCAGTTGAAATTTCGTAACATATAGTTTTTTTTCGTGAATCGCAAGCATTATATAGTGTATAGAAGTTAAACATGTATACATCTTAGTCTTTTTCATGAAATTTATTGAATTTGGTTTCCCTTTAATGATCAGTTCGCTCAATAACACTACCAAATGTATGCCTGAAGAAGAATATAAATAATATACTAAATACAGTTTCAAAAGGACTATGTCCATGAATTAATAGTAACAGTCGGCTTCGTTTTAGCCCAAGTTAGGAGTTATTTTTCAAGAATCCCCCTTGCATTCAAGAATTTAACATTCTTATCCACATGACCATTTACATTGAAGGAATTATAGTCCATTCGCCAATTCACTAAGAACCTTGCCGCAGTGGGCGCAAAACTTATCAAAAACGGTTATTTTGTGTCCACATCTGCTACAGAAACGGGTCATGGCAAGTCCACAAGCTCTCGACTCGGTATTGTATGGGGCATGCGCAATAGAGGACGTTTTAAACGCCATTTCCGGTTTAGGCTTCACTAGAAGTGGTGGCGGAAGTGGTGATGCTGGGTAAAGCCGAGTCGGGGAATATGCATGAGTGCTGGGTAACGGTCTTGTGATGACGTTGCGATTCATAGGACCATGAAGGAACGGAGAGGCGTGATTGACAGCTGAAAATCCGTAGCCTCCCATCGCCCTCACCTTACTTCCGGCTCTAGACTCCTGAGTAGACAGTAGCATTTCTATGGACTCCACTACGCTACCATGGCAGCTTTGCAGGATATGTTCTAGCGTGGTCATGTTGTGGTGTGGGAAGAGTTTACTGAGAAGCTCCATTGGAGGGTGCCTGAGTGACAGGGCGCTTAACTCCTTTGATAGCCAGGGATATTGATACTCGTGTGGTCTATCATATAGGCTTTCCTGAAGGTACTTTCCGTTTGAATTGAGGCTTTCTTGATCTGGTGTTTTTCTCGCTTTTGGAGAGCTAACAGGGCTTGTCATGTCAGGTCTTTCCCCTCCATGTTCACGCGGCTCCCTCTTCACGTCAAGATCTGGGGATAGAGCACTCCTTTTAGGGCTTGGGTTCCCGTCATCTGCCTCTTCTGAGTACGAATTGCATCTTTTCAGGGATTCTGTGAATGGAAGATTAAGAAGAAACTCTGATGAAACTGTGCCTCAATAGTCTATCAGTCACTGAGTTTGGAAACGCTACTGGAACGCAATTTAGAATTAACAATGGCCCTCGACATTTGAACTGCTTAGCAGTCATTTCCTATGTATTGTGTGTTTTCACATGACGTCATGGCGGCCATATTTGTGTCCCAAAACAATGAAACGGCGGCCATGTTTGTGTCCCAAACCAGTCCTGTGGGAGTTGAACACTTTCTTTTGTTCCAATAAATTTGCATAGATGCTGGCCACGTGAGTGAAAACATAGAATAGCATTCGAAAGCGAGCACTTGAGGAAGAGAAGAAAAAGTGTTCCCCATGTTTTCGAGTGCTGTACGGGGTTCGGAGAAGAAACGACTGCAACACAGCCCATAGAACGGTAATTGAGACCATGTGGAAACCAGTTTGTGAGAGTGGGGGTTGGGCTCGTGAATGTTTACACAACATACCACCAAGCATCTCGTTGCAGCAACCTTAGTGTACTAGTTTAAAATGCTACGAATTAAAGCATGGAAGTGAGCTTTAAAACAGTACTCACCAGTGCTCGGTGTAATTTCGGTTATCCTCGGTTCTAAGTGACTCATATTTGCCTGAACAGGGTGATGATAAAAATGATGACGATGATTGCTTGGAAATCCTAGAAAAATAGAACACCGTTAATTCAGGAGCATTGTGGAATTGTCGGCCCAATATAATATACTTATCTCAACTTTCAGACCATCAGCTTTTCAGTGCTATTTGACAACAACAGTCACATAATTTTCTTTCCGAAAAAAGGTTGGTGAGAAAATCCGTGATAGGAAATTCAAAACATGCAGTGTTTTTTCTAAATACCACACTTGCTTTGTGTTATTCTTCATGGTTAATTTTCAGTGACCTTTCAGCCACAACAAAATCCAGTTGACTACTTAACTTCACCTGTTTTCGTTTGTTATTTTTAACCAACTTTTATTTAGCGGAGGAGCGTCCAACTATTATCGACCAGCCAAAGAAGGTAAAATATCGCTTGCCCTTATATTATCCAAGGGTTTATTGTGGTGACCAAGGTCCTTCATATGTTGTGGATGCAGAAGATGAAGTTTGCGTACTTCTTTGTGAAAGGGACATTAATACTGAACACATCCCACGATCTATCCCGCAATCCCCAACCGTACAACGTACAAGAAAATTTAAACTTGTGTACCTGCTAAACCATTGGCCTGAAACACCATAGAGTATGTCAATCGAGCATTTTCCAGTTCCCGTTGATATTTAGCTCTTAACTCAGCTCCTTTACGCTGCTGCCTGAGTAACGCAACCCGCGCAGCTGTCACACGCTGTCTCTCAGTGATCAGTTGGCATTTTGCGCATGTACAGTCTCGCCAGCGGCAGTAATGTTTGTGACCCTTGAGCCACGACACGGTGCCATGCGTACGGCAGCGGGCGCATTTCGGAACTCTGTGGTGCAGGGTGGGGGAATCACTTGATTCCTCCTCTTGATTCTCGTGATCGGATTCTTTTGGGTCACTCATTTTCCTATGTAAAAAGAAAAAATGTTAAAAGGTAATCGAAACGACGCTTTCTTAGAAGGAAAGGACAATGTTTTTTTCGACTATCTAATTTGTGATGGAAACATCAACTAGTTTTAAGAAATTAAAGTATTTTCTTCCCACCCTTTGGTGATTCTTGGTAAGCCCACTGAGATACTTATTGGCTGAACAATGTAGATTAACAAAGTCTTTGGGTTTAAATGATAATAAAATAATAAGCGATAATTTAGCCGTCTTAATGAATCAATGCAATCTAATGCTAAAGGTACGTTTAATTTTTCAAATTCAGATTTGGATTTTCAAAATCCAATTCCGAACACCCAAACTAAATCCCTATACGGATTTTGTTAAATAGAAATCCGTTTGCAACATCGTTAGTATATTTAACAGATCCTACAATAGCTTAACGGGATTTATTCAGAGCAAGAACAAAACAATCGGGAAATCTGTTTTTTCCAATCCGCAAGCGAACCCTTAAAACATATTGCTTGAATAGTTCAGTTTCTAGGGTTAAACTACCGCTAAGAATGCTTCTTACCGAGCCACTCCAAAGCAAATATGGCGGAAAATACACCTTTGTGTATTATTAAAAGACTGAGGAGGACTTATACCTTTAGGGTGTCCCTGCATGTGTTACAGACCTTGTCTCACTTTTATCGTCCAATATAATTATTCAAAACTCTAATTACACTCGTAAAATGACTGTATAGCATACAAAATTCGCCGGTATTTCAGACTTACCAATTTTTTTTAAGTAAACATCTGTCGGCTAGAAAGAGTTTCATTATCTCGTACACTGAGAAGATAATCATCGTGCTATTCGGTGCTAATGATTGAACGTGTGTCATAATTGCTATAGAAATGGACCGGGAAACCCTATTCATCCATGGTCTCTCGAGTGACTTAGAAACCCGTACAAGAAGGAATATATCAATAATTCATTAGACAAAGATTGGGCTCGAGAAGAGGAAAAGTCTAAATCATCTAGGCAAAAAATGACAAACAACATTAGCTAGGCTACAGATGACAAAACCTACTATGCAGCACTCTAAAAAACAACGTGCTGCTGGCTGTAAATGGGGAACTTTTCCTGAGATACGTGAGGAATTTTGGTATTGGGATAAAAACTCAGTAGCATGGTTACTTGGTAAAAACTATTTTGTTTTATACGTCTCTTGAATAATTATCTAAAAGATACGCTTTTGGATTGTCGTGATGAGGTGAAGAGGAACCCTGGGTAAAGAAATGTACGTGTTCCAGTTAAACCTTATATATTAAGAGAATGATACTTTTTAGAATCGTACAAGTAAGCAAATAAACAAGATCTTGCTTACAACTTTAGTATATTTCATTTTTATTAGTTTAGGCGTTGTTGTAATCGGTTATCAGAAAGTCTGTCTGAAAGACTGAAAAACGTATTAGCGAGAGTGATGTACGTTCGGGCAGAAAATATCACATCAAGGTTTTTAACTAGGGATGTTGTAACTTGCTGATAATGATGTATTTTTTTAGAGTGCTTTTAAAATGCAACTTATTAGATCCAGTTTTTTTAATGCCACGCTACAAAGAGTGAAAAACAATAAGATAATGTGAATTAATGTTCATCAGGTACAACGTCAGATGTTTTAGAATAATTTCATTAACCGTACCAGCTAGTACAGCAATTTAATTTCAGTTTGGTAGCCGTAAAATTGTCATTTTTTTACAAATTAAGAGCTTGGATGTACAAATTTACATTGCGCGTTTTTAAATTAACACTTTAAAAATAACACGGTAATTACGTAGATCTGAGGCAACTGTTTCTTTTTTTTTTTTCAACTTACTTGTGTAGTCAAAGATTCTTATTTTCTTACGGCAAATGGACCTTTGTCACACTACCCTTACATCAGTAAAGATTTCATTGAGTTCGGCTCACAAGTCGAGAATTACATTAACTATGAAGGTGTATATAAGGCGAAAGGCAAACAATATTTTCCCTGTTCACGATCAACACGGTTTTTAACGAGAATAGGTAGTTGTGGTAGAAAAGCTAAAATTTGCGAACTCGAAATGCGACGGACCGTCTTTTAACGCTTTTCACTTATTTTTGTGAATTTATCTGAAAATATGCGACCAAAAGTTAGGAAAATTCCAAAGAATTCGAATCATACCTTTACAGTTCCCTCCTTTCTGGTCGTAAAACTTTAACAGTGAAAAAACGTCTTGTTACCGAGCCGATAAAGAACTAGGCAATTTGAGGTTCTTGCGCTTTCTTTGTTGATTTTAAATAGTTATGCAACAACCAGATATTTAGGGAGGAGCCACGTCCATTAGCGAGTACTGGTGGATAGATATAGGGTTACAAAGTAGGTGCGACTTTACATTTTATTTTATTCAACATCTGCCGTCTAAAAATGCAACTTCCAAGGAAAGGTACCATTCAGTTATATTGTTTCAAGTATTCTAGCGCTTTAATGGCATCGATTGCGAAATAAATACTGTGAGGAAAATACGATTGTAACTCGACCATATATGTATTTCATTTTAACATTAACCAAGCTAACTAGTTGTTATTTTGAGACATTTGTCAAGTAAACTCAGAGAAAAGGTTAAGGTCTGTTTTCTTTTTGCTCGGAGATGCTTTTGTGTGTGTTCCTATTGACGAAATGACTGAAGTGCCAGT
The DNA here is from genome assembly GCA_038088405.1 of Porites divaricata. Lineage (NCBI taxonomy): Eukaryota > Metazoa > Cnidaria > Anthozoa > Scleractinia > Poritidae > Porites > Porites divaricata. The sequence continues at coordinate 3,603,129 of JBBMOI010000011.1, forward strand.
GGTTGTCTAGTAAAATCGTTTTTAACTTGAGACATCTGTTATGAAAACGAAAGAAATTGCTCCCTTTAATATCAGTAAATTTTATTAGCATCTTTTCTGGCGGCTCTGATAATTGTTAGCACCGTTTCATGGCATTTTTTTTCGAAACAATTTCAAGTGGTGTGTTTAGTGTGTTAAAATGCTCAATAAAGCAATTTCCCGTAACCTTCTTTCCATCTTAATAAGGAAGTCTTTATTCAATTCGCCGCTTTACCTATCTTTGAATTGAGTTAACTCATTGTTAATAGCAATAACATTTGTATGCAACCAAGACTGATAAGAATAAGACAGGTGTAAAACACCATCAAATTAGGACAATTATTTCATCTCTTTAAGTGCCTCTAGCGATATTTCCGGCACCAGTCCGTTGTATTGACTCATGTTTACCTTTGTTATTGTTCAGTACCACGAAAAGAAAAAAAGCACGACAGTGAATTAGCATGACTATAGGAACAAGGAGGCCATTCGCTTCCACAACAAGTCGCGTCGCGAAACATTTGAAATGACCTAACATTCTTGTGGTTTGTAAAACGATATTCACGGTATAAGAATCGAAATAAAGGGGACCTGTGGCTGTGCTGTGATAATTCACCAGCAGGAATTGTATCGCAGCAATCCTATCATGAACCTCAGTTTTTCATAATAACTCAGTGTGACAACCGAACATCCACTGTCGTTAGAATTATGTCGGACAGATAGCACGCGGCCTATTCGCCCCCTGGAGCAGCAGCAGAAACATCAGTGAATCGTCTTTATGTTTTCTGGAGCGTACATGACTTAACGCTAAGTACTAGTTGTATGTTTCGACAATATTGCATTACTCACGTAAATTTGAAAATCTGTCTTTTTTTTGAAGTTTTCGGTTTAACACACAACTCCCACGTCATGCAAAATGTAAACAAAAATATTTGTGAAAATAGTCATTTCATCGAGATAGCCAGTAGTATTTTAGACCAAGTTGTTCTCTGGAACTTTCATGAACTTGTTTCTATTTACCGCGCTCACTGCTTCGTGATGCTTTTTTGGTGATGCTTTTTATTAAGTCAAGTATGTGTTACTGAATCGTTAAATTACATTTTTTGAGGTATGTAGAATAGGCTAAATATGTACTCGCAATCCTGAATTAATGAAAACAAGGGAAGCACAAAAACAACTTCAAAAATAGAAAAAAGGAAAATAAGACGAGAAGCCTATAGAGGATCCGTGCGGGTGAAATGAGTATCTGTCCATGATGATGACTACTAATATCCCTAATAGTCCTTTGGCTCAAATTATTATTAGGGCTATACTATCCTTGTCCATAATAACAATACTCTTTTGGTGCCTATTGGGCTGGAGACAATAGAAGTCTAGAATAAAACTTTGTCATATCCCTTGACTTAATTACTGAATATTTTTACATAATGGACTAAGAGCTATTCGGCTTTATTAGGTTTTGTGTTTTCGATTCTTTACTACAGGCCCTCGTGTTACAACTGCGAAGAAAAAATTGCTGATTGGTAATACGAATATTTTGAAACAAATTTGTAACTTAGCACATTCGACTTGTGGATTATTAGGGTGTTTTTCGAATCCGGATTTAGATGTTAGAATTCAGATTTCGTATGTTCCAGTCGAAAATCAATTCAAACGCGGCAACTGAATTTGCCACACATGTAAATCCTGCTCCTTCACAAATTTTGTTAAACAATTCATACAAGAAATCCCTTTTAGATTTTTGTGTTCAATTTGGGCATCTAAAAATCCGGATCTAATTCGGATTTTCCAAAACAAAAATTCGTTCGAGCAAACCTGTCCATTATTATCATTACTTATACAACATCTGTAGAATTTTTTCTCCTAAACATCAATGATGTTATTGAAGCTGTAAAAATTAGAATTAAAAAATTTCAAAGTCTTCGATTGAGCCAATGACGGATGCTCTAATCATTTACTATGATGTAATTATAACACATAATCTAATAAAGATGCGTACTTATCTGTACGCAAAGTGTGAGATGTTTTTTATCGATCGGAATATATAAGCCAACGTGTCGCTACAAATCAAGAATTAAAATAATTGATTAAATTATGTAACCATTATCAGTTTCCCTCCCGCATAGTCAATTTTGGAGATAAGTATTATTCCAAATATGAGTCTGTGCATGAAATGACTTGGATTGTTCTTTCAAGTGAAAACCTCTGTCAGCTTAACCAGAAACTACTTTTTTACAGTGAATTTGTTTTAAGTGAATGGGTTACAGTCTGAGGTGTCTTGGCTATATATGTAGGCGACTATTGTGGTCCTGATCTATTTCCCCACAGGGCCTTACCTATTCAGAGGGAAGTTTTCAAAGAAGATAGATTCTTATTTGTTGCACAAGTGTTATGCTGTTTTAAGAGATGTATGAAGTATATAACTCAAAAGCATACACTGTACACTACATAAATTTCGATTCCTTTTCGGAGAAATTTCTTGACAAAGTAAAAGCTGGGATACACACTTGTCTTTGTAACCCATGTTTCCCTTCGTTTGCGTGAGTGAATGTTATCACTGATTTTTTTTTTCGTACAAAACAAGGTTTTCACAGAATTGTTTCTATTTATATCTATTCCAGTCTTGAAAGTTCAAACACTATTAGCGCGTGCTTCCGGTGTTTAAGTTGATCTTGATACCCACTTATAGCCATGAAAACACCTCGTTTCCAATAAATTTTTCGACAGGTGGTATTATTGAGAAAACAGGCAATGATTTGGTACCCGGCTGATCTGTCCTGACAGCGTGACAGTTGCTTTGAAGGTTTCAATTTCAAGACAAAACGTTTAGTTTCGAATTTACGAGTAACTTCTTAGAATACAGTCGACTCCCGATAACTCGAACCTTCTAGGGAAATCGAAAAAATGTCTGAGTTATCGGGATTTGAAGCAAATAACCGGAAATAAGCAAACAAGCAAATGGATGTGGAGGGAATGCAATTAAGCGACAAAGTATACAGGAATGGACACTGAATTTGAACTGAAGTGACAAAAAGGTTCGAGTTAGTAAGGGTTCACCTGTACTGTTTTAAAATGAATGGATATCAGCAAACACCCACGTTTAGTCAAATTTAATTTCAATTGCGTTTCTAACCTTTAAGTTAATCACAATTATGCCTAATATCTTAGTAAATGGGTCCATAAAATATGGTGTAACGCTGGCTCGGGGCCTGAAATAATATCAGTTGTATGGACAGAAAGCAGAAAACAATTCCACCTTTTGTAAAAAAGAATTTGGAAAGGTTAACTCCGTCATAAATGCTGGTGAGCGAATCGAGCTTTTCGCTAGTTACGTAACGATATTTTCCTTGGTTGGCTATCCACATGCTTGATAAATGTACATGAACTTTAAATATCGTCTAAAGGTCGCACGCGGCAGTTAAGAGACCGTGCTCTCGCCTTCTTTCTTGGGTCGGGGATCGACGCCGCACGCAGTCATAAACTGAGCTATATTCATTAAATTAAGAGCATGGAAACTTTGACGTTAAGCGCAGTTTAGCACGGCTAATAAAATAACGATCGGCTAAGGCAATCTTTAAGGCTGGAGTAACACGGTGAAAAACGGCAGAACTCTGACCTACCTTAATTACGTTCACAGTTGACGTTGATTGCAAGTGAACCTATTTACTCAGTGAATTTCAGTAGGCACAAGAACAGTACCACATTAACTAAGAGATTAGAAGTACCTTTCCCTTGTAAAATATTTTAAGATGATATAAGTATTACGTTTACGTTATAGTTTGGTTTCTCTGAATGGTCCCAAACAGCTCTTAGTCATACAACCGAACCTCCTCAATGAAATCAATCTCCTCTGCCTTTGAACACAGATATTACAGGCTTTTTCACATACAGTATCAGATATGTCATTAAAGATTTGAATATTGTTCATCGTGGTGTCAGATAGGAATGAACGTTTATTCGTCTGTCTCACGATAGAATCGCTTTGAGATATTGATCGCGACGTTTCGACTGCAATACTGCTAGTCTTCATCAGGCGATGAGGTCGATTGTATATATAGGCGAAACAGGGGGAGCAATGCAAGACAGGATAAAAGAACATGACAGAGATATACGGCTTGCTCATACACAAACCTCCGCAGTTTTGGAGCACGCAAACGAAACGGAGCATCTTCCTTTATGGAATCAAGTCAAGTTTATCGATCGTGACCCTCACCGATACACACGTAGGGTCAAAGAGGCTATCCACATAAGACTTCATTCTAATAACATCAATAGAGACAACGGAATCGAAATTCCTGAAGCATGTATGCCTACGATCAGAAAGCATAACAGCCGTTCAACTACAAAGCGGACCCCTGAGGGAACATCATCTGCTATTCAAAGCGATTCTATCGTGAGACAAACGAATAAACGTTCATTCCTAGTATCAGATATGTGACCGTTTAAATTTGTTCATTAGGCAATCATGGTATAGAAGATCAACAATATTAATGGTTCACATTAAACCTTTTGTGGCAATATTTTTGTTCTCAGTCTTCGTGTTTCTCTTTCGACTTTCGATTCAGGGCTTTCCTGGGAATCAAAGACTTAACCGAGTAACCTTAATCAATGCACGTGATATGTTTATTATTTTGAAGAGACAGAACAATGAAACAGGTAACTTGAATGCAGATAACTACCCTCGCCTTGCGAAATAGTTAGCACTATTACAAACACGGCCTCAGTTTACCGCTACATATAATAAGCGACCACCTTAATCTATAGTATATTCAAATCAGTTCTTATAATCGAGATTGTCATCTCACTAATTCTTTTCCCAGACAAACACTGTATTTAAAATCTATACGGACCACAACCGTGAAATATAATAAATTCTGGAAACAAATCTTAATCGATTGGAATTTCAATGAGCTCAAGCCTTAGTTAAGCGTGTTTGAGCAACCTGCTGTCTTTGCATGGCAACACAACCTTGGGGTTTCCAAGATGGGGCTTAGGTCAGATAACAAACAAGCCGCAATTGACAATTGAGGGAACTTTTTTAATATGACACCCCCTGTTGTTACGGAAATGCTATTTTGGTCTCATGAAGTTTGAAACTTAGCTGGCGTTCATTTAGCTGCTTGACGCTGTTATCCTATGCCGCCTTGTTAGAAAGCTTCGCTAATATATAGAAGTGGGCATAGCTGATATCTTGGATCCGCCATAATTGATTACTGTCGTTTTGGATAATCAATAAAATGAGGTGGGTCGAAATAAGCTACAATCAGGATGCCAAAATGCTCGCAAGTGATAGGAAAAACAAACGTTTTGTATTATTTGGTTGAACATGAATTTAAAACGTGCAGTGAGTTGCTAAGGAAATGCCAACTCAGTGTCAAATACAAAAAAGTCATCACACGACGCTCATCATAGAAGGTTGCCTTTGACTTTCCAGGCTATTTGCCGTACACTCCCCCGACCGGAGTTTGAAAAACAAAACAAAACAAAATCACAAATAACTTTCAATAACGATATGCGATTAAGGATTTCACCCCATAGATTTAAAGTTAAAGCCCCCTTGTACAGAATAGAAAAAGAAGAACTGGTAGTACGTATTTCTTGATAAAACTTTCACGGACTCAAAAGCTTTCAACATACCTACAGCATGAAACAATACTCGGGAAAGTATTGCTCATTCATCTGATCTGTCTCACTTTAGTAACTGATTCCATATTTTTAATTCAGAATCATCTCTGTGTAGTATATTATACAAATAGTAACACTAGCACTCTCGAAGTGCTACTAAATAGCTTTCAACTTATTATTTCAGCTTCAGATTCAACAATCAAATTCACCTGGTGATACTGTATATTTTTCATTTGGGTAATACTAGAGAAGACTTGTTATGAAAGCCGGAAAAAATCGGGCATGAAAAAGACGGTGCTGCAGTTTATGTCGGGAGCTCCCCACTGTGCACAATCTTTGTTCTTTCAGTTTTCACAGATCATGATGGGATGTTTCTAGTGTTTAATTGGTTGAGGATGATACGTATGCTATTGGACGCTGTTTACAGTGAAGTTCAAAAAATGCAAAACACATATAACCTGTGAGTTTGGTTGCCCACCCACTGCCATTGGCTGACAGTATAGTAACAAGTTTTTCAAGGCTCAATTTTATTCAATGAACTTACCCTCTTGTTTCGATGTTTCAAGATTCATTTGCGGCTATTGATTGATGCTTATTCGTGTTTGAAACTACGACAGACAATAATTCTAATCATGGTAACTGAAATCTAACGTTTTCAGTTGTAAATTCACTGTTTCAAACTTATCAAAACTTATTTATTTACCATTAGCTTATAATACGAAGTGAAAAATTAAGTATTTCTTTTGGAAACCGCAGTGTCAGAGGTTGGACGTTACTATAGCTACCGTGCGAAAAAGATCTTCGGTCCTAGAAGTTCAGAAGAAGAAGAAGAACTTCAGTTCATTACCCAATGGACAGAAAAGGTGAATGTGCCACTGGAAACCTTCTTGAACAGCGTAACAAAAAGAAATACAGGGACGTACGCTTTCAATGGTCACTTTTTGAAATATCATCCACACACTCCGATGTTGAAACAAATGTACAGCAAAATGAGCGGTGCGACTGTTCAGTCGCCATTCATATGAGTGGTCACTGTATAGGATTTTAACTGTCGTGCAGAACACGAGGACCAAGGCTGGAAAGTGTAATTTCCATAAAGCCACGTCTAAATTGATAAACTATGTGTGAGCATTTCGTGACCCAAAGAGACAAAAGAGTTAAATTATCCCGGAAATTTAGGAGCCATAAATCCTTTGAGTTGACTTATTTATAGGCAAATTAATTTGATAACATCTCAGACTTCTTTCTCCGTAGAGTGAGCTAGAACTTCCTGACACGATCAGCATGGTAGAAGTAAAAAACAATATGTTCTCTCTCATAATGTAGAACAGTCCAGTGTTTTGTTGTTGAAGAACTTAAAACAACTTAACTCTAACTCAATTCATATTCTAAACAGTACCTGTATCATGGATATAGTCCCTGTCCGTGATGATGGAGTGTTACACAATTCCTTTCCTTAATATGCGTCTCCTAGGAACCGAGAAAAGGATCTTCTGAGACACTGTAGAACTGCGTGCTGTCGAGGTTTTTTGGTCCAATTTTACGCAATCTATGTAAGTTTACTTAATTTGGGAGAAAAACCGTTAACTAAATCAAGAGCAAGCTTCGCACGATGTACATAACGCTCTTCCACCGACCTAGACTAAAATGGTGAACACAATAAATCCTTCCCGCGAGCTTAAAACATTAAGAAACAACCGCACTTAAGGCCAAAAAAGTCTGTCTAGGCGCCGTTAGGACGCCAAATTGAAGGAAAAGCACCCGAAAAAAAGATATTCCAACGCAAAAGACAATGTGTGTTTAAAGTGGAGTAGTTGGGTTGAAATTGGTCAAATTGGTCAGCTGCCCAGTTCAAGCAGTTAAATATTTTCCTGCCTTTCATTTGCGGTAATCGTTGAACTGGCGTCTGTATGCAGACAAGTTTTGTGACCAAAAAAGCTTTCAACCACGAATTATTTAAAATAACCAAGGAACCTATTTATCAATAAGAGTTCCGCAGCTTTACAGTCGAAGTTTCTCAATCGATAACCTCGCCCACAAAAGCATTCAGTAAACGTTAATCTTGATCAGCTTATAAGCCATTACAAAGTAATGCAAATTATCCGCTTCAATAATAAATTAAAAGAACTCGTCTGGAGACATACGTGCGTACATTTAGCGGTAAAAATGGCGACAGAAATCTGTGCACCCGTACGGTTTTCAAAAAGGATGAGAGCAAGCAAGGAAAATCACGCAAACACTTTACACTAAATAAAAACTTGAAACGGGAGCTAGCAATTAATACTCGCGAGAAGATTATTAGAAATAGCTTCTGTTTAAACAGCTTTAACGGTTTCTCACCTCTATTAGATGCAATTTTTTTGTTCTTTTTTATCATTATTTCTTGCTACAACGAAAATAATTCCGTAAACCTTTTTTTAATGCCTTATTACGTCAGTTAAAATTACTTTTCGATGCTAAAAGCGCACCTGAGTGAGTTTAATTGGTGTAAGGCGGAGGATTTACCCTGATCACCGTGTGAATTGCTACTACGTGTGAAATGATTGTGTAAACTGATTAACATTATGCAAGAGGAAATTTCTGTTGTGATCCGAAAAGTAATTTAAATTAGTACGTCGCATTGTTCCCGACTTAAACAAGCGGCGATAGTATTTTTCCTAAATCCGTTTATCGCGACTTTTTTTTAATTTTCTTTCCGGTCAAGAAGCCGATTCTCGACCTTAGTTCAGATTAAATATACATTCATCGCCGTTTTATGGAAGATGGATCATTTTATTACATGAGCCGTTATCTTATTTTCAGATTCTTCTCCGATAACATCTAGGAAATTAGTTATAAATATTGTCTCCTCGACGTATAAGTAAGAAAGGATTTGTGAATTTTCCCGGAGCGCTAACTTCTGCCTTGCGTTTGCTTAAATTAAGGTAATAACCATCGATAATTAATCACAATATTCACTCATCTCCTTTATATTTGCAGAAAACAAGCAAATTTCATCTTTGAATTTGTTGTTTAAATTTGTCACGATGAGACCACTGAACGTGTGCAAACACACCAAGTAATGCGTTTGAACAAAGGCAGCTTTTTGCACTTAAATGCAGCCGAACACCTAGCATGCAGTCAAGGGATTCGTAGTTAAGGTCTTCACAGTTAGTTGATTACAATAAATCGAAAACTGTGACTTGGCTTCATTAATCGTAAATGAAATGCTTAATGGCGTGCCATATCTTTGGTTTACAACTAGTTAAGTTTACATTACATCTACTTTTAACAGTAATATCTCAAAATGATTAATTCTCAATTGACTTTTGGCCATATCTGTGGCTTTTTTCGGTTTTATTATGATTCTTGCACGCAACCTTTTTAAAAGCTGTCTAGTTTGTAAAAAAAAAAACTACAGAATCGAGTCACGAAAACAACTTTCTTGGTCAGTTCAAAAAGAGTGGTTTTTTTTAATCTCGAAAGTCATTTTTTGGCAATGTTATTTCGAAAAATCACTAGATTGTCTGTCGATATTCTCTTTATAATTGGTAATTTACAAAAGGGTATTTTGCGCTAACTGCGTCAAAGAGCTGCTTGCAACAGTTATCTGTTTGTTGTACTGGTTCCCCACAGCATTTTTAGGATTTTACAAGTTCGTTGTTTCAACTTAATTAAGTACACTCTAGCTTGCTCCTACAAGAGAAGTCACTACGTGACTGAAGAAATTGCGCTTAACACTTAGCCCAATTAGAAATTAATCTTCTGTAAATGAATGTTTCGTAACAGTACAACAGATTTTAAATCTTCTAGGGGAAATTTCAACAAAATACAATAAGACTTTAAAAGGTAGGTCCAAATGTTACCGTTTACTAAATATTTATGAAAGCCTTAGTACGGAGATTACAAGAGTGTTTTTAGAACGTGATTCTCAGACAAGAAGGTTTAAAACTCAATCAACAGAAATGTTCAGAGTTTCAACTTACCTACACCTTTGAGTCCTTGTGAAATGATTGATCAGTTTGAAACTTTCTCTTCGCTCCAAATAAAAGTAAAAATGCTTCACATTAATTGTATGTCGTGCAGATGACGATAAGGATGACGATAAAGATTATAAACTTTCTCACGCAATCGGCAGGTCAAGAAAGGATCATGGTAACCTCGCTTGGTTTACCTGTTAAACGCATCTACAAAGAGGCCCCTTCAAGCAAAAAAGGGACAGTCACAGAATAGTCAGTTGCAAGCGCTCATCCAGTTCTACACATAGTTAGTGAATGAAAAGGCGATTGTAGTCTTAAATGTCGAGGCGAATATACCGCTGACTTATTCAAATTGGAAACGCTGGCGTTTTCGGCGATTTCGAGAATTGACACAGTCTTGACAACAAAAGCCGCGAAAAGAGATTTAAAAAGGGCTAATCGTCTCTTGCTTGTTAATAATTACTTTGCGTTAGTGAGAACTGTAATGTCAACTTTAGAGGAAAATTTCATTAACTTCGGAAGTTAGATTTCTTTCATAATTGATTTCTTAATAACTTAAGTAAGTTGAATGTCAGAACTGTCGCGCGAAAGACAAGCCTGGAAGCAGGTGCTTTTTGTGTAGCTGACGGCAAATGATTCACGTCTGTTTTCATTTTGCGAGTGTTAAACGAAACGCGCTTTTATAATTCTTCACCGATTTAGGACAGAGCGTTCTAAGTTTGTATTTTAATTTATTGTGACAAAGCCATGACTTGCTAGCCAACCCCCTTACTTACTGCTATTTTCAATTTTATTGTTTCTGGGTTTTTGGTGATTATTTGGTTGTAAGGTCGGATGCTCACTGCCTTACAGCACATTTTTGAGTCAACCTGTAGCCAATACCGGTGGTAAAAAGTGAACAAATTCTCTTATATTCGCTACACTCGCCGGTGTCAACAAAAAATTAAAGCGTGTTTTATCTTTGCATCTTTTTTAACCTATGCAATTTTCTCAAATTATAGCCTAAAGGAACTTCCCATGGAGCTTTTTACCGGAAAGGATAGTAATTGCTAACTATCCTCTCATTTTTCAACAATTCTTGCATTCGGTCGAATCGCTATCAATTACTTATGGAACTACGCGACGATTCGTTCACATTTAAAACCAAGATAATTCAGTTTTAAAGCCTAAAGTTGGAAATGTTCTTTTCCTTCTTTTTGTCCAAAAAAAATCGATTTAATGTTAATCACAGTAAACATAGAAATATTTTTCTGACTGGTTAAGTTTTGGCTCTGTTTGATAAGATAAACGTAAGATTCGTTTGCAGAAGAGTCATGTTAAACAATACTTTAAAAATAATATGCTAATCATTAGTCGATTTGGATCGTTATCAGTTATGTTTACTGTGCTTTAGACATCGTTAAATACAAATTAAGGTATATTTAGAGATATCGGCCGACAATCGTTTATTATTTTGAAGTTCATTGCCATGGTCGTTCTAATCATCACGCGGTAGATATGAAAGAAAGCGCGTAATTAAAACTAGTGAATTGCAACCTTTTTTTCTGTTTAAGCTGTTTTCGCCGACGGGGTTTTAATTTCGTTTTCCTGTTAAATGGTGAGCCGGAGAGTTTCTCATTATAAAGGGAACAGGGGGTAACCAAACAGCCGTTTTAATAAGTTCAAACGATTTGCACCAAATTCGCAAAAATTATACTTTCATTTTTTTTCATTTGCAGCAATTGATATTGACATTTTTAAAGTATTCAGTCATAGTTTGGGCCTCTTCCTCTTGGATTACGCTGCCATTTCACTCCAATAAATGAGGAAGCTCCCACGTATGATCTAACATGTAACCTGAGGTTTGAACATTCAAGTGAGACCTGCTTGATGGTACTTTTGCACGTAACTATAGACTGGTCTCACTCAGCTTTTACAGCCTTTTTTGAAGTTTTTTCTTGGAATGTTATTTGCACAATATATAGAGAAGACCTCTTTGACTAAAATGAAAATATAACGCCCTTCTGGGCAAAAAAAACGAAGGGAAGAACGTAAAATGAGTGCTAAAAATGCCATAAATTAGTACGTTTTAGCATAACAAAAACAAGAAAAAATAGCTCTGGATAAGTTTACACTTGTCATTTGTTTAATTACAAATTGCTCTTTCGAAAACTGTCATTCTCTTCAATACTACACAGAAACTAATTGCCCTGAGAAATAATTCATAACACCATGATTGAATGAAAAATAACAGCATTTATCTATCCAGGAAAATTCCACAAGTGCAATTTCGATATACAAATTAAAATTTTTCAGTTGAAAAAGGTAAAATGGCAAATGACATTTCATAACTTACTTGTGACAAGGGTAATATCTAAGGCGAAATTTAAAATCGCGTTTGCGTTTGTTGTGTATTGTAACACAAAGGCCTTGAAGCGTTTCGACACTTTGAGAATGCACTAATAAAGCTTATTTGACACATGGGTGATATCTCTTCTTCAAATGATTTATCGTTCAACCTCATTACTCAAAATGGTCGCCTTATATTGGTGTGAAATTATCGAGTTTCGTTATTTGTATATGTTAGAAAAATGCAGAGTTTAGAAAAGCGAAGAGGGAGTCCCAATTTCAGACAGTACTTTTAAAGAACGCCTCGTTGAAAATTTGGAAATTACATTGTAAGCTTGTCTTTTTTCATTGTTCGACATACACAATAAGCAATACCACGTGGTTGAATGGAAGTCTAAATTAAAGCTATCTTATGTAAATAATTAGTTTCCTTTGAATAAAGTACAATGCATTGAATTCTTCCATCCCGTTTTAAGACCTGGTATTTGTTACAAAATGTAGCTGAATTCAGTTTTAGTACTTTGAAGCGTGTAGCCTGTCTACTCTGTTTTATTTTTATTGTCATGGTTATACCAGTAGCTTGTACTTGATACTACCACACGGTCGCTGTTCATTCTGTTTCCCACACTTTGTTAACATACCAGATCATGGAATATTAGTTGTTTATTTAGAAAAAGATATTAGTGTTTGTATAGCCGCCGTGTCTGGCTCATTGTTTTTACACTCATTTACAATTTTGCTCGACTAGAGGGAGGGTTTTAAAATAGTTTCAGCTGAGTTTGTTTTACGCAGATAGCACTTCAAAACTCAGCTCGCATGGGAACTGCAGATGTGGCCCCAATTATTCTCAACCAACAATCGCTTTAATCTCGTTGTCAGCAACTGCAGCAGCTAATAGTATTGGAGTATCCCCTCTCCTCAATGCTTTTGGTGACCGCGTTAATCAGCCCTCTTTTAGACTATCTGCTCTATTGTATGAGCTCTTGGCTTCCTGCAAGTAGTCCGTCAGTCTCACCCCGCCGTAGCTATTGTTACACGGACAGATCTACCACTGGAATTCAGGGTTTAGCTCCCTTTGTCTCCCCCCCCCCCCCCCCCCCCGTTGCCTGTCAGTTTGGTCAGGGAGACGAAGCCCTTCCCTTTAGAACCCTTCTCCTTTTCCTTGTGACCTCTACTATGAGTATGACTGGGTCGATTTGTGGTGATGGGACTGTATATGAATTTCTCTCCCATAAGTTATCCAGTGAAAATGGGTCACATATTGGAAAACAAGGCCCTGAAAAGTAGCCATTCCCGAACCTCATCAGGTTAGGACTCATAAATAGACGAGCACCGATGTTTTATTAATCTTAGACGGAACAAGAAATTCTTTTAAATTTAAAAATGTTTAATTGGGACTTAAGCTTCACTGAATGAAAAGATTTCCCGTTCTGTTATTTCTTCCCGTGAGTATGTTTTCGATATTCTTAACCACGAAAATTGGAGCTACCATCCCAGTCCTTGTTGTCATAAATAGGGATATTCATTAGGCACCAATTTCTTTTGTAATTGTCTTTTTAATTTTTAACGAGTTTTATTAGTAAGAGCCATTTCCTTTCAAGTGAAAAGAGGTAATATGTTTACTACTCACTGTACAAACTATAAAGGATTTGCGTGGTGGTAGAGTCAGTGTCGTCTCTCAGCAATCTTATAGCTTCTACTTATGCTTTTTCTATGTTTGTCCTGGCGAGTTAACAAACAGTTTTTCTGTATATGATTGTATTGCGTGAGAGGAATGTTATGCAACTTACCTACCTGTGTTTAGGGAAAAGTTGATTAATTACTAAATCAAGCTGGGCGATCAGACACAAAACTGTTATTACCTCTCTCATTGGATAATGCATGGCGCTCTGAATAAAAAGTTAATGCCCGTTCAGATCTTACTTTGTCGAGGCGCGAGGTGATTGGGTTTAAAACTGAATCAATGGATAATCGGCAAATTTAGAGCTCTGATTGGCTTAGCCATCATGGTATATGAGCTATTATACCATGCTCTCCAAATATCCAAATATGGTAACTGTACGCGTCTGCTCAAAATTAAAAATAAGCTAAAAATCGGTTGTTTTTAAAAATAAAGTCGGGAAGAATTTTCGATATTTTGTGGGCGTTTTTGATAAAACAATTATTCCACTCGCGCTTGTTGAGATGATTATTGCCAACGCGCACTCGTGGAATAATTGTTAAATATATAGGTGTGGCTGGTTTGTATAAAATGTAAGCTTCTTTTTCGTGCAGTTCTACACTACTACATATACAAGCATACTCATTGCATCTATAAAAACGTGAACTATTCTTTACGCAATTGCGGAAAAATAAAACCATTTTGGAGAAAACAAATTGGGGTTGCTTTCATTCCATCATACATTACATAAATATAAACTGCATATGTACGAATGGTTACATTTGTTTCCAAGTATAAGCCGTCAATAACGCTAAATCGCTTAATATTAGAGAACTTAGAAGATTGAGAGTAATATCCTCAATTGCTTAAACGTAGTAATATTCGTGAGTGTTTTAGACCTGTAAATACAGTACTGTGCAAAAGGAATGCAAACGAAATTTGCCGAAATCAGCGAAATTACGCGAATTTCGGCAATCAAATTTCGAACTTTCGTTTCAGACCAAAATGCGGCGAAATTTCGGTGCTTCTATTGTTCTAATGTCGGCGAAATTTCGCAAGCAACGTGATGAATCGAAACATTGTATTTCGCAAGAAACTGCCAGCGCCACACTAGTCTTTGCCTAAACGAATTACAGACACACTGTCTTGGCAGGTCTGTAGACACGATAGGGACCTTAAGCATTGACGACGAATGGGTCGACGACGACCTACCGGAAGTGGCCGAGGCAAGTTGAATGCTACTGCACATGCTCGGCTCGGCTCGTCGTCCACATGCTGTCGAGAACGTGAAAACCCGTGGTTTGGCGTCCACCTGTGAACGTGAGTAAACTTACCTGTATTTTTATCCCCTAAATCCACTTTCCTGAAAGAAATTTCACCTCAATTACGTGTTCGACTTTCAACGTATTTATTCTTTGTATTTTTTTTTTCACTAAAAACACCAGAAAATTAATTGATATAGGTCTTCGTAAACACGCACCACCGAGTCGCATTGAAACTTTTTTGTTTGTATTTTAATTTCCGGCGTTTCGCGAAGCAAAGAGGTTTACAGGTAAAAAAGATGCTAAATTATAACCTTTTCCTCCCTTTCTTTGCTTTGAGAACTGTACAGTAGTGATACGTCTCCAAGCATTAGTAACCTTTGGTTCTATTTTTCTTTGTAAAGGAGATGGAGTGGTCAGTCAAACATGATTTGGTGCTATGCCGAGAATGGAACCCTAGATGTGTTGAACTAGATATCTTTAAACCTGAGTGGCCTTGATCATCCGAAATTCAAAGTCAATAAACGATCCATGAGAGACAGACTGACCTTGCTGATTACCAAGCATAAAGCGAAAATACGCCAAGAGGAAAATGCAGAAAGTGCCCCTGGAATCACTTGCGAAGAGATCGAACGAGACCAAGCCGAACGAGGACGGCGAGGGCATCCGTGAAAAGACATTTTGAACACTTTGATCATTCGCATTTCCTTTGTTTACGTGGGAAACTCGTCGTCCACAGCAAGCGATCGCTTTACTCTCGAATTTTCCCTCCGTGAACGACGTTCCCTACCCAGTCCTTTCACGGTGCAGTTCGTCGTCGATGCTTAAGGTCCCTAATTTTTATGGTGTGGCCACTGAAATGAAACCCTTTTGACTTTAATATTGTATATTTATCAAGCTGATATTTTACTAATATAGTGGAAATTGAAACAACTTTTCTCCTTTCAAGTAAAGGGTCGAGTTATAGACGGAATTGTATTTAAGGTCTATAATTCGAACATGTGGATTATGATGTGGCCATTAAGTGAATGACTCAATGTTTCCTGTTGGTATATTTTCAAAGGAAGTTGGAAATTGGATTTGAAGTTACTTTGCCAAAATGTATATCCGATATGTAGAGTGAAAACTAAAAGGATTTCGGCCCCACTCCTTCGAAAATGGCAGAGTGCTTAACTCTATGAGGTTTTCTGGTTTTGCGACAGTTTTACACTTTACAGTGTATCGGTGATTTTTCTGTCCGAGTCGAAATTCAAAGTTAGTTATTCGGATTCATGATAAGAGATTTTAACCTTTCTATGGCCAATTGTATTTTTCAATAAGAACGTGAACTAATCTGAACTTTACTGGCCATGCTTGGGTGGTAAGGAACTTAATATTTCGATTTCTTTGTTGTAAAACCTTTTCTCGATTTATCTCTCTTATGTGCAGCTGAGATATCCTGTTTGTCAGTAAATATCTGTTACATCATTCTTTTTCCTTTATTGTAATGTTGCAGGTACAATGCATGTAATCTGTCTAACTCGGAGTTCCAATTGAAAGCATTCAGTCGACACTGAAATTAAAGAATTAACTTTGTTCATTACCTTTGATGACTGACAGGAACCCCAGGCACCGTGATGTATCACACCTACAGTCAGGCAATAATTTTCCGTATTTCCATGCTTTGAATGTTAACTCAGCTGTTTCTCATGGTCGTAATATATCAGTTGTGTAGCAGATCCGCTTTGTAAAGAAGTTGTATCGGGTTGAATTGTTTACACAAGGCCGTCGCTGAGAATTGTTCAGTAACTTGTTGTTCATTACCCGTTTCGGAGCTTTCAGAAAAATATTTAAATGGAGACCATATATAGAATCGAAAGTGCTAAAAAAACACTCAGTATCCTTTGTGAACTTGATATTAACTTTCGACCCCTCATAAGTTAAAATGGTCATTATTTAGAAGTGTATACAGTTTTTGCATGTTTCAGTTGATGTCCAAGTGATTCGTTTAAATGGCTCCAACGGAGGCTTACCGAATGTTTACAAAGATTATCTTTATTTTGCCTTTAATAAAGACAAACAACCTATGACATCAGAGGCAGACAAGACTAGATGACCAAGTAGATCGTTAACCGCGGAAATCTTTTAATTTAAAAGAGACGTTAAAAATGCAAGTTTAAATACTGTGTATCATGGCAAATTAAAGATGAGCCTAGATTATATCGCATCGATATATAGATAAGTTCAAAATTCTTGTCTATCGTTAGAATTTCCAGTTGGGACATCTGACTCCGCGCGTAACTGTTTCTCCAGTGTAGGCAGGAGTAAATGTACTGTGAGTCAGTGTTTTTTATATTTCTGTCATTGTCTGAAACGGACTCTCGCTAAGATACAAATTTTGTTCTAAAAGGATAACAATTAAGTAGTAAAGCAACTCAGGTTCAAAACCGCAGGAGGACGTATGCAATAACTTTCTCTGAACTGAACACGAAAAAAATGTTAGAGAAATGTTTTTCATCATATGTCAGTATCACGTAACTCTTCTTTAAAAAATGGGACCGATGATAACTGTTGAAATAGCAGTGTAATTCTTCTTTGATCAAAATTGTGTTCATGCCCTCTAATCGATTTAAAGCCTTGGTGGTCACAAATGTTGGTTAATGCTATTAGCCGTTTGGGACTTAAATTTCCTTCAAATGGTAAACATTACCATAAAACATGTGCTGGTGCTTCATTGCTCCTTCATTTCCAGAGCAACCTTACCTTTTTATGGTCACATCCAATGATCAGTTCTCTTTCTCCAAATTGATTAAAAACACTCGTAATGATATTCCCCTTTATATATTTTCCACGACCGCAAGCTACAATCGGCAACAAAATTAGTGGAATTGAATTGCCTACACTTCCCCACTCCACAATATTGTACCGCTGCTACATTCATGATAATAATAATAACAATAATAATAATAATATATAATAATAATAATAACAATTTATTGCTTGTTTTTCGCACATTAACACGTGAATATGATCAAATGCGCCTTACATTTATATCAAACTTATATCTAGCCGATATTTTTGAAAACCAACCTAAGGAAATATTGCAGTCATTTGAGTGAAAAGGTTTCAAAAGGCAGGTTTTTTGGGCTCGATGAGCTCCAAAATCACTCTATCGAAAGAGAAAGAAAGGAGAAAAAGAAAGAGCGAGAAGGGAAAAAAAAGTAGAAGAGGAAAACGCAATGGTCGCACTCTTAGTTTTTATAATGGGTACGTTGGGACAGTTTTTGGCCGGAAAATAACTGTTGGATGGAAAAGGTCCATTTGGCGGTAACGTTTTCAAAAATTCGGCTAGATATACAAATTTGTGTCTATGAAATATACAAGCAAATTATATAAAATAGATCTGCAGGAAACAGCAAACGAGTCATCGTTGGTTGTGGGTGGAGAAAAGGGGTCCAGGTTTGTTTTATTTTCTGAACTATACCACATTAAACGACAGTGCCTCAGCAATTTTGCCGTCGCTTATAATTCCAGTTCTTTTGGACAATTTGAGTAAATATACCATGAAATTCAAAGAAATATAAACCCTTCTCTTCTGTTCTCTTTTCCTGTATACTGGATATTCCAAGAAGCTAAGAGCTTGTTCACTGGCGTATGTTAAGTAACATCTAAAGCTGGGGTTGTAGAACAGAAGATGGAAAAGGTCTTTTGATGCAACTGAATGCTTGTGTCAAGTGTAATTCTTACCAGTTCACAACACTTCTGATCATTAATTACGATTGTTTTGTACACCGTCAACCCCCTGCCCTCACATTATAAGCAGCATATGCTTATAATTAAAACTTGTAACCAAACTTTTTTGCGTGATGTATTCGGTAGTTATAGATAGAATCTAGTCAAAACTAATTGCTGTGAAGTTACATTTAAAGTTACAGTATGATGCAGTTTACTACGAACCTTCCTACAATGTAACTGTTCCCATAAAACAAATCGAAATTTCTTCTCTCTTCTCTCTTTGACTGGCTCGGTCCTATAGACGTTTGTTTGTCGACCTAAAGTGTTCGTCTACATCGTGGAATAAAAAGATTAACCGTTGCTTTCTCCTTCATAAATTTAAGTAAGTCTGATTTCTCACTTACTCCCAGAGACATAATATAACTGCTTCTGGATGAAAAAGATCCTTCGGAATGACCTTTCAAATTTGTAGCGTTACTTTCCAGTGATGCCTTATATTACGTTGTACGAACTGGCTCAACTATCTTTCCTTTTTTAGTCAGTGGATCAAATACTATTCGCGTGTGATCATTCAAATGAATCCTCTTCCCCAGTACGTTTACACAGTACAATTCATGTATTTTAATGTCCGCCATCGAGGGCGAAATTTGTAAGGACAAATAGATTTCTTGCCCTTTTTTTTTTCAGAAAAATTTGTTCAAGGCATTACTTTTGGTTATGAAATATACAACAAAATATTATATGAAAGTGCATACAATAAGGAGACAATTTAAAACATATTATAATTATTAAAATCGTTGCCTTTACTTTGGTTTATTATGTCCATCACTACTAATCAACTTTCTTTTTATTACTTGATTGGAGATGAAGCAAGTCTGAAAACGGAGTGCATATCTATAAAATGCATCGCGAAATTAAGGTTACCTTAGATGTTTTATTCTCTGTTCCTTAGACGACCAGTATACCACTTAACTTTACTTGCCAACTTTGTCCTTAATTTCCGGCTGTTTTCCTGGGCGTAAAGAAACCTAAATATTTTTGGGAACTCGAGTCCTCGCAGCCAGCCTGTATGTCCTTTGTTCTTTATTTGTAGCGCATTTCACAACGTGTGCAGTGCCATTGTTCCTTTCATTTCAAATAAACGCCTCTTGTTTAGTTAAAAAATGAAACAATCCACCCTGTATTTTACCTTGCAAAACACAACTGGCGTTTGCACGAAATCGCTGGACAAACATAACTCATGGCCTGCTCGTCCCTTCATGACTTAACCCAAAATCAATTTACCGTCAGTTTTTTCAGTTCTTTTATTTTCAGTCAATGCTTCTCAAAGAATATCGAGAAATTATAATTATCAGCATCAAAACGACAACATAGAAGAGTAGATGGGCTGGCACAGTATGATAAGTAAAATAGGTGAAAAAGGTAACCCATACTTTATTCTCAGGTGGATTGACAGAGCTGAATTTCAGATTCAACATTGAGCGTTTCTCGCACAAAACATATCAGTCTTTGTTTTCTTTGTGAGTCGTGTAAATGCAATTCTGTCACCTCGAGTCTTTGGGATCGTGAAAATGGTCAACAATGCGTCAACAAAGTGATCCGTGTCTTTTTAACATGATGTTATGATTAATAATCTCTGTACGTCTTAGTATCTGTTCAGTAAAACATAATGCTTGATTTTGGTTAATAAGTTTTTACAGTAATTTACGTTAGGCTTGCGACGCCGCTAATTTCATTGTTGTTTCTTAATCTTTAATATGGCTCTCGACTGAACACTGTGCACTTCACGTCTATTTCAAAGTTTTTTGTTTTAAGACCGGCGTTCATGTCACCTTTAACTGCTTATCTTTTTTTTCCTCTCGTTTAACAGTGATATTGAAAAACATAAGCTCACGAATTTAAAAAGAGTTGGAAAAAAGTCATCTTCATAAGAACCCAGAAGCTGCATGTGAAATTTACTGTACCTATTGTGGCCTTTTAACTGATTCAATTCTACTTAGTAGAGCGCTTGTATACTCCAATCTTGTGCGGACGAGTAGAGATATAGCGCAAATACGATGAGGCGTGCCTGTTTTCAGATGAAGGCTGAGTTTGCGAGGATACTTTGATCACTGTCTCTTCAGGCAAAATCAGTGAACGGCAAAGTGGCATTCCGTGTTACATTATCTTTTTTAAATATTTTTAGTGGCAAGAAGTTTAGTCATATGTGAGTTTCTTATGAGTTGTATATCAACATTGCGTGATTATTTGCTTCACCAAACCTCACCTGGCAAAGTAAGTGCACAGAGTGTAACTTGATAGAGGCAACACGCAATTTCTTTCCCAACGAATCATTCTTGTGTTTAATTACCTTCGTTTGCGAAGTGCCTGAATAACACTTTTGAAAAACCTCTTGAAAATAATTTTTACGTCCAATTCTTCATCGATAGATGCCTTCTGGAAACCTTTAACTGAAATCAGTCTGTTGTGTGAGTCTCTGAGTTGTATTTTCCCCTTTCTCCTCCCGCCCTTCCCCCCCCCCCCCCTTTGTTTCGCCCCCTCCTCTTCTATTAAAAGATACCACAGGAAATAATTTTTAGGGATTCAATGAGAATCGCATGGATGTGGGAAGTAGATTAGAATTAATCTGTTAAATTTGCTTCTTGTGCCAAAAGGTACAACTGATAAAGTCTCACGTTTTGCAGCTAATAGTTAAACCCATGAGCTTGGTTTATTTCGCACCCATAGAGTCTGGTGTTTGTTCGTAGTCTGATCAGGAAACAACAAAGCTTTAAGAAGACTTTTGTCCATTCTGAGAAAACCATGGCCGAAAGAAAGGAGACTATGTAATGATTTTGGAAATCTAAGGGTTCAAAAAGGATCTAACTGATTACCAATATTCGTCTGATGATTCTAGGTGATTATACCGTAAATCGCCAAAATAAAAGAGCTGATTATTGAAAGAAGTTGGCTAGAAAAGAAATTAGCCGATTGCTGAGAATCGCCGCGCCAAATATAGCTGAATGCTAAGAATCACTAATTCCAAGTTGTCTCCAATGATAGCAAAGTCGTTTTTTTTTAAGGGGAGACGATTAATTTTACTTGCTAACCGAACGTTTTCCCCTTAATATGTCTCTTATTATCCTGTTTAAACACAAGATAACCGCGTTAAATAAAGTGAGGACGGGCTCCGTTCCAAGTGCCGTTAATTTAGTTTCTTTGTCTAATTTTCAAATAGCTCTAGTCATCAATAACTCTTCGTCAATCGGACTCCAATTCGATATTATCCATCTAGGCATTTTCGATTGGGTGACGAAAGAGGACTGAAACATGTGGGGAAGGGGACGATTATGTTTACACCAAGTGAGCATGCCTTTTCAGGAAGGAAGCTGGCAGAAAATTAATCGAAAACTAGGTCATTGAGTAACGCCATTCAGGTTCTCTTGCGACATGTAAAGATGGCGTATAGAGTCACATCTATCACTTCATTCTAGACTAGCGTGTCAAATTATACCTTATGAGAGGTAAAACAAAGTAACTGCATTCTATATAGAGTCAAACCTGAACCTAAGCGGACGCCCTCAGGGAACCACAAAGTGTCGGTCACTAAATCTGGCCGCAAGCAGGAATGGTTTTCGTAAGCATGAGGTTTATATGGTGTTTTGTCAAGGCAGCCATAAGTAGATTTGCTCCTTTACGAGTGTCCAAAAAAGGAGCACCGGCTGTATTGTGAGACATCTAGTATATCTTCCAATCAAAGATAAGCACCTTTTCGACCAATTTTAAACCGAGATATGAATAAGAACTCTACATTGAAACCTCACTTACCGAAACGTAAGGGGTCCGTGCCTTGCTTCCTATAACACAGTTATAAGTTATCTTCAAACTTGCTATATAAACTGTTCTTTCTCCTTTTGAATATCTTTCTTTTAACTAATTGCATTAAAATAATTAAGTAATTCTTGAGTAAATACCCCTGTTTTACTGACGGAAGCAAACAAGTGGACATTTATCTTTAGTTAAACACGATTTCTGATTAATAAATGGATTTGGAAATTAGCTGCCGTATCCTAACGTTTGGTCAAAGAAATGAAAAAACGTAAGAATTTCATTAAAGAAAAACAACTTTTGTCCAAACTGTCAGAGACTTGGATAACGGAATAAAGAAAATAAGAAAAAATATTAAGTTCGCATTAGCCTTGCTGTAGTAAATAAGCATTATAATGATGAAAAAATGCTATGTAAAGCAAAACATTATATCAGTAATGGACGATCTTCAAAGTTAATTTCAAATAACTTTTTTAATCCATGAAGAAAATAAATACGAAGCGCTTGGTAAATGAAACTGTCTCATTGTTTGGCAGTGTATTTTATTCCCTGCCGGAAAGCACATCGATCGAACAAATGGTAATAACATAAAATGAGGAAAATAATTAAATTGTGAAAAACTGTTTTTAATTGTTTAAGAACAAATAACACTTTGGTTTTTAGTAAATTTCTCACAGATTAAAACATGTGTAATGAGGATGTGTATGAGATATAAAAAAAAAACAATAACTTACCTCAAGAAGAACGCCAGTTAAAAAGCTGCAAAATAGCGTTTAATAACCAATGGGTCAAAACTGTGGCTTCTGGGAGTTGCATCATCTCATTATCTACCAAGTACATGAAATCTAAAAGGCGGATTATTAACACACTTTGTTTAACCCAATATCTTTTTGTAGGCGTTGTAAAAAAAGTGTTGAGCCTTTTCAATCACGTCAAATTTGGAGAAACAAAAGAAAGAATTACCCAACTAAAACAACTGACAACTGAGTTCCTGACTTTACATGTAAAAAGAAGGGAGAGAAAAACTAAGCCTGCCTTTTGGCGATGTATCCGGCGTTGATATTACCCCATAACTTGCACGAGTGTCCCAAATGACAAAAGCTAAGAAAAATATCATTTTGTTTTCTGGAACTGTTAAAAATAATTTAAACCACGTGAAAATGCCAGGAAAGAGGTCAAAATTTAATGGCCACACGACGTCAGTTTTTCTCCTTCAGACTTTTAGCAACTACATTTCTTGACCGCGCAATTGAATGAATCCAACAGAGAACGAAAACAAAATAAGGGTGATTATTTTAAAAGTGGAATAAGCTAGTTAACATTGTGTTTGTGATAATTTTCCGCAACAGTATTAGCCATACTGTTACAACGTAATATTCTCAAATAAAATTGTTTTCTTCACAAATGAACAAATTAAACAATTAGCAAGAAAACATTACCATAAATCGTCAGTATCCCAGGCAACAAAAAAGAGAGAGAGAGAGAAAACAGTGTTTTTCCCAAAACGGAGCGTATTAGTGTTTTAGGCCAAAATGTCCTGTAATTGTATATATTATTCTCCAAAAAACTTTTGGAAGTAAATACTTACTTTTGTGCCGAAGCGCTTTTCTCTTAGTCCTAGGTTATTTTCAAGTTGTTTTTTATTCACATTTAAATTTTGCCAAACTATACAATGCTTCGTTTTCAATGCTTGATGAAGATTCTGGCTAATTAAATTAGTTTAGGGATACTACGTGTGGTTTAAAAGGCATTATCCGCAGTGTCTTAAAGCCTAAAATGTCATTCTAAATTAAGTTTGTTTTACCTTGAAAGAAAATACGTTAAGACAGATTAATAGTGTTAAAGGAAATTAATAAAAGGGCGTTTTAAAACAATCTGTTTTGGAGTATCCGAAGTTTTCAATAATGACGTAATCTTACACATGCGTGATTTTCGTGTATAAAATGGATTCAACAGCAAAACCATCGTCAGGTTTTGCCCTTAGCCTCATTTTATCCAGGAGGTGGGTAAAT
Source organism: Porites divaricata (assembly GCA_038088405.1). Lineage (NCBI taxonomy): Eukaryota > Metazoa > Cnidaria > Anthozoa > Scleractinia > Poritidae > Porites > Porites divaricata. Next base: position 3,627,511 of record JBBMOI010000011.1, read on the forward strand.
TCCAGAGTAAAAAGATCGCTATGATTGACCCAAAGAAATCTCTATGGCTTCCAACGAACCCCTGCCCCCCCCAAAAAAAATCCCTAGACCAGAAATCCCCCCCCCCCCAAAAAAAAAAAATCCCAGCCCAAATTCTATAACGGGAATGCGTTAATGTTAAAGACCGCAAGACAAGTTTGCAGAACTACGCAGCTAGCGTACATGCGTGGTACAACAACAATCTTTACGTTGTTTTCACTTAAAAAAAACACTATTATACTTAAATCAATGCATCCCCAAAAAATTCTTTCTTGACTTTACTACCCAAAGAAATCCAGGAACCGAAACTGATTTGAATCCCAAAAAAATCATCTTATCATCTCCGTCACTTTAACTCTAGACTCCCCCCCCCCCCCTCCCCTCCTGAGTCATTTTAAAAGGACAAATTAAAAAATGAAATGACTGCCTTTGTGGGACTAATCTCTTCTTCTTCTTCTTCCAGTTAAATTTGTCCTCTTGAAGATATATCAAGGGGAGATTCCGGGGGAATAAGCTATTGAAATATGGTCTTAGTATATTTTTTACCAAAAATGGAATGATACCATGTATTTAACTGTGGAAGATTTATATGTAAACAATCTTGCCAGGATTCAGGCCAGTGTTGAGGCGCCATGTTTTTAGCATTGCTCGCAGGGGCATCAACAGTTCGAAACAGTGCTGCTAAGAGTTATGATGATGAATCAAAATACAAATTTTCGAACAATTTCCGATAAAATTTAATATTTTAATAACATGAAAGAACTTTCAGAAGTTTCAGAATCGGTACAAGATGATTTCGTCTACAGATTCAATATTTGCAACTAAGTAACATGCTAACTGACTCAGTGGGGGTGATAAGGTTTAATTTCTCGTCATGTTTTGGATATATTTTAAATAACGTCACGTGTTATCCGGTTTGATATCAATCCGTCTCAACTTCGGCGACAAACAACAAAATATTGACCAATTAAAATAAATTTGAAATTTGAGGGAGAGAAATTATCGTTTTCAGAAGCGAGAATAAAGGTTAACCAATGTAAAACATGAAAGCGAATACACTCCTGGTAAATTCTAAATCATTTGCAAAATATGCCGGATAGATGTGGTTTACTGATACCGGACTGTACATATATGCTACGATAAATCAAAATAGACCCCGTAGTAGGAACATCGCTCTCAATATTGTTGTTGCTGTTTTTTGCTATTATAGGACCTTACAAGCCTCAGAAAAGTACTATCCACATGCAGCTTTCATTCTAGACTTGTGCTTACTTAAAAATAGTTTTAATCTGAAGCCTCGTCAAGAACGGATCTCCTTCAATAGTGCGGGCGTATATGACAGAACTTGATATGTTTGCTTGCGTGAATAACAACAAACGATATCAGCATTCGGCTCTATATTACCTTTCTTTATCCGAAGTACTGCAATTACGAAAAGAATTTGAACACTTCAACAATTACAATTACATTGGTACATCAATATGCTTGCCGGGAAAATGTAAAGCATATTTTGCTACCAATATTAATTTTGTTTCTTTCGGAACTCTTTCATATTCCCCATGAAAATTTTTATCATTCTTTAATTATAATTCATCTAATATTGGTCTTTCTGATATTCAGACGCGACTAATAAGCAGAATTGCTGACAGTAACTTTGATCTTCTTGTAGCTAAGAACTCGCTATCAATATGACATCGTGCCGAACAATTTATTTGTTTGGGCCAAAAAAAATTGAATGCATGGTGAGAATAATTTGATTGATTTTAAAAAAAGATGAGCCCGTGATTTATTAATCGTTTGTAATGAATAAACTAGCCAAAGACGTGTTATAAAAATGCCGATGCTTCCTAATAACACTTCAACATTCGTTTAACTTGACTATATACACTTTCTAGATTGCATACAGTGAATGAAGTTTAGTCAAACAAGTGAATTAGTTTTTCTCATTATATCAGTTAGAAATGGCCGGCAGTATTGCTTTCCATGATTCCAGTTTGCTGCGATACAAAACTGACAATGTCACATTAAGAAAAAGTAAATTATAGAAGGGCTTTTGAAACATTTCGTATTTGAGTTAAACGATTTTGTTGCTTCGCTTCTTCGGCTATTTAAGAAAATAATCGAAAGTGTAGCATTGTAATACACATCCACAAAATTTAGAACGACTGATAAAAGAGAAGAGTCTTGATGCTTAATGACCCAGTACAAAGTTTGGCTAAAACTTAAAGCTTACAGGTCCCGAAATCACATTTTATCAGTTCATGGTTGCTCTTGTTGTTGGTTATGTTTTAAACTAACATTGTTCATGACCTACTTTGCAAAATGAAAATAATTAGCTCTATAAAATTAGTTACAAAGGACCCGTGATAATTTTTTTTCTTTTGCGTGAGAAATAAGTGAATTAAAAATTAGTTTTTTTACCTTTTGTATTTTTGTATTCTATATTATTCAGGTTTTTTTTTTTCCAAACAATATAAGAGACATAGCAAACTTTAAGGGGGAGGGTAATCCGTTGTACAGTATTAAATGTTTTAGTTATCTTGATGTGCGGCCAAAGCAAGCGAAGATTTGAGCCTTTTGTCTCCCTAAAGATTGGCATCAACTTAACACCATGTCTTAAAGACACATTGTCAGGTCAAAGGGTAGTGAGAAATATTAGCTTATTTTCATGTGGGAAGGGAAAAATTGCAAAATTTAAAAGACGTGTTCCCTGTATTAAAATTCTGAGGAGTACCTCCCCCTCCCAACGAGCGATACACTCACATCCGGCTGGTGACTGCACGAATACCTGTCATAAGTTCACAAACAGGTTTTTGCGTAGTAGGCGTAAGATCACCGACGTAAGTGACGCAGTTTGCAACTGCAGCTAAGGATTCATTCGGGATTTTGCTAAGAACCAAAAATAACAGTAAGAGGGACATGCAATTCATTAATTGTAGCAGTGGTGGTTTAAGCTTTTTATAGATCTGAAGCATCTTAATTGATCAGGAACATTTTGAAAGGTATTTATGGTAGATTGGCCTACCGGAAAACTTACAATTTCGTACAGACTAAGAACCGCCAAGACCATATACCCTTAGCATTTTGCTTTGTGTGATCCAAGTGTCGTCGCTAGACCAAAGTAAGTATCAATCACTCCCTAGTTCCTTAACTCTTACAAGTACATTTTTCAAGCCATTATACGTTTCTCTTGTAATTGTGTTTTAAATTGTGGAAGTCGATGACTGAGAGGAGAGGGGCTGAGGAAAACGTGTCACAATCATCGTAACTTTGCGAAGAACCCCAATGCCCATTAAGAGTTAAAATCTTTAAACAGAGTATTGTCGAGTACTGTTTAACTGTTGAGTACTGTTTAAGACGAGAGTAGAATAAAGGCAAAGACCCAGATGGATGCGGCAAGATCGATAGAGACCGAAGAGTTAAGTAAAACTTCTTAGCAGTTTATAAACAAGGGTAAAGTACTGCAGGTAATATACATGCATTTGGTCATGGGTGTTTTCAGTGGCTCAATGGTGATTTTGTTAGCTAGGCCATGCAAAACTGTATTTCATCAACCTAAAAAATAAGGAACGCTTTTTAGAATTGAAAAAGGCCCCAGCGACAATCTTATGCACTTTAAAATTGTCTCGGTATAAATCAGTGGTAAAAATTAATTGTTAGTAATAAGAAGAAGCCGTGAACTCTGGATTTCTACTAGTGTCATAGGTATTAGCTATAGGACGTTATTATTTAAACAAAATAAAAAATGAGGTTGACATACATTATTTAGTAACAATATACAGTAAGATAAATGCCAATCAACTTTTTTGCTCGTCTCTGACGAGATCAAGGACTTGTTGTCAGTATGAATAATTGTTATGTAGGTCCAGTATGATGTAGTAAATTTCTGGTGCCATTACTTTTTAGTGCCAAAATAACCCTACCACCTCTCGAGTCATTTTAGGAGACAAGTCAAAGACTCTTGTAACTTTTTTTCTGTGGATAAAGTCCCATTTTGATTTAGTATGACCATTCAACTTTTCCGCAGCATTTTAATGATGTAATCTCTGTTTTCCAGTGTTCGTTGACAATGAAACTTTGGAATTCGAATTAATTTTACTTCCAGCTTTTTTAAGAGTTATAAATTGGAAAGCGAGGGGAATGGGGGTAAGGGGGGGGGGGGGGGCGTACGAAAATTAGTCTGGTCATTTTTTATCCTTTATTGGACGAGATAAAAGAATTAGATCAGATAATGGGAAAATGCTGATACTTTCTGGAATACTTTAAATGCGACTGACCTTGGCTAGGTCGGGATTATACTGTGTGTGTCTCTTAGCGACACTGTGAAAAATAGTTTCATGGAGAGGAGCACGTTCCAGTCTTACTTAGAGCAGTGGACGTTAAAATAACACAGCAATATTGTAAATGACCGAAAAGATAAATGTTTGAAATATGTTTAGCAGTGGCTATAACTGAGGAAACTTTAGGTAAATTTGATTCTAAACATCTCGGAAAAGCAAATGTGTGAGAATTTATTTAGAGAGGTCTCATTCAGAACTATTAGAAGAACATGACACTACGCTTTTTCACCGTGTTGACTCAGGCAGTTCAGAAAAATCTGTTTACTTTTTTGAAGCGGTAAAGTAAAATCCAACTTTTACAGAACTATTTAAATGCAACCTACCAAGATGAATAAGGTTCTAACTTTTGTTCGGGACTTAAGGCCGTGCCTTTTGTCCTTAGTAAAGGATGACCACTGAGTGCACTACACGGTTTGTTTTAATTTCGTGACCTTAGTCTAACTGAAAATCTTATAAAAGCTAGGTTTCACTGGGCACTAGCCTGAAAAGAAGTGCTCTGACTGAGCAAATGTGTCAGTGGCAGTGTTACTCTAGAGAGGAACTTTGAAGAAAGTTTTTATAACTGACGGTCAATAAAGAAAATAAAACGCAATTTTATAAGCTTGCGAATAGACTAGTTTTAAACACTGTTGCATGTTTTTGGACGAGTAGCAAAGCGCGCGTTGAAGTTCAAGACTAAAAGCTACAGTTTGTTTTATTCTTGTTTGATCGTGCGCAGTCTGATGAAATAAACCCTCTACAGGTTATTGTTCTTTACTGCAAGCCCGCTTTTACTTCAAAACAACATACAATTTAGTTGAGTAAGTCTGTTCATGAAATTCTTTGAAGTGACCATGCTGTTTGCCGAGGCCAAACAATTAACATTATCTCAAGAAGGACAAACCATTATCGTACCTACTTTCTACACCCCAATTCTCACCTCCGCAAATTAGTGTGATAGAGTAGATAAGAAGTAAGTTTTCCTTATTAAGAAATGTGTGATGTGACCGAATGGAAGCTACTGGGCAGTACATTCCTTCTGAACTTTTTAGGGAGGTGCTTCTTAGCTTTTGAGTCTGTGGATGAAATCGTGCGGCATGGCATTTAGGTAAAACTTCCTCTTTTTTTTTTCTTTTTTGAGCTCTTGGAGAGTAAAACGGTTAAAAATGTCAAGTCTCGAAGATATTAGCACTTGAGTGCTACACTGTAAATTCGAGGGTAAATAAAGTTTATTGATTGATTGATTGAAGTCAGAACGAGCCACCTTAAAGTATTAGTTAACGTAAATACTGTCTTATAATTATTTAACAGGACAATAGAGAGAATTTATCGTATAATCCTGAATGTTTTGTCTATTTTGTTGTTCTTTGTGAAATTACTTCTCACTTCGTAATCTCTCTCTCTCTCTCTCTCTCTCTCTCTGCTCGGCTGCGGCGCTCTTGGGGGTTCCCAGTGGTGCCAACAGCCGACCTCCATGCGCTCTTAAGCCTTCCTATTCGGTCCAGTACGAATTTTTATGAGGGGGGAATTTTCTGGATTGATTAGCTTTGCAGCATATTCGTGGAATAGAGTTTTATGTACAGAGGGTATTTAAAAATAAGGTCCCCTGGTGGCGCCAAAGACAATAGTCCCAGAATGTGATCTGTCGGGCTTTAACTGACTGGGAAAGGAGGACTGTTCCCGTTCTATCATAGACTTCCTCGTTGCTAACATGATCAGTACGCTAAGTATGATTCTAAGTTAAGACGCTTGGAAGGAATCAATTAAGTTGACGACAGAATAGCTGCATAGCTCTATCCAATGGCAACGTGAATTTTTCTGAAATTGTGATGAATTCCAGTGAACATGATGATTGAAAAAAAAAACACTAAACTATTAGGCAAGACAACTCTCTTAAAATGCGCGATCTTGTCCTTTTTTTTTTTGAAAGGACATATGTCCGCTAAGGGGCCCGTCTCTCGAGAGTCAAGGCAATTAAAAACTTGAGCTGTTTTGTTTGCATTCAAGATTGAAGTTTTAATGGTTTTTGAAAGTTATGCAATAAAACTACCAGTTTGCCAAACAAAATAGACTGGTTAGGGGATTAGAACCGACGCGTAAAGCTAACGGGACTTTTGTGAAACAGGCCTCATGCTACCGTTTGTGTCGGATAAATCAGAAACATTGTCGGAGCTTTCATAACGTTGATATTTAATTTCTTCAATCATTATGTACATCTTTCGAGTTACAAATTAAAGGTTTTTAGCCTTTGCTCACGATCTGGTAATCATTTCCAATCCTAGATAGGATTTTGTCGGATGGGTAAAGTTAGTCGGATATTGTTTGATAAACGGCTGTTATTCACAACCCAGGCTTTGTGTACTTGAGTAAATTTATTTGAATTCAATTCAAGGTAAATCTTTTTCATACATAATGATATGTGGAGTGTTTGATACATATCTCTTTCACCTCGTGGTGATTGGTGTTCAGGTTGTCTTCAAACTCTTTAGGTAAATGACTTTAAGTTCTGAATTCGGCTAAACCGCTGAAAGTTACAAATTGAATTTATGACTTGCACTAAATGACAAATTTGTTAACCCTTTCACTGCCGGAGTACTTGATGGAGTTTTATAAGGTTACTCTAAGGTTTGAGTCTGTGGACGAAATCTTATGATGTGACCATTCAAATGAAAGCTCTCGGCCTATACTTACACATGGTGCTATTTATTTTTCTCAAAATTTCACAAAAATGAAATTTGAAAATTTGGTCGAAAATTCCTTTTGGCTAAATTTGGCAGTGAAAGGGTTAAAGTCAGTAGACAGTTTACGAGGAATGGCTGTTGGGGCGGGGGTTATGTCTCTTAATGAACCGTTGCACTTTTGATTCAAAGGGTCTTGTAATAACTCTTTTCTTTAAAAGCATTATGTAAGGATTATATGTAAGAATTCCACTACACTGCAACTGGACTTTGAATGTTTACTAGTTTTCATTGAAATTCTTAAGGTTTTAGTGTAGAAAAGTACGAAATCTTGTTTGAATACTAAGTCAGGAATACATCATTGGGTATGTTTTTTTGATTAGTTGGGAATAGTGAACAAAGAACCCGCAGTACCCATGCTGTGCAAATTCATTGCCAAAGTCAAATAAATTGTACTTAAATTAAAGGCACAATGTTGACGTTTCTTAAGTTAACTGTATTTTCTTTTCTCGAGGAAGCTTTTTCCATGAAAAGGAAGGTTTATTATATATTTATAAATACACTTAAGTAGTAGTAAAAACTTCGTCTAACTTGAGACGAATCTATCTCAAATTTCAAACCATTTAGTATTGCGTGCTGCATTTCACTGCCACGTTTTCGCTTATGTAATAAATAATTTCGCAATTCTCATTCCTTTGAATGAAGGCGCCTTTTTTCATTAAACAGTATTGCTAAAGCCCTTGAAATGTAATGATGCGTGTATGCAAAAGACACAAAGACTGCGGAATCTTTTGTCAATTCCGACAAACCTTCTTCTTTAGGTTTCATTGGTCTGAAATCAGACCCTTTTCCACTTAAAATGCAAATGTGTCTAAATATCTCCAAAAAAGCTCAAAGTTTCAAAAGTATAGATACAAGTATTTTTACAGGGGGGACAAAAAAATTACCATTAATTAATTACCTCAAGTTCAAGTTCATGAGACTCAGTCACGAGCATCCGATAAAGTAATACACTTGAAACATGGCCCTTTCGGGTATTTTCAGGATTACTATGGATTATGATCCTCTCATGAGGTTCGGTTTCAGAACATAAAATAATATTAGCATTTTGCGGTAATCGATGTATTGGCCATTCGAGTTCAGTGATCTTGCCGGGTTCAAAGAAAGTTCGTGGACGACCCGGGTCTATTTTTAGAGGAGCCTCCTTTCCTCACGACATGTTTTACACTACGCCGAGTAACGAAAATGGAGTTCACTTAATTGACAAGTGACAAAGGAAGAAATAAAGGAGCCTTTGGAACACTGGCAGGGCTTATTGATTGTATTAAAGTTATATAAAAGCGCCATGCACTGATAAACTTTCAAAGGAAATCAAGCAAGCGGAAAGCCCTGGAGCACGTTGCCAATTGAAGAGACCTAGTCGAAACACTTCGTTGTTTCCCTGAAAACGGTGGATTCATGCTAACATGGTTACTTCTAAAAGTCTTAGGTGTCATGTCCTAATTGGGAATTTGTGAAATATAGTTCCGAATGTGCAGGTAACTGAATTTATACGCTGATATCCTATCAGCGGAAATCTAAACAACTGAAACAATTGCCAATTTCCGAGTAACCAGCGAAAAGGACAATAGACTCACGTACACTATTAGTTCGTATCCCTCAGTTGCATGCAATTAAGGAGGTAACGGTTTTGCGGGTACCACAAATGCCTTTTTTGATTATCCTCAGTGAAATTCCTAACTTTATAGCGTGGGAAAGATGACATTTAACCATGATTGTGCAGTTCGCATTAAAGAAATTCTAGCATGATGTGATGAGGAATCTTACACGATTTCTCTCTTAATGTATCAAAGTTCACTTTTAAATCATACGCGGAATATACAATAACCATGTCAGGATCCCTAAACCAAAACATGACTCAACAAGTGTTTACAGATTGCAATGGAATTAGTTTAAGGTTCACTGAGCATGCCTCACAAATATAGTACATGTTAACAATAACGTGCCCGGATTCGTTTGTTTAGAAGATATATTTTAAGGAAACGAGAGCTAAAAAAAATTGAAGCACGGAAATATCTTCTAATCAAATTCCATATTGCACATTTTTGAAAACAAGCAGTCCCTCGCAAGAAGCTTCTTGACAAATTTCAAGTGAGTGTACAACCGAACCAGTACAGGTTAGAGGAGTTCTTTATTGGTTAAGAATCTCGGTTATTACAGTTCGTGTCTCTAATCCTTACATAACGCCTCTGTTCTCCCCAAAACCTTTGATTTCAGAACTTAGCCATAAATCTGAAAATCAATTTTTTTTGCTCGAGAAAGTAGTAAGCGATTTTAGCTGATGTTGCGTAAACACCGTCAACTAAGTCTCTACATTACAAGCAGTTACATAATCTGGTTAGTCATTTTAACGATCTAGCTCTTACCTAGCAGAGCAAGTTCAAAACTTTGTTTCTTGTTTCAATTAAGGTGAATTTGCTCTAGAATAACTGGCGGTGGCTCTTTACGCCAGGGTGCTTTTAATAAAAGGCCGATTCATCTCAAATATGTAAACAGCCTGCTTGTCCCACCAGCACAAATCAAAATGTAATTTCGCGGGCTTTTGGAGAAAATCAAATTTTCTCCATGTGATTTCATTTGGTTCTAAAAGATTGCTTCTTCCATGATTTGCGACTTAAGAACTTGCAGTATCGCGTGATTTTGAAATTCATGCGGTTAGTACTGGTCATGAAAAGTGTGAATACATTAACAAGTACGAAATGTTGTTTGTATTGTATACAAAAGGTGTGACGCCAGCTTACGAAACAATGATATCCCTTAATACAATGTAATTGTCGGCGTTTTGTTAGTTACCTAAGAGGCGTATAGATCAACACTAAAAAGTTTCGAAATCGCATTGAGACATTGTCTAGTTCGAAACAACAACTCCTGGCTTTCTTTTTTAAAGGCGATATTTTGACCAGAGGGACGGAACAGTAAACACGGAATTCAGTATCGAGAAATTTCAGGTAAGTTTAGCTTAAGACATACTTACAAATTCTGTTATGATTTATTAAGTACGTTAATTTCACGATCCCATTTTCTCCACACGAAACTCTTAACACCTTCACTTACCACATCACCTTTAAATTTCACCTGTAGTGTAAAAATCACTCGAATCGCAGCAAGATTGATTTATAGCGCGTGTAGCAATTTTCGTGAAAGTGACATATCACTTTTCCCAAACGTGTTTACCTTGTAATCAAATATTACGTGTTTTCAAGTATAGAGTACATATTTACAAAGTTTACCACAGAATTGTCCTTTGAGATCTGTTAGTGACAGTTGCGGTTTCTATCCTGAGTCTTTTACACTGAAACTTCCTTTTCCAACTTCCCTTAGCAAAATTTGCATTTGGCGAAAATGTAACTACGCTTACAAAGCCTGCTACCTGGCAGCAACATGTCAACACCCGTTGGTTATGCAAAGTGCACTAACGCAGATTTTCTTTTCTAAGATAAGTTAGGGAATATACCAAACAATTTGATACGAAAACTGAAATAAGAACTTTAAGTAAGTATCGATTTATAGTAAAAAAAGAGAAACGTAACTGACTTATTGGAAACTGACAAGTGTCGAAATTCACCTGTGCCCTTCGTGGGAAGCGCAGTTACTAGTTCACTCCGGCACAGTATCAATGCCCAGTCTGTTAAATGAACTCATTATAACATCGTAAACAAGATTAGGAGTGCGCCAACTGTGGTCAGATCACCATTTTCCTTTATTTGAACTCAGAAAAAAAGCTAGGGACTTTTCAACCCCAACAAAGCAGATTGTTTTGTAAGAAGACATTCAAGCACACATGTTATTCACGGGATATTGGCGGGTGGCAATTTAACGTCAAGGGTTTGTCGTAGTGCCCTAGCTTTGCACTGATTCTTTGAAAATGCGATGTCTGAATATTATTATTGAAACTACTGCAGTAAAGTAGGTACGTGTCATACACTGAATCGCACCTGAAGTTATCATTATCCCCTCGTAGTTATTCTATGAACAATCATTCTATAATATATGGAGCTTAATACCCTTACTAAGATATCCATTAAGAAACTTTTAACGAAATCACTTATTTACTTAACTGAATTTGTTTCAATTCTCGACTACGAAAAAAATTTAATTGAACGACTGAATTGAAATTCTGCATTCGATCACTATAATTTGCGTGACTTGGGCGGATGAAAAGAGTTCCATTTATGAATACCAATATAAAAGAAAATTATATAAACCCGCGTGCAACCGGTTAGAATTCGAAAGAACCGGCATTGATACACTTGTTAACCTTTAGGTCCAAAAGTCCGTTGGAATAAGTGATTCCTATCTAGGATCGAAACCTATCACAGTTCTTTAACAGCTTGTCGTGAGCAACCTAGGGTGATTAAACCTCTGAAAGCCATTGTTAGAGAACCTAATTTATTCGAGTCCCGCTTTCAGTTAATGCATAATGTATGAAATAGTTTTCTTTCATCGTTAGATTTCTTTACAAACCGCAAAAAGAAAGCCGGTAACTTCTCGCATGGAATTCTATTTAAGATCATGAGTTTGTACTTTTTAAGGCGTTTTTGCACATTTATGAAAAAATCAGTACAATTATATCATTTTGAGGTCTGTTCAAATTATTGTTAAAATTAGTAGTGATTTTAAAACCTATGATCGTTATGTCAGTGCTAGTTTGATTTAAATGTGCACATTTGAAAGCTTGAAGTTTTTGCGGTGTTTGTTTTTCGGCAGCAGATTATCATGGAGAAATAAACTGATTTATGTTTATTCGGTTGCTTAATCTGTTGGTGAAACTTGGGTTGTTAGGGTCGTATTTGGCACACTTCATTAGCGAGCCGTTAATTAAACAATTTACTTCACCTGGTAATTGATGCGCGATAATGATGATGGTGGCTTTTAACGTTACGATCGCATGTTATGTAAGGAAGTATGAAAACTTATGGCTAACTCAGTGGACTTGCTTCAACTCCAAATAGCTGTAAAAAGATTGGCGGAAAACCTTTCAATTTTGGTTAACAGCTTTCCTATTCAAAACTGAAAGGTGCCGTGGTTTTTACGATATATACAGGCATGAATAAAACTATTTTTAATTAAGGGAACATTAAAGTGCGTTGTTCAAATTGTTGGAAACAAAACGAAAAAAGACATAATTATTAAGAAGAAAAAACGAGTTCCTAGGATTACTAACCTTTTACTATAACCCCTAACACGTATTCCAAGTTATTGTCATGCTCTAACTTCTGTATCTGAGAATAAAATCCTGTTGAGTTAACACTGAAATGAAACCTCTTTGGCAGAAGGTTTCCATAGTGCTATCTACCTGTTAGGATTTTACACAAAGAAACCCAGGATATTTTTTAGTGCTTTGACCGCCATTAGAAGTGGAAGGGCTCATAGACTTGGTAGTTAATTACAGTGGTGACACTAACTCATAATTCTTTATACGGAACCATGTGGTGGATCACAAAGCTCTAGAAGCATTACTTTAAATAAATTATTCTTGAAGTTCTAAAGCAGGAGCCGCTTCAATACCAACACTTAATATAGTTTCAATTTCCAGAGCTTAACTTGCTACGGTAGATCATGAACTATGAGAGTTGATTTTGTGTCGGAAGTCCATCTGAATTATGTCTTCAGCGTGTTTCCCCAAGTCAAGCAATTTTTTTCTTAGTAGTTTCAAAACTGCAAATAACATAGCTGGCGGGTAAAGACTTTCAGTACTCTAGGGAACAAAACCTATTTCCTTGTAAAAGTGACGAATCATTTAAGAGCGGAGAGTGCTAAAAATCATTTAAGGTGGGGCTGCCATTTTGATAATATCCTATGATGTATTTGCAAAAGAAGAATGCAGAAATGCCCAAGTTTTGTTAAGAAGTACTCTATTCATACCTCGAAACCATTAAGACTAGCTTTCTTTGACCGTTGAAAAGATATAGGAAAAATATTGTGTTTTGGCAAATCATTCAAAGTAATTCTCTTTTACGCCTGCGTTTTGCCCCTACTTCACTTAGTTAAAGGATGCTATGGTGTTGCAGAAGCCTTGGTAGGAAAGAGAAAACCTTTCTCTTACAATTTTAACAAAAGTGTGGCAAGAATTCTAGTGATAGATTCTGTTTTCTAACTTTTCATTTGAATGGTCACACTTTGTGATCTCGTCCATTTATTGATGCTATTCAGTATCACCACTAAGAGTATTTCATTTCGGTACTCAGGCGTAAGAAAAAGTTCATTAACGCTCGTCAGAGAGTAAATTAACCCGTTAATGAATCAGGTTCCACCTAGCGTCGGCGCCGAAATGTCGTGGAATGATCAAGGGAGGATCGAATATAAGACTTGGAAAATTAACAAATGAAAGTGATTAGCCCATGCGCTAAATCAGTTCATTTGGCTCTATTGAACCAAATCAACCAAGACTCGTTGTTCAAGCAGAGGTTCAATGATAAATACATGCGGTAACCGAGCAAATCAAACTGTACCCAAATAACGAAATAACGCTCAAGGACTTTCGTATTGAACCCGTAACATTATCGTAAATTACAAATTTAAAATTTGGGTTTAACTTGCACGCCAGTTAATTATCTATACTGTAGGATTTCATTCCAAAATAAAATAAAGACCACTTTTCCTGCGTAATGAAAAGAACCGTTATAAGCCTTAATAGATTTTATTCAAATGGCCACAGTTCAAGGAATATATACTACATACGGATGAAACAATTTTAACACACTATTGTATAATGTAACGAGCTACATCACGTGAAGACTGAAATGTTGCGCTGGCTCTTCAGTGAAGGTTCAAACTTGATTATTCATCCACATATTATGATAACAAAAAAAACTTTGTAAGTTAAGTAACAGAAATTCAGTTAGTATTTTGTTCGTGTATTCCAATTTTAAGTGCTCACCCATTCACACTCAAAAGTCATAGCTATCTTGTACAACAAAATAAAATATACTATAGAAATGTACTGTTAATAAGTAAGTCAGACGGCGTCTTTCTAAATGATTACACTTTACGACTTCATCCACTAAATGCAAAGGTAGAAACTACTTGTACAGCAGAATAATAAACTGTACCACTGGAAAGTACTGCACAGTAACTTCCATCTGAATTGTCTCACTTTAGGATTTCAACCAAAAGTTGGAACCACCTTGTACAGCATAATAAACAGTACCAAATGAAGGTACTGCTCAGCAACTTTCATTTGAATGGTCAATGTTTTCATCCACAGACTCAAAAGTTAGATTCACCTTGTACAGAATTTCGAACAGCATTAAAACAGTGCCACAGGAAAGTACTGCTCAGTTATTTTTTGTTGAAGGGTCACACCTAGGATGTCATCCACAGACTGAAAAGTATCACCTTGTTCACCTTATTAAACAGTAAAATTTGAATTGTCACACTTTAGGATTTCATCCACAGACTTCTAAGTCAGAACCACCTGATGCAGCGTAACAAATAAATGCTACAGCGGAAAACCTACAGTTCAGCGCGGGCTTTTATCTAAATCCTGTCGCATTTCTGAGTTTAATCGACAAATGCTTATTGAACCACTTTATTTAGAGATTTGCCAGTACGAAATAATATATCTATCTATCCCACCACAGATTAATGCACTAAACAACGACTTTCATTTTAATGACCATTATTAGTGTAGGTAATAGCATGATTAGTAGTGATATTTGGCATAAATACCACGAGTGATATTTCCAAATTGTTATATGTAATTTCACGAGCCGTTAGGCGAGTGAAATTTGAGACAATTTTGAAATATCACAAGTGGTATTTGTGCAAATATCACGTACAAATCATGCTATTATTTGTTTATACTACTACCCGCAAAAGGTTTGTAATTTTCACATGTACGTATTTCAAATTAAGCTGAAATACCACTGCTCTAAGCCAATCAAATTGCAGAAATTTCTCATGTAGTAGTATAAAGCACGTTATAGTATCAACAACATGAGAACCTTCAGGAGGAATAAGACATCTCAAAACGCTTATATTACTCCGCTTTTTGATCACACTCTTCAAAGTTAAAATCATGTTAATGTAGCTTTATGTTCAAACGAAAGTTAGAATAACATCATGACAAATTTTGAACTTCAAACGTTAAGTTAACCTTTCCTCTCATAATCACTCATGCAAGGGGGTTGAAAGTGGGTAAACCATTGAACCGAAACCTCTTCATCTGTACTGATTTCGAATGGCACCATCTGTTTTGAGTACTTTGCAAAATAAAATATTATGGTTTTATGTCCTTGTTTTGGAACTGTAATCAAGCTGAACTCACCGTGTGTAGCTGCGGCTAAATATTCGAACGTTGTTAAAAGTTTATTGTGTAGATTTGAACCCTTTGCTAATGGGCAATTTCTTCCTAAAGTTAAGTTTATAACATTCAAGTTTCTACTCTGTTCAATCAGTTTCATTCTTTGTTCCAGAAGCAACTGTAAGTTAGACAGCTCGGCAGGCATTCTTTTTTGTAAATGAATGCTTTCTTTCCAAGCAGGTGTTTACATAGCAACGCCTCCAAAAAAATCCCGTTACCTACCAACATCATAAAACAAAAACTCTTTTCTTAACTAAAAATTTTCATTGACGCATAGTCTGCATTCTTCTTTGCTTATTTACATACTTCAGTTTTTAACAAATCCCTCGTGGCATTTCATTGCCCACAAGAAAATTCCTAGGGATATGTACATCATACAGAGAAAAATATAAAATGACAGGATGAAATAAGTTGAAAAAAAAAAATACCTAAAGTTTTAATTTGATTATTTAAGGAACCAACTTGTCAGTTACAAAAATTTATGGTGTTCATTAAGTCTCTCAGAGATCTAGTTTGTTGCATTCTTAGATCTGAGTCATTTCAATGTTTAACAGGCCTGTGCTAGTAGAGTAGAAAAATTGCTGCCTCGGTGTGTTTCTGTACAAGAGAATTTCGATTACGAGAAATGCAATAAGGTGTATGGTCTAAAAAACGCTTTGTTAACTCGTAACAAGAAGACCAAGAAGAGGGTGGTTTAATTGATTGCACCACATGAGGGAGCCTTTTGTGTTGTTGTTCCATTGTACAAATTTATTACGGTGTTTTACTTGTCACGTTCATCGCTATTTCCTTTTGTCAAGTCAATCCTTCTATTAATCCTGCTGTATTGTTCTGCATCAAGTTAATGCGTTGTTTTTTTGTTATGTAGCACATTACCTTTACCAAGCCTACAATCAAACGAGTCTGTTTCGGGGAGCGGAGGCGGGGGGTGCCTTCCCTATGAGCATATGAAAGAAACGAGCATGCTCGTCGAAAACTTGAATTACACCCCTGAGTGAGAGTAATCTGGGCTTGGCTTTGGCTTCTTTTGACCCCTGAAAGAGCCTTCACTAAAACAGGCAATACAATTACGAGAATCATTCTAGAGCTGTAATGTTTTGATTAACGCGAAAGTTGTCGAAGTTAAAGCGTTGTTTGTGTTTGTAGCGCACTATCTTTACTTAGCTCATGATCAGACGAGTCTATTTCGGGGAGGGGGGTGTCACTGCCGTATGAGAGAGACGTTCATTTGAAAAAAAAAGCCCTACTGAGACCAATCTGAACCGCGTGGCTATGGCCTTCTATGACCCCTTGAAGAGACTTCACGATGCACACAAACAATTACTATTTGATTTAAATTGCGCGAAAGAAGACGAAATTGACTGCTCCTTTTAGCACTGACCGTATGACAGAGTTTAATTTTCCTTTTCTTGTCAGACCCGGCTATGTAATATTGACCAATCACAAAAGCTAAAATTAAATGCACAGTAACCCTTTTAGCCCGCGTCTACTTCCTCGCTATACCAGGTGATCTGTGACGTCATTGCGGGGGCCTGGGGAAAGAAATCTTAATACCGTATCCCATAAACAAACGCGCGCACCAATTCAATCTGTTCCCGTCAGCTTTGGTTTATGGGATGCGGCATTAAAATTTCTTTCCCCAGGCCCCCACAATGACGTCACAGATCACCCGGAAATACCTGTTAAGTCAAATCGAACATAAAGGGTAGAAGATACAGAAAATGATAATTTCAAATTGCACGGACTTGAAAAGAGGTTTCTTTTCCATTGAAATTAATTTTCAATGGAAAAAAGAATAAGAGATACTGCATTGCATAAGGTAACTTCGAACAAACTGCAGTTACAGTATTCCGACCTTAATGTTTCCAATATTTGACTATTGAAAACCGATCGAAAAATACAATAATGCCTCTTCACTTCATGGTCCGTCTGATACATGTTTGATTCTGCAAGTGCAGCACAACCTTCGGGGGGGGGGGGGGGGGTTACAAATGTCATTGTTTATGTAAGTACCAGGAAGGGGCAAAAGAAGGTGTGTATTGCTTACTCACCAGACAATCACTTAAGTGAAAATTCGAGGTCAATTCTCGCGAGTCTGCTTTCGTTTCACACCAAAAGATGCTACTGAAAGGGGCGATTGTTGCAAAAGAATTCTATTAAAAATAATGAAGTACATGCATCACCCCCCCCCCCCAAAAAAAAAAAAAAAAACAGCACTTTCCTTTTTAAAACATTTTTATACCGTTTTAGAATGTTATAATGCTTGCCTTCACAAAGAAAAATAAAAAGCTTGATTTATTTATTACGATGATTGCAGTGGAGAAGCTTCGATCTTAGGAAGTCAGTTAGGAGTAAGTCTTTATTTAGGGGATTCCATTTTTTTCTGTATCCCATTAAACCAATTTTTTGCCTTTTCGAGGTGATTGACGCTATACCTACTCATTTCTACAATATTTGGTTCAAACAGAGGAACTTTAAAGAATGAAAAGGAGAGTAAAGTAACCGAACCGATATCTCCACATAACTTGCATTTTTAAAGCAAACTTCAAACACTCATGCTGCATGTAACTCTTTTAGCTTTACATCTCTACATTCAGTTAAAGCACTCAACTGAGGAGTCGATAATGTAGAAGTAGTTGTCTTTAATTTACCTGTTTAATGCTCCCGAAGTGTGGCTTGTTAGTGGCGTCAAGTTATAAGTCGGTCAATGATTTTTGGACGTTATCATAAATAGCTTTGTTACGGTTAGGGTTTTTGGAACTCGTTGCAGTTCCTCCGAAGCATGATGAAATTCACCTTACTTCACTATTTCACTAACAGCGGGACGTGAATTCTTAATTTTGTCCAAATTGCTTTCACCAATAGTAAAGAGGCGTGTCGTTTTCTAGATGTCAGTGTAAACTTGCGAATAAGGGCGTTCGTGTTTTGCTGTAAAACAAAACATTCAGCTGTCTCCCTCCAACCTGAAAAAAAAAATCACGAAAATCCAGAGTGGTTTCATTGAAAATGAGGTTAAAAGAGAGCCTCCTACAACGCGATAAAAATCGCACTGAAAGAACAAAGCCTCGCCGTCATTTTAACTCTTAATTAAAAAGTTTTCTATGTTGGCAGTAATCGCCTAAGCGCAGAAGGAAATCTAAGAAGATGTCAATGCAAATGCCTTTTTCGAACCATCTTGTTACCCAAGAACCTTGCAACATTGTTGAATACAAATGGTTGCATTCAATAGAGCAATTCCGATATATTAAAATTCATACTTAGCTGCGAGGCTTAGGGGAATAAAACAAAAGAAATATATTATTCATTGCTGAGCCTTAAGATGATTTCTTTTGTTTTATTCCCCCAAGCCTCGGAGCCAAGTATATGCCTTACTGTTGGCAGCTGATGATAATGGATGATGATGATCTTGGACGAGTTGTGAATTAGTATATACTTTTTGTCGCACAACATCAAACACTTCCTTTGTGCACGAAGGACAGTTCACAGCCCGATTAGCATGCGCACGTGTACTTTTTCTTCTTTTTTGTATGTTTAACACGAGATCGTCTTATAACAACACGGCGGGATGCATGTTGACGGTGTCATTTTGAACGACCCAGACCCAAAATCGCCCGCCTAACACCAAACGTCACCTTTGGATCTAACAATATTGGATGTTGTTGCTCTCCATCAAACTGTCGAACTAACAACGCCCAATCACATGCTTTGTTTCGTTGGTCAAATATCCGAGAAGCGGGATTCTAGGAAACAGCCAAACCAAATTCCTCGCACGGAAAACGATTTTTTGCCTTTTATTAAACGCGCTTTTTTAACGTGTAGAATAAATATAATGTAATAGACAAGGAAAAGTGATTTCTTTTGTTTTGTTGTCTTTATTTCTATTATTAACATTACCGCAATAGCATCACCATGATTTATTACTTAGAAATACACCTTTGTTCAAGTGTAAAGATATGCCAATATGCACTCCGTATGTGCCACTGCACTATATCCTTATTGTCTCGTTAATTATGAGTCTCTAGTATTCTTTTCCTTTCCCAAGTTAAGCAGGATTAATGAGTCCATTGGCTTTGTTCCAGTTGGAAACTGTGTTTCTCTTTGTCATTTGGTTGTGACTTTCTGTACCTTCTAGATTGACGGAGCGACTCCAAAATCCAAATTCAAATTTAAATTCAAATTAAATTTTACTGACCGAAAAATAAAACCCTATATGAAAGTATTACTGAAGAGGTTTCATTTAAACATTGCAGCGTAGAACTCGACTCCAGTTCTAACCTTCTGAAACAATTTTACACCTGGCAGTCCAAGAAATGATTGAGTTGTTAATTAATCTTTCAGCCCGACCCAAGAGTGATCATCGTCAATTTGTCACTTTAAAATGAATAAAGGGCATTATCGTGCAGGATAAATTTAATTGATACTAATTGATACAAATTCTCCCCACTACTTCTATAAGAAACGTACAGGGACAACAAATGAGAATCTGAATTTTGATGTTAGGTTTTAAAGGGTATACAGACCGAACCGCCCTTATACAATGCTTATTGGTGAAAAGACCAACAGAAAGATGGGAGGTCCTTGTTTCACCACTTAGCAAACCGGTCATTTAGAGACCAAAATTGTCAATAAAATATGGTTGAGCTCAACATCGACATTGTCATACGGGCAAAACCTAAAATAAAAGCCGGCAAATGGCAGACAGCGAGCAACTTAAGACAGGCCATTTAAGGTAATAAAAACACGACAACAACTTCAACTTTAAAACTGGGGCAAATAAGGATTCCTACCACTTATGAAAAACCGCTACCAAGTTCTTAAACTGAAAAATGATGAGTAGACAAATATGTCAGGAGACTAAAAATAGTCTCTCTTTTTTTCTTAGTCCGTCGAGCGAGAGATACAAACGGCCGCGCCGCTATCGCGCGCCGTCACTAACTTCGATGAAGAATAAGTAGTGACAGTCTAATACGTCAGAGTCACTGTCCATCTAAACTCACTTTTGTCCACAAAACACGAACACCACCAACCCCCCACCCCCCACTTGCCTTTCTCTTCTTTTTCTTTGACGCCTAAATGTGACTCATTTTAGGTCGGTATCTTTGAAGGGAAAAAGAAAATGTGTTCGTCAAAGCAGTTCAAATTTGCTTGATGGGTTTTTTAAAGTTTGGTTCGAGAATCCTGAGTGTGATCCAAAACCGAGTTAATCTAAATTCATTACTCAGGCGTATAGTTTCAATCTTTCACTCAGCGATCGATTATCAGTCTGGCGTCACTATATTCGCATCAAATAAAAGGAACTGTTTATTAAACACTCGAATCTTGACCCATAACTCAAGGAGGTCAATAAAGTAGTATGTGGATGAAGTCGTTTGCCATTACCACTCGAATGAAACCTCGTCACCTGTACTTTCGCACGACGTGAAACTCTCCTGTTGCCTGCTAACGCCATACTTCCGGATAAACATTTCACTCGTGGACGCAATGATGGATAGATGCAACTGAGATTGGGCATGAAATCCTTATCCTCTTAAGCAGTATTTTTATATAGTTCCATTTGTTCCTGTTTTTGAAAAAAAAATTAATATGGGATTTTGCGAATCAGTTTTGGATTCAGCCCTTATATTGTGTGAAGGTTTAACCAACTGAAACGGAGGATGATCGTGAACACCCGAAAATGACAGAACAGTTCCCACCTATATAGTCTCCTATACTTACACGAACACAGAGGCACTCAAGAAGGGGTGAATTGGAAACTGTGGTACAGAGTATTCTTTGTGGCCCGCATTATTTGTGATGAACAGACAATTCATGGTATATCTTCAAAACGGGAACTGATATAATTTTAACACATTTATATTTGTTACTAAAATCTGAATATCTCTATGAAATTGCTCCTTTGAATATTTGAAGAGAAAAAAGTGCCCGCAAAGCGTGTGTAGAGTTTCAAGTTTGAATTTTTTAATCTTCTCAGAACCTTAAGGCGTTTATTATCAAAGTTTGAGGCTTTACGTCGCTAGACTTTTGTCAGTAGTCTATAATTAGTTGTGAATTTTTGACGAGTGACCCTTTATTTTTATATCTATGCATTTTTCTCTGAAACATTGTAAAAGAATGATTTCTCTTGAAGACGTCGATCCAAATCTTCTCTAAGTTTGGTTTCGAAAAAAACAAAAACGATTTATGGTCGAATTCGTTGATCGCTTCACTATGTCCTGATCCATGAATCTGAATTTCACCTGCATCATCATGCGTGTCTCATAACAATAAAAATTAATGAAAACTCACCAAATTTGAGGTTGGAAAAAATAAGTAGGAATATCATGAAAATGTTATTTTATGACATTAACTTTAAAGATTTGACATATACACTTCCATTTTATCTGCAATTGACCATTCGAGGTAGCAATTAGGATTGTTAGTTCAGATGTTTGGCTTTGTAGACCAGGTGTTTTTTACCTAATGTATTTGCCATTTCGACAAGTTAACTAACATAAATACTCATACATTTAACTTATCTGTTTAGCTTGTCACCCGCGTATCGCTTATCGGCTTAATGACATGGTTTGATATGCCCCTATAAAACTCGCTGTATAGTGTCCTTGCATGACATTGATCATAAACCAGCTCTAAAATTAGTCCCAGCGCATTGACTTTTTTCGTTTAATAATTTTCAATTTGTTTTGTTTTGTCAGTTTCTTTTTCGCCTTGTTTTTCTTTCCAGGTATTTTAGCTCACAACATATCATAAGTAAACAAAACTATGGGTTTGTAGGAATAAAGTATTTTTAGAAAAATACACGTCCGTGTAAGGATTCTTAAATTTAGCTATCAGCAAGAAAAAAAGAGGTAGCATTTAAAAGATATTGTCTAACTACTGATATTTGGATTAATGAAAATTTTGATTCTGCTATCCCAAGCAAATCACGAATATATAGGTACATAGATTATTTTGAGGTAGTTTTTTAATTTCATGTTTTATTTCTTCACTTCGATTCTTCTTCAAAAATAAACAAAACAAGTAGATTTAAGGGGTTGCAAAACCATTGAAATTATTTAAGCATGGGGTGCCTAAATCCATTTTGAATTTGGAAGGCAATTATCTGCATCCTGCAGCTGAAAAGCAGAATCGCAGAATTGTTGTATCACGTCTTTCCTGAAAAAAGGTTTCCATAAAGTATATAGATCAACTGCAAAGATTGAGAACTTTCGTCCTCTAGACGTGAAATTGTTTTTTTTTTTTCTGTCGAAAATTGCACCTTTCGAAACTGTCTTTGCAATTTATTACGTATGCATTTATTGAAGACATGATAATTTGACTTTTAGTTGGGAGGACCAGTAAATATAATATGTCAAATGTGTCTTAAACTTCACTTTCGTTTCTAGCTCAGTTTTAGCTGGTTGAATGTCATCTGTAATTGTCCATGGTAACACCTGCAATTTTCCTAAGACGCCAGTTAGTTGTTGTTCAGTTTATTTTCAGACATTAACCCAAACAAAATTTTTTTTTTCGTAAGGTGACAGACAGTGATAGATCAGTTTCAACTTTCAGTGAGGCTTGTTGTGATCTTGACGGCATAACGTAAATTATTAAGAGATAATTAAAATGATAGGGAAACAGCGCTGCTAGGATGGGCTAAATATTGATATGAAACCGTTAGTAGATAACATAAAATAACTTTTTCCGACTCTTTAAAACTGCCGTCCATTTTGTCCTGCCGCGATACATTGAATTTAAGGTTTTGTATGTTATGTAATTTTAGCTAAAATAGAAAGTAAAAGGGCATATTTATTAAATACATTTCTTACAAAACTGGCTTGGGAAATTACTTCTTCCTACGTTTCCCTTGATTGCACACGATTGTTTATAAAATTGGTGCGAAACGCTATTGTCGCCGCTTCGGTAAATTAAAGATACCTCGAAAAAGGTCTATAAATTATCTTTAATGAACCTTGATAATAAAGAGTAAACGTTAGCCTGACAGACCCCCTACCTATAAAAGCTCATAAAGATCAGAATACTTTGAACTTTTCCGTGTCCTTTACTGTCAAAAGAGGCAATTATAAGAAACTAAAGAGGACTTTTTGTAACTATTTGTTTCTTACCGGTCACGTTTTTCTCTTACATTTCAGCAGCAATTTGTTATGCAATGAAAATGAATAAAATTCTAAGTAAGCGGAACTCCTTCCACAGTAAAAGATCAGGAGTGTATAAAAAAACACTAGTTTGCCTTTTTCCGTTTTGTTTAAGGCTTCCTGCTTTCGGCCACATCTGCATAGTTTTCAATTGTTACAACCTGTTAAAAACTAATCATAACAAAGCCCCTTAAAAACCCCTTTCAACTTCCTTCTCTGCCCCTCTAGGGTAAACACCGGGGGTTCGTTTCCTAGGTCGCACTCGAGCTAAAAGTCCCTTCGAACCTAACCTTTTCAAATTTATTCCTAAATCAGAACAGCTTGGATGTTTTTGTTTGTGTGTAACTAAACAAAGCAAATTGCTTTCAAAAGCATGAACAAATACATGTTTGGGTGAGAATTCTACACATAACATCGGTTACTGACCTGAAAATCTCAGGTTCTTCGAGGGGTTTACAGCATGCACTGAAAAGGAGAAAAAATAAAGTTTTCACAAAAACTAGAGAAAAAAAAGACGCAGCTGATTGGAGTACCAGTTACTGTGCTATGGCTTTCAGCTGAATCAGAGTCACCCCCTAGGAAACCCATCAACAACAATTTATAGACTGATGAAGACTTGCTTCAACATGTAAGACATGTAAGCATTAACAAACAAGAGTTCTTCTTAATAGTCTATTTTTCATCCCGGGACTTAAACGACTCGCGACAATGTAATACACTTCACAACCGCAAAATACTACTCGGTGCCCTTGAACTGCAACTTTATAAATATCTTTGCGATCGTGAGCTTCTTTCTGTGAATTTTGTTCAATTTCTACAGCCCATTTAAATCTTTCCATGATCTTCTAAGGGACTAAGTTACTTCTAATTTTGTTTTTAAACTGTGGACGAAATGGTTAGCTTTGCAAGTCAAAGAAATCATTTTAGGCAATAAACCTCTTAGTTTTGCAGGTGATTTTTGATCAAAAAATCCTTTTTTTTTTTCAATATCATTTAAGGCTCTTCATGGGCCGGTACGATTAAATCAGGAGCTAACCAATTAATTCTGAAAAAAGGACGCAAATTAACAAAATACTCAAAGCGGTTTTCAAAAACTTACCGACAAAGGCCACTTTTATTTCTAAGCCTTTTCTTTTTTCACCAAACTCCTACTCACATAAATAAGGAGCCATAATCGGGTCCAGCTTCTAAAAACTGTTTTGTTTGTATGATATGATATAAAATCTTGTTTGTTTAAACGAAAGGTATTATATTTATTTCGTGAGCACGTGATCCGTGCGGGAAAAAAAAGATCTGTTTTACGAGGTTTGGCTTTTGATCAAGCCGATACTTGCGGTAACAGGAATCCTTTGATTCAGCGGAATTATAGATTCCATCGAAGACAAATCATCGCTTAAACAGCATTTGAAGTGTATTGGACTTCAGTGTAAATTGTTAGCTCAGAGCTCATTTTCAGATATAAAGATAACAAAAAAATATACTGTCCTTTTCATGAATAACACTCTTTGGATCATTGTTTTCTAGTGAGATCAATTAGAGCCAGTAATGAGTTATTTAGTCCGTGCGTTATTCCCATAATGTCCTCGCTGTATTGGATTTTAAAGGGAGACTTAACCTGGCGCCTGCCATATAATTGTACAGCAACTGACCGAGTGATTTCATTGGTCGAACCTTAGGTCACGCTGTGGTTGGTCAAACTAAAGCACAATGAAACCCTTTTACATAATGTAATTGACAGCCGCATTGTCTGTCCTTTGTATGGTATTTTAGTAACCGTGGTAGTAAAGAAAAACGTGTTCTAACCAACAGCACCTCAGGTGTCATACCTACTCAAGCTCCGGAGTCCACAAGTTAGATTACACAGAGGAGTTAACAACCAGTTCAAGAACTTAGTCAAGGCAAAATAACTCTAGTTTGGAAAGAGTAGAGGTAAGCTAACCACTTTGATTAAATTTTGAGAAAATCACTGTTCTATCGGCCTACCTCGCTCTTTTTTATGCAAAATTTTTCCTGTGGACAAGGCAGTGAGTTGTTACATATGGTTTGCTTTGGTTTATAAAACGCCAAAAAGGAATAGGTGAACTGATCAACAAAGTTTATCAGTCAGTTTTGTCGTGACAAGGCAAATTTTTTGTCAGTATATTGCGAGTTTGCCAGTCAAATGGTCGCAAACAATTGAAAAAGAAAAAGAAATTTATAGGATCCTGTACTTAGTATAATACTGTATGCTATAAAAGGGTGATATAGACTTTCCATGGTGTGCAGGTTTTTGTACTGGAGCTTTAAAACACCAAATGAAGCAAGATAGAAATTGAGTTACATCCGCTCCTCTTATATAAGTTTGTCGCAGCTTTGAAAAATCTTTTTAGAAAGAAATATTTATTTTCGTGACTCAAGAGTCCGCGGTGATCTATCACATTAACCCCAAAGTGTACTCTTTTGTATAATGTTACGTTAAAAAGTAATAGAATATTCTAGGTTCAAGAATATGTACACTCAAAAACAGCTCGCTATTTTTAGCCCAAGATGGCATGAAATAGCGTTCACGCGAATTTTCGTTGGTGAAGGCTGGCGAAGTTTTCACCAGCTTAGTTAACGCAATGTGTGTTTAGAGAGGTTTCCCTTGGATTAGAATAACTAAATTACATAAAGATCAATGCATATGAGCTTTGCTGAAGCTCTGGTTGTGAAACTCCAATTGCTATTTTTATGACGCCCCAAAAGCGATATGTAATCGTAGAAGACTTTTCAAGCACGCCAAGTGACTTCCGACAAAATTGTACAGTACTAGGTTCTATCACGGCGCTATCAATATGAATTCAAATTTACACAACTTTTTGGGTGCTAGGCGATAAGTGGTGATATTGTGGCGATATCCACAACCAAATTCATGATAAATAATGGTTGTAAATGAAACCGAACAGATATTCAGTTTTCTCATTCGTTGTTGTATTATTACAGAACGGCTAAACGTCTTTAGTCAGTAAAGCGGATAAAGTTTGTATTAGGATTGTTTTTGTTTTCTGAGAAATAAGACAGGAACGCGTTTCATCCTCTATGTGTCTCTACATTTTAATCGGTTGCAATTATTGTCTGCAAAGTTCGCAAATTTCTTGTATTTCAAGGATCGCGTGTGTGCATAATTTATCGCGTGGTTGAAAACCTATTCGATCAAACGTGACCACAAAAGAAGCCAATCGAGTGTAAAGGGTGTTTTCGGCTGCACGCGCTCGGAAATTTATGTTTCGTCGGATTAATCGGAATGCCGTTAGCAAGGCGACACACAGACAAACGCGGTAATAAGCCAACGAAACCTGGGTGTATGTGTTGCAAAGCACAACTTTCGGCTTGCCACGAAAATATCAGTGCACGTGAAAAATGGTCTTAATACAGTCGCCCGCGCAGGAAAACAATACAAAATCCACCCCGCTGAAACCCATTGATTTACGCTGTTAATACATCACGTTTGCTACATTGTAAAGGAAATGACAACACAACGGACAGCTTTAGGTTGAAATAGTAATATCCCTGTCTAAAATAACGATGTACGTGAGTATTCGCCCAAAATATAGGATGTTGAGGGTCAAACCTAAGATTATAGGGGTGTTGGCCTTGCGCCCGGTAATAGTAACACCGGATTCTCGGTCGTAAAAAGCACCCTTCTTTATTTTACTGATAGCGTGTGAAATGAAGTGCGCTTTCTCAAGAAAGAAAGGTAAACAAGCACTGCGGAGTAGTATAAACATTTACATAGTTCATTATGTGTCAGACACTTCGTTAAGTACGAGAAATAGTTGTGAACATATTGTCTCCCAAATTTTTTTGTACGTGATAGCACTGTAAAAAAAATTTGATCTTCAACTTTTATCGGCCATTTTTGTGTGGTTCTGGCTCACGTGATATTGTGCACCTTTCGTCGCATTGAGAAACAATTCTTTGGGAAGGAAACTCGTTGCCCGGTTACATCATTTTCCCAGTTTTAATGTAACAAAACGTCTTAACATTTCCATCACTTTTCTAAGATCGTTCATTAACAAATTTCCCTTGCCTCGGGCATTATTTTTAAATTTGAAATTCAAATTTTGGTGGCCAATGCTTTTTCAGCTGGGGGCGCAAGATTTGTTTAACTACACAGTTCTTGATTTTCTATCAAATGTTCTCCTTTTTTAATACAAGTGACAAAGTAAGGCAAAAATCGACGGTTTAACCAATTGGAGAGCTCAGTGGTAGTGCAAGTGTTTCAGTCCATATGGGAATTGCAGTTATTAACAGCCACCAGACAAAGGGCTTGTTCGCTAAGTGGAAAGGAAATTATATTCAAAAGATACAGGATGAAATGCCGCAATTAGTGCCCTAAAAGAAATGAAACTGTATGTGAATTTATGATCGCATTGTTAATTAAAACTTGGGAAATAATTTGAAGACAACGGACAGTTCTGATGCGACGAAAACGGCACTGAAGAGAACTACGACATTTTAGATTTCGATCTCCAAATTGCTTACTGGTAAGTTTAACTTTTCTCGTCTTGGAGAATACAAAGAAAAAAAGGAAAATTAATCGCTTGAATTTATTTATTGAACCAATATTTTTTGCCGTAATTTAAATAATAATCGTAGTAACTTGAAATTTAAATTTTTCAAGAATTGGTTGGTATACTGTTAATTAGTTTGTTTTGATAGTTCTTGTCACCTTCAGAACCAAAAATAATCGTTTAAAACGTGCAAAATCACACCCTCGTTTTTACAAACTTTAATGCTGAATATGGCGGCTTTACCACACGCGAGCAATTCATAAACCACAGCTGTATTGTCCTTTTAAAAAATTAACTCCATCACTTCCGCCATTAACTGACCATCTTGGCGTGATCAAAGAAGTTGTCAAATCAGTGAAGAAGGCGGGTTCGAAAACCTAAGTTTTACTATAATAGGAATATTTTTGATACTGAGTAGCACTTTTTTTAGCGCTTATTGCGCTGCGTAAAGTGCGACAATTAAGACGAGAGCTGCTCTGAAAGCCACTTTCCTGCGGTGTTGTTTAGTAAAAGTACTGTTTACAAGATGGTTCTAACTTTTGAATCTGTGGTTAGCCCAAGTACATGAGTGCCGGGTACAATTTCAGGGCATAACAATAAGGGTGTAAAATGTTTCCTATTTTCTTGGTTTTGAATGAAGATCTAAAGGTGAGCAGCATTAGAGGTAATAGACTTATTACTCGTTTTTCAAGCAACTTTTCCCAAATTTATACGGGCACTATATATTACGTAATGCAAATAGTGGCTTCTAGATCAGGAGTGTAACCATATCGTGTTTTGTCAAGTACAAGACAGTTCTAACTTTGTTTCTTCATAGATAAACATCTTGATATTTAAATAGAAACTGATGCAGCACTGCTGTAGTTTAAGATATGTGCTGATCAAGGTGCCTTTTAAAAACTTACTTTTAACTTTCTAAAGCGTATTTTTGAAGTGCCTTAATTCGAATAACGTTTGCCAAACAGTTCTCAGTTGTGATCCATTTACGTTTTGTCTAAGTTCATTTTTTTTATGATTTCCTTCTCTGGTTGAGAGATTGGGTTGGCTTAGTCTATATATGGTTTATTTAGAACCGTGGTTATGGTTAGAGCAAGTGGCATCTGTTTTGAGATTAAGACCGATATAAGGGGAAAAGTGGACCACTTTTTTACAGCGAAGGTTTACGTATTTGTTTATCTGAATATCGCGTGTTTTGCGACTCGGGTATGTGTAAACAATTGTCTGGGGCGGATCGCCATTCTATTTCACTGTCACATTGCATCAGTTAAATGAAGTGTTTGGTTTAGGACCTAAGACATTGAAGCTAACGATTGTTATTTTAATAAATCAGAAGTACTATTGACTGACTTGTTGGAATTTTATTGTTTTTCAAGTAAAACCAAACCGGTTTGTCATACCCTTACAGGGATATAGAAAGGTCACGTTCAGATTACGACATAAAAAACGTCAAGGTTTCTAAATAACAAATGCAAAAATCACCATCTGTTTTTGATTTCTGTATAGAACTGACAGAGTCGAAAACAGCGTTGCACTGAAAAAACAACATTCCGATGGATTAAAAGTAAAAACCAAGTATTCTCACTAATCCCGGAAGAAATTCTCGTTGTATTTTAGGTTACAAAATGACCGAAATAAATAAACGAGCCTTGATCTGTTTGTGTAGTATTTTGATAAGTACAGAAATATTTGTGTCGATAAAAGGTCATGTCAGCTAGAGTAGATTTCGTACAATTGTTGGAATACAATATGACCCAAATTTTGTTGTCAATCATCGGCCTATTTCGAATTTTTTTGTAACTTTTTCTCCTTGTAATTCTGAAGGGTGAAAAGATGCTCGTTACCCTAGGCTGAGGTGTTATAATAAGTAGATTTTATGTTTTGTGTGTTAAAAAATGGCCTCCAATTGTGAGCATTGGTGCGCAACTGACTTTCCCATACTGAAAACTGCATTTCAAATAGCAAATATTTTTTCCCCTCATATGTTTCAACTTCACTCAAATTATGACTTAAGAATATGTTCTAACCCAAGAAAATACAATGACATACCTAGTCGGACGCAGTAAAAATTCAGTATAGAATTGCTTTGAAACTATGTTTGGAATTATATAAACATAGATGGTCCTCTAAAATTATTTCAAAACTTTAGCTACTAAGCAGATTTACCTCGTTTAACGTCAAATTTACATGTAATCGACGGCAAAATATTTAAGACCCTACAATCGTTGTTAGCCTGCTTTCTTAGAAAGAAAAAACATCCATTTCCGATAATTAGCTCATTACAACAGTACATTTCATCACGTTCATTCTCAAGTTTCGTTAAAAAAGAAACAGCAAAATAGTGGATGTTATTGGCCCTCTATTTTCTACATTGCCATCTGTTTTTGACTGCTTGGTGTCACTGCTGTTTCATCAGCATCAAACTGTTTACTTGCTAAAAGTGCACGTACTTTTAATTTTACCGATCATGCTTCCACTGAAGTGCTTGAGATCTTGTCAATCTCACTTCTATGAACATGCCTATTTTCAAAGGTCGCCCTCGGACTATTTAACTATGACTAAACGCCTCGTAAATATTTAAGAGTTTAATTTAGGCTTGTTTTATTTCCAGTGCGTTGAACAATCTTTGAGTGGTTGCATCAGCGATTTTAAAGCCTTTGTTTGGGTCCCAAATCACAGATTGAAACGTCTATTCAAATGATTCATATTTGATGGTTCCTACACAACAGGAACTATTTGTTTTATAATTCATGGATTTATATTTTACAATTCTTGAAATGTGAAAGGTTCAACGCCCTCCAAATACGTGACCACTCCTTCCAATGTCTACTTGTACTCCTCGTCATCCTACGACGCCGTTCTTCCGAAGAGCTCGTGCATTGCATCATTACCGACATAGCTGCATATGTTATCTCGAGAGGTTTACTATTCACGAGTTACATTGGCCTTAGAAACGAAAAATTATAATTGCTTGAAAGTTTGTTGCGGGATTTCGCAGTTACCGAGGTTGGAAATCATTAACTTCGAAGTGGGTCCTGTTAAACAAAGTTGGAAGTGTAGCAATTTCAAGGAAATCCACTAAGAGAGCAGTACTCTTGTGAAAGTAGGGCTTAACTTGAAATGCTGTGCAAAGTTGTTCCAACTGTCGAGTCAGTCGATAAATCCTTAAGTGTGATCGTTCACATAAAAGTCTCTGAGCTGGATTCTGTTGACGAAAATTATCTCTTACAAATTGGGATCTATGTATTAATAAACTATAGCTACTTCAAGCATTATTTCAACCCTTTCGTTCTCAGCGTGAAAGATGTCTTATAAGATGCCGGTTGGAACTTGCTAGTCTGCTGTGGATGAAATCATATCGCGAGTGACTATTCTTTAGAATTACTTTTACATGGTACCGTTTGCTTTTCAACATTTTAAAGTTGGATTTTGGCCACATTTGGTACTAAGAATGTTGTTGTTGTTGTTTTTTTTTTTCAAATAAAAGCGTTGGGTTCTATGGTCTATTGACTTTGACAAGGTGGTTGTAAATGAAATACTAGACACTGAAGTGGCTAAAGTGGCATTTCAGATCACTGAAAGTCATCAAGCAGTGCTTTACTGTAGCGTTGTTTGTTTTTTAAACTTTGTAAAATGATATTTAAACTTTTATCGCCACGGAGTCTTGATTGGGTCTGTATAAAACTATACTAGATTCTTTACGAATGAATCAAACTGCAAAGCACTTTTACCAAAGTTAACATTGTAAGTTTTTCTGGGCTTTGTTTTTTTTTTTGCAAGTAAAATTATGTAGATACATTTTTACAACTACTTATACCTATAAATAGAAGTGTGATGGACTTTTACAAACAGGATGACACCGCCGATCAGTTATTTTCGTAGATCGAATTGTTTGCTCTACATACATATAGTATTTCAGAATCCATGCTAGGTACATACATTGCCAGGTTTTTGTGAAGATGATATAGATACAAGGTAGTTCTAGCATTTGCGTCTGTGTTTAAGTTGTAAGTGAGAACATTCAAATCATAAAACTTCAAACTAAGGCTATTCTTCTGAGTATTATCTGTAGTATGCTGGAATTGAAACTCAATAGAACATAGTGGAGTCTACGAACCCGAATAACGTATGTACAAATAGCCGGTTTTATATATTTTAAAGACTTGCCACGGAGGATAATTGCCCAATACGTTTCAGTTAAGTTCTCGTCAGTATTTTACCGATAATTTCACCCCTTAAATCCATTGCCTTTTACAGATAAAATAAACAGCCTCATGGGAAACTATTCCTGGAGTAGCTATCAATTAGTAGGTATCCTCCGATCCACCGAAAATAAAAAGTAAGAACAAAATTGTGCACTTGTATTTGCAATACGGGGCAGTATTGCTAAAAAAAAACTGCACTGATCGAAGCGTTAAAAATTTCTGTGTCATTTTATCTTTTTGTGATGCGCCTAGTCGACAGAATGGAGTCCTTATATACTTACAGAATTTAAAGAATCGACAGGTTAAGCTTTTAGACAGTCTCCAATCCACTAAACCTACTCAACTCTCACAGTTTATGTTTATTGTGCTTGTTAAATTTGAAGTGAATTTGCCAAATAAGTAGGGAAAACAAATATGCTGCTTGTAGTTAATTGTGCGAAATAAAAATGAAATTAACTTTGCTTCTTTTTTAAGATAGAGCGTCAAGAATCAACAGAACTGTTTACAAATCGCGAGGGAATAAATTGCTAATAATTTAGAGAAGCTTAAGTAACATCCTGCGATACAAACAACTCGATTGTTTGTGTTGTGTGCGTATTTAATTTCAAAATATTCTGAAACTCGTATTTCATTTGGTCCTTAAAACCTGATAAAAAAAAAACCTTTGGAAACCTAGTGACATCTTATCGTCTAGAAAACAAATTGGACTCATGTATTTGGCGCTCAGTGTTTTTTAAAAGGCCTACGGCGTTCAATCTGAATATTTATGTTTAGGATTTAAACAGTTTTCATTTTTTAATGACCTAAGCTAAGCAGGTGACAGATTGTGTTTGGTATGCCCAAGAGAGAAAGATGAATAAACCAGAGAGGTTTGTTTTATTCATAACATTTCAATAAGTGTTAATTGGTTAAGAACTTCTTTGGTTTTTTTTTTTTCAGCTAAGGAGACCCATACACATAACACCTGTATTTATTTATCCGTTATCTTAGTATCCATGGTACAAAATCAGTCAATGTAAGACCCTTTACATAGCTCACGCTATAAACACCGCTAGCAAAAGCTACTTAGTTTGGGGCAAATATAATATGTTCATTTAAGTTGAGCTACTCTCCTTAAATTGCTTCCTTAAATGTAATTTTTACTCAAAAGTATTAGAGCAATAACAGCCTAAATGAGCGCGCGCTTCTCGATAACTTCCCGAAACTTCTCGATTTTGCAGAATGATAGTAAATGGAACCAGAAACCAAAGAGGTCTGGCTATCTTCTTAGCCACTTTCGCAATCGCTCAAGAAAACTTTCATTAAAAGCGCTCTAGCAACGAAAGTTAACACAAGCAATTCAAACCTGCATACTGCCAAAAGTTATTTTATCCTGATATTGTAAGGCTCTTTAAAACCGTAGCTTGTGTTCATTCAGAAGCGGTTACTAGGCAATATTCATCTTATAGACAATCATAACACAGCAAAGCCTCCGCCGAGACGGTTATCTAGTCTAAACACAGTATGCAAAACTGAGAGCAAATAACAATAACCTGACGGACTTGTCCTTAACTTGATACGTAAAAACTAGAGACAATTTTTGCTTCATGACAAAATAACTTGAATTAATTCATAGTGTAGGGTTATAAAACTCCTGTAGACTGTTTGCCTCAAAAAAGGGTTGTTCTTAACTAAATTAATGAATCAAAAACACATTTCTTCATTTCTCATGGTGTTTTTTCACAGTTGTAATAAAAAGTGTTATAAACTCGAGTGTTTTGGACTGAGTACCCATTATTTAAACGTGTTCTTTGCAGCAGTCGTTTTACAAATTAGCCACTTCAGAAAATTCCCATGAAGATCATACCGTCGCGGGCATGATATGAAATGCAATAAGGGTTATTAATGTGCCTACTCCAAGCTTTTCAGATCAGTTAACCCTGCTATAAAGCACGTACGGCTAAGTCTGTTTATTTACTTCCACTGTCAAAGTCAATTTAGATGTACGAGTTGTAGCTTTCGAATTTGCGGACTGAAAATTTTAAGTTGTTCCTAAAATTGTAGGTCTGAAATCTGTGTCGAGCAGTCATTTGTAATACCTTGATATTTCGCCATTTTATACGTTTCCTTTTTTTATTTTTATCGTAAGATTGACAATTTTTTGGGAGTTAATGGTTTCAAACACATGGTTGTTTCCTAAGAGGAAAACTAAGTACAGTGAAAGTGTTTTTATTCTAGTTTTCCGGCACTTTTGAAATTATTTTTCACGCCCGTAAGAAAATGCCCCCAAGCAATTAGTTTCATAGCCTGCTAATATTCAGCTCGCTTTAAAACTGCCGAGACTGGGAATAAAAAAAGGTAAAACTTGAACCTTCTTAATGGCCTGTAATAAGTATATTTACAAGCATATATTCTTTTTTAAGTATATTTTTCGAAACCGTTTGTTTTTCTTTTTTTCTTTTGTCTTTGATTTGTTTCTTTATAATAAGTTTATCATCTTGCGTTTTATCGAATTTTTTCCCACGCAATTCAGAGTACCTTTTCTTTTTTTTCCATTTATAATACTTGTAATCTTTTGAGTTACGAAATTTTACATCGCAAACAACCCCATCTTTAGTATACTGTTTCAATGCAAGGAGAAAATTAAAAATAGCAGAAAAGGTTCTTTGTTTGCCCAATAATTCTACTTACGTTATTCTTTATAAAGAACGCCATTTTAATGGAAAAAGAGTGGAAGAAACTTGTCGGTAATTTTTTTCGCCTTATGAGCAAAAAAGAAAATTAAAAAAGCAAAACGGATAATTAAACAACTCTTAACACTGAATTTACGACTGAAAAACGAAAACATCAAAGATGTTACAATTTATTGCGTCTAAGAGAAATAACTGATTTCAGCGATGAGTTAGACGACAACGCCTTGTTTAAAATTTGTTCTTCATTCGTGTCTTGTTTTGTAGGTACATCCGGAAGAATATTGTTGTTTTACCTCAGAAAGACTACATTTTGCGTATTTCCTTTTCTTACAATATCGATTGTTTGCGTATTCAAATCACAGGTAATAAAATATCACACAGTCTTCATTTCTGGCACAGTCGTTGTTACAGTCAAGACATTTCCCCCACGTTAACTGACCGCTTGAATTTCTTATTAGGAGTCAAAGTTTTTATTCCACCTCTCTTGCAATCATACTCGCCGCAGATTCATTCCGCCGAGTTTGGGTTCATTTGGTGAAATGTAAGTCATGTTTTTTGTTGATTTTTTGCTATCTTTGATTTCGCGTTTTCGATGTTGTTACATAACGTTGGCAACACACCCGATCGGCTAGCATTACATAGCCAATATCTAAGATTCGCCACTTAACACAACTATAGTCTTCATAGTCCAAGGTGAAAGCACAAAGTAACTGCCTACTTTACTCGATTTAATAGTCTAGAAGTGAAACTAACTGTACAAAGTTCTTCTCACTTTTTAGCAATTGTGGGAAAATCTTTATCTCATGTTTCTCTTTCTTGATCAAACTATTAACGAAACTGCTCCTACAGTGGAGTGTTTTCCAAGCTCCACAGCGGTTTTGACTCTTACGTCGGTCAGAAATAAACACTTCAGTGATATTTTAAATGAAAGCTAGTAATCAGTGCTTTCCCGGTTGTTTTGTTGTTTGTTATACTGTATGCGATAGCTCTAACCTCTGAAAACTGTGTATTCATTTTGAAGTCCTTTCATTGGTCGATACTTGTCTGTGGTGCTGTTTGTACAGCACGTCTTCAAAAGGGTTCTTACTTCAAGGCCTATGGACGGAATGATCTCCCCTGGTTGGTCAATCGTTTATTACTCTTGTGGAAGAAATCTTTAAAAGTGGCTACTCGAATGAAAGCTACTGAGCAGTACTTTCCTATGGTACTGTCTATTATGCCGTGCAAGGTGGTTCTAACTTTTGAGTATGTGGATGAAATACTAAAGTGTAACCATTCAAATGAAAGCTACTGAGCAGTACGTTCCTGTGGTACTGTTTATTATGCTGTACAGGGTAGTTCTAAATTTTCAGTCTGTGGATGAAGTCCTGAAGTGTGACCATTCAAATGAAAGGTACTGAGCAGTACTTTCCTGTGCTACGGTTTATTAGGCTGTTTAGGGTGGTTCTAAATTTTGAGTCTCTGAAAGAAATCATTAGGAAGAGATAACTCTAAAAAACGCTACTGAACGGTACTTTTTTGGTACTGTATCAGTATGCCGTACAAGGTAGTTTTAGTGACTCCTTAAGAGATCTGAAATTAAACTAGTGCTACCGTGAACCATCCATTTTGTGAGTCTCTCTCGCTGTGTAATATGGTATGTTGTACTGAGCTTATTATATAGTTTGTTGATGACATATTACAGTGGGTGTAATCAGTGTGTTATGTGCTCAGCAACAATTAACCGCTTGAAATGAAAATCTTTAAGTTGATCTTACCAATCGGAGTTGTTGCTTGTTCCTCATGTTTTGCTTTCCGCACTTTTCGTGACTAGTGAACAAACATTTTAGAATATTTATCAGATTTTAACTAGTAGTACTCTTAAACAGTAACAGACACAAGAACATGTATGTGTAAATATCAACTGTTGCACATAACAACACTTTAAAACGTTCATTAAATACGTGTACGGCTTTAAACTCTTTCCCGCTCCCAAGTCGATTATTTCCAATAGTGAGGGTAACAGTAGTTGTTACTTTGAAGCTTATGATCGGATGCTATGGCATGTGCTAACATTCAAATGGAACCTCTTTACCAGTACTTTTACACGGTGCTATTTGTTTTCTCAGTAAAGTGGAAATTGAGCCTATTAAGGGGCAAGGTTTGCTTTAATGGCTTTAAGTTCACGAAGTAGCGATTCACTCACAAGAGTTGGTCTCTAACTAAAGATTGCGTATATGATACTCTTCCACTGTTGTAGGAGACCTTACTGATTAGTCTAATATTGTAAGGCAGTCAAAGCTACGCCAAAGTACTAAGATTATTCGCGTTAATTTAAGATAAACTCAATATCGATGAAACGCAGGAATAAAACTCTGCTAAGAACAGTCGCCTGAATCCCTAAAAGATGGCATGGAATAACCGAAAGACGTTGCAAATGTCCGCAATAAAAACTAAGGTAGAAAACAGGATCGAAAAAGGCTAACGTTCAATTGAAGTTGAGTAGAGGTGGCTCATGTATTTTGTTTTCTGTTTTGCGGTGCCTTTGTGATGTCTTTGGCCATGGAATAGTCGCTTTGATTACGTGTGTAGAATTAAGATGGATTATCGGTGAACCAGATCTAGAAAACCAGATACTCTTTCCTCTTTTTTCTAGCTTTACATGTTTTCCTTTTTTGTCTTTTTTGCAAAGGCTTTGAAATATATCTAATGAAACATCTGGCTATCGTTTGGAGTATAACACAACCTAATACTGTATACAAAGAATGAGTCCCTTCTCGACCTAAAATTTGATAAATCCTCAAAATCGATTCAGGTCTTATTATCACATACAAAACTGCTATTCTAGCTAGGTGTATCATTCAACTGCGTAATTTCGTTGTTTGCCTAATCTGTCATACCAACCATACCTTGGCTGGTTCGCATTTACCACCAATGTTTTGATTTACCACCTTTGCCAACAGTACAGATTAGAAACCTCGAACTATTGATTTATGATTTAGTTTTCTTTTATTTTTTTTTTTATCTCAGGCTACCAGGGATAGATCTATTTATTTCTTGGGGGAGAAGGAGGGGATAGTGTTGTCGGCGACTGGCGCGTTGTTCAGCACTCCATGCCCTTCGTAGCAACACACATCTATATATTATGCTCTAGGAAATAGACTGAAATACAGCTGCTGGATTTGAACATAGTCTAGCAGCGAATTTAGTCATTTTTTTCACTTGTGAACCCCTCCACTCTACTAACGATAGTATCAAATCTCGAAATTCGAGAAAATTACCAAATTACAGCTTGTATAAGAATGAATCGAAAGTTCACGAATTGCGAAGAGAATTGATTTCAATTATCACTCGGCAGGATGTCTCAGTAATGACGAGACACTGCTTGCGGAAAATAAAGAAAAACGGATTTTCATCAAAAGAAATAAATAACATAAATAAATAAATTGCCCCCATGGTTCGTGGTTTTCCATCTTTTAGCGTCGTCCGAAAGTTTTGTTCGTCTTAATTTGTGCACCGTACAGTACAGGAAAGGTGGTTTTATGGAACGGTTACATCAAAAGAGGTCGTCCACAGAAGTGGATCTCGTGTACTTGTGTACTTTGGAAGAAAAAGCGTTAAGACATGTTAGGACGGTGAACGGACACGGTTAACTCTTTTTTTTTTCAAAACTGATTGGCTGAATGTTATCTCTTTCTTGAATCATATAATGAGGCAAGTAATGCTTCATTTGTCCATGCTCTCTGCTCTTGCCGTACAAAATGTTTTGTAGTTTTTTTTTTTGGTTGTCGATAAAATACTAACCTGTGACCAGTTACAGGAAAGCTTTCAGGGCTTTTTTTTTCATTTCTATTTTTTCTGGTGAAACGTTTTCGTGAATTTTCATTTCCGTATGATTTAAAGGTCAAATTTTTGTCTTTCGTGCTCACACCCACTCACAAACTGACCCTGTTTGGCCTGCAGATTCCGCACCTCGAATATCCGATCTTTGTGACAATAGTATCCACCTTTGATTTTCCGCCCATCCTTAAATGGTCGTTTCCATTGGACGTGTCGCCAGTTGTCTACAAAACCATGCCGCGTCACGAAATGAAAGACACGACCGACGTCGTCCTGCTCGGAAGCTTTCATTTGAGTGGTAGCACTTAAGCATCATGTCCGCAGATCTGATTGATAGAGCCGCATTGAACGGCATGGTTTTCATATCAAAAGCGACGCTTTCTCTATAATTATAGATGATAAGATGATAAAAAGCTCTACAGCTTTTTTAGTGGTCACACCATAGGATTTGATTAGCAGACTCAAAAGTTAGAACCCTCTTGTACAGACAATACCACAGGAAAGCACTGCTCAGTGGCTTTTATTTGAATGGTCCACTTTTGAGGTTTTTATCCACAGACTCAAAAGTTAGAATAACCTTGTTTTTTAAATAAACAGTACCACAGGAAAGTACTGCTCAGTGGCTTCTATTGGAATGGTCACACTTAAGGATTTCGTCAACAGACTCAGAAGTTATAACATCTTTGTACAGCATGATCAATAGTACCACAGGAAAGTACTTCTCAGTCGTTTTCATTTAAATGGTCACACTTTAGGATTTCATCTAAAGACTCAAAAGTTTGAACCACCTTGTACAGCATAATAAAGTTAAGTTCCATGTATTGTATTTTTCCACCCTAGGATGAGTGAAATACTGCCCCAGGTACCCTCCCCAGGAAGTGCGCTGTACCACCGCATTCCAAAGTGTGCGCGTTGCAGAAATCACGGTGCGTTGTCATGGCTTAAGGGACATAAACACTACTGTCGCTGGAGGGACTGCACATGCTCCAAATGTCTTCTCATTGCTGAGCGCCAGCGTATTACGGCCGCTCGAGTGGCCCTCTTGAGACAACAGAGAAAGAACTCAGAAGTGACGCAAAAAATGGAACAAAAAGATGAAGATAAAGACGAGATGAGTAAGGGTTTTGGAGATGATGTTTATCAAAGGCCTTCCATGGTGCTAAACTCCATATCATCATTACAACGGAGAAAAGACAGCGACGATGAGTACGAAGGTAGGAAAAAAAATTAGCTCAGAAATGATTTAGGTGTGTCGAAGTGAAGGAAACATAATTTCGTGTAGAGAGCGCGTTACTTAGAAAATAACATAATTTGCTATAAGCAAATCTTAAGTCATTGGGTGTGGCCTTGAGTGAAACTAGTATTCATGGCATAGTACGTAGTAGTGATGCTCTTTGCCTCCGAGAACCAGCTCATTAGATAGAAATCTTTGTTGATACCTAGCTGGGATTTTCTTTTTAACCCACAGATGAAGGTATCGATCAACAGCTGTCTCCGACATCATCTAAGGAAAACGAGGACTTTCAAAATGAACAGTCATCCCCGC
Source organism: Porites divaricata (assembly GCA_038088405.1). Lineage (NCBI taxonomy): Eukaryota > Metazoa > Cnidaria > Anthozoa > Scleractinia > Poritidae > Porites > Porites divaricata. Next base: position 3,667,794 of record JBBMOI010000011.1, read on the forward strand.
CTGAGCCGACTATGATCGATGGTGTCCGAATAAAAACCGAACCTGGAAAATCGCCAGACGAAGACGACGAGGAAAGAAGTACTGCTGTCACGACAAGCGAAGGCGAAACTGAACGCCAGTCTCCAAAGAGAAAATTCAACGGAGAGATACATCAAGAGGAGATCGATGTCTTACGATTGCATACGAAGATGCCACGAACATCTGAAAGCCCTAGCTCGGGAAGAAAGCTACATCCGGATCCACTCGGATTGCTCATCCGAGCGTTCCCGAGTCAGTGCCGAAGTGTTCTTGAATTAGTTCTTCAAGGATGTGGGGGAAATGTGGTTCAAGCTATTGAGTGCTTGCTTCAGAATCAAGAAAAGAAACAATTTCCTCTTCCCATGCCAGTGCCAGTAATCGCCAGTGTTTCCGGGCCACCGCCGCCAATTCATCCCGCTTTACATTTTCAAGGGCCATCTCTATTTCGCAAACCGGAGCCTTTTTCACATGGATACCACAGACCCCCTCTTAGTCCAAACTGTCCCTATCCTCCACCTCCACCACTACTGAAGCCAAAACCACAGGTAACTGGTTATCCTTTCTCTATGGAAGCCGTATTGGCTTCACCACCGAGTAACGCAAGCGCGGGTTCGAGTTCGCCCAAAAAAGAGGACAAGCCAGCATCGATACACTTTTGTACAAAATGCGGACGAAAAGCCAGCTGTGAGGACAATTTTTGTGCTTTTTGTGGGCAAAAGCTGCATAAGTAATGTCTTAGTTTGCTTTCCTTTAGAATGTTTATAGCCTGAGAACACAGCCGACATGGTTTCCTCGCGAAATGACGTCAGAGAAACGTCACTACCTAGATCTGGGTTGTGCTTCTGATTGGCTGAAAATTTGCATCGTCCAATCAGAAGCATAGTGACGCGTCATCATGCAGTATGAAAATTCTGCTGTCGTTTCTCAGACGTCGTTTCGCGGGGAAACCAGTCGTGGCGTCGCGAAATGTCGGCTGTTTTCTCAGACTAGAGTGTTTACAAAAGTGAGCTGTTACTACCACTATTACTAAAGACTTAAAGCCTTCCCTTTTTACCCCCAGAAGTGATCAAAGTCTTTCTGCAAAACAGTGCCATTTGAATGGTCACACATAAGGATTTTATCCACAGACTCAAAAGTTAGAACCACCTATTACAGAAAAATAAACAGTACCACAGGAAAGTACTGCTCAGTAGCTTTCATTTGAATGGTCACACATAAGGATTTTATCCTCAGACTCAAAAGTTAGAACCACCTTGTACAGCATAATAAACAGTACCACAGGAAAGTACTGCTCAGTAGCTTTCATTTGAATTGCCACACTTCAGGATTTTATCCACAGACTCAAAAGTTAATACCACCTTGCACAGCATAATAAACAGTACCAGGAAAGTACTTCTCAGTAGCTTTCATTTGAATGGACACACTGCAGGATTTGATCCTCAGACGCAAAATTTAGATCTTCATCAGAAGACTCCATCATCAGCTCTGGGGCTGAAAGGCTTAACGAGTGAGGGTGGTCAGGATCCTTTTCTAGGTGAATTGCATTAAGATATCAAGAAGTTACTTGTATTTAGATAATTATTGATAATTATTTGAGCCTGAAATGTCAATGAACTTGCTAGCATGCTTAAATATTTAACGAAGAGGAAATTTTTCAAGCCTTAAATGAACGTCCTCTGATTAGTAAAACATACATATATATATATATATAATGCAAGATACAACATACTAAATGTTAGACTCTTTTACTTTTTTTTTCTTTCTTTTTTTTCTCCACCATCGTCCAAGACGATGTAAATTTTCTTTATCCACAGTGACTTAGAAGAGGCTTGATCGTGCCTTATGCACCGATTCTCTCAACATCGATATACGGAATGGTACACAGCGTTTAATTACTATGCTTTTAAGACTATACGCGTGTTGAAAGATATACCTCTCGCTAAAATTCGAGCGACTATTGACGCGGGTTACTGACATTGAAAGGCTTAACAAGTTGACCCAACTTATTTTCTGAAAGCTCAAGGAGTTGATATTTTGGTCAATATTTATTAGAATTATTGTGATAATTATACATTTTGACCTAACTTGTAGTTTCTATAATTTTTTCTTATTCTAAAAAAACGTAGACATCCCTCTTCCTGTTGCTACTGAAAGTAATATAAGGATATGTAAGGTCTTGGGCGTGTAGTAAGCTTGCTGTGATAGAATAATGGCCGGCTATATTTGTTTAAACAATTTTATACACTTCATTATATACCTGAAATTATGTTGACGTTCCGGTTTGCAAGAGCAGATCTGGGATTTTGATTGGGATTCGGGTGGGACACCCCAGGGGTATCTACGTATTTGTATGTGGGGTAATAAAAACCATATTCCAAATTTATCTTCCATAAGTTTATTACCAATTCAGTTTATAATGTACTCAGTGAATTGCTTTTTTTATGACCGTTTTGAATTGGCTCATAAAACCATGTGACCCAGCTCTAGATGTTAAGTGATTCCGTAGTTAACTGACCTGTTCGCTTCAAAATATATTGATTGAAACTACAGAGAAAGTCTCTTTTCCTATGGAGGTCATTCATTTCAATTAGTGTTCACTAAATCATTGGACAGCAATTTTGGCGTCTTTTTATCTTGGCTCCCATTATGGCCATTCCGCATTGTTTTGGGATGGGGGATGGCAGCGTCTCGCGACGATTTTCTTTCTGAAACTGCACCAAATTCTTTAAAATGCACTTGAATCCCCCCTAAAATATTTGTAACCAAAACCAGCTAAACACAAACCTATAGCTCTTACCTAGTGAGGTTGTGATTTGAAATAAAATACTTTTTCGTTTTTACCCCGATGATTTGGTTAACACTCAGGTTCGGTGCATAGCGCTAGATTGATTTACCTCAACGCTTTGTGTGCCATGTATTCACTACCATGTATAATATTTATTGGCAGTTTACCCGAATGCGTCTAACTGTCTTTTCCAATAGTCTGAACACAGGAGTTAAATAAGAAATATTTTGTCAGCATCATAAAATGTTAGAGAGAAAGCGATGTTATAATACGTACGTGTGTGAAAATATGAAAATGTATATTCTAATAGCCCCTCTGAAGATTAGGTTTTATACGTAAGTTCAGTTTTTTTCAAGAAGAGAACGTAAAGACAATAAACAATGTTTTATGCAATACTTGAAACAAAAATTTACTTATAAGTCTTCGTTGGAGTAGGAGATGACTGAAACAGGGGGTATAGGGACCGGACCATGTGGAACCGGAACTCTGGAACATCCCGGAACATCTACAAATATGTCAAATGAATGAATCAATAAATAAACAATAAAAAGGAGGAGAGAGAAATTTGACAATTCACAGATTAAGGTTTGGTTTTCTATTCAGTTGTGTTGTGTACATAACGCCAGTTTTTCGGGATTTCCGATTGATCAGGACTACTCCGGGGTGTTCCGGTTGTCCGCGGATTTCAGAACATGGCTAAAGGGAATGATAAAACAATCGTTACGATATTTCGACTGGTAAATAACAGTCATCGTCATGATATATACCGTAAAAAAATGATCAAAAGTTGCTGCAAGGTGTGGCTACTTAAAAGGAGGGAAAGGGAACCGAAGATGAAAAGTCATACACATTAGAATTTACAAGGTTAGTTGATCATGCCGGGGCGGGGGGTGGGCCCCCGGCCCCCCCTTCTGGATCCGCCACTGATACATCTCCCTCCCTCCCTCAAGGTGTGGCTACTTAAAAGGAGGGAAAGGGAACCGAAGATGAAAAGTCATACTCATTAGAATTTACAAGGTTAGTTGATCATGCTGGGGCGGGGAGTGGGCACCCGGGCCCCCGGGCCCCCGGGCCCCCGGGCCCCCGCCCCCTTTCGGGATCCGCCACTGATACATCTCCCTCCCTCCCTTAAGGTGTGGCTACTTAAAAGGAGGGAAAGGGAACCGAAGATGAAAAGTCATACTCATTAGAATTTACAAGGTTAGTTGATCATGCCGGGGCGGGGGGTGGGCCCCCGGCCCCCCCCTTCTGGATCCGCCACTGATACATCTCCCTCCCTCCCCTAAAACAGGCCTGAAGAATAAGTAAAGGAATGCATCCCCAGATAGTTATAGCAGTTTCAGTTCCATCCATGATAATTCCTCTGTATGCTATTAATTATCAGCTAACGTTTGACTCACAGTTTTGTTTTAACTTCAACTTCAAGTTAGATGTACGTCTGGCTCTAATAACTCTAAATTAGAGATCCGGCAAGAAGGAACCAGTCAGTTTTATTTGCACGTTGAGTGCACCTCTGCATTCAAAGGTTTTTGTTTGAGTTATGCAAGTTTGAGATTTGCCTTAAACTTGATTATTCCTCTATAGTTTCCTCGCTCTTTTAAGCCTGTCTTTCCATCTAGCACTTTAGCAAAAGTTGTTTCTAAGACGATTTTGACCAAAAGCAGTGAAGGAATTATGATTTAAACCCTTTGAAAAAATCCAACGAGGCGACTTTGCAAACTTGCCAGTTTTTTATAGTCTAGGAAGCCATTTCTTCCGTCAAGAACATCACCAATCATTCCCTCGAAGTCTATTTTAAGAAAAAGAAGATGCAGGTAAAAATGTAAAATCAGAAGCTTATAACCCCGACAATAACCCTGACAAAATCTTGCGAAAAATGGTATTTATGTAAAATCTCTATCAGTTTAAAGTCTAAAAAAACTTTCTTTCTTTCTAGGATATCCGACAGCAAATATTATTTCTAGGTATATTTTTCAATATTTGAGCAGTGTTAACCCCCCAAATCCACTGGATATCGTAGGATAACCTGTCTGGAAAAATCCAAATTGGGGCTCTCATTTATTATCAATTTAGTGGTCAGTAGGAGAAGAAAATTTTTCTCTTGATAGGTAGTGAAAACAGCGTACATTGTCTTCTTTACAATTTTCAAAATAGATACATTTTGCAGCAGCCTATTTACTCCTGATTTTTGTTAAAGCGGAAAAAATTGAGAGTTCTTGACATGGTTGACATCTTCAGACCTACCACCCCTCCCATCACTCTTGTAACAATGAGTGGAACCTGGGAGCGAGAAGAAAACAAGATGGCGGCTGAAAACCGTTTAATTAAAGCCTGAAGTTTACAGTGATTCCACCGTTTGTTTTCATCTTCAACACCGTGGCTTAAATGGCTAACCATTTTTTGACGTATTTGTCGTCGTTTGGCTTATTTTCATGTATGGAAATGTGCTACTTCAGCAATAGGAAACAAACTCACAGTGCAGCACAAGGTCTTTTGGCCCGGACATTGAAGGTAGGCTTTCCTCTTTTCCCGAGTTCGAAGAAACGTTATAGAGACAATCATTCGTTTAATTAATGTAAGAACTGAAATTTCTAAAAGGTTGCACGGATTTTTTAAGCACAAATTGCAAGACTCAAACTCCATATTCTTAAGTTTTGCCGTCGGATGTTGTTGTTTTGTAAACAAGCTGACATGCAAGATGACTTTTCTCGGTTTGCAACCGCGTGACAAGGCGGCTGTGTTGGTTTTTCGTAGAATTTGCATGGCAAAAAAAGAGTTCAGTTCCCAGTGGGGGAAAATGCCTTTGTTCTTCGGGGTGCACAATGTGCGAGCCATGCGAGGCATGCTTAAGGCTAAGTTTCGCTAGAGATGGAGTGGGATTCGGAGTTGAAAGCGGAGTCGTGAGAACGCCTATGACCTAATTAAAATATAAAATCAGAGTCATAAACGGAATCGTAAGAGCAACAGAATCGGAGTCACAAGAATCAGAACATTTGCCATTTCTTCTGACTCCGCTTATGACTCTTACATTCCAGCATTCCGATTCCACTTATGACTCTGTCACTTGCATTCCGTTTATGATCTAGTGAAAACCAGATTGTCGGAGTCGGAAGCAGAAGCGGAAGGATAAACCAATCACAATTTGCACATTCTCATGCTTTGTGATTGGTTTAGTTCTTTCACTTCTGCTTCTGACTCCGACAATCTGATTTTCACTAGATTATAAGTGGAATGTAAGCGACAGAGTCGTAAGTGGAATTGGAACGCTGTTTTCACTGGATCATAAGCTCTACGCTTCTAATTCTGACTCCGACTCTGACCCCGTCGCTAGTGAAAACCAGCCTTTAAAGATCCTTTTAGAACGACTATAAACACATTCATTTTCAAAATTAATATGATCAATATAACAAAACTTCCTGAAGTAAAAATTACACATATGAATTCCCTAAGACCATACATGTAGTTGTCAATTTCCATACCTCAGGTGTAAATTCCAATTTCATGGAAGGCACAGAGAAACAAAATTGCAGGTTTCTCACTTATTATTGAGAGTTATATGAGAAAAAAATTGGAACTAATTCATGCTTAAAATCCATTAATTCCTGGGATGTGGCATCCATTTTTTCTTGAGATATGGCAGTGGAAATACAATTTTTATTTGTAAGTTATGTTCGTTAAACTTAAGTGGCCAGAATTCACTCCAAAAATTAATGTTTACTACTTCCTGGGTTAATATGGCTTTCGTTACTTTTAGGGGACAGTAGCTTTATAGGGGGAAACAAGTAAGTGCGCGAGCAAAATGATGAGTTTAAAACGATGAAAAAAATAATGTCATATCAGGTCGCCAACAAAGAACAAATGAAATGTAAATACTGGTCATTCTTGATAGCAGTTTTGCCCACGAACCATGAATGTCGCAGTTGGGACAAATAACCAAATTGGAGTCATGTTTTGTTCACGTTCTACATTCTACATTTGGTGTATAAATTCGTCACATTGTGGCATAAACTCGTTAGCTTGTGCATTCAGTAAGTTTTTTCCTCTATGAAGCTATGGTCTCCTAAGAGTAACGAAAGCCATTAATACAGTAGATAGATAGATAGATAGATAACTTTATTTCACCTCGGGTTGATGAGGCTGATTAGGCCTCTAGCAAGATTATGCTAATTTGCCAAGAAAAAAAATAAAAATAAATAAATAAATAAATAAATAATATTAAACAATAAGAAAATTTGAAATTAAAAACATTACAAATATATATAAATTAGCTAAGTCTAGATTACATTGGTAAAATTTACATAGATCTAACTGCAATCTTGAAATCTTTAAGTGATTTCATAGAACGTAGGTTATCAGGAAGAGAATTCCAAGCTTTCTAAGATGGACACCTTTGGGACCAGTCCGATTGCCCATCTTAGAGAAGTTTCCAGCTTTTAGAGAGTGGAGGTACAGTGTAATGTGATTCCAGTAATTATAAGAAAAAATTGAAGCTGAACCTGTTTGCAATGAATATACATCTGTTTAATACTTGCCAGCTGTGCAAAACAGTCTGGAACAATGTAATAGAAAATTGGAATCATTTTCTCCCTGAGGGTGGTGGAGCATGGGTGAAGGGTGGGGGTTTGATCTAGAAGTGAAAATTTTGGTTGATTTTTAGACTATGGGTAGTCCGCCATTTTTCCTTAGGGATAGTAAAGTGAGCAAAACGCAAGCGCGCGTGAAAATCACCCCACGAGAGAAAAGGCGACACGGGGCGGGGAGAGAGAAAAATGAGGGACTACAGACAAAGCCCAAGCTTTTGACCCTTCACGGCCGACTTATTTTGGAGTGTGAAGTTTGTATCCCCTTCCAAATCAATTAAGCGCATCCAATGGGATTTCTTCCCTCATTGAGCTGTTATTGCTCTTGTCATTGGTAAACTGCGGGGAATATTTATTGCAAGCAAAAGAAAACCCAGATACTTATTTTCTTCATGGCTGTTTCGCGTGAAGAACTTTATAGTGTAGGCAACATGCGACTTTTACTCATGCTAAAGTGCTGCTTGTTCCAATGAATTCTTTTTCTCTGACGGGTAGATTATGCTCTGGAGAGGAAAACGTTTTGACTCAGCAAGTGTGCTTTTTGCTGCTTATTTCATACTGAGAGGCCGTGACACAAATATTAATTTTCTGTGGTTATTGTTTATGGCATGATTTGCCCTCTGATGCAAGAGCACTTTCTTTGACCTCTTTTGAAAAGTAAAGCTTTTCAATGCGGCTAAATAAGGGTTTTGGGTTGTTTAATTTCTCCGGCAATTGCCTTCTGGATCTGAATAATTTTAAGTGATTTTCTTTTTGGCTGTATATGTGATGGTTTCTAGCAATCATGCAATGTTTTGTGATGCTGGGCCCAGCTTGTTAGCCTTTTTAGCAGCATGGATAGTGATATCTAAATCTCCAAGAATGGATTGCAGCTTAAACTAAAACTACATCAACTATGGAGAACTGCGATGTGACTCAGTCATGACTACTCATGAATTTTAACGGCTGCTTGTTTTTCTGGAGATAATGTGAGTCTTTGGACTGGAGTGCATAGTTCCTCCCTTAGTGATAACTTTTTAATAAGCTTAAACAGCCTTGCGACTGTTCTGTTATTCCCACTTTCTGATCAGGCAAGAACATTGTTTCGGTTCTCCACGCGAACCTCATCAGTTCAGTGCCGGGTTGGCTTTCTTCTTAGTTGCTTCTGCAAGAGCAACTCTAGTTATTTGTTCTGTAATTGTGATTATGTCGAGTGTTGATAGAGGCTGGCACGTTTTTGACATATGTTGACAGATTTCCATGGAAGAGCCAATCAGAGTTTTGCATTGTGAGAGCAACGTGTTAGTTCAAAAGCTTGGGCTTTGTCTGTAGTCCCTCATTTTTCTCTCTCCCCACCACGTGTCGCCTTTTCTCACGTGGGGTGATTTTCATGCGCGCTCGCGTTTCGCTCGCTCTACTATCCCTGAGGAAAAATGGGGCTCTACTCGTAGTCTAGTTGATTTTCTGAGGGTGAGGGAACGATACATTCATCAAATATAGCCAAAACTCCCCACCCAGGGGAAAAATACTAACTGACAGACAAGAAATTATTTTATTTCTCGTACCCTTCAAGTTGAACGTCACAGACCTGATTTAACCTACATGTTGTGTCCATAAAAAAGTAACGTTGTAAACAAATTTCTTGTCTTGTGTTGTCCTTCAAATTTTTACTACATGTACACATTGTTTATAATAAACTAAATAATATTTAACCCATTCGCCCCTGAGCTGCCTGTAACCGTCCGTGCTGATCCACGTGCTTTCTACCACTTGTGACGTCATCAGTTTTAATGGTCAAGGACAACTTTGTCTGCTTACTTGTGCAGAGTGAAGAGATCTTTCAAACCATACCAGAATGAGCACAATTCAGTCAAGAACACTGGCGAAAAATTTCCAATAAAAATTTCCCTGAAAATCTTGTTCCACTACCCACCTACTTTTCCTTTCATCTAATCTTGAGATCCTAAAAGCTTTCCTAAACACTTTTCCCACCAAAATGAAGCCTACTAAATGCCCAGCAAGAGAAAAAAATGTGGCAAGAAAGGCAAAAAAAGAGGGGAGGAGAGAAAGCGAAAAGTAAAAGTCAAGACTGTTGTGTCACTTTTAAACCCAAAAAGTATCTCAAAATTGTGCTTTCTGCACATGCCCAAACTTCACAAGCTGATATTTTGCATCTGGATCAGGAGGCCGTGATGTGTATAACCTGTAAACAGCTTTGTTGTAAGTTTTCACTCTTAATAGCACCACAGTGACCAGAAAACCACCCTACAGAGTACTAGCTTCAAAACGCGTTTTTCGGCCAAATCTCCTGGGGCGAATGGGTTAATCACTTTCTAAAATATTCA